>CM053028.1:466087896-467287896 GCA_028564925.1 Lithobates sylvaticus
CAAAGTAAAAATGTGTGCATTAATACACATAGGTTAAACCTACACCTGGACACGATTTATAACACGTATTTCATAGATTGTTTATTACAAGCATATAGTCCCCTCTATATTATTATTTTTTTATGTGTGTTGGAATCATTTAGTTAGATATACATATTTTGTAGAAAAGCAATAACTTACTTACTGGTGAAGTATATGTTTATTTCAATGAGATTTAGGTAAAAATCAAGCAGACTGGTTTCCTAATGGGTATATGCAGTTAAGTATGACAGCTCTAGTCAAGCATTTTGATAAAAAAAAAAAAAGAAGGTATGCATTACAGTTTTAACTACACATTGCCGAGAAGATTTAAAGGAAACATAATAATGGATCTCTATTCATTAATCATTATAAAAAGTATTATTGTAATGCAGGGAGGACAAGTACCTACATTTTAAATTGGGTTCTTTCAGTCCCCTATGCAGCAGCACTCAGACTGTGGGAGGATCATATGTTTTTTCCCCTGCAGATTCCTGTCAAATTTAAAATTGGTGCAGCTGTTCATGGCTCCTTCTCTACAGCCGCATCGTTCATTCACAGGAAGTTGTGAATAAAAATACTACAAGTCCCATCTTCTACCATGACAAAGCAGCTTGTAATGGTGCTCTACATGTAGCACAAGTGCAATGATCTCATCTAATTTGTAGTATATTGATATTTCCTCCATTTTTGTAACTGAAGGTCCGGTATGGACCAGGGCTGGAGTACTGTACCCACTATCCACTGATTGGGGACAATGCTCTGTAGGCTACAATGCAAAAAAATAATAAATGCACACGGGTGCATTTATTGCTATTTTTTTTACAAAAGGTGGAATTCTGCTTTAAGTTACCAAGAGGATAACTTGGAAAAAAACAGAAATATAATAGATTTAAAGGATGACTATAACAAAACCATTGACCAGATGCAGTCTTTTTCTATTTAGAAATGTACAGCATAAGTGGTAGAGATCTAGGTTGCTAATGCATGTTTTACAGAAAGTGGCAAACCATCAGTTTCAGTTAGCCCTGAATTTGAAACTTTTTTTCTTTCCTGGGGAACCCTAAAAGTTGAGGCAGTGAATATGTACCTGAACATGTATGATGTGGCTAGGCAGGCATAGGGCTGCATATAAATATAAACAGTACACTTTGATATAGTCTGCAGTCATTTTGGTGCTATTACAGAACAGTGACAGGGAAAGTGAAAAAATGTAAATTTGTGGTAAGTGATTCTGGGCGGTCTCTGCAGTAATAGTGTTTGAAAAAATGCACTCTAATGGAAATGGACATTATACCTAAAAAGACTAAATTGGCAAAGTGACAGGACTCTTGAAAGCCCACTGCCACCCGACACACTTATACTTGCCTTCCTTTTTTTGCTGCTCCATATCTCCATCTGACCCCCTGCCAAATAGCCAATGCTTCCATGTATTGGGAGCATGTGACCTCCTATCAGGATGCAGTTCTTGGGCCTAAGCAGCCATTTTCTAGGCCCAAACACTGTCACGTGAGCAGGAGAATGTCAACAGTATGTTGGCTCTGGCATCATCTGTTATGTAGTTTGCATTGAGTTACTTTGCTGGAGGAACTGAACAGTTGGGGAGAAGGGTGAAAATGAGGAAAAGTAGGTAAGGATGGGCTAGGAAGAGACTTTGTCCTTTGGCATAGGAGTTGATTTACTAAAAGGAAATACATAGTGCACTTTGCAAAGCGCAATTGCACTCTGCTAGAACAGTTGATCCAGAGCTTAGTAAATGAGCAAAAGCTACGCTGACTTCTATCATCCAATCACGTGCAAGCAAAAATGCAGTTTTTCTATTTTCCCTGCACGTGATTGGATTCTCTTTGCAATGTGAAGCTTTACTTTATTTACTAAGCTCTGGAGCAACTGCAGAGAAACCAATCATGCTTCAAGGTTTTATTATCAAAGCTTAATTAAAAGGTCTGAAGTTAGAAGCTGATTGGCTACCATGTACAGCTGCACCAAATACCTCTGTTCCCTTTTCATTTGTTCCTCTTTTAGGTCTAATGAATAGACCTCTGTTAGAAACAATGTATTATTTAACATCAAAAGTGTTATATTACACTAATCTGTCATTTATCCTTTATATTATTGCATTTGTTATTCTGAAAAGCCGGTATAAATGAAACTTTGTGTGACAAAACTTTTGTGGGCTTCACCAATAATTTGTTGTATTATTTCTTCATGGTCCATGTACATGTCTATGAGTGTGGCAGGAGGGTGTACTTTGCCTACAAAGTTTGTCATAAATGGTGCCCTCCTTTTAACTACTTGCCTACCAGGCACGAACACCTCCTTCCTGACCAAGCCATTTTTCAGCTTTCAGCGCTGTCGCATTTTGAATGACAATTGCGCGGTCATGCAACGCTGTACCCAAATAAAATTTTTATCATTTTTTCCCCACAGATAGAGCTTTATTTTGGTGGTATTTGATCACCTCTGCGGTTTTTATTTCTTGCGCTATAAACAAAAGAAGAGCGACAAGTTTGAAAAAACATAATATTTTTTTACTTTTTATTATAATTAATATCCATTTTTTTTTTTTAAACAAATTTTTTCCTCAGTTTAGGCCGATACGTATTCTTCTACATATTTTTGGTAAAAAAAAACGCAAAAAGGGTATATTTATTGGTTTGCGCAAAAGTTATAGCGTCTTCAAAATAGGGGATAGATTTATAGCATTTTTATTATTATTTTTTTTTTTTTACTAGTAATGGCGGCGATCTGCGATTTTTATCGTGACTGCGACATTGCTGCGGACATATCGGACACTTTTGACACATTTTTGGGACCATTCACATTTATACAGCGATCCGTGCTATAAAAATGCATTGATTACGGTATAAATGTGACTGGCAGGGAAGGGGTTAACACTAGGGGGCGCTGCATGGGTTAATATGTTCCCTATATGAGTGATTCTAACTGTGGGGGGAGGGGACTGCCTGGGGGAGGGGACCGATCGGTGTCCCTATGTACAAGGGACACACCATCGGTCTCCTCTCCTCTGACAGGACGTGGATCTGTGTGTTTACACACACAGATCCACGTCCTGCTCAGTTACTGGGCAATTGCGGGTGCCTGGCGGACATCGCGGCCGCCGGGCACGCGCATCGGGTCCCCAGCTACGCGCCCCCTAGTGGCCAAAAAGCGAGCCCGCCACAATAGCTGCACCGCTCCGCCGTCATTTGACAGTGGGCGGTCAGCTACAGGTTAATCTCAGAAAGTTTGGAAGCATGACAATGCTTTATATGTACATAATGTTAGACTAAAACAGTTGAATGTTTCAGAGCAGTTGGTGCGTTATAAGTACATAATGTTGAACTAAAAGTTGAAGTCGAATGTTTCACAGAAGTTGGTCCTGGGTTCTATCACTTTGGGATTACACTACTACGCCCATATAGTGAGTTAAAGTGGTATTAAATACAAAAGCAAACATTTATTATATTGCAGCTTACCAATTCTTAGATGTGGTGGCTACATTAATTCCTTTTTAGTCTTTCTTTCCTTTATTTTCACCTGGTGATCCTGACAGTAAATCTGTTGATCTCTCTTTTGCAGGTGTAGCAGCTAGAGCGATAGGACAAACCAATTACCACTGACAATGATCGGCTTTTATTTATTTAATAGTTTTTAAAAAAATATCCTAAAACCAAATTTCACCAAATCACGTGGTTTTTCTGCTCTTTACCGCCACCCTTTGGTGAACTTCTGTATTGTTGTCTGACTTTGCTCCATCGGACTTTTGTTTGCTGAAAAGTTTGTCTGTTTGCAGAGCGAACTTTTGTCTGAGGAAAACCAAAGTTTGTCCGATGGAGCGTATGGGCCTTCATCCAGAGTGGAGGCACTCTAATACAGGAGGTGTGTTACTGGCCAGATCACCAGGTGAAAACAGAGGGAATAAAAGCCCCCCCCCCACATCTAATGGGTTGGGTTTTCTGGTCTACAAGAACAGTTTAGCTAACTAAGCACCTAATCCAAGTCTTCCACTGGAATGGTATTGCCCATGTGAAGCAAAGTTTCTAATGACTGTCCAGAGACAGATATTTAATGGACTTACGGTAACTTGTCTATGTTAGCAATTTTGGTTACGGCCATACGCAAGAGATCACGTACCATTGATGTCTCAGTGCCAAAGATCATTCTTATAAAAGCTCTTTCCATAATCCTACATGATCATTGGAGCTGAATATTCATGTACACTTCTTGTCAGGTTTATCTCAGGGAAACAAATGCTATCATATGCAAAAGTGTTTTTAGAAGGTCAACTTTGCTGATGCAGTCAGCCAGAGGCTGTCTGCTGCATTATGATTGTGTCCTTAACAAGACCATGCAAATATCATCTCGTGTTGATGGGTAGCCTAACAGTAGCTTCAAGATGCAGTTAAAAGTATTCTTCTATGGGGTTACTAGACAGAGATACCACTGCGTGCAGAAAAAGCCTCCCCTTTTAAACCACCTTTACTGGACATAAAAAACAAGTAAAATAGCCCTGTCACTTTAGATGAGGAGAGAGAGGTTTAGCCAATGTCCACAGCGAACACTGAGACAAAATCAATTTATTTGTTTCAAAATGTTATGTAACAGAGCGGCAACAACGATGATTGCGTAGCCAATGTACACAACACAGATGAAAGTAAATATACAAAGATTTATTACAAATGTTGTACATCCATGTTGTACATAAATATTTGTATATTTACTTTCATCTGTGTTGTGTACATTAGCTACACAATTGATTTTGTCTCAGTGTTTGCTGTGAACATTGGCTAAACCTCTCTCACCTCATCTAAAGTCCCAGGGCTCCCGTAACACAGAGAACAGTCATTTATTAAAAGTCATTGATAAAAAAAAAAAAGCGTGGGGTCCCCCCAAATTCAATTACCGGGCCCTTCAGGTCTGCTGTGGATATTAAGGGGAACCCCGGCCAAAAAAAAAAAATGGCGTGGGGTCCCCCTCAAAATCCATCCCAGACCCTTGAGGTCTGGGATGGATTTTAAGGGGAACCCCGGCCAAAAAAAAAAAAATGGCTTGGGGTCCCCCTCAAAATCCAGACCCTTATCCGAGCACGCAACCTGGCAGGCCACAGGAAAAGAGGGGGGGGGGGGGGCAAGAGCGGCTCCCCTCCTGAACCGTACCAGGCCACATGCCCTCAACATTGGCCGCGCCACGCCATTATTTTTTTTTGGCCGGGGTTCCCCTTAATATCCATAGCAGACCTGAAGGGCCTGGTAATTGAATTTGGGGGGACCCCCATGCTTTTTTTTTGTTTTTTTGTTTTTTATCAATGACTTTTTTTTTATCAATGACTTTCAATGAATGACTGTTCTCTGTGTTACGGGAACCGGCAATTCATTAGCCGCAGATGGCTGCCTTAGATGACACAACAGGATCAAGAAAGGAAGGAAGGTGTTTAAATGTGATACTGCAATGCTGTACTAACAGCACACACACACTAATCCCCAGAATCACAGCACAGATAATGTCAGCAGTCAGCAGCACTGCAGAATGGATCACAGCCACATATCACTGACACGCCGGAACACAATATACGAGGCCGCCGGCGCGGCGGCCTTATATAATGTGGGGCGTGTACTAAACCCCCATAGCTATAATTGGCCACAGGCATCCTGCCTGTGGCCAATTATGGCTCTCCTCGCCGCTGGCTCTATGATTGGCCAAGCATGCAGGGTCACAGTGCATGCTTGGCCAATCATCAGCAGCAATGCACTGCGACTGGCGTAGTGCATTGCGGGCCGCTCGCATCACACGAATTTGATGCGAGCGGCCCAAATAGTTCTGGACTCGCCGAGCGGGCGAACGCCCGATGTTCGATTCGAACATGGGTTTGAATCGAACACGGGGCCCATCCCTATTCCTGATAACTTATTCTTCCCCTCCAGCCATGTTTTGCCAAATGATATCACTCTGCTACCTCCTTGCTAAAGGAGTCCACCCAAGTAAATTCTAGTGTCAGGGCTTACTTAGGATCTTGGCTGGGCAAATCAAAATGGCCAAAGATCGAAACCTGACAAAATAATAGCTAAATATGTCAATGGTCAGTGAGGGAACTCCAGGACACTGCAATGCTGGAGTAAAGGTGCAGTACCACTACCCCTGTCAGCCTATAGCAGAGTCAGAGGGAACAATATTGCCCAGTGACCGAACGGGCCAACTGATTAGTCCGAGTCTCTGGGCAAGTTCCAAAAAGTTCCCAGTTATGTAGGTCCTGCATGCATAATTGGACCATTCTTTAATTTATTTGGCCAGTTTTAGATTGACATTAGTGATATGCAGTGAGAAAATTTAGCAATTACACTTTATGCTCTTGTACCAAAGTTAGGTATAAAATATTACATGATGATATGGTACCATATCATTTTGCTTCATTTCTTTAATATCTATAATATGTATAAATGTAATTTCTATAATATCATAAAAAATATCTGAAAACATGCCCAGATATAGGAGAGGGAGCATGTAAGTATAATATATCGTGATGTAATTCTACGCTATCACTTTAACTTTCAAATCTCAGAGAAAATCAATAAAGTGTGGTAACTGATTGACAGGGTGGTTAGGACATGTCTAGTTCTGTATTTATTTAGCCAGTTCAATCTCCCGGTGTAAGAGCTTTGAGCTGTGACTGACAGTGATCCTGGAGTACGTGGAGTCCTGCTTATACGGTAAGATGGCATGATATACAGTTACTATGTCAAGACCAAACATTTGCTTTTTCAGCTCTTAACTTTCAATAGCTGTTTGCTCTACATCAATCAGTATATCTGCTATACATGTAGCAAGATTCCAGTGTTTTTTTTGATGTCATAATGTAGAGAATAAGATTACCTTTCATTTGAGCCCAGTCTTGCCACACAGAGTTACTCCAGCCCTGAGAAATCCTTTTTTATAGTTCACTTAGAAAATTCTTGACAAAGTGCAGAAAACTTTGTCAAAAACT
The DNA here is from genome assembly GCA_028564925.1 of Lithobates sylvaticus. NCBI lineage: Eukaryota > Metazoa > Chordata > Amphibia > Anura > Ranidae > Lithobates > Lithobates sylvaticus. The sequence continues at coordinate 466,094,897 of CM053028.1, forward strand.
CCCCCTTGCTGTGAGTGACAGGTGATTTGCATATCTCGTGCACTAGCCTAGAAGACATGCATTATTTTGTAATTCCCTCCCACTCCTTTATTTTGCTGCTCTCACCATTTTCACTCTGCCTTTCAGCTTCTCTGCCTATCAGCCTATGTGCTTCTAAGCTTGCACGCCTCTAAGCTTCTCTTATTAGCTTCTGAGCCTCACTGACTCGTGCTTCCTGGTCTGCACATGCGCAGGAGTAACATGAGCATGCTCTGTTTCATCACAGAATGGGCTCTGTCACTCCTGCACATGCACGGAAGGCTGACCAGGAGCGACGCTCGTCCTGGCTAGCTGTAGGCGTGTAGCAGTGGGCGGAGGCGTCCTCTGACGTCACGACTCCACCCACCGAGCGCAGAGATTATAGAACGCCCACATCTGAGAGAGATTTGCGGGGCTCCTAACAGGTGAGAGGGCTATTATTTATATATAAGGATACATGCAGGAGGCATGTAAATCCTTATATATTTAATCTATACTACTATTAATAAATTGAGGTCAGTGGGTTTACATCCACTTTAAGGCTGGGTTCACACTAATACTACACGACAGTCATAGGACTGTCATCCTACTTTGCTCTGCGACATCAGTCCTACATCGGTCCTACATTGGTCCTACATCCATCCTACTTGAATGAACAGGATACTACTTTGATCCGACTTTGTGATAGTATGACTTGTCCTTTGACCAATCAAAACAATCCCAGTGTGACATAAATTCCCTTTACTGCTGCTGTAATCACCATGTTGCATATCACAAGTCGGATGGTTAGGACGAGGATCCTACTTTGATCCTACTTCAGTGATAGTCAATGGGCTTATGTAGGACCAAAGTCTGCAGCTTTCATTAAATAATAGACATTTGCAGAACAAAATTGTATTTAGTTTAGTTGCGGATGGATTCGTTAATTAATACTTAATTTAGTTAAATTCATTATGTTAGAATGATTCATTTTCATAATTCATATTGTTTTCGTTTCATTTTTCGTTTTTGATTTTCATTTTTTGTCCATGTTCAAATCAAATTCGATTCAAATCAAATATTTGAAAATTAGTTAGGTATTACTTGTTCATAGACTGTTTAAATATTTGTGATTTTATCAGATAAAAATAAGTTTTCACAACATAAAAGCCTCCATTATGGGCCCAACAGAATATGTTATCATCATTTAAATGTATTAAAATTGTTGAACTACAAGAGTATCAACATTTGCTGGACCCCAAACACCTTGATGCTATTTATGAATGAGACAGGATGTGAAAGTGCCCCCCTTCCTGAACCATACCAGGCCACATGTAACATGGGGGGGTGTTTTGGGGCAGGGGGCCCCAAACACCTTGCCCCTATGTTGATGGGCACAATGGCCTTTTCCCCACAACCCTGGCCAGTGGGTGTGGGGGTCTGCAGGCGGGGGGGCTTATCAGGATCTTGAACCCTCTTTTAACAAGGGAGCCCCCATATCCCAGCCACCGCTATGTAAATGAGTACTGGGTACCCCATCGCCAACTCACTTATCCCCCCCTTTCCTGACCTGCCCAGCTGCATACTTGGATGAGGGTGTATGGATTTGGGCGGGGGGCACACCTTTTTTATTTTGCCATGGGCTTCCCCTTCAAACCATACCAGACTCTGGTATGAATAGGGGGTGACCCCAAGCTGTTTTCATTTATTTTTCATTGCCAGCATTCTTTTCACAACTCGCACACAAGTCACATTTATATCATGCAGGTGTGACTTTCATGCGACTTTTGAGGGTTTACATTGAACTCTATGGCCCTAAAGTCACATGAAAGTCGGACCAAAGTAGTGCAGGTACTACTTTAAAGTCGCTGTGACAATAAGTTGCACAGATATGAACGGTACTCATTGGGAAACATGGGGTGAAACTTTTCATGCGACTTTGGGGTGCAAAGTCACATGACAAGTCACCCAAATGTGAATATGAATAAGAATAACTTTAATTTGTATATCAAAACTGGTTATTGCCATATGCAGATATGTTCCCAAACCATAATGTTTTTTGGTGATTATACAAAAGCTAAGGAAGCCCTGTCAGTTAGCATTGTCCCCATGCCTGTGACCAATAGGGAACAAACATTTTTTGATTGAGTTGGAAATGTTACATTTGGCTCAAGTTTGCAAAATTTTATCCTACCTGTGTACAACCGTATCTATGGAAAGGTAAGTCTACCCTGTGACATACATAGCCATCACTAATGGGGTCTACACATTATATGTTAATTGGAAGGAACAAAAATCGTATTAAGAACGACCATAAGATTTTCATATAGTGTGTACACAAATTTCAAGACAATTCAGAGCTTCCAAAAGAAAATTACTTAAGGAGCAAACTGCACAATTATACTCGTTCCTGAAAAGAACTTACGTTTTTCATGTAATGTGTACTGGTTTCTTGTTCAATCATTTTTATTGTAGGTATATAAAAAATGTACAACAATACAAAAGCGCCTTGTCCGCCCGCGCAGGGGCTGTGACTGGCAACATAGAAAACATAAATGTACATGCACAGCATAAGCAAAGAAGGAAGGACCTCCTTCTCAAACAGGTATATCCAACTTAAACAAAACATATATGCATTTTGGGGGAAAAACCCATATTTGACAAGGTGGTCAGAACCTTTAGGTCAACACCTCAGTGGGCAGTCCTGACACCGATAGGCAGCCAAAGAGGGCTGGAAAATACATCAAAAGAAAAACACCAGAGCAGAGAGCAAGACAGGAGTGAGAGAGAAAAGTAAAGTAGAAAAGAAAAGTAGAAAAGAAAGAAGAGGGCTAGGGCCCCGGGGTTGCCCAAGACATCAATTAGAGCCAACCGACGCTTGTCAGGGGGAGATCAGGGAAGGCATAGGCCAACCATGGTTCCCAGACCTTGAGAAACTTGCCGTGTGTGTCGTGGAGAAAACTAGACATTTGTTCATTTAGCATAATGACTGTAAGACGGTCCCTCACTCTCTGAAAGGGGACTGTGGGTTTTTTCCAGGCCTGGGAACAAGTAAGATGCCAATTTTTGCTGACAAGCAAATAGGCCCGGAATGGGGCAATTCAACAAAGCAAATTTAGCCTCCTTACGAGTATTTAAATGGAATACAAGGCACAAGGAATACAGCAGACCAAACACTCGGGACCAGAAGCCCATCAGTCGAGGGCAGGTCCACCAGATATGTAGAGCATCCCTACGATGGCCACACCCCTGGAAGCAGCGATCACTATAAGTCAGATTAGAATGGGCAATATGGGCCAGAACCCAACACCACCGCAATAACACTTTATAATGCTGCCTCTAAAGTGGCAATAATAAACGAACATTTAGCAATCGAAGACCAGGCCTTGCTCCAATCCGCTGGATCTATCCAGATCTTGCTCCCACTGAGCCACAAAGGTAAAGTGAAGTTAAAGATGATCGTGGCTGCAGAAAAGAAAATTGCACCAGAAATATTGACAGTTTGATTTTTTTCTTCTTTGTACTAATAAGGTTTATTCAGAGTATGTGAAGTGTTCTAAGTTAAAAATGTATCAGATTTTTGCTGTTTCTATGTACAGTACTGTGCAAAAGTTTTAGGCAGGTGTGAAGAAATAAGGTAAAGTAACAATGCTTTGAAAATATATATTTTACTTGTCTATTTTTATCAATTTAAAAAATGCAAAGTGAGTGAACAGAAGAAAAATCTAAATGAAGTCCATATTTCAATACCCTTTGGCTTCAAAACATCAATTCTTTTAGGTATACTTGCACACAGTTTTTGAAGGTAATAAGCAATAGTCAGCAATATGTTTACTTTTATAAATTTGTTTTTGAATTCATTCAAATTGATTTGAATTCGAACGTCATTTTGTTTTATTATAATTTATTTTGGATTCCTTTAAATTCATTCCTGTTGTGATTTGGAAATTCAAATACATCTGAATTTCCGGATATAAAAAAAATTGTCAGATTCTAAATGAACTGCACATGTCCAATAAATAATACCTGGTTATTTTGCCCTGAAGGTCAGTATTCTGCACTTCTTTTTATGTGCTGACAACACTTTGTTATTCCAGTTGTTCTCCTGAGTTGTCACCCTGTCACATATGTCCCTGCTAAAGACTGCAAATGGCCATGTCAGTCCACTTTGTACAGGTATGGTCCATCTTTGTCACTATCAGGAAGCTGGTCCTGAGCAATGATGTGCGGTGGATGCTGGAATGTATGTACATAGTAAGTGGCTGAAAGATGCTGGAGGGATTGAGCAATGTTGTGATGCAACAAAGGAAAATAACTGTATTATAAAAAAAACAACAGAATACTAAATGTTATCAACTTTTACACACTGCTAACTAGTACTTTAAGTCACCAACCCAGTCATGACTGGTTCCAGTGGCGGCTGGTGCTCCAAACATATTTTTTTGGGGGAGGGGGGTGCAAACAAACTAAAAATACTGAAACCCCCCCCCCATCATTTGCAGCCTCACTGTGCCCATCAAACACAGCCGCGTGTGCCCATCAAACGCAGCCAGTGTGCCCATCATATGCAGCCATTTGTGCCTATCAAATAAACCCATTGTGCCCATCATATGCAGCTACTGTGCCCATCATATGCAGCCACTTTTGCCCATCAAACGCAGCCATGGTGCCCATCAAACGCAGCCACTTGTGCCCATCAAATGCAGCCACCATTGTGCCCATCAAATGCAGCCATCTGTGCCCATCAAACGCAGCCACCTGTGCCCATCAGATGCAAATCATTGTGCCCATCAAACGCATCCATTGTGCCCATCAAACACAGCCACTTGTGCCCATCAAACGCAGCCACATGTGCCAATCATATGCAGCCACCTGTGCCCATCAAATGCAGCCACTTGTGCCCATCAAACGCAGCCATCTGTGCCCATCAAATGCAGCCACTTTGCCCATCAAATGCAGCCACCTGTGCCCATCAAATGCAGCCACTTTGCCAATCAAATGCAGCCACTGTGCCCATCAAACGCAGCCACCTGTGCCCTTCAAATGCAGCCACTTGTGCCCATCAAATGCAGCCACCTGTGCCCATCAAATGCAGCCACCTGTGCCCATCAAATGCAGCCACCTGTGCCCATCATATGCAACCACTTGCCCATCAAATGCAGCCACCTGTGCCCATCAAATGCAGCCACTTGTCCATCAAATGCAGCCACTTGTCCATCAAATGCAGCCACTTGTCCATCAAATGCAGCCACTTGCGCATTAAACGCAGCCACTTGTCCGTCAAATGCAGCCACTTGCCCATCAAATGCAGCCACCTGTGCCCATCAGATGCAGCCACTTGCCCATCAAATGCAGCCACTTGCCCATCAAACGCAGCCATTGTGCCCATCAAACGCATCCATTGTGCTCATCAAACGCAGAAACTTGTGCTGCCCAAAAGCAGCCACTTGTGCCCATCATATGCAGCCACCTGTGCCCATCAAATGCAGCCACTTGTGCCCATCAAACGCAGCCACTTGTGCCTATCAAATGCAGCCACCTGTGCCCATCAAATGCAGCCACTTGTGCCCATCAAACGCAGCCACTTGTGCCTATCAAATGCAGCACTGTGCCCATCAAATACAGCCACTGTGCCCATCAAATGCAGCCACCTGTGCCCATCAAATACAGCCACTTGCCCATCAAATGCAGCATCTTACCCATCAAATGCAGCCACTTGTGCACATCAAACGCAGCCACTTGTCCATCAAATGCAGCCACTTGCCCATCAAATGCAGCCACCTGTTCCCATCAAACGCAGCCACTTTACCATCAAATGCAGCCATTGTGCCCATCAAATGCAGCCACTTGTGCTGCCCAAACGCAGCCACTTGTGCCATCAAACGCAGCCACTTGTGCTGCCCAAACGCAGCCACTTGTGCCCATCATATGCAGCCACTGTGCCCATCAAATGCAGCCACTGTGCCCATCAAATGCAGCCACTGTGCCCATCAAACGCAGCCACCTGTGCCCATCAAATGCAGCCACTTGCCCATCAAACACAGCCACCTGTGCCCATCATATGAAGCTACTTGCCCATCAAATGTAGCCACCTGTGCCCATCAAATGCAGCCACTTGTCCATCAAATGCAGCCACCTGTGCCCATCAAACGCAGCCACTTGCCCATCAAATGCAGCCATTGTGCCCACGACCCCCTCCCCACTTACGGGGTTTGCTGCTTTGGCACCCCCCCACGCGCGTGGATTGTGGCTCTGGCACCCGAGGGGGGTGCCAGAGCCATGATCTGAAAATTTGGGGTTGGGGATGCAGCCGGCTCAGCCGAGGGGACTTACCTCTCAGAGCGGAGACGAACTCTGCTCCAGTGCGAGTCTTCTCGCTCCTCTTCCTAAGCGCCAGGCATCCAATAGGATGTCTGAAAATAGCAAAAAATGTATTTGCTATGGTCACACAATTGGGTGGGATCAGGGCACACTCTCTGAGCCCTGAGCCCACCCTATTTTGAAGCCTATTAGAGCCTCTGGTGCTTCAAAATATAAGACCCCCTCCCACCCCTGCCATAGGAATCCATGCGTCCGGCGTCCTGAAAGGGGCCGGGCGCATAGATGGGGGGGGCGGCGCCAGTGCGCCCACAGTGCATGGGCCACCACTGACTGGTTCTCTTTAACCACTTGCTGCCCGCCATATAGCAATATGACGTCGGCAAAGTGATTGCGATATCCTGACCGGACGTCATATGACGTCGCCAGAATATCAAGCCCCCGGGGGACACGCATCGTTGTTTACTCCGATCTAGGTAAAGAGTCTCTGACAGAGACTCTTTACCACATGATCAGCTGTGTCCAATCACGGCTGATCACGATGTACAGGAAGAGCTGTTGATCGACTTTTCGGCTGCTCTCCTGACAGGGGGGGGTCTGTGCTGATTGTTTATCAGCGCAGCCTCCCCTTGGATGCCCACCCAGGACCACCAGTATGCGGCCAGGACCACCAGGGAGGGCCACCACACTGGACCACCAGGTATGCCACCCTAGACCACCAGGGAAATGCCAACCAGTGCCCAGGCAGCTACCAATCAGTGCCAAAGTAAAATGCCTGCCAGTGCCATTGCCACCAGTGATGCCTATCAGTTAAATCAGTGCCACCCATAAGTGCCCATCAGTGCCGTCTATCAGTGCCACCCATAAGTACCCATCAGTGCAGCCTTTCAGTGCCCATCAGTGTCGCCTATGAGTGCCCACCAGTGCCACCTATGAGTGCCCATCAGTGCTGCCTATCATTGCCCATCAGTGCCGCATATCAGTGCCACCTATAAGTGCCAATCAGTGTCGCCTATCAGTGCCCATCAGTGCCCCCTTATCGGTGCTGCCTTATCAGTGCCCATCAGTGCAGCTTATCAGTGCCCAATAGCGAAGGAGAAAACATACTTATTTTTTTTTATAACAAAAACAAAGAAAACATTTTTTTTTTCTAAATTTCTGGTCTTTTTTTATTCGTTTAGCAAAAAATAAAAACCACAGAGGTGATCAAATACCACCAAAAGAAAGCTCTATTTGTGGGAACAAAATTATAAAAATTTAGTTTAGGTACAGTGTAGCATGGCCACGAAATTGTCATTTGAAAAGTGACAGCGCTGAAGGCTGAAAATTGGCCAGGGCAGGAAGGTGCGAAAGTGCCCTGTATTGAAGTGGTTAAACTGTTGGTTGTTGATTGGACATGAACATAAAAGTCCTATTCTGCCTGAGAACATGAAAAAGATGTATTAACAACAATAGTCAGTTACATAATGCAACTGACATGCCACACATAGATAAACTGCTGAGTACACCCAATCCCAGGTTATGTAATCTATTATGTTTCTGCAAATATTTCTAAAAAATATATAATTAATTTAATGGTCATTTTTTTGCATATACATATATTTTTTATAAAGCAGACAGCAGGTATTTATAAGATGACTGCAACATCCAGAGATCATGGAGTTCAAGAGTGCGATCCTGAATTTGTACAGATGAATAACCTGGCCTGTGAGTCTGTTGGAGGAAAGGTAAACATGATAGAACAGGATTGTTTGAAGATAAACGCAGAGCAAATATAAAACACATCATGTACAGCCCAGTTACCTCCCCACTTCTCAAATTTTTTTTTTCATACTTGTCTTCTCCAGATGTCTTTAGGCTGGTCATGTGCCACACATGGTCTTCTTTTTCTCCTTTTTTTGGTTCTTTTCTAGCAGTGAGTAGTCCTCAGTGATGAAGAGAGCGGTTCTGATGTGATGACCTTGTATCACTGTATGTGAGTGTAGAGCATTGCTATGACACCCCCTCGGGGGTGGTTCCATGATGCCCTGCCCTTGCAGAAGGTTCTTGTAATAATAGGAGATTTTGATTCCAGAAGATTGAGGATCTCTAGTGGATTAAGGAAAGCACTGCAGGGGACAGCATTGAAAGGGAGGTGAGTATTGCAGCCAGGGCTACTTTTTTATTTTAAACCCATGCTGGGAGACTAGCATGTGTTTAAAACAAAAGTCTAGGTGCCAGTCAGGCTCTGATGTAGCTTACTGTGCATGTGTTGACAGGCAACATGCTGACAGAAGGAAAGAGTAATGGCTGTGTACTGTGTTGCTAAAATGTTCAATAAGCAGCCTGGGGTGTTATATTGATCAAACTGCGGAGGTGGAGGATTTGGCTGTGCTGTCTGAGATAATACATGAATAGCAAGCCTGGCTGCTCAGAATGATACATTTTCTGATAGTTAAAACAGGTCATATGTATTTAACAGTGTCCCGACCAGCCACCGCAGTTGTACTGCGGTAGGGGGGGGGGGGCTCTCCTACGCAAATCAATGTCATTGTATGTCGGGCGCGTACACGGCGAACTGTGGGCGTGCCACCGCAGACGCGCGTGCGTGCCCATTCGCTAGTAGGGGAGAAAATCAGCGGGTCGGCCACCCACGATAGCTCCACAGAGAGGCAGAACAGGGATCTGCCAGTGTAAACAAACAGATCCCCATTCTGTCAGGGGAATTGAGTGAGATTGTCTGTTCCTAGTGATTAGAAACAATGGTCTCTCTCTACTCCCTGTCAGTCTACTCTCCCCACAGTTAGAAACACCTCCCTATTGAACATTTAACCCTTTGATCAACCCTGGTGTTAACCCCTTCCCTGCCAGTGTAATTTATACAGTAATCAGTGCATTTTTATAGCACCGATCGCTGTATAAATGTCACTGGTCCCAAAAAAGTGTCAAAAGTATCCAATCTGTCCGCCGCAATGTCGCAGTCCCGCTAAAAATTGCAGATCACCCTCATTACTAGGCAAGAATAAAAATGCCATAAATCTATCCCCTATTTTGTAGATGCGATAAGATTTGCACAAACCAATCAATATACGCTAACTGAGTTTTCTTTTACCAAAAATATGTAGAAGAGTACATATTGGCCAAAACTGAGGAAGAATTTCATTTTTTTTACATTTTTTTGGGGGATATTTATTATAGCAAAAAGTAAAAAATATTGGGGTTTTTTTTTTTTCAAAATTGTTGCTCTTTTTTTGTTTAAAGTTCAACAAATAAAAACCGCAGAGGTGATCAAATACCACCAAAAGAAAGCTCTATCTGTGGGAAAAAAGGACATCAATTTAGTTTGGTTACAACGTCGCACGGCCGCGCAATTGTTAGTTAAAGTGACGCAGTGCCGTATTGCAAAAAAATGGCCTGATCAGGAAGTGGGTAAATCCTTTCGGGGCTAAAACGGTTAAATTGAATATTTATCCCTCAACCCCACCATCTTACTCTCTGGCTGCTCTCTGTCTTTCCTCTTCAGTCAACTATGACACTACATCTGTTCCAGTGTTCCGTGGTCAACTGTCGCTCTTCTCTCCCTCTGCCATGAATAACTTTGACTCTGCTCAAATATGCTTCCCAGTACACAACCAGCTACCTCCACTAGCACACCAGAGTTCTAGGTTTAACCCTGATTTTATCTCCTATTTCCTCTGTCATGGTCCATGACCTATCTCCAACTCAGTGTATTATGCTAGTGTATAAGCTTCAATTCAGACTCCCAGTGGTCTATATTCATATCTCTTTAGGCCTTCTATAACCCCTTAGCTGCCCAACTAAAATATTGTTTGATTGGCCAGCGGTGCTTACCGATGTGTTATAAATTGCTCAGAGGCCAAAAAAAATTCTTTCAAAATGTACTCTTTCGTGAACAGGCACATGTTTGCTAGCAACAGTAGATTTGGAGACACTTGTTTGTATAGGTTATGTAGGGGAATTCTTTTCCATTAAAAAAAAAAAAAAAAAAAAACGGAATATTTCCATATTCCTTTTAAAATTGTAAGCAGTGAAGCTTACAACATGTACTTGTACATGTACGTAAACAAGTTATTTTTGGAGTGTTTCTGTCCAGTGACCTGAAAACTGAAATGTTAAGCATTAACACACTGCTGTCTTAAAGTTATCTAAAAAACCTTTCATGCAGAAATTATTTTCCTTTTTTTACACTTTGGTCTTAAACTGAGAACAAAAGATTAATTTTCTGAAATTTGCATAACATAACATTAACAGGTTATCCCTACTTCCTGGATAACCCCATAGGATTGTATGTTAATAAATGCTTGATACCCTGCAAGGCCACAATTCTTTTTATCCTCCTCCTGTGAAAAACAAAAGTGAATGAAAATCTTCATACCTGTACAATAAAATCATGGTGAAGAGGATCTGGGTAAATTGTACCCCGCTAAAGGCATGGTATGGTGAGATTGCTCATACAAATTCCTAGTTCACAATACACTGTGAATTTAGTTAGTTAAGTTTTTTGTCAGCTGGGCAGGCTAGGACATGCTTGAAGGTTCCAGCATATGAGTGGAACGCCCGCTACATGTTCTTATTAGTGGTCTGCTATTTGCCCTTTCATTTGGGAATTACAGAAGACAGAAAAGTGGCTACAGCGCAAGCATCAATACAAGCATGTAGTCATTTATTAGAGAAATAAAAGCACACTTACATGTAAATAAACAAGTTTCTGCTTCAAGTGAGAGAGCTGTGAGCAGCACAGCCGGCTGACTGGCAAGACCAGACCAGAGCAACAAGCATCGAGAGTCTAAGGGGGCATATACAGTGCGTTTCAAGGGCCCCGCCTCTTTTTTCAAGTATGCACAATTGTGGTACAGGGATGTTTTTTACACTGGCGGCTGGAAGCTGGTAATGCAGGCAGGAAATGGAATTTAGTTTGACAGGTTTTAAAGAGCCAATCAGCTGGCAGGGGCAGGATTGGTGCATGACAGTTAGAACTCAAGCTATACAAACACACTGAACAATTAGTAAATACAGACTCGGTAAGATATATAAAACACAGAGGAAAGGAACAAGGCAAAAACAGAAGTTATATTAATAACAGGAAAAATTCTAATGTTATTGGTACAATGACAGAAAGTAAATTGAGTACAGCACTATTTCGAAACAATATGTATATAAAAAGTCACATGAAGGGAGAAAAAAGGTATTTTTTACATGCTTCATGGCAGCATCCCAGCTCACATCCATTTCTGTGACATCCATTATCTTGTATTCATCTATGCCAAGGCTGTTGTTCCCCAAACTCCCTCCTGGTCCACTCCACTGGAATTAAGACCTCCTAGAAGCACCAGTTTGGGAGCTTCGCCAATATCCAAGCACTCTTTTTCAATACTTCTCCATATCAAAGTTTGATTTGCCTAGACTTTAGAGTGCAGAAAGACTCATTTTCTTTTTAGGAATTATATTACAGACACCAGGGATAGAATTGGCATTTTACGGACGTGTGGAGATGCTTTTTTGACTGCAGAATGGCAGGCATGTTCATGTCATAAACTGGGGCTATACGCATGCTATTTAAAGCCTGGGGGTCTCGGTAATAGTGCGGTTTGATTGCTGGAAAAAACTGTGAGCTGTGAGTACAGCTCTTGTTATGGTGCAGTTAAGTCATTTATTTTGTTCTATACCTAGTCATCCCCTTCAGATTTACAGCTAGGAAATAATATTTGATAATATTGGACAGTCACCCTGTTAGGACCATCCAGAGCATCTATAGTACTTTAGGTTATAAGTATCTATGTGGTCTTAGCCCTTCTAGGTTTGACCAAAGATCAGGAAAAGCTCAAAGGAATGAGAATCCAAATGTGCATTATTTTCCACACCCAGTTGTCATGCTCAGACACTGCGAAAAAAACTGATTAATTAATGCTTCACATAAAAAATACATGAACAATTAAATAGGTGGTATAACTTATAAGGCAAGCAGTACACAATGCACTGAAAGTCTTCGCTACCATTTTAACCTTGAGCAATATGGTTTCTGTCACAGCTGTGACATAGGCTGTAGATTCAGCCACAGATTTGCCAAGTAATTTGGAACTCTACTCCTCAGGGCATTTCTCAGATGAGAACACTAAGGATCAATATGTATATTTGACTTCTTGCTGGTCCGGCCTTATGTAAAAAATAAGCCCTTACAGTGGGAAGAGCAATCTCAGTCTCCTAAGAGGCAAAAGAATCACTAATAACATCTTAAAAAGGACACTCTTCCATTTATTGAGAAAATAAAAGACCTGGTGTAGAATAAATGGGCTACAGTGGACCTTAAATCATCCCTAAACAGCCATCTGGCAAAATGAAACCTCTAAAGACTGTTCATTGCATCAATTTTCCTCTAGATGAAGCAGTGACATTTAAAGATATTCTTAACTGAAGAGTAATATTAAAAAAATGAAATGGGTGTCAGTCGGTGGTAGTCCCCAACAGCAGTAGTGACGGTCATGAGAGTATGATTTGATATCATTATATTTGCAGTCTGTTCAGGAGTGAGAACCAATTGAAATAGTCAGTAGAGTATATAGGAGAGGCAGCCATAAATTTCATTAGAGCTTCCTCTTACCATATGTTGTACGGAGTGACCACAAAATGGGTACTATGGCCTTTGACGGTTGACCCTTTCTCCAATAATGATTGGTGTAAAATACACTACGCTTTTTGTAGAAAAGAGACTAGATGGAACCATCTCCAAAGCTACTGGAGTGAAATCTGGAATGATCCCAGAGGACAGGAACATAATCAGGCAGAAGAGGTTCCAACCTGGAAGGACCATGCTGTAAAATAGTACCAGAAGTTATAAAACTTTGTCTGCCCCCTTCTGGAATGTACACATCACCACTTACCTTTTCCAAAGTTATCCTAGCTTGATCATTAAACTCAGACAGCAAGAATATTTTATTATCTAGACCAGGGATCTCCAAACTACGGCCCTCCAGCTGTTGCAGAACTACACATCCCATGAGGCATTGTAAAACTCTGACATTCACAGACATGACTAGGCATGATGGGAAATGTAGTTCCTGAACAACTGGAGGGCCCTAGTTTGGAGACCCCTGATCTAGACAATATTCTAGTAGAGGTACAGGACAAGCAGGCTGTATTACACCATCAAGATTGGATATTATCCACTTGAAAACTAGTCTACAGTGATCGACACACAGGTAGAACATCTCTTGGGCTGACCACTGATGCGAGCTCCGGAGATTGCGGAACCCATTGTCACGGCAATCTACCTGAGGGAAGATGGCCATCCATGAACGCACTGACAGTTTTAAATATCTTAGAATTAAAAGCAGTGTGGGAAGTTCTGTGGGCCGTGTTTACTAAAAGGGTGAGACATGAAGGTGCAGATGGACAACAAAACAGCCTCTCCCCACTCCTCAGTCTGTTCACACAATGGCCCGGGCCCAAGACAACTTACAAAGTCTCAAAAAGAGGAGATGTTAACCCCTTACAGGGCATCTATACTGAAAAATCAAATATTCAAAAATAGTTGTACTTCACAGCCAGTAATTTAGTCCAAAAGTAAAATGATGCCAATGGATACGAATAAGGCCTTAAATACTGTATATGCAATGCAAAAATTGATAAATAAGCTTTTTTCAAATCAACAACTATAATCCCAAATTGTACATGTACAAAACATATAAAAACATATAAAATAAAAATTAAAAACTCTAGGGGGGCCCCATTCAAAAGATGACTTGGTGCAAGACCTAATAAATATTGCAAAGTGCATAAGTATATAAATGCCACAGTATGAAATCCCTTCAAATTCACAGAATTAATGCAAATAATGTTTAATTAGCAACATTTTCACTTAAAAGTAATAATAAACATTTGAGTGGCAAAAAATAAATTAACAACATGTGCTAATTAGGAGATGGTTGTGTAGAAATGCTTTTTGCAAAGCTGAGTAGCCTTGCAGTGATAAGCAATGAGTAATGTTAATAAGCAGCTTGAATATTGCATCAAGACGTATATTTCGGCATCAAATCCAACATACTTGTAAATATGAAGTCCATTAAGTGCACGAGAATTAAATGGGTCATCCTAAAATATCAGCATGCATTTGATAGATAATTGATTTATATTTATAAAAATCTAAAATAGTCAAAGGTAGTAAATATGCTGATGAATGAATGAATGATTTGTATAGCGCTGCAACTGCGAACTGAATCGCCTCGAGGCGCTTGACTGCTCATGTTGGGATGCCATGTATTAGAAGAGGTGGGTCTTGAGTTTTTTCCTGAAGGCCTGATGGTTTTGTTCCATGCGGATAACAGATGTAGTCATATAGTTAAAGCTGAACTACACTGTATCTGAGCACCACAAACCAAAAATGCTGTGCGTTCCGGTTGTGGGTGCGGGAAAAGCTTAATTGCGTTGCTCTTGCGAGATGTGCGAACCACCGCACATTCTGAATGGCACCCTCATGCATCACTTACCGCAGCACGACAGTGGGTGCGGGAACTGCATGGTTAAAAAGACCATGTGATTTTCCCTACGCCCACATTTTCAAAAAGGTGCATGCACCCTTTTGCTGCTGTTCTCGTGGCACAACAGTCCATTTAAATGAATTTGCTGCTGCGCCCGAGCAAACAAGGGCCGCACGGTCTGCACTAGTGTGAACAGAGCCTAAATAATTTTTTTATTTTCAAGGCAAACTCACCCACTCACCCATATCTGCATTCTTTATTTTGTTAATGCACACAATTAGAATTTCGGCCAGCAAAAGACTGATGAGAGCTTTACGTCGGAAAATGCGTCCGTGTGTATGCTCCATTGGACTTTTGCTGGCCGAATATCCTCCAGCAAAATTTTGAGAGCATGTTCTCAATTTTTCAGACCGAAAAAGTTTCTATCGGAAATTCCGATCGTCTGTAGCAATTCCGGCGTGCAAAATTCCTACGCATGGTCGGAAACAATTTGAGCCATGCTTGGAAGCATTGAACTTCATTTTCGTGGCTTGTCGTAGTGTTGTACGTCACCGCATTCTTGATGGTCGGAATTTGGTGTGACCGTGTGTAGGCAACACAAGCTTGAGCAGAATTCCATCGGAATTCCGTTGGAAAAACCATCCAAGGCTTTTCCGACAAGATTTCCGATCGTGTGTACGCGGCATAATAAATAACTTTGAAAAACACCCCCTAGCATTTCCAGCCGTGGCCATCTTAAGTAAGGGCAGATGATTCATGTAGCATTTACTTCCTGGACTCCAACTGCCCTTAGCATAGGCATACAGGCTAAAAGGTGTGCTTAGCTGAAAAAACACTTCTCCTCTCCTGAAGACTCATGGGATGTATGACATCATATGCCTAGGCCAAGAATAGGGAAGTATATAATTTTTACAAGTTTTTTACATTTCTTCAGCTACTTTCTGGTTTCCCAGCCTAGGCATATGATGTCATACAGTGGTGTGAAAAAGTGTTTGCCCCCTTCCTCATTTCCTGTTCCTTTGCATGTTTGTCACACTTAAGTGTTTCGGAACATCAAACCAATTTAAACAATAGTCAAGGACAACACAAGTAAACACAAAATGCAATTTGTAAATGAAGGTGTTTATTATTAAAGGTGAAAAAAAATCCAAACCATCATGGCCCTGTGTGAAAAAGTGATTGCCCCCCTTGTTAAAACATACTATAACTGTGGTTGTCCACACCTGAGTTCAATTTCTCTAGCCACACCCAGGCCTGATTATTGCCACACCTGTTCACAATCAAGGCATCACTTAAATAGGAGCTGCTTGACACAGTAAGGTCCACCAGAAGATCCTTAAAAGCTACACATCATGCCGAGACCCAAAGAAATTCAGGAACAATTGAGAAAGAAAGTAATTGAGATCTATCAGTCTGGAAAGGGTTATAAAGCCATTTCCAAAGCTTTGGGAATCCAGCGAACCACAGTGAGAGCCATTATCCACAAATGGCGAAGACATGGAACAGTGGCGAACCTTCCCAGGAGTGGCCGGCCGCCCAAAATTACCCCAAGAGCGCAGCGACGACTCATCCAAGAGGTCACAAAAGACCCCACAACAACGTCCAAGGAACTGCAGGCCTCACTTGCCTCAGTTAAGGTCAGCGTTCATGCCTCCACCATCAGGAAAGGACTGGGCAAAAATGGCCTGCATGGCAGAGTTCCAAGGAGAAAACCACTGCTGAGCAAAAAGAACATCAAAGCTCGTCAAAATTTCTCCACAACACATCTTGATGATCCCCAAGACTTTTGGGACAACATTCTGTGGACCGATGAGACAAAAGTGGAACTCTTTGGAAGGTGTGTGTCCAAGTATATCTGGCGTAGAAGGAACACTGCATTTCAGAAAAAGAACATTATACCAACAGTAAAATATGGTGGTGGTAGTGTGATGGTCTGGGGCTGTTTTGCTGCTTCAGGACCTGGAAGACTTGCCGTGATAAAAGGAACTATGAATTCTGCTGTCTACCAAGAGATCCTGAAGGAGAATGTCCGACCATCTGTTTGTGTACTCAAGCTGAAACGAACTTGGGTTCTGCAGCAGGACAATGATCCTAAACACACCAGCAAGTCCACCACCGAATGGCTGAAGAAAAACAAAATGAAGACTTTGGAGTGGCCTAGCCAAAGTCCTGACCTGAATCCTATTGAGATGTTGTGGTACGACCTTAAAAAGGCCGTTCATGCTCGAAAACCCTCTAATGTAACTGAATTAGGACAATTCTGCAAAGATGAGTGGGCCAAAATTCCTCCAGGACGCTGTAAAAGCCTCATTGCACGTTATCGCAAACGCTTGGTTGCAGTTGTTGCTGCTAAGGGTGGCCCAACCAGTTATTAGGTTTAGGGGGCAATCACTTTTTCACACAGGGCCATGATGGTTTGGATTTTTTTTCACCTTTAATAATAAACACCTTCATGTACAAATTGCATTTTGTGTTTACTTGTGTTGTCCTTGACTATTGTTTAAATTGGTTTGATGTTCCGAAACACTTAAGTGTGACAAACATGCAAAGGAACAGGAAATGAGGAAGAGGGCAAACACTTTTTCACACCACTGTACATCCCAGGAGTCTACAGGAGGGGAGGAGGGTTTGTTTTAGCTAAGCACACCCCTCAGCATGTATGCCTGAGCTAAGGGCAGATGGAGTACAGGAAGTAAATGCAAAAAAAAATTGTAAATATGATATACTTACTTATCTATTTGCTAATGCTAGCAGCGTAAGGTTTAAAATAGTCGATGCTTAGTGAGAAAGTTACGCTCTAATTTAATAATAAGTATGCAATTAGTGAAGGATGCATATCCTCTGATTATGTACATCCCCATCAGATCAGATCCTTTGTCATTGGGTGTCACATCACACAGAATTGCGGCTGACTTACAATGTCTTTTAACAATACAGTATACTGTATATTTCCAGGCCTTAGAATATTCTGGCTGATGTCCTTTCATGCAGGGATTTGTAGAGCAACGAGTGGTCCCTGTCACCACAAATATTTGATCAGTTTACTCAAAGATGGGATTTTCCTGAGGTAGATTGTTTGCGACACCACAAAACTCAAAGCTTCCACAATTCATGACAGGTTTCCCCACAGACAGACATTAGTGGTATAGGCACTCCTGGCCCCATGACCATTCAGCATGGCTTATGCAATTCCTCCTGTTCCCCTCATCTCTCATTTCCCAAAAGGCTGGTGCAAGAAAACCTAGTTACAATGGTGGTAATTACATACTCATAGTAATGGAAAGTTTTCCCCGGGGGGGGTTTGTAGGCAGCAAAGAATTTTATATTTTTATTTTATTTTTATGTTGTTGTTTGTGTCGCCAACCAGAGATTGTATCTTGAATCTACTGTATATTTGAATGCATTATTAATTCTCCTACTTAATAAAAGATTTTACTTAATTATTTCTCTACAAATTCTTTGCTGCCTAAAAAACCCTCCGGGGGAAAACTTTCCATTACTGTTGTAAAACTTTTGGGTTGTGCAGCCCTGTGGACTCTCACATATGTGTTTTCCTATTTTCTTACATACTCATAGTTGCCAACATTTAAAAAATATTTAAGGACACTTTTTTTTATCCAGAAAACCCTCGTAGGCAGAAAATGTACTTTAATTAGGGGTGGGGCATTCATTTAACCACTTCAGCCCCGGAAGGTTTTACCCACTTCTTGACCAGGCCACTGTTTGCGATACAGAATTGCGTCGCTTTAACTGTCAGTTGCACGGTCGTGCGATGCTGTACCCAAATAAAATTGATGTCCTTTTTTTACCCACAATTAGAGCTTTCTTTTGGTGGTATTTGATCACCTCTGCGGTTTTTATTTTTTGCACTTAAATACCTATCCAAAAAAATAAATATAAATACATTTCTTCATCAATTTAGGCCAATATGTATTCTGCTACATATTTTGGTAAAAAAATCCCAATAAGCGTATATTGATTGGTTTGCACAAAAGTTATAGCGTCTACAAAATAAGGTATTGATTTAGGGACTTTTCATTTTTTTAAATTGTTTTTACTGGTAATGGCGGCAATCTGAGATTTTTAGCGGGACTAAAACATTGCGGCGGACAAATCTGACCCTAAGTGTCACTTTTTGGGGACCAGTGACACCAATACAGTGATCAGTGCTAAAAAAATGCACTGATCCCTGTATAAATGTCTCACTGGCAGGGAAGGGGTTAACTACAGGAGTAATCAAGTGGTTAAATGTGTTCCCTGGGAGGTGTTTCTAACTGTGGGGAGAGTGTATTCACTGGAGGAAAAGAGAGATCATGATTCAGCTTAGCTGTGATGTGCTTTGTTTACATCCGCTCATCGCTGCTCCGTCTCTTCTGTGAATGATCGGAGGGTCGCGGGGGCAGGGACAGGACAAGGGGTGGGCGGGAGGGATGGCTGCCCTGGGCTCAATGGTTTACTGTAAGGATAGGGGTGCCTTTCTTCTGTTACAAGGCTGGGCAGTTTGGTGTCTTTGCCCTGGGCGCTGGATGACCTTGTCCCAGCGCTGCGCAGCGGCCATTGCAGCCGCCGGACTTGCTGATTGGCTCCCGCTGTGTCCAACCACAGGGCACCCCCTAAACCGTGTGCACAAAATCACACACAGGTACGTGATTTTGCACACCTGCCACAGTAAATGTACTTGGGGCAGTCCTGAAGCGGTTAAAATGGCCATGGTTCTACAAGAGGCATAGCGTTAATCTATTGTGCAGTTTTATTTTAACATACTTTACATACAGGGAAATTTATCATAATAAGGACAGAAGCATGGACAAGAAGTTATTGTTTGTGGTAAAGTTCTCTATGTGTTTATTTAGCTAGCCACACTTTTTAGGCCTCTATCACATTGCGGGTTTCCAATATATTTAAACCCAGAAGGAATAGGAAGGGTCTACGTTAAGATGGGGCCTTACTTCTTCTCCCGGTCGAGTTTATAAATTGTAATAGTGAAAAGGCAGAGCCAAGAATATATATATATTTCTTACCTGGAATTCTCTTCCTTACGTGTGAGGCCGTGTTTACCCACACAGGGTAGCAAAGTTGTTTTGTGCATCCCTATGCAGGTAGTCCTACTGATGTCAATTTGGGCGCAGTGGCTGCACAGACACAGTTTCTGCTCCCAATTTGACATTTGCGGGTGTTTGCGGGTGTGTGTCCCTAAATGCACACTGAGTTCAGTTCGTCAGTTTTTTAGGCAGACACCATGCAGCTCTATGGGCAGGCTGATGTAAACGGACTTGTGTCCATTTAAACCCGCCTACCCCTAAGTCTGTCCAATCCTAAAAAACAAAAACAAAAAATTGCAAAAGGCCGCCCATAGAGCTGTTATGGGTCCGCCCATGTCCACTGGAAACAAACGGAACAGGCATGGATATAAAAAACTGACATCCTAACCATTACTTTCTCAGACTTGAGGTCCACGAATTTTAAACCTTAGGAAGAACCTACATAATTTGTCATGATCACTGATTTATTCAGCCCTGAGTCTCTAGTAGAATTTCGTTTTCTATTATTGCCCCAGACTACGCCTCAGCTTGGTTGCTAGACTTCGACAGATGGGTGGGGTCGGGATCTCCCCGTCCGGCACATCGTGTTCCCATTAGGGGTGCTGGATGGGGGGCTTTCCACCCTAACCCTTTTCTACTTTTTTATTTTATGAAGCTTAGCCTACTTCTGTACTCAGGCCAGCTGGAACTCCTACCAGTTCTCACAATATACGGTACTTAGGTCTCTTCCATCCAATGTATTCTCTTAACACATGACCTCATCTCAAATGTTATTGTTAATTTGTTCTAATGTTTCATGTTTGTATGCTTGCTGCATTTTTCTGAAATAATTTTTTTTCGAAAGTAGAAAAACTGACATCCATCACCAGGGGATCCGCATACACAGCCCTTCTAGGTTTATTACAAAGCAAAATCAAAATATTGCATTTTTTTATTTAAAATTAAAAAATAGAACTAAACTACATAGTATATTATATATTTTTCCAAGACTCACTGAAAAAAAGTAATTTTTTTATAGGTGTTATTTGCAACTGATGACTGGTTTGCTGCTGCAGAAAATTTATTGAATGTAAGTTTTCTAATTCTTTTTTGCATGTTGTTTTTATTCCAAGAAAAAATTATAGGAATCTAAATGTTAAGCAGGTGTCAAGTGTTTTGAGACTCTTCTCATACATATACATATTGCTTGCTATCTGGAATCTAGAAGCCCCCTTTAAGAAATGATTGTCACCAGTCGAAGGGTCGTTATCTGCCAGTTCTTATATAGCCATGAGGCGTGGCCATCCCGTGAAGTCACCTGGAGGCCCCCGTCCTTTGTGACGTCACAGTGATTTAATGTGAATCGCAGAGAAATGCTGTTAAATCCTAACGTGGCTAAAATCCAATGCAAGAAAACAAAGTACTGTATGTCTAAACCTAATAGCAAAAAATGTATATATTGCAGCTTACCAGTCCTTAGATGTGGTAGTTGCATTAGCTTCATTTCAATAACACTTTCAGCTAATACAGTAAATATCTGTTAAACTTGGCAGAAATCTAATCCTGCTGTAACTTCCGGTATACAGAACTGAAATCTCATACAATATTATAAGCTTTCCAAGTGATTTTGTCTGACCTATTAAACACCTCCCCCTATGTGATGAAGATCAGGTGAGGAAAAGGGGTTTATATTTCAAGCCAGGAGACCAGTCTATGGCCCCTTTCACATGGGGCTGTTCGTCTTGACAGACTCTGCTCGCTCTGTTGATCCCCATTGAGCTGGTGGATGACAGGTCCATCTCCGCTCACTGTGCAGGGATGGACCTGTCAGAGCTCTGCTCTTCTCTATGGGGGATCGGATGAAAACGGATCCGCCTGTCCGTTTTCTTCCAATCCAATCCGCCAGACGGATGGATGCAAATAGGGTTTCCATCCGTCTGGATTCAGCGGATTGGATGTCAGCAGACATGTCACCGCTGACATCAATCGCTCCATAGACCTGCATGGAGCGTCTGATCAGGTCCGCCTAAAAAACCGACAGGTGGAGCTGAACGGTCCCCCCGTGTGAAAGGGGCCTAAGGCTCCGTGCACATCGGGCTTAAAAAACGCCAGTTCCCTTGGCAGAAAAAAGCATTCATATAGAGCGTTTTTTTACACAGTTTAGGAGAGTTTTGTGTTTTTTTCTGCCAGAAAGCCCCAATCAGAAATGCAAACCAGAATGGGCTTTTTCCTGACTCTAAATTCTGAGCTCAAAATATGCCCGTAATCATCCTAATGTGCATGGACACATAGGATAACATTGAGCTGCTTCTACAGGCAAAACACAAAACTCATGCATGGAGCCTAAGGTGACAATACTGCAGTACAGTGGTGAGCATTGTCACCCTAGGACAGGAAGTGTGGCAAAATCACCAGGGAAAATAAACTAATGTAGCCACTACATCTAATGCCCCATACACACGGTCGGATTTTATGACGGAAAATGTCCTATCGGACAATGTTGTCGGAAATTCCGACTGTGTGTAGGCTCCATTGGACTTTTTCTGTCGGATTTTCCGACGGACAAAGTTTTATCTCCTGCTCTCAAATTTTCTGACGACAAAGTCCTATCGGACTTTTTCTGATCGCATGTAGCGAATTCCGATGGACAAAGTGCCACGCATGCTCAGATCACATAACAAGACCAAAGCTATTGGCTACTAGCCTCTACGTAGTCCCGTCGTACGCAACGAACGTCACCACGTTCAGGATGATCGGATTTTCAGACAACTTTGTCCGACCGTGTGTATGCAACACCAGTGTCGGACAAAATCCGACGGATTTTGTGGTCGGAATTTCCGACCGTGTGTACGGGGCATTAGAAATGACAAGCTGCAATAAATAAAATTTTAATTTTTTGTTTCAAGGCTTTAATTTGCTGCACGTGGATAGGTTTTGTACACATACACAGAAGTTCGAGAACTAGCTTCTGTATGAGGTTCAATGCACTGGTACCTACAGATCACAATGATAAATATTCATATATACATCAATTTTTCCTTCATCAGCTTATATGCAGATGCAAGGCTCTTAACTTGGAGCATGTGTGTTTCAGCCAGTAACGTTCATTTTTTTTTTTTTTTTATTTCAATTTATTGTACAGAAAAATGCTGGTATGTGCATTCAGGGGTGCACCTATAATAAGCAGAAGACACAGGGGCAACATTACTTGAATTATATAGTAAAGAATATCGCGCTAAATACTTTTCCAATAAAAGCACACTCTATAGCTGCCAGCACTACAATCGGCAAATCATTGTGAACAAATATTATATAAAAAAGTGCAGCGCTTAAAATTCAATATATGATTTGACAGTGATGTTTTCACAGAAACTTATATCCTATGAAGCAATATAGTGTAAAAATGTGAAATAATTAAAAAGAAAAAGTTCAATTCATATACTGTATGTACAAAAGTCCAAAGTAGAAAAATTGGTGACAGTCCATGTATAACACCCAATGTGAATATCCACCACCAAAGACAGGTATTGCGCTTACCGGAACATATGGACTCAGATACCGTAGTACTGAGTCAACAAGGCATATGTAATCCACATATTGATTACGGAAGCAGTTTAGAGGATCTCACATCACCACCTCGCAACAGAATTGACACTCACTAGATTGTTTTGTACATTCCGAAGTATTATAAAAACATAAAAGAACCTCCACATAGTGTAAAACCGTATTTGATGAATTTATTATAAAAAGGTAGAACACTTACATCACATCCAAAGATAAAAAGCCTGTCATAAGATCCAATAAGGAAACAACATGTAAAACTCAATGGCCCGGATAGAATTGTGGACCCCTAATCAATATGTGGATTACATATGTCGTGTTGATTAAACACTACGGTATATGAGACCATAAAGTTCTGGTAAGTGCAATACCCGTCTTTGGTGGTGGATATTCATATTGGGTGTTATACATGGACTGTCACCATTGCCATATATAATCACTTCAACTACACTGGAATTCTTCTACTTTGGACTTTTGTATATATATGACTTGAACTTTTTCTTTTCAATCATTTCAAATGTTTACACTATACAAGCATACCCCACTTTTAAGTACACAATGGAGTTTATTTACTAAAGCTGGAAAGTGCAAAATCAGGCTCACTTCTGCATAGAAACAATGAGCTTCCAGGTTTTATTACCACAGCTTAATTGAACAAGCTGGGGTTAGAAGCTCATTGGTTGCTATGCAGAGGGGAGCCTGCTTTTGCACTTTCCAGCTTTAGTAAATAAACCCCATTGTGTACTTAAAAGTGTATGCCTGTATTGGTTTATAGGATATAATTTTTTTTGAATAGATCACTGCCAATTCACATATTGCCTTTTGAGCGCTGAACTTTTTGTATATAACATTACTTGAATGTAATACATGGCAAACTAGGATTGTACCATATGCACTAAACTTCAGTGTAGATAGGTTTAGTGGTTGCGATTTTCTGTGCACACAACGTGACCTAAAGTCTGTGCCCCCATTACGGAAATTCACCCTCTCTGTTTGTCCTGTTTGCCATTATCACTGAAAGTGAAACTAAAAGAAAATCCCAAATTTTGGTCTGTCCCCAGAACAGTAATAGAAGGGATGAGGACGCTAGCTCTGTGGACCCTGGTGACAACCAGAGATTCCCTCAATTTGGAAAGATTCCCTCTCACTTTCTGTTTAGTCTATGGGAAAGGAAGTGAAGGGAAATGTCCCCAATGGAACACATGGCAAAAAAACCCCACAAAAACCCTCCCTTACTCAATCCAAAATGAAATAAAAAAATGTTTGCCTTTAGTTCTACTTTATGGGTAAATGATCTTTAACCCCCCTGGCGGTAATCCCGAGTCTGGCTCAGGGCAGGATCTTCAGTACCAAAAGCGGTAACCCCGAGCCAGACTCGGGCTTGCATTGTAGGTTACAGGGGGAAGTTACTTACCTTATCCTCTGGATCCTGCGATGTCTCCCCGCTGTGTGTGCGAGCCGTCCGCTCGCTCGAGTCACACAGTGCCCGAGTGCCGCTGATCTCTGTTCCCTGCGACGTTCCGACGCACGGGAGCGGAGATCGGTGCCAAATTCAAAAAAGTTTAAAAACACAATACACATACAGTACTGTAATCTTACAGATTACAGTACTGTATACAAAAAATACACATCCCCTTTGTCCCTAGTGCTCTGCCCAGTACCCTGCATGTCATTTTATATAATAAATAGATTTTTTTTCTGCCTGGAAACTGGAGATTGTCCATAGCAACCAAAAAGTGTCCCTTTATGTCAAAAGTGGTTTTAGACCAGCTAGAAAACAACGATAATAAATTAGAATCACAATTCATCATCAAACAATAAATTTAATGACAGCAACTATTCTGCAACTGAGCAAATTTTAGTGTTTTTGATTTGATTACAATAATTTTTATATATATTTTTATTTTATTATAATTTATGATTTTGTGTTTCAAACTTTATCATACCCGGAATGTCTACTAGACTAGACTAGACTGGTTTGGAAAGATTTAAGTGAGTTGTTCATAAGAATTGCACGCCTACAATATAAAAACGCCAAATTTCTATGCAAAATAATTGTACCGCTTTCAGCACAAAATTCCAGACAGAATCATACCGCCAGGGAGGTTAATGGACACATTAGCAAATACATGATTATATTTGGTACCAAATGCATCATGAAATAAAATGTATTTTCTGAAATCATTTTTTATATTTGTTGTTTAGAAAAATGACCCAGAATTTAAAGTTGGCCTCTTTACAGAATATGGCAAATGGATGGATGGTTGGGAGACCAGAAGGAAGAGAATTCCAGGTAAGAAATATATATATATTCTTGGCTCTGCCTTTTCACTATTACAATTTTTAAACTCGACGGGAGAAGAAGTAAGGCCCCATCTTAACGTAGACCCTTCCTATTCCTTCTGTGCTTAACTATATTGGAAACCCGCAATCCAGCTGCTTAATTATTTCTGGAAGACATCCACGGCCTATTCAGAGCCTAGGCTATAATTTTATCCTTTGGACAAAATCTTTGTCAATTCTGACTGCAACTGAGTGGTAAAGTACTGCCTCTATGTAGAATTACAGCCCAAAACCTCCACCATGCTCCACCTTGACTTCCTACAGACACTCATCCTTGTACCTCTCTGCAGGCTGTCTGCAAACAAACTGCCTTCTGTTCCTGAAAAATATTTCAAGTTTGTACTCATTGGTCCAAAGCTCTTGCTGCCATTTTTCTGTACACCAGTTCTTGTGTTTTTGTGCATAACCAAATCACTTGGTCTTATTTCCATGTTAAAGTTATGGCTTTGTAGTTGAAAACCTTACACGAAGGCCACTTCTGACCTGAATTTACTGTACTGAAGATTAGCGTATTAGGGTCCTATTGGTTCTGCCAAGTCTAAGCTGTTGGTGGACTTAAGAATGTGAAGGGAAGTCAGCATGGTGTGTCTTTCATCTGCTGCCCTATTTGCTTTAGCCAACCACTGCATTCCATCCTCAGTGTTGCCAGTTTTTTTGTGCTTCAGCAAAAGAGCTTGGACAGCACATCTGAAAACATCTGTCTTCTTTGAAATGTCTGCCTGTGAGATATCTTGTTGCTGTGCAAATGCTTGCTATTGTGTAAGATGTTTTAGGCCAAGGGTAGGCAACCTTAAAGAGGTGGAGATCTACCTGAACAACATGGGAAAAGTCTAAGATCACCGGGCACAGTGTCACCCAGTGTTGCTTCCTTACACCTGATTTAAACCTGTAATTGCTGTACTACCGTGTCACAATCGCGTGCATTGCACGGCAATCATAAGTTTAAATCAGGTGGTGAGGAGGCAACATATTACCTCCTCACCACCTGTCAAACACACTCAGATCATTTTTCAGAGGACTAGCAGTGCCTGCTTAACTTGTGAATGAGCCCTTAGTTGCATTCAGCAGCGGCACCCTTAAATTGGGTGGTGGTAAAACCCTGCAGTTGATTTGCTGCAGCAGGAATTAAGCCCCCTGTTGCTTTTGGTGGGTGCTACCGCCTGCCAAATATGACCCATTCAAGTAAATGGGACCACTGTGTAAGTTCCCCGCAACTGCATGCTTCTGTGGGGTCCAAGGGGTTAAAGCAGGTGGTGAGAAAGCAACTGTACTGCACAATGTTGCAGGGCATTTTCAGAGCAGCCTCATTTACTTGAATAGGTCATGCTTGGCAGGTTCTACACCCACCAACTATGACAGGGTGTATAACTCTTGCTGCAGCTGCAACATGTGTACGCACCTGGCCTAGGAAGCTAAAGGTGTGTGCAGTTGGGGCAGGGGTGGTAAAGACACATCTTAACCATGGGGTTTTACCACCCGAACTACAAATGTAAACTAATCTTTACTGTTCTGAGCCCCCTATAAGGCTACATTCACACTGATGTGCTACGGTTTACCTGCACTGTGGGTGCAGCACAGTACATCTGCCACGACCTGGGTTAGCTGCCCTTTGCCATAGATGCCTGCTATTATATGCTGCGAGTGTGGTGCACTTTCTGAAAGTGCACCAAAACTCCTGAATTCAGAAAGTGCACCAAACCCACAGGATATAATTGAAGTCTGTGGCTAAGTGTAGCAAACCCGCAGGAAATCTACAGGTACACAGCACTGCACCCATGGTGTGGGTAAACTGCAGCACATCAGTGTGAAAGTAGCCTTATATTATTATGCCCAGTGTATTGCTTCACATTGACCTGAAGATCTCTTCTTTCTGTCTGCTGGCACCACTTCGGAGGCTGCTATTAGGAATAAGAGGTGGAGTGCAGTTGGTATCACTCCGCATGGGACAGCCAGCACTACAGAGGAGGCATCGGCTTATGCGGCTCTTGCTCCCTACTCCAGCTCCAACTTTACAAGTAGTCCCTCTGTATTGCACTTTGTTTGATGGTCTGGAATGGCAGGTCAGCAAGCCCAGACCATGATCTACCAGTCAATATGGCCTCAATCTACTGGTAGATCGCAATCTACTGGTTGCTGACCCCCACTTTAGGCTGTTCATAGATGAGTCGAAAACTGAATGAAAATTTTTGTCTATCTTTAAGTCGTTTTTCCCATCATTAGTGTGCCAGCTGCGACACATGATTTTCATATCGCAATCGAAAGTGACTGATCCAACATGCTGGTATGCTGGTAC
Organism: Lithobates sylvaticus; assembly: GCA_028564925.1. NCBI lineage: Eukaryota > Metazoa > Chordata > Amphibia > Anura > Ranidae > Lithobates > Lithobates sylvaticus. The sequence goes on from CM053028.1 coordinate 466,122,904, forward strand.
TGATCCAACAATCGTATATGCCATTTTTTGTTTTTCAATTGACTGAACATTTGGTTTTCAAATCCTCTATGGCTGGCCTTACATTTAACTGTCTTCAGTGGCCTCAGCTTGCTAGTGTGTTTTTTTCCTCACCAAGTGTCAATCCTCCTACACAGCTGATGGGTTGTATTTTAACCTATATGTTAACTTATTGATTATTACCATCCTTTTAGTAAGAACCATTTCCTCAGAGAAGTGGGACTTTGAATGGATCATAGACAGAGAGAGTATATAAAAATAATTAGATTTTTATTACATGAATGGACAACTCATGGTGAAAAACACAATACAAAGCATTGGATAAAACCAAATACTCTCTCTGTCTGTGATCCATTAAAATTCCCACTTCTCTGAGGAAATTATTCTTACTATATGTATATGGGGATGGGATCAACAGACAGTTTTTTATCGGCTAACAAAGGCAAATTCCTTTCATTACCACCCTTTTGGTATAAGAGTACAGTACTGTAGTTTCTGAAGCAAAAAACCTATTGCCTTTTGAAGGTTTTGAGATGTGACTTGCATTATCCTTTAAATTCTTGTAACATCCTTTTATTGTAATTGTCACATTTCCAAAGCATGGCTTACAATTTAAACACTCTGCCTCCAAAATAATGTGCAAACTAGGGAATAGCTTGAACTATTTGAGCATAACACTGGACCTTGCTTATAGATCACAGTATCAAGTGGAACAACGAAAAACATAATAAACTGCATTTTCTTCTGTTAGGTCATGATTGGTGTATTATTGAACTGGGTGTTCCAGGGATAATTTATGGATTTCATGTGAACACACGATTCTTCACTGGAAACTACGCTCCTCGAATTTCTGTCCAGGCTGCATGCTTAGAGCCAGGTAAATGATATTTCTCATAAAATGGACAGATCTATTTATGAGGTGTTTTTTGATTGATATGGGGATGAAACATGTAACAATGTGTTAGGGTAACCAGCCCGTAGAACTGGTTACCTAGTTACAGCCCAGAAAAATAAGTTGTCCCAGTCAAGGTCGGATACCCACAGTTTGCATGTCAAACTACAACAAGTCTATGCATAATGCATTCCTAATGTAATTTTACAATGGTTAATTGGAATGCAGCAGCTGCATGGACACAGCCGCTGTATGAGTACGGTTGATGGTCCCTGAATTCAAACACTGTACATACGGGGACCCATGTCAACATGGGAGCAGTAGCTGTGTCTGTGCAGCCGCTGGGTCCCAATTGACATGAATGGGATGGCAAGCATTGGAATGCACGGAATACCATTTCATCCTCAATGTAGGCAAACACAACCCTCATGTGCTTAAGTACGCCCATATGACCGAGGCCTAATAGTCAAATATTCATGCTTGCAACAGATGATCATGTAATGGAAGCATTGTAATTGGCTCAGGCTTAAAGGCAAAAGAATACTTTTTTCATTTATTTTTCACTGACATAAGGGGCATCCTTTAATTAGCCTACATGTTGTAATTACAGTCTATAGGTTTCTAAACAGATGGCAACTGTGTACTATGATTATAAAATTAAATACAAATAGTTCAATTATTAAAGACTTATTAGAATCTTTCTCTGTTCTCAGAAAAAAGAGCATTGCCATCACGTGGGGAAAGAACTGGATCTGCTGCCTCAGAGGAAGACTATGAAGTTGCAGAAAAGGTAGGGGAAAAAGACACAGACAGTACATGTATATTAAAGTGCATAAATAATCAGTTTAGGGCAAATGGCAGAGTAACATCTCACAAGCCCATGGGCTAAGAAAATGTACCCCATTTTAAGTTCTGCCCATTATTACTTTCTAGACTACATGCCCTGTTGTGCTGATTAAAAGGAAACAATAATGGTTTTGGACAATCTTTTTTCATTGGGTACTTTAGTTTTTTTTATGGCTCCAATCACACATGCTGCGGCCGCGGTTCACAGCATGGGGTCCGGTGCGTCCCTATTCACCGATCCATGTGCAAATCCGCTCCAAATTTGTGCCTGAATTCACTCCTGAATTACACCAGATTAATGCAGACCATGGCCACCCTGGAGCTGTGTGAACCAGCTCCATTGAGAGCTGGTCACACTCTTCTGTCATGGGAATTGGATGCAGAGAAACCTGCATCCCATTTGCATATGTGTGAACGGAGCCTAAATGTTTTTAAAAACTGCGATATTACTATTTTTAAAATAAATTATTAGTAGATAGACAGAGTATAAATTCTAAAATAAGTGTCTACCGGCACAAATCAAATTTATGTTACAATCAAACCTTCTAATTTTGTGAAAATGCGTGAATTTGTGTGGTTTGCTGCAGTCAAGTAAGGTTCTACTGTATTTAAAACCTGTAAAAGAATGTAAAAAAGTATATGTTGACTGCGCTACCCCTTATGTTGCGTGTTTTTAAAGTGCTCCAACCAAGTATGCATTTAAGATATACCACAATAAATTTATAATTTTCTAAACGCTAGTGATTATAAAATAATATTGTTAATAACCAATATTAGCCTCTACATTTCACCCGTGATCTCCAATATTAATTATTATGTGCCAAAAAAAATCAGGTTAAATTAGGCAAAACAAACCAAACAAAACCAAAACCAATAAGTGTCCACAGTAATTTCTGCTGGTGTTGAAAAAAACAATATTCAGCGTAAAAAATATATATATAATTTGCCGTAAAAAATTGGTTCAATCCTCCTAATTCTTGTGTTCGTGCTTGTCTTTGTCCACCACTATAGTGACGACACCATCATAAAGATTGGCCACTCACCAGATTTTAGTATAATGAATGCCTTTGGTTCATTAGTAGGGATAATCACTCCATTCCTCTCAGGTCTATGCTGTTTCCAATTTACAAATTTGACCAATATCCAACCTCATGAGAAATAAAGAACGATCATTGCGCAGTATGTCTCTGCATTTATTTATAAAAAGGTAAAAACAAATTGGTTCACTCACATGTTTAAGTGCCTATCAGTTGGCACTAAACTTATCCAGCCATTTGAATGGGTATAGATGGGTGAGGGTATCGCCTGTCTCTCCTGTATCGGCGTGCGTCCCAAGCCTCCTATTCGTTTAACCGGAAGTGACGTTTTCTTATCCTAGCAGCCTCTATGCATTTCGCAAATACTATTGCGTCCTCAGGAAGCTGCTGAATGTTACTAGGTCACTCTATTTATACACTGGTATCTGTAGTCTTGTCTAATTGCTTCCGGCCCGCTCATTACGCTAAACCGGAAGTGAGCGGTCTGCCATTTTAACTGGTATCTATAGACTTGTCTAATTATTTCTGGATCGTTCGTTCCGCTAGACCGGAAGTGAACGGTCCGCCCAGTGGCGGCTGGTGACGTTTTAGGATGGGGGGGCGCAAGACCGCGCCCCTCCACGTTTGGCCCCTCCCACTTCTCATAAGCCCCACCCTTATAGAATCCACATCATATACCAGGCTGTACATTATACACAGGGCTCTGCACATCATATACCAGGCTACACATTATACACCGGGCTCTGCACATCATATACCAGGCTGCACATTATACACAGGGCTCTGCACATCCTATACCAGGCTGCACATTATACACAGGGCTCTGCACATCCTATACCAGGCTGCACATTATACACAGGGCTCTGCACATTATACACATGGCTCTGCACATCATATACCAGGCTGCACATTATACACATGGCTCTGCACATCATATACCAGGCTGCACATTATACACAGGGCTCTGCACATCATAAACCAGGCTGCACATTATACACAGGGCTCTGCACATCATATACCAGGCTGCACATTATACATAGGGCTCTGCACATCATATACCAGGCTGCACATTATACACAGGGCTCTGCACATCATATACCAGGCTGCACATTATACACAGGGCTCTGCACATCATATACCAGGCTGCACATTATACATAGGGCTCTGCACATCATATACCGGGCTGCACATTATACACAGGGCTCTGCACATCATATACCAGGCTGCGCATTGCACATATCTGCATTCTGCAACCTGTAAATTAGGGGGTGCTGCCGCCGATGACTAAAAAATCAAGTTCAAAGTTTAAAAGTGGGGGGTTCTGCCGCCGACCACCAAAAGTTTAAACAAGTTTGAAGTTGCAAGCTTCAGCTTACCTACTGATCCTCTCAGGTGGGACGTTGGACCGAGCAGCCAAGTGCCGCCCATGTCCTAACTGAAAGTGCACCCTATGGACGGGCCGCCACAGTATGTAATAGAAGAAGGCAGTTGTGTGACATACAATACAGTATGGAGTAGAAGGAGACAGTTGTGTGGCATACAGTACAGTATGTAATAGAAGGAGGCAGTTGTGTGACATACAATACAGTATGGAGTAGAAGGAGACAGTTGTGTGGCATACAGTACAGTATGTAATAGAAGGAGGCAGTTGTGTGACATACAATACAGTATGGAGTAGAGGGAGACAGTTGTGTGACATACAATACAGTATGGAGTAGAAGGAGACAGTTGTGTGACATACAGTACAGTATGTAATAGAAGGAGGCAGTCCACACACTCAGGGCTCCTGGTGTGTCACATTATGATAGCTGGGAGGTACACTGAGCCAGTGCTGGGACAAGGTCATCCAGTGCCCAGGGCGAAATTTGCAAACTGTGCCCCTCCCCCCCCCCCCCCCGGAGGAGAGATTGGGGCCAATGTATGTAATGTGGAGTTTAAAATCGATGCACAGATATGGGTCTAACAGTGGCAAAGACAAAAATGTCCCTACCTCAGTGGTATCACTAAAAATAAAAAATGGCCTTCCATTCGTGGTGCAATGAAAGGAAAAAAATGCTGCAGTGTCACTATCAGTTTAACGGGGACTGATTGACAACTATTTCAGTGGGTTTGGGAAGCTGGGCTCTGAAGGTGCATGGAACTAAAAGACTGTAGTGGGGCTCTGAGGTTGGGTTCACACTGGTTTGATGCCAGACATTGCATGTAATTTGCACTGCATTGCTGTGCACATCACATGGGATGTCTGTGCGATGTGAATTCAGCCATACAGTTTGTATGACTGAAATTGCATTGTATTCGCACCAAAATAGTGCAGGGCCCTTTTTTTGGTCCGCACTGGAATTGGATCACATGGGTGCTCACAACTATGCGATCCGATTCCTGGACCATTTGACAGTTCGCACTGCGATCTGCAAACCAATCTGGGGGTGACAGTAACTTAACATTGACACCCCCAGTGATTTGCAGATGTCAGTGTGAATCAGTCTGAGATGCGGGAACCGACACTGAATTTTTAGGGTTTCCCGCATCTCACCAGTGTGAACCGAGACTGAGGGAGGAAGGGGCCCGAAAGGGCTTGATACCATGTGTGTCTATCATTGCTGGTGTTTGACAGGTGGTGAGGGGGTAATATTACTGCATAATCAGTTTACATGAACAGGTTTGCGAATTAGATGTGGTGCGTATTTGCAGCAAATTTGCACCACTACTAGTGTGAGCTGGCCCCTGGGTGATAACATTAGAATTATAAATAGAAAAAAAAAGTGGAATCAGGGATAAGGAAAGAGTGAAAACATGAAGGGTAGTAAGGGCCTGTTCAGCATGTCTGCATTTTATTGCCTCTGGGCTGCATTGTACTGGAAATGGGGCACAAATAAACAATTGTATCCTATATATGCCATTGCAGTGACTGAATTTTCCTGTATGAAAATAAGCCAGTTACTGCAGTAGAGTGAATGAGCCCCTGCAGTGTTAATAAAGAGCAGAGTAAATAGCTGCAGAGAATGTGCAAGGTGAATGATGATCACAGGATAGTTCCATAATAGAAAAAGCTAAAAAGTAAGCTGTAATGGAAAGGGTGCCTGTAGCATGTCCAGCGCTGAGATCAGGAGGCTGCACTGAGGTTTGCTGAGGGGAGAGCAGAGATCATAAGAAAAACAGAAGAGATAAGGTGAATGAGGAGATAGGCAGGGAGATGGTGTAAGGAGAGTCTAATTGCAGGATTGTACTGGGAGAAATGAGCAGACAGAGAGAGGGGGGATATAGGAGGTGAAATTATCGGAGGAGCAAAGTGAAAGTAACTTATCTTAAACAAACACCGGGAAGGAGAGCAAGACGATGCAGTTAACCCATAGAGGCGAGAACAGAGCAGGAGGAGAATAACAGGCACTTCCATCTGCCAGGCAGGACAATCATCTGATGCTCCCAGCGCCCCCTTTTCACACAAATTAACACTGGGCTCAGGGCATGTGTCCTCTCTGCCCACCCCTTGTACCGGCACTGCACTGAGCTGCATGAAGTGTCAGATATGGGGAGAGAGCAGAGCCCAGCCAGCACAGCAAGTGGATGAATGTCCGCATACTAAAGGGCTGTGTGCTCCGATCCCCTCCTGGCCACCGAAAGTTTCAATAAGTTGCTAAGGGGGGGGGGGGATGCTGCTGCTGCTGCCGCCGCGATCTTCAGCTTACCTGCTCCATCTTCTCAGGCAGGACGTTGGACTGAGCCGAGTGCCAACGTCACTTCCTGTGCAAGTATATCCACTAGCCCGGCCGGTCCATCGCCCGGCAGGAAGCTGTGGCGCGCTCGATCGCGCCACAGAGTGAGTTTTTGTGGAGCAAATGAGGTGCCTCGTCTGCAATCTCATGATTGCCATGACGTGGTACTTCCCATCATGCACTGCGTCCGGCGCCCGGCGCCGGGACACAGTGCACATAAGCACATTTAAAAAAAAAAAAAATTTAAATTTTTAACTGCCTGGTGGGGGGGGGGGGGGGAGGGGCGGCTCCTGGGCGCCCCCTATGGACGGGCCGCCACTGGGTCCGCCATTTTAGCTACTGGTATCTTCGGCCCATTCATTCCGTGCGACCGGAAGTGGGCGATCCACCATTTTTACTACTGTCAACTTCCGCCCATTTCCGGAAGTTGTTGGGCCGCCATTTTAGCTATTGGAATAGTCCGCCTCTGTCCCTTGTTTAGATATGTGTTTTTATCCCCTTTATTGCTTTAAATTTGTCTTCCCCATTCCGTTTGTTAGGATGACCCCTTTCAAACGTCTGCATACGTTTTTACAATATTAAAAAACTTTATTAAACATCTTTATGCTATTAAATGTTAAAATTATATAAAAAAATATATGTAAAAAATATATGTGTATTTGCGATCTTCTACAGCAAAGTGAGAAGTTCGCACGCCGATACAGGAGATACCCTCACCCATCTATACCCATTCAAACGGCTGGATAAGTTTAGTGCCAACTGATAGGCACTTAAACATGTGAGTGAACCAATTTGTTTTTACCTTTTTATAAATAAATGCACAGACATACTGCACAATAATCGTTGTTTATTTCTCATGAGGTTGGATATTGGTCAAATTTGTATATTGGAAACAGCATAGACCTGAGAGGAGTGGAGTGGTTATCCCTACTAATGAACCAAAGGCATTCATTATACTAAAATCTGGTGAGTGGCCAATCTTTATGGTGGTGGTGGTGTCGTCACTATAGTGGTGGACAAAGACAAGCACGAACACAAGGATTAGGAGGATTGAACCAATTTTTTACGCCAAATTATATATATTTTTTTACGCTGAATAGGGTTTTTTTCAACACCAGCAGAAATTACTATGGACACTTATTGGTTTTGGTTTTGTTTGGTTTGTTTTGCCTAATTTAACCAGATTTTTTTTGGCACATAATAATTAACATTGGAGATCACGGGTGAAATGTAGAGGCTAATATTGGTTATTAACAATATTATTTTATTATCACTAGCGTTAAATTTATTGTGGTATATCTTAAATGCATACTTGTTTGGAGCACTTTAAAAACACGCAACATAAGGGGTAGCGCAGTCAACATATACTTTTTTACATTCTTTTTAGATAGACAGAGTGCCTTGAAAATGTATTCATACCACTTGAAGTTTTCCACATTTTGTCATGTTACAACCAAAAACATAAATGTATTTTATTGGGATTTTATGTGATAGACCAACACAAAGTGGGACATAATTGTGAAGTGGAAGGAAAATGATAAATGGTTTACACCATTTTTTACAAATAAATATGTAAAAAGTGTGGGGTGCATTTGTATTTAGCCCCCCTGCGTCAATACTTCGTAGGACCACATTTTGCTGCAATTACAGCTGCAAGTCATTTTGGGTATGTCTCTACCAGCTTTGCACATCTAAAAAGTGAAATTGTTGCCCATTCTTCTTTGCAAAAAAGATCAAGCTCTGTCAGATTGGATGGAGAGCATCTGCGAACAGCAATTTTCAAGTCTTTCCACAGATTCTCAATTGGATTTAGGTCTGGACTTTGACTGGGCCATTCTAACACATGAATATGCTTTGATCTAAACCAGGGGTAGGCAACCTCTGCCCTCCAGCTATTTTGAAACTACAAGTCCCATGATATATTGCAAGACCCTGACAATCACAGGCGTGGCTCCTAGAGGCAGAGGCATGATGGGATTTGTAATTTCACTACAGCTGGAGTGCCGAGGTTGCCTACCCCTGATCTAAACCACTTCATTGTAGCTCTTTGTTTAGGGTCTTTGTCCTGTTGAAAGGTGAACCTCCACCCCAGTCTCAAGTTTTTCCTTGTATTTGGCTCCATCTTCCCATCAACTCTGAGCAGCTTCCCTGTCCCGCCTGAAGAAAAGCATCCCCACAACATGATGCTGCCACCACCATGTTTCATGGTGGGTAGGGTGTGTTCAGGGTGATGTGCAGTGTTAGTTTTCCACCACACATATCGTTTTGCTTTTAGGCCAAAAAGTTAAATTTTTGTCTCATCTGACCAGAGCACCTTCTTCCACATTTTTGCTGTGTCCCCACATGGCTTCTCACAAACTGCAAATAGGACTTATTATGGATCTTTTTCAACAATGGATTTCTTCTTGCCCTCTTGCATAAAGGCCAGATTTGTGGAGTGCACGACTAATAGTTGTCTTGTGGACAGATTCTCCCACCTGAGCTGTGAATCTCTGCAGCTCCTCCAGAGTTACCATGGGCATCTTGGCTGCTTCTCTGATTAATGCTCTCCTTGCCCAGCCTGTCAGTTTAGGTGGGCGGCCTTGGTAGGTTTGCAGTTGTGTCATACTCTTTCCATTTTCTGATAATGGATTGAACAGTGCTCTGTGAGATGTTCAAAGCTTGGGATATTTTTTTATAACTTAACCCTAATCTATCTGGTATGTTCTCTAACAAACCTCGGAGGGCTTCACAGAACAGCTGTATTTATACAGAGATTAAATTACACACAGGTGGACTCTATTTACGACTTCTGAAGGCAATTGGTTCCACTAGATTTTAGTTAGGGGTATCAGAGTAAAGGAGGCTGAATACAAATGCATGCCACACTTTTCAGATATTTATTTATTTGTGAAAGATTTTGAAAAACATTTATCATTTTCCTTCCACTTCACAATTATGTGCCACTTTGTGTTGGTCTATCACATAAAATTTCAATAAAATACATTTACGTCTTTGGCTGTAACATGACAAAATGTAGAAAATTTCAAGGGGTATGAATACTTTTTCAATGCACGATAGATAGATAGATAGATAGATAGATAGATAGATAGATAGATAGATAGATAGACTAATATTTAATTAATGCCAAAGGATTCCTAAAGCACTATGGGTTAGCTGAAATGCCTGCATGCCTCAAGAGCAGGCTTTGTTTAATTGAAATCTTGGACTGGGTCATCGGATTAGGGATGAATTAATGGCAGTGATTTATGTAAATCTATGTGTAAATTGCAGCTTTTACTGTTGATTGCTATAAGTAACAGCCTATTTTTTTAACACTCTGTAAGAACATTTAAAAAGTAGTTGAGCTGGCTAAAACAAAACCAAATATTAATATACATTGTTTCACATTTATTTGAAATATTTTAAAAATGTGTATTTTTTTTAGACCACACCATAATAAATAAATAAATATATACACAGACACTATACAATTAAAATAAGATAAGTGTGAAAATTTGTCTCTTCAATTAAAGTGTACAAATACATACATGAGTAGAGTAATGCCACAGAAAATAAATATTTTTCCTAAGAAGGGCACCTATACAGAATAGAGAGCAAATAGTAAACATGCGCCCCTAATTACAATGTTGCATTAAATAATGTGTTCAATTATATACCTGTAAAATATTAACTAAATTAAATTAATAGCATGCGTACTGTTTTTGCAACCAATTCAGAAGACCAGTGAATTATTTTATTGTATGAATCACAAAATAATTAGTTAAGTACATTTACATTGTAGCAAAGTGTAACTTCTTCAGTGTTGTCACATGAAAAGATATAATAATGTTGAGGGGTGTATTCAGTTTTGTGAGATACTGCATATATATATATATATATATATATATATATATATATATATATATATATATATATATATGTGTGTGTATATATTCATATGTTTTTTAATCAGAAAATCCTTATCAAAGTTACCAAATGCCAATTTGTTGTGATAAATCAATAAACAGGATGTTTACAAATAGAAACACAATCAATTGACAAATGAACCAGATAACAAGTTATACAGAAGGTATGGATCATGCCATGTAAATCATTTGGGAGTAAAGGGAATTTCTGTCACGTGTAATTTAATGCCTTTAATACCAAAACCTTTTTTTTTTCTTTTCTTTATAAAAACTTGAAAAAACAGAACAGTGTCCTCCACATTGAGGAAATTTACTATACAAAGCTGAAATTATATGTCAGTGTACGGACTCAGATTTACACAGGTCAAACTGATGCAATATGCAATTTGAATTGTATATTAGGCCAAGATAGGGTTTGAAACCGTATCAGGTTTTGCTGCTATTTGGGGCTAAATTAGAGAGATTTTCTCTGACTTTCTGTTCTCCTGACAACGGATTGTGAGATGGAAAGTAAGGGTAAATCTGCAACAGCAAAACAGACACAAATAGACATACATTTCTCTTTGCTTTTTATGGCAGTATGGAAGAGGAAATCTCACAAATGGATCCCTGCAGAGCAGTAAAAATCCAATAAGGGTTCTAATCTTTCCCTAATCCAGGCATGTCCAAAGTCTGGCCCACGTTCCGCTTTCAAACAGCCCCACTGGTAATTTGGATATATATATCTTTTGTGGCCCCCAACGAATCCCCAAGCGCTGCAGGGGCCACAAAGCATATATACCCATATTTATGTATATATATGTGCCTCGGAGGTGACAGGGAGGAGGCGGGACAAGTGCTGACAGAATACATACAGTGAGAATTTCCTGTTTGCACGGCGGCCTCTGTAATAGGAAGTTCCGTCTCCTAGGCTGCCATTGGAGACTGTTCTCTCTATCATAGTAGGCAGAACTTTGTATTAAAGAGGCTGCCGAGAAAAAAGGAGATTCTCCTGTATGTAATCTGTTTGCGTTCGTCCCGCCCCCTCCCTGTCCCCTCCGAGGCTGCAGATGGGCATCGATTAGGCTGCACTGATTGCAATGGTAAGGCTGTATTCATGCAATGGCGAGGCTGTATTCATGCAATGGTGAGGCTGCATTCAATCAATGGTGAGGCTGCATTCATGTCAATGGTGAGACTGCATTCATGGCAATGGTGAGGCTGCAGATGGGCACTGATTAGGCTGCATTGATGGGCACTGACCCTTGTTTTGTTTCACAGTTCTTTATTTATAATTTAACTTTTTTCCTGAAACTTCCCTCTTAAAGTGAAGGTGCGTGTTATATGGCGATAAATATAACCAAATAACATGCCCAAGCTCATCCTTAGTCCTGAGCGGCGCTCCGAGATTCATTGGGAACAACAAAAGATATATATATTCAAATAACACGCCCGAGCTCATCTCTTCACCACACACATACACAAAGGCAAGATAAATTCTTCTTGGACAGTGTATTAGTGCTCCGATGAACACACTTAGACCGAAATGTAATGGTTCAAACAATGTCAGACAAAATAGTTGGCCCTCACGCATGTTCACTTTATCAAATCTGACCCTCTTTGAGAAAGGTTTGGACACCCCTGCCCTAATCTATCCAACACTAAAAACCTCAGTGATGCCACATATATGTGCGACACCAGTGAGAACAGGTTAAAAATGTGGCAATAGGTAGTGGACAAAAAAATCCACTGTGCCACTTGCTGGTCACAAGTGGTAACTTTGAAATATTAATAAGGGAACATTACATTTCATTGATAATAATAAACATATTAAAACGAGGAAAGGAATAAATCATATACAAAATCACCATCAATGGCAAAATCCTAATTTATGCTACCAGCTGCTTAAATTGTACCTTTAAAAAGATCTTTCTAGGTGTAACAGGTTCTTTTTTCTTTTTTTTTAGTTTAAGTCAGAAAACTGGGACTATCTTTTAGAAATGATGGAGTTAAAGCCGGGATACGAGGAGAGCTCTCACAATTATTTCCATGTCAGTTCAAGAAAAAGATGGACACATGTTCGCCTCAATATCTACCCAGGTAACTGGAAATACACAGAGCTGAGAGATATTGTTAGCGGTAGCCACATACAATTGTTATGCATTGCAGAACTGACATTTTCACTTACTATGTACCTAGGGTTAAAGTGGTATGCCCCAGGGTTCTGTACAGGGACTAATGCTGTTTAACTTATTTATCAATGATATTGAGGTTGGAATTGAAGCTGGCCATACGCTTAGTAGAAGCAAAATTCATGTGATACCTTGCTGAACATCATTCAAAAATACTCTAAAATGTAATTTGCTTTTAACATTTTTTTTTTGAACGATTGGACTTTCCCAAATGAAAATCACATTCAATGTTAGAAATCAGTTTTGAGAAAAAAAATTCCATGCCGCTTCCAATTTTCTCATCACTGCAGCCAAAAATTAACATCGATTTGACCCCACTAATGATTAGAAAATCCAATGAATGTTCTTCAATTTTCTAACCAAATTCTATGGCCAGCTTTGGAGTTTAAGTTCACTGTTTGCTGACATTACCAAAATTAGGCAGGGATAAAAATTCAGCACAAGATGTATCATCATTACAGGAAAATTCGAGATAAATTAGAGGGATAGGCCGCTGCATAATAACTGAGGTTTAGTATTAAAAAATATGCGGGGGGGCGGGGGGGGGGGGGGCAGGGTATCGAATGAGGAATATGACTACTAAATTAGAAAACAGAAGCACAAGGGACACATCACACTGAAGGTAAGTCACACCCCTTGTACTGTTTTTTTAGAGGGTTTTTTGGTAAACTTTGGCTTTAAATTCAGAAGGAGGTTGCTTACACACACACACACACACACACACACACACACACACACACACACACACACACACACACACACACACTCTAATGTTGAACTTGATAGACCTTTGTATTTTTTTAACCATATCTATTATGTAACTATGTAGCAGCTTGCCAGCAATGTAGCTCATTAGAATTCATACTGCCCCAAAATGGCCACCAAAATTTACCTCTATGGGATAGCTACAGAAAGGAGGTACATATTTGCCAGCCTGGAGGATGGATGTGACATCAGAGGAAGGAGTTCTCTGAAACACAGCCTGGGAGGAAGAAATTGGGGAGAGAACTTTCTGGAAGAAGGCAGCTGAGAGAGACTACAAAAAGGCATCCTATGGAAAACTTAAGTCAGATTGCATACAGGACAGTACAGAGAGGTTGGAGCAGATTCCACCTGGTTCATTTGTTTGTCTAAAGTGGCCATGTGCAATTTTCTTTGCTGCAACCCCCATCAACACATGGGAAATTCCCCCGACAAAGCTATTGTGTTCTCCCGGAGAGGGAGTGGTGAGAGCCGTCCCTGCTGGGAGAACACACAGTGATTTTATGCTAGCGGCTATGAAAATGTTTGGTCAACTACAGTCATGACATTTATCTTATCAGCTATTTATCTTAACAGCTTATTTACATTTTGTTTACAGATGGTGGGATAGCAAGATTTAAAGTGTATGGCATTGGGCAGAGAAACTGGTCCTTGTGTAGTCCAAACGACTTGGAGGATCTTCTGTCAATGGTTAATGGAGGTGTGTGTCTTGGATTCAGTGACGCACATTATGGACATCCTCGGAATCTCATAGGTATCTACAAAACCAGCTAATCATTATAGCCGATCATATGCTATAACTAAAGGACATCAGATTATGGACATTAATCATTATTTACATTACTTTTCTAAATTTTATTACATTTTTTTATAACTGTGTTGATTTAACCTACAGGAACAGGAAACGCAGCTGACATGGGTGATGGCTGGGAAACAGCGAGAAGACTGGATCGGCCTCCAATATTAAAGGTATAAAAATATACCAGGATATGCATTAAAGCATTTGTGCGGCTTAACTAAATGATATTTAGTTTGCTAAAGCACTGAGTATCATAAACAACTACTATTTTTTAACTTGTTTTAACCCTTTTTTTTCTATCACTGCTTCTAAGGATCTCAACTGAAAGCAAATGTGCCAGGGTGAAAAAACAGGAGCACAATCAGAAGACAGAAATAGGTGTTGTCCTATAACAGGAAGTGCTCGAGCAAGGACCAGACATTATTTTAATGAAAGCAGCAGATTAAAATATATGAAAATACATTGTAAATTAACATACTAAAGATTTGCATGATTTTAGTGATTGGGTTTAGATCCATTTTAAGGTTTAATAAGTCTTCAGGAACTACTGAGTTTGCTTGCTTGGTGAGTTTCTGAGTATTTTTTTTACTCTCGTCCATAGTTTGAAAAGTTGGTTAATCAAAAACAGATATTTAAAAAAATAAGGAAATCACAGGTACCTTAGGTGGGTAGACGTAGAACTTAGATCAGAGGTCACACTACATGATCAGACTGAAAATCGGATCAAATCGCAGCTGCAGTAGTGTGAACTTAGTGCCTTAGGAACCCTCAGTTATTAACAACAACAGAGGATCTGAATATTAAAAGTAGATACAGCAAATAGAACTCAATTGCACTTTAATTTTGCCAGTATACCAGAGACTTTCTTTAAAAAGAAATTGGCCAATTCACAAATATAGGTAAGTAATGACTTCTTTAGATAGGCCTCATATACTACATATATTTAACTCTCCCTGCGCATGTGTCAACAACCTTGAAAGTATACACCACCATATAGTTGTATGACTTTAAATGTTTGTAAAATAGAAGAAGGTGTGATGTTTCATCAGTTACTTTTTTGCCTTATAGGCAGATGACAAAGGCATTCTCCAGGTTCCAGGAAAGGAATGGACAATTTTTCGTCTTGGTCACCCAGGTCTCATAACACATATAGAAATAGACACCAACCATTTTAAAGGTATGGTCCTTAAACCAGCCTGCAGTCTACCTGATCTATAGAAAGTATTTACAGCGCTACACTTTTTTTTACAAATTTTGTTATGTTACAGCTTTATTCCAAAATGGATTGAATTAATTATTTTCCTCAAAATTTTACAAGCAATATCCCATAATGCCAATGAGAAATAAGTTTGTTTGAAATCTTTGCAAATTTAAAAAAAAATAAAAAACGAAAAAAATGTACATAAGTATTCACAGCCTTTGCTAAATATTTTGTTGAAGCACCTTTGGCATCAATTACATTCTCAAGTATTTTTGAGTATGATACTACAAGCTTGGCACACCTATTTTTGGGCAATTTCTCCCATTCTTCTTTGCAGGACCTCTCAAGCTCCATGAGGTTGGATGGGGAGCGTCGGTGCACAGCCATTTTCAGATCTCTCCAGAGATGTTCAATCTGACTTAAGTCTGGGCTCTGGCTGGGATTCAAGGACATTCACAGAGTTGTCTCGTAGCCACTTCTTTGTTATCTTGGCTGTGTGTTTAGGGTTGTTGTCCTGTTGGAAGATGAACCTTTGCACTAGTCTGAGATCGAGAGTGCTCTGGAGCAGGTTTTCATCAAAGATGTCTCTGTACTTTGCTGCATTCATCTTTCCATCAATCCTGACTAGTCTCCCAGTTCCTGCCGCTAAAAAACATCCTCACAGCATAATGCTGCCACCATCATGCTTCACTGTAGGGATGGTATTGGCCAGGTGATGAGCGGTGCCTGGTTTCCTCCAGACATGTTGCTTGCCATTCAGGCCAAAAAGTTCAATCTTTGTTTCATTAGACCAGAGCATTTTGTTTTTTCATGGTCTGAGGGTCCTTCAGGTGCCTTTTGGTAAACTCAAGGCAGGCTGTCATGGGCCTTTTACTGAGGAGTGGCTTTCGTCTGGCCACTCTATCATACAGGCCTGATTGGTGGAGTGCTGCAGAGATGGTTGTTCTTCTGGAAGGTTCTCCTTTCTCCACAGAGAAATGCTGGAGCTCTCCATCGGGTTCTTGGTCACCTCCCTGACTAAAGCCCTTCTTCCCCGATTGCTCTGTTTGGCCGTGGTGGTTCCAAACTTCTTCTATTTATGGTTTATGGAGGCCACTGCACTCATTGGGACCTTCAATGCTGCAGACATTTTTCTGTACCCTTCCCCAGATCTGTGCCTCAATACAGTCCTGTCTCGGAGGTCTACAGACAATTCCTTGGACTTCATAGCTTGGTTTGTGCTCTGTTAACTGTGGGACCTTATATAGACAGGTGTATGCCTTTCCAAATCATGTCCAATCAACTGATTTTACCACAGGTGGACTCCAATCAAGTTGTAGGGACATCTCAAGGATGATGAGTGGAAACGGGATGCACCTGAGCTCAATTTTGAGTGTCATGGCAAAAGCTGTAAATACTTATGTACATGTGATTTTTTTAGTTTTTTATTTTTAATAAATTTTCCGAAAAAGATTTCAAACAAACTTCTTTCACCTTGTCATTATGGGGTTTTGTTTGTAGAATTTTGAGGAAAATAATGAATTTAATCCATTTTGGAATAAGGCTGTATGTAACATAACAAAATGTGGACAAAGTGAAGAGCTGTGAATTCTTTCCGTATGCACTGTAGGTACAATGAAACCTTATGGAAATGCTGTAAGTACACAAGCAGAATGTTCTAGCTGATATCTGGAATGGGTGTTGGGTGCAATGTAATGGGTGTTCAGTGCAACGCATAAATATTGCAAATAATAATAATATTTAATATTTAGTACTTGAAGCAAGCAGGTGTCATATTAGAGGATGCTGGCTCCAGGTTTTTTGCTAAGTGGATTACTGCTGCACCATTAGTAGACTGATTAGCCTGTGTGATTTGATATCCTGCCATTTATGTCTTTTATTACACACACCCTATCTGCTAGTTCATACAAACCTGTTCTTCAGTGGCTCTGTCAGCTCCCTCCTGCCCGACATCCTGCTAATAAAAAATTGAAGGAGCCATGCGAAAAATTGTCAGTTAAGCAGCTGCTGCATCCAATCAGATGCAGCCATTCTAATGCCCCGTACACATGGTCGGACATTCCGACCACAAAATCCATCGAATTTTTTCCAACAGATTTTGTCCGAAACTTGTGTTGCACACACATGGTCGGACAAAGTTGTCGGAAAATCCGATCGTTCTGAACGAGGTGACGTACAAAACGTACGACGGGACTACGTAGAGGCCCGTAGCCAATAGCTTTCGTCTCCAGATTTCTTCTGAGCATGCGTGGCACTTTGTGCGTCGGAATTATCTACACACGATCAGAAAAAGTCTGATCGGATTTTGTTGTTGGAAAATTTTAGATTTCGGCGGAAAAAGCCCGCTAGAGCCCACACACGATCGGATTTTCCGACAACATAATCCGATCTGACTTTTTCCATCGGAATATCCGACCGTGTGTACGGAGCATTAGGGTATTCTGCTAGCTGCTGGGACTTACCGCCAGCATACAATAGCTGTAGCTAGAGATTCGTCCAGCTGTGCTATATAATCTGCATGGAGGAATCGGATTTCTTAATTTCACTTGCAGGCTGAATAACAAAAATCAATGTGTGTATGGCCGACCTTAAAGGTAAAGTGAACTTATAAAATATATTAGAAAGCCCTTAATGTTCTCCAACTTCTTTGTCATAGAAGCACAATATATTATTACATGTTTACTTGTGAAACAGAAATTGTGAGAAAGTAGTCCAAGTGGCAATATATATATATATATATATATATATATATATATATATATATATATATATATATATATATATATATATATATATATATATATATATATATACACATATATATTTAAACAAAGTAATTTGTGGGGATTCTAGGATTGTAGGATTAATAGAGTGAACTGGTTTCTTTCTGTTTATATCAGGTAATTCACCCAACTCATGTCAGATAGAAGCGGCAGTTCTGACACCTAAAGAAGAGGAAGAGAAAACCAAAGCAAAATGGGATGTAAAGTTGGACAACATTTGGAAAACATTTCTCCCTATCACACAGGTATTTCAAAGCTTAATGTCCTAGTATAAGATGCACTAAAGAGTAACTTTAGATAGCTGTGGGAATTTGAGATATATAAAGCCCCCATTCTAAGCAAAACATTTTTTAAAATTTTTGGATGAAACATAGAAGAGTTGCATTGTCTGTGTAGTTTTTAACCCCCGGACCAATTGGCAGCCAAAGGACCAGGCCCCTTTTTGCGATTCGGCACTGCGTCACTTTAACTGACAATTGCGCTGTCGTGCGACGTGGCTTCCAAACAAAATTGGCGTCCTTTTTTTCCCACAAATAGAGCTTTCTTTTGGTGGTATTTGATCGCCCCTGCGGTTTTTATTTTTTGCGCTATAAACAAAAATAGAGCGAATGCAATATTTTTTACTTTTTGCTATAATAACTATCCCCAAAAAAATATATAAAAAAACATTTTTTTTCCTTAGTTTAGGCCGATATGTATTCTTCTACATATTTTTGGTAAAAAAAATCGCAATTAGCGATTATTGATTAGTTTGCGCAAAAGTTATAGCGTTTACAAAATAGGGGATAGTTTTATAGCATTTTTATTAATATTTTTTTTTTTACTAGTAATGGCGGCGATCAGCGATTTTTATTGTGACTGCGACATTATGGCAGACACATCGGACATTTTTGACACATTTTTGGGACATTTGTCATTTATACAGAAATCAGTGCTATTTAAATAGCACTGATTCCTATGTAAATGACAGTTGCAGTGAAGGAGTTAACCACTAGGGGGGCTGGGAGGAGTCAGTGTGACGTGTTTCCTCAAATTGTCAGAAAACTAAGAAAAAATGCTTAGGCTTGAGTTAAGGCCCATACACACGATCAGACTTTTTACTTTTCAATCAGTTTTTATTGAATTTCATAACATACAGTAAAGATGCAAATTACACATTGTATGCCGTTAAAATAAATTAACTCAGAATAGCACTTAAATAATGTCAACTCAATTATCAATGAAGTGTTACAGAACAAGAATTACTGTTATTAAAATGCTACAAAACGCAATACATTCAATATAGAAATATAAGATCAATATAGTAACATAAGATCAAATAGAAGTATATGTCCTCTAGACACCCCCATGGGGACTACACTGTGTCTAAGAGGAGAACGTTGCCACAATAATAGAACTTATCCAGGAACCTGTGTCCATACTCTAGAACCCAGAGGCAAAAGTGTATATCAATCTGTTAGATATGAGTGTTACAAAAAGTTAGTAATAGTCGACCATTGTTCCCATGATGCCCACTTGGTTTTTTCCTTGGGTAATTTACCCTCACTGGATGCCATCATTAATTCATAACTATAATGTAGGTTTACGGTATCTAAGAGGTGAGTGATAGAGGGAGTTGTATCTGACTTCCATAATCTGGTTATAGTTAACCTAGCTGCCAATAGGATATGTGTCGTCACATGACGAAATGAAAAGGGTATGTCTTCAATGGATAAATTCAGGATAGCTAGACCCGGAGACATTGGTATATCTATCTGGGATATATCTTTTAAGAGAAGAAAAACGGTTTTCCAGTATTCCTGTATGAGGGTACATTCCCAAAATATGTGGAATATGCTTCCTATGTTGGAATTACATCTCCAACACTTATTAGATAATGTGGGATAGAATGTTGCCAAGCGAGAAGGCGTCAAATACCATCTAAGGGACAATTTTTGTGTGAGTTCCCACAACGCAGAGCTTTTCGTGGATTTGTATACACTTTGTGAAGCTTGTTCCCATTGTGATTCTGTATAAGTCGTTGCTAGATCATTTTCCCAGTGTGTATGTGGTGTGGATTTAGTAAATACACGCTTTTGGTTCAGGGTGTTGTATACAAGTGAAATACCCTTCTGTTTAGGAAATTCAAAGTGCAGGTATTTCCATATTACTGAAGAAACTGTATATAAGAGAGGTTTGATTTTGTTAAGGCATTTCAGAAGTTTGGAATATGCAATAAAGTCTGATTCAGGCAAGTGAAATTCATTTTGGAGGGTTGAAAAGGATTTTGGGTTTGAGTCATGAAATAGTTGATTTATGAATGAGATTTTTCGGTTAGACCAATGGGATGTAGATAATTCAGGTGAGATGTGGTTTAAGACTTCTATAGGTATCGGTATCTGTGTAGTAGTGGGTTCTTGATGGATAGTTTGGGTTAGAATTTTCCATGCTCTGACCGTGGCTATCATGGTAGGGGGAATTGCTTTTGGTATTTTAGCTTCTAATGGAGTGCTCAACAACCAATTTTTTAAACTAGGACGAAATAGTAAGGAAAGTTCTATATTGCACCAGTTTTTATTCGGATCTTGCTGAAACCACTCAGTTGCTTGAGCTATGATCGCTGCAGTGTGATAATCTGTAAAATCTATTGAACCTGATCCTCCCACTAATTTGTGTATCCTAAGTATAGAATGAGCGCATCTAGGTTTTGTACCGTGCCAAATACATCGGTTGAGTATCGTTTGAAGTGACTTAAAGTAATATTTAGGAATAGGAATAGGAATGGTCCTAAACAGGTATAAAATTTGAGGTAAATGCATCATCTTGAACGCCGCTAATCTGCCAGACCATGACTGTTCCATTTTAGCTAATTTCTGAGATTCAGTACGTAATTTATCTAAGAGAGGCTTGAAGTTTGATGAAAAGAGGAGTTTAGTGGTTCTAGTGAGTTGTAATACCTAGGTAAGAAATGCTGTGTTCAGACCATGTGAAGGGGTATTGGGCTTGTAATAGTAATTTAGTGGTGGAATTCAATTTGAGATCTAGTATTTGTGATTTGGTGACATTTAGTTTGTAAAATGATATTCGTCCAAACCAATCTAAAACGTCTCGGACTGCTGCTAAGGAGGAGGTAGGATTTGATAATATTAAAATGACATCATCAGCAAAAAGACTAATCTTATGAGTAGTGTTGCCAACAGTTATGCCTGAGATGTTCGAGTTCGTGCGTATGTGCTCAGCTAAAGGTTCTATAGTTAGATCAAAAATTAAGGGCGACAATGGGCAACCCTGACGGGTACCATTCGAAATTTGGAATGGATGAGATATCATATTAGCCGAAAAAACTTGAGCAGCTGGGCAAGTATATAGTGCCATGATAGCATTATAAATATTGTCTTTAAACCCAAATTTCATGAGAACTTTCTGTAGATAGGTCCAGTGCACCCGATCAAATGCCTTCTCTGCATCTAAAGAAAGAAGCAGAGAAGGTGTTCCACTGGAATTTACGCAATGGATTAAGTCAATCATGCGACGCGTCGCGTCTGATGCTTGCCTCCCTTTAATAAATCCTGTTTGGTCTTTGTGAATCAGGTCTGGCATAATCTTCATTAAGCGTCTAGCAATAGTTTTGGCGTATATTTTTAAATCAAGGTTAAGTAAGGAGATTGGCCGGAAGTTTTGTGGGGCAGTCGGATCTTTTTCAGGTTTTGGGAGACCATATTAAAGTCTCCGCATACAAGGAGATATCCTTGTTGTAAGTCTTTAATTTTGGTCAAAGTCTTTTTGACAAAATTTGCCTGTCTAGAATTGGGAGCATACAAGTTGAGTAAGGTATATTTAGTTCCATTAATCATACAGATTAAAATAAGAAAACGACCATTGGGGTCACCTATTTCTTTTATGAGGTGGAAGTCAGTGTCTTTCTTGATCGCTACAAGCACTCCTCTCTTCTTGGAAGAGAAATTAGAATAGAAAATAAGGGGAAATTTGTTACTGCGACATAAAGTGGCTGAAAGTGGGGTCAAGTGTGTCTCTTGGACACATAAGATATCACTATCAAGCTTTTCAGCAGTATGCCACAAAGATTGTCTCTTTGCTGGGTGGTTGAGACCCTTGGCGTTCAAGGATACTATCGTGAATGGCATATTTCCTGTTGTGGCTAAGTGATGGATCGTGGGAGACTATAACACTTAAGCCCCATACACACGGTCGGACTTTTTCATCAATTTGGTCCGATCGGACAAGGTTGTTGAAAAATCAGACCGTGTGTATGCACCATCGGACAGTGTTCGTCGGTTTGTCCGTCGGACAAAGTCTTATCTCCTGCTGGAAAGATTTCGCGTCAACCCGGTCCGATCACACCAAATCCGAGCGTGTGTACGCTTGTCCGACGGACAAAGTGCTACGCATGCTCAGAAGAAATTCTGTGACGGAAGCGCTCGGTCAGGTAAAACTACCTTTCCTAATCGACACAGCACATTCGTCACGCTGCAATGTTAAAATGTCTTTAATGCAGCGCATTCTCTTTTTCTTTACAATGCAACAAGAATGACATGTTTTAGCTGCTCCTATTCACCCGCACTTCTCACAAACTTACTTCTTTATTACTTTGCAGCATTTATACACTACATGTTTATTTTTACTCTGAACGGAAAAGAATCTTTGTTATTTTTTTACCATGATTTGTCTTTTTTTTTTTTGTTTTGGGGAATACATATTTGAATGTTTTTTTTTTTTTTTTTGGAGGGGGGTTGTGTGTCTCAAATTACCAAAAACACATTATTTACATTTGTATTTCTTGCTTAAATTTACTAGGAGGTTGTTTGTTGTTGTTGCCCCTTGTTAATTCTACTTTAGGATTAGTGAAATGTACCAGCCTACTCAAAGAAAAACTGTCATTGTAGCAAAGTAAAACACAATAGTCAATGATTATTTCAAATCAAAAAAACCTTTATTTAGGTCACACCAACAAACCAAAGAGGAACGCAGCCATGGTGAAACTTGGGGAATTTGCAAAGTCTTGGCCCCCCACGGCAACCATCATTGTCCAAGCGTAGAAAATTGGGGGCCTGAGGAGTACGTATATTAAGGGGAGTGCAATCTGGTCGTGAAGTCCAAAGTATCCGGAACTGCAGCAGATGCCATCTAGGTCCCCAGGCTCTGGTACTACGAGAGGCTCCATCTTCTCTCAGACCAGACTGATTGCAGGTCGTCACTCTCAGGTCTTCCTTCCACGCTTCCTTCCACGCTGTGGCTGTCGTGCTGGTGGGGTGGCAGAAGGAGGAGGAGGAGGAGGAGGAGGCGGAGCATGGTAACTATGGCAAACATGTGTGACTGGGGTCATCTCCCCAGCCCTACCCTTATTTAGGACATGGAGGATGAGCCCCTCACACATGTTGCGTTGCCCCACCTCCATACCCATCATTTTTGTGACAACCACCGAGCCAAAGGTCTCCTCGTCGGCGGGTGTGGCATGTAGGGAGGCTGAAGCCTCTCTTATCATGCGGAGCGCTGACTGTGCCGCATAACCCCCCCTTCTCGCCCTTTTGTAGGGAAGGCGGAGGAGAGGGATTTGGGAGTCAGTCAGGCTCCGCGGCCTAGCCCCCTCTTGGCTGCCACTACCCAGCTGGTGGCTGCCACTAACCCCTGCCTCCTCCTGACTGCCACCTTCCACAGCCACCTCCTGGCTGAGGTCTTCCTGTGTAGGAAAAAGGGACATAGTTTCAGTTATTTGTTCATCAAACACACACAATTCTCATCTAGTGACTGGTGCAAAATGTTTACAAATAGAAAACCATACAATTCTCAGCCCAGCAGTTTAGATTCTGGCCCCAAATGTCTCCCACACCACTGTCTGTTGATATGTCAAACACGTTAGGAACTAAGCAATTGGCGATCCTGAATTAAGTGAACATCATTCATTATTCCCATAAATGGTAACAAAACTACTATACCTGGAACAAGCTGGACTCCTCCACCTCTTCCAGACTGGAAGGCCCAGGTTGCTCCTCGGAAGCCTCATCAGGGGTGGGCTGTGCGCAAGGAAGCGTGGAAGGAGGAGTTGAGGTTGGCTCCGTGACATCAGCCTGGTCCTTCAGAAAATGGAGACTCTGATAGTACCAGAGCTTGGGGACATAGACCTCATCTGCTGAAGTTGCAGTTTCCTCAGACTTCACGACCTTCTTCCTCTCCCTGATATACGCACTCCTCAGGCTGCCAATTTTCTTTCTAATATCATCAACAGTTGCCGTGGGGAACCTTGGCTTGACAAATTCCACAAGTTCCTCCAGGGCTGCGTGCCTCTTTGGTTTGTTGGTGTAATGTGGGTGTATACCCTGCCACAATATGGGAAAATCCCTGTATTTGGCAATGAAGAGGGGGAGAAAACTCATGTCGTTGAATCCCTTCATATCAATCTCTGCAAGACACAACAACACACCAAACCCTATAAATTTTGTCAGGCTAAACTCTCCTAATCTTCTCCATAAAGAAGCCTCAAGTTCAAATCAGTCTAGGCTAGTTATGTACCAACGTTAAATTGTACCTTCGTTTGTAGCGATCGTCTCGTGTGAGTTTTCTCTCCCCTCGTCTCCCAGATCGTGGCTACGACACAGGCGTGTGACGTTTTATATACACTGCGCATGCTTCAAACTCCGCCCGCCCCTGACGATCTTTCTCGTCTATTCCCCACCCCTTCTCTTTACGGCGTAGTGGGGAGAGCACATGGCGGGGACACAGCAGGTGCGCCACAAATATCCCACCAACGAGGAGGACGAGGAAAGTCCGGAGGCAGAAACGTCCCGATCCCGGAACCTGAAATTCAAGGCCTCCAATATGTCATTTGGAGAAATGTTGGAGATGGTGGACATATTAAAGAGGAGCGACTATGATGGGAAGTATGGGCCTTACCTCAACCCCAATGTCCGCAAGGCCAAGATCATGTCTAAAGTTGTGAGAAGGCTGTACAATAATTTTGGGGTACAACGATCCAAGGAGCAACTCAGGAAACGCTGGTCAGACCTGAAACTGAGGGAGGCCGATCAGTACAGAAAGATCAAGAGAATTCTTCAAAAAAGTAAGTAGTTGTGTTTTGTGTTTGATTTCTTGCTTGCATACTGCTCCATTGTGTTTTGATTTTTACCAAGTTGTACATTCCAAAATGGCCACTTTCAGGTTCGTCTGTGCATTCGATCGTACTCAGCCTCGATCTTTCTGCCACTGTCATGGTCGTGTGTGTGTGCATTCGATCGTACGCAACCTCGATCGTTCGGCCACTTATAATACGATGTTTGGTGTTTTTTTGGGGAAAGGAAGTTTGTTCTCACTAGAAATGTCATCAAGAATGTAAAGCCAATTTATTCAATGTAAAGGAGAGGTCACTCAGTAGCTGTTTACCCATCTGGACTCTAGAGCACTAGTGCTGGGACACCCAAACCCCCTTTTTATTATGCTTTTCCACACATGTGCTCCAGTGGATACTAGAGGGGGGTCTCCATCACACAAACTTCTACCAAAAAGCTAGTCAGTTTAGCACCTTTACAAAGTGACTTCATTCATGTAGTTGACATTTGTAACTGGCCAAACTAAAATAGTGTCCGTCACTTTCAAGCAATGTTTGTCATTTCCTATTTCTGCCCTCAATAGCTTGTGTTGCTAAATCTTCCTTTTGGACATTCTCATAGGGGAGCGAAAACTTGGGCCGTCTGAGGAAACCCCCAAACCAACACCTACCAAAAAAGGGGAAAGAGCAGAAGCAGAGGAGGAGGAGGAGGAGGAAGGAGAGATCATCGAACTTGGAGAAATTGTCACCACAACAGGTGAGTGTGGGAGAACACAGCTACTGGTAGGCTAATCCATGTATGGCTGCCTCATTTCCAACACCCCATTTTTGTTTGTTTGTGGTTTTTAGGTGACGTGGATGTTGTGGAAGAAAAATCGCACTTTACCACAGAGAGTGCCCACGTACTCATCGGAGAGATAATGGTCTGCAATCGAGATCTAGATTACATAAAGCAAAACATCAATGATGTTCAACAAAAATTGAAGAACATCATTGATGTTTTAGGAAAAATATGAAAACGCACCAAGTAATTAACACACATTTGTGCCAGCTTCAGAACACATTTGCAACTTAAAAACTGTCTGAAATTTGGAACATGCACACATTGTGTCCACATGTGCTAGCTCCCACCATGGTGGATGAATGGCAACGTTTTTTTGGGGGTGCAAACACTTTACGAACTACGAAAGTGGTTGTGGTGAAGGGGTTGCACCCCCAAAAAACGTCCATTCATCCCCATGATGGAAAATGGCACTTTTGAAGCTTCTAGGCATGTGTTTTACCATCTAATGACCATTTTCAGTCCCAAATTGTGTGCATGTTCCAAATTTCCACTTTTCGGGGGTGACCCCCCCATGTGATGAAGGCAAGATCAAACACACTTTGAACATATAGTCATGTCTGATCTTGTCTTCACTTTACAAAGTTGAACTTTCCAAGTTCCTAGGTTCTGTTTTGCTCCATGCCTGGTTTTACCAATTGCGGAATGTTTGTAAACAATGTTGTAAATAACCAAGATGTTGTCAGTTTTGGCGTGAAGATTGTAAACGCACTTGGGAATGTTTTCCTAGTAAACTTTTATTTTTCTAAATGTGTGGCTTCCTTATTTAAAAAACACAATGCATTATGTATGTAAAATGAAAAGGATATGGGGGGCAATGGGTGTTATTTACTAAAGGCAAATCCACTTTGCACTCCAATTTTCTTTCCCGGGGAACTTTTTCAATGCACTTGTAGAGCATAGCGGATTTGACTTATGTAAATGACACCCACAGTGCTTTGTACGAAAACACGGAGCACAGCATTTTGGAGAATACACACATGTCAGACCTGGTGATGAAAAGGAGTATTTTGGGTGTCAGTTATGCAGTACAAACCTTCTCTAGACCAAAGATTAGGTAGCAAACACACAACATGAGAATAATCTTTTTGGGAAGAAGAGACTGTTACCTCCTTTTGCCCAGAAAGTGCATTCCCACTGTCGAAGGCAAAGGGAAAAAATGTCAAAGTAAAATAAGCTAAAAAGAAGACTGAAATGACATGAAATCATAGGTTGGTTAAAATATCAGATTTATTAAAAAATGCCTCTCACACATCGTCAGGCAGAGCAATGGCCCCCCTACCCACAAAGTACTGCATATATTGGTCCCGGACCACACGGGCATTTAGAGGGGGCAAGCCTGGACGTGCCACTCGAAGGGCTGTGAGTTCGGCATTTGGAGGGCCCTCCACATCTGGGCCAACGGGCACCACATAGTTCCTGTTATGTCTTTTGAGGAAGTTGTGCAATATGCAACAGGCAAGAACTATGTGGTTCAGTTTGTATTCCGCCAAGTTAAATGCCGTCAGGAACAGGCGGAAGCGGCTGGCCAGGATGCCAAAAGCGTTCTCCACAACTCTTCTGGCTCTGGACAGCCTGTAGTTGAAGACCCTCTGGTCCGGGGTGAGGGTCCTCATCGGGAACGGCCTCATCACATGGGGAGTCAACGCAAACGCTTCATCTGCGACAAAGACGAAGGGGAGTCCTTCGGCATTCTCCTCTGGAGGTGGCAAGCACAGACTGCCACTTTGGAGACGCCAGTAGAACTCCGTGTGCGTAATGGCCCCACCATCCGATATCCGGCCGTTCATCCCCACGTCCACATACATAAACTCGTATGTTGCCGACACCACCGCCAACATCACTACACTATTAAACCCTTTATAATTATAATAGTAGGACCCCGAGTTGGGCGGTGGGACGATGCGGACGTGTTTCCCATCAATTGCCCCTCCGCAGTTAGGAAAGTCCCAACGGCTGGCAAAGTGGGAGGCCACAGTCTGCCATTCCTGTGGCGTGGAAGGGAACTGTGGAGTGAAACAAGAAAAAAAAATTAGTCACTTTGCACCTAAACATTGCAAGCAGATTAGACAATCAACATCTTGGAACAAGAGCATTGTCTAAAATTGGAGGCTGGAAAGTATTTGCACAGAAAAGTAGAGGCTCCCCTTCACAGATTACTCACCCCCCCATCAATCCCCCCACTTCTGATGGGCCATTGGCAATAACTAGGGGTTTTGGGGGGGGGGGGTGGTGGACAGCTAACCCTCTGCACTTCATTGATTGGCAAATGGCTCAATAATGTGGGCTAGTTTGGCCAGACCCTCTGTACTTAACACTATTGGCAGGCCACAGGAAAGATCAAATAACATTTCAACCCCCCCCCCCCCCCCAAAAAAAGGCAGGCACAGTGTGACATTATTAAATTACCAAGCAAGCTAATAGGAGGGAAAGAAGACAAAAAAATAGGAAATGGAATGTATGGAGGCAGTCCCTTGCACTACATGCTTTGCTGAATTCATCCCTAAAGATGCGCACTATAAAGAGGTAGGTATATAGTGTGTATGGACCTTGGGAAAGCCAGCAGATAAAGGATTGGTACCATCTGACAGAGCAGTTGGGGGAGGGGGTTCCTAATGAGTTTGCCCCCCCCCCACCAAAAGAACAAAAAAAGGGGGCTCTACATGAAGTAAACCACACAGCAAACATTTGTGCATATTTTAGGGGGTGTTTTGGGGCAAACAATACTATGCAGCAGACAAAAGACATTGCTTAAGTGACTAGGCCATAGGTGTCTATTGGGGCAGAAGAGCATGCTGGTGAGGTAAGTGAAGGGAAAAATGCATGAAGGAGAAAAGGGGCACAGCATATTAGAACATATTGCAATCATGGTAATTAGGGAAGGAGGTCAAAAATACAAGTCATTAGCAAACAGAGCATACATAGAAGGGAATAGTAAAGTAGAAATGTTACCTTAATATAGTCCTCCTGCAGGACCTGAATGATGGCAGAACAGGTCTCTGGAATAATGATTCCCAGGGCCTGGGGAGAGATACCTGAAGAGAACTTCAAATCCTGAAGACTTCTCCCTGTCGCCAAGTACCTCAACGTGGCAACAAGCCTCTGCTCCGGAGTAATGGCTTGTCTCATGCAGGTATCCTGCCGGCTGATAAAGGGGGTCAGCAAAGCCAAAAGACGGTGAAAATCGGGGTCCGTCATCCTGAGAAAGTTCCTGAAATCATCAGGATTATTCTCCCGGATCTCACGAAGCAAAGGCATGTGCGAGAACTGGTCACGCTGAAGCAACCAATTCTTGGTCCACATACTCCTCGTCACTCTGTTCATGGACGGGTCTTGGGTCAAAGCTAAAAGCCCGACACCAATTCCGCGTACAGCACGAACTCGGCGACGAGTACGCACGGGAAACATCGCTCAGAAGGTCACAAAAGGTCGGCTGGTCAGAACGGACAAACAGAAAGCACCGATAAACAGCAAGGCCTGAAAGAACGAAGTGAATACCAGCAACGAGCAGACAATAAGCAGTGCAAATCAAAGCGTCCTATATCAAGATATAGGCCGCAATGACCAACAAATGCGAACTGACTACACGCACTAATAAACAGATACGCACGACAAGCACAAACTGAAGAGCAGTAACGATCTGAGTCAGAAAACTGAGAAGCGCGAATCTTAAGTCACCAAACTTCCACTAACTCTCGATAAACACGGGATCAGCAGAAGGAGCCCAACGGGTGCCTGACGTGGTGCTGAACTTCCCTTTTGTAATCTCGTGGACGACGACTTACGTCACGACGTTCTTGCGGACCGGATATTCCGACAACTTAGTCCGACCGTGTGTACGCAACGCCAACATCGGACAAAGTACGTCGGACAAAGTCCGACTGACCTGGTCCGCGGATTGTCCGAGCGTGTGTATGGGGCTTTACAGTTTGCAGATATTTCTTGGTGTATACAGTAAATTCAGTTCCTTTCGGCTTATCAGGATACCTGGGTTCCGTAACTAGATTTATTTCTATAAAACCTGGAATGAAATTACAATTATATATAACAGCTATTTAAAAATATAGCAAAAGATATGAAAACAGGATGCGGCAGATTTGTGTCAAGCACAAAAAAAAAAAGCAAAGAGTCAGCTTTTACTGCTGCAGTGTGGAACAGTTAATACCAAAGGCAAGTGAGATCAAACAAAAATTCCTGGAGGGGATGCTATAAACGTAGTTAGCGGACCGCTCAGGAGCCAGATACTACCATAGGTTGATGATTCCGGGATCTTTGATTGTAGTGATATGTTGAAGGACGTTTTGGAAGAAGCGAAGTTTCATCTTTGTGGTATTCCGGGATTATTCCCCATTCTTTCAAAAGTTTCAAACCCTTGTGTAGGTCATTTATTATATGAGTGGATCCGTTTTTGGAGACAATTAGTGTGGCCGGGTAGCGCCATTTGTATAGAATCTTATGGTTTTGCATTCCTTTAGTTATGGGGTTCAAATCTCTACGTAGTTGAAGCGTATATCTTGATAAATCAGGAAATATTTGAACACCCTCAAACGGACGTGGTAGAGGGCCTTTCAATCTGGCTTCTGACATCATTTTTTCTTTAATATGGAAAAAATGGATCCTCATAAGTATATCTCTAGGCACTGATGAAGCCAGATGTGAAGGTTTTGCAATTCTGTGTATTCTGTCAATTATAATGTCATGTGGCGTAACTTCAGGTAGAATAGTGCGTATAAGTTCTTTGGCGTATTTGGGTAATTCTGGAGTTGTTATATTTTCGGGGACCCCCCTTAACTTGACATTGTTTCGTCTAGAGCGGTCTTCCAAATTTGCTAATTTGCCCCTTATCCACTCTTGTTCATCTTTTACCTCATCAATAGAATCAATGATGTCATTCACTGTGGAGGAGCATTTCATCATACCTTTCTCAATAGTGGATACTCTGTTATCTATTAGACTGACATCTGTAGTGACTTTAGTAAATAGAGTGGATAAATCAGTCACAAGAGAGGAATGCAGTGATATTAACATCTCTTTCAGTGTAGTGTCAATAACAGGCTGACCGCAGGTTGGGAAGGATGCCATTGAGGAATGTAAGGCCTGGTTAGATTGTAGTGGAATAAAAGCCTGGGGCTCAATTTCTGAATGAGGTGGCCGCTGTGCTAGAGCATCCATTCTAATTTTTGCCTTAGCTGGGCTGTTCATTAAGGGATCCCCCTCTGTGTCATTGTCATGGGAGCTAGACATCTCCCTGTTTGGTGAGTCACCAGAAATGTTATTAGGGATTTCTGTATGTTTAGTCTGAGGCGCTGCTATGCCTTCAGCTCCATTTTGATTCTGACTGACCAGCGCTTCAGGAGGGTACAGGAGTGTGGTGAGCTTTTGGGGCTTGTGGTCCCCAGTTCTCTTACGGGACATTGTTGTAGGTCACTACCGGACTAATGTGGGGAAGTTTTTGTACAAAAATACCGGCTCCAGCGGTCCCTAATCGTTCCGGTTCGTCTCCCTCACAGCAGAGCTCAGCACTAAGCGTCCATCTCTCTTGCCGGCTGGCCACGCCCCCCACGATCAGACTTTTTGACAACAAACATGCAAATGAGCTGTTTTGGACCAACATTCGACTGTGTGTACGCTCCATCGGACCAACTTTTTCAGTTTTCATCGGACTTTTGTTGGTTGTGCGAACGGACCAACTTTCTGCCAACAAAAGTCTGATCGTGTGTACACAAAACCATAGGACTTTTGTACAAACCAATGCAGAACCAATGCAAAAGATCAGACAACAATACAGAAGTTGACCAAAGGTGGCAGTAAAGAGCAGAAAAACCACGTGATTTGGTGAAAGTTGGCTGAAAAAGTCCTGCTGTGTGTATGCAATACAAGTTCAGGGTCGACGCCCTTTGTACAAAAATCCACGGGAAAGTTTGTACAAAGTTCTATCGTGTGTATGAGGCTTTAGGCTTTAAGATACCCATTTTATGAGGACAGGGAGCTGAGAGGGTTGTGCCCCCCCCCCCCCCCTTCTCGTATGGGATACATATAGGTGTCATGCTGCAGCAATGTTATTGCTTACCTGACTATAGCTCTATTGATAATTGTCAGTTACGAGATATGTATTTACATGATACTGTACTTGTTTTATGTTTCTGCCTGTTGTATTTTATTCTGTACCATTTTTTTTCAATAAAAAAACAACCTGGTTGTTAAGATACCCATTTGAGATTGTTGGCAGGATTGGCTGATGGTTCTAGTGTGTAGAGATACATTTGGACAGAACCAGATACCCCCCCAGCCAACTGAATATTGGCTGGATATTTTGGCAAGTCACTATTATTTCAATTTAGAAAAGCCAGTGATGGAGGTGTGTGGCTGTATCGTGTACCAAGTAGTGTGAATGTTTATGGAAACATACTTCAAAAGAAAGATATTTGATGAGTGTGATTATACCCACATGTAGTGCACAGACCGCATTGGTCTGCCGGTTTGGTCCCATATTCTATTCCCTGTTCAGCACACAGCAGTCAGGCACACAACATTTTCACATTCTGAGAAAGTAAACAGGCCATGTAGTTTTTTTTTTATTTGTTTATTTTAGAAGTAGAACATAGATGGGGTAGAGGTGTGCCTGGGGATACTGCAGAAAACTATAGTACAAACAATGAGGACTGAACCAGAACTTCAGGGTGAAGGCACCCCCTTTAAAGTTGTAAAACTGAGCAGCAGGCAAGCAGGAATCCCTATAGAGATGCAGTCCTGAATGCAGAACATTGCAGCTAAAGATCTTCCAGAGGAGTTTAGGAAAGTCTTTAGCACGCAGAGGCAGTGTTTTTGATTTCCAGGCAGCCATGTGCAGGGTCAGCAAACTTCAGTATTCCAGAAGCCTGTATTTTGTATTTGTAGTGGACTTTCAGAGAATACTCCTGGAAGGATAGGGCAGGGGTCCTCCCCAGCCAAGCCATAGCTGGGACCCCACAAAAGTGCTTCAGTCCAAGGTGAAACTCCCAGGGATGCCACAGCCATGAGGCTGGGTCTTACTCCCCTAGGACCAAGAGGCCTCTTCTCTAGGCCCAAGCCTATTTATACCTCCCTGCTGGTCACATCCATATCAACCAGGGATTGGCTGAGGGAATATTAACAGGGAGGCTGGGATTTGAATTCTCCCAGAATCCCCTGGGATATAGGGGCAAGCAATTGAGCCCAAGCCAATAGAGCCGAGAGCAGACCTGTTAATCAATAGGTGTTCTCCCTGGTTACAGGGAGGCCAAAAGCTAAACTTAGCACACAACACTAAACACAGTAACTCTGAGGATGCTACACACATATTCATTCAAAATTTAACGTGTATGGTTAACTCTATTGCACTGAGAGTAATGAACATTGTGCTCCATTGTGCTATCTGTGACAGAACTGGACAGCTACCATCAAATTACCACTGCTAAACTCTTTCAGGATCCTAGCTGTTCTTATCATTATAGATAGACACATAGATACTATTACAGAAATATACAAATTCTTTATCCAAGCACTGTTTTGTAGTGTTTTAAACACAAGCCTAGCTGAAGGACCGCAAGAAACTTGTCTCACGCAACCTGTTAAAGCATCATTCTAGCCTTGGCTTATGGTGGTAATAGCCCAGATAAGCATTCACTTTATTTGTTTCATGGCAGTTATCATATTACTCTGTAAAAGATTTAAATTAATATATTTTCACACGTTTCTATTCCTTTAGCTTCAACCTCACAAGCGGCATTTCATTGACGGAACTTTAATTTCACTGCAAGAGGTTGTTACTCATGTGAGGATCACTATTGCTCCAGATGGAGGTGTAAGCAGAGTACGGCTCTGGGGTTTTCCACGACAGCTTCCATAAGAAGATATCAGTAGTCAAAAGAGAGGTTGATTTGTGAACTTTTTGACCTTTTGACCTTTTGATCTTCTGCTTGATCACTGCAAAATGTCTTATGCAAAAGACTTATGTGAGGATCACTATTGCTTCAGGTGGAGGTGTAAGCTGAGGGCAGCTTGCTGGTTTTCCATGACAGATTTCATAGGAATATACTATAAAAAAATAGTCAAAAGAGAAGTTGATTTATGATGATTACTTTTACTTTTTAATCTCTTGGTCTTCTTGATTCACATGAAATGGAAAGGCAAAGATTTTATGAATTTAAATAAACATGTTGTGAATACCAGTTAGAGGAAATCTTTGTTGGGCCTCTTGTTTTATCAAACTGTATAATCCATTCTTTTGTACATATGCACGTATAGAAAAGGGAATTTTCTTTATTTATTTTGTAGCTCTCTTTGAGCCACAGTTCTTCTCCATGGTGGTGTCCACTGTGCACTCTGCATTTATTATAATTTTATTTCTGTTAGCAAGCTTAACCTCCCTAGAAGTAATCCCGAGGGTGTCTCGGGGTTAAATTTCAGTACCATTAGCGGTAACCCTGAGTCACTCTCGGGACTGTATTGCAGTATCCTGGTAGAGGTTACTTACCTTGTCCCCGGGATCTTGCCTCCCCGCGGTGTCCAGCAGCCAGATCCTCCGCCCAGTGTACTGTGTTCCGGGCTCCGTTCCCTGCGAGCGTCGCAACGTATGGGGACGGAGCTGGTGGGAATTTAAAAAAAGTGAAAAAACAGAACACATACAGTGCACTGTATTCTTACAGATTACATTAATGTATCACATCATTTCACCTCTCTTTTGTCCCTAGTGCTTTGTCCAGTGCTCTGCCTGCAATTTTATATTATATATACCAGGGGTCTCCAAACTTTCTAAATAAGGGGCCAGTTAACTGTCCTCCAGACTTTACGGGGGGCCGGACTGTGGGTAGAAATTATCCTGGTGTCAGTGGGATTGAACAATGCATCTTTGGCATTAGGGGGAGGAATAGTGCCCTATTGCTGGTTTCAGTAGGAGAAATAGAGCCCCACCATTGGTGTCAGTGGGAGGAATAGTGCCCAATTATTGGTGTCAGTGGGATGAATAGTGCCCCATCATTGGTGTAAGTGAGAGTAATAGTGCCCCATCATTGGTGTCAGTGGGAGGAATAGTGCCCCATAATTGGTGTCAGTTTGATGAATAGTGCCCCATCATTGGTGTAAGTGAGATGAATAGTGCCCAATCATTGGTGTAAGTGGGAGAAATAGTGCCCCATCATTGGTGTAAGTGTTCGAAATAGTGCCCCATCATTGGTGTAAGAGCGAAAAATAGTGCTCAATGATTAGCGTCAGTGGGAGGAATAGTGCCCCATCATTGGTGTCAGTGGGAGAAATAGTGGCCCATCATTGGTGTAAGTAGGAGAAGTAGTGCCCCATCATTGGTGTAAGTGAGAGGAATAGTGCCCCATCATTGGTGTCAGTGCGAGAAGTAGTGCCCCATCATTAGTGTCAGTGGGAGGAATAGTGCCCCATCATTGGTGTCAGTGGGTGGAATAGTGCCCCATCATTGGTGTCAGTTTAAGGAATAGTGCCCCATCATTGGTATCAGTGGGAGGAATAGTGCCCCATTGTTGATGTCAGTGGGAGTAATAGTGCCCCATCATTGGTGTCAGTTTGAAGAATAGTTCCCCCATCTTTGTAGTCAGTGGGAGGAAGAGTGTCCCATCATTGGTACCAGTGGGAGGAAGAGTGCCCCATCATTGGTGTCAGTGGGAGAAATAATGCCCCATTGTTGGTGCCAGTGGGAGAAATAGTGCCCATTGTTGATGTCAGTGGAAGGAATAGTGTCTTGTATCAGTAGAAGGAAAAGTGCCCCAAGGGCTGGATAAAGGCAAGCAAAGGGCAACATCTGGCACCCTGGCTGCAGTTTGGAGACCTCTGATATGTACTGTTCTTTCTGCCTGGAAACTTGAGAATGTCCATGGCAACCAAAAAGTGTCCCTTTACGTCAAAAGTGGTTTAAGGCCCAGCTAGAAAACAGCGATAGTAAATTAGAATCACTTGCAGAATTGAGCGATAGCGATTTGTGGGGAAATTCGTCATCAAACACTGATAGTGACGACAGCGACAATTCTGCAACTGAGCAAATTTCTGTGTTTTTGATTTGATTACATTATTGAATAAAATGTATTAATATTATTTTTTATAATTAGTTATATATTTATTATTTATAATTTATGATTTCGTGTTTCAAAATGTAACATACCCGGGATGTCTACTAGACTATTGTTTGGACCGATTTGAGTGAGTTATTCCTAAGAATTACAGGCCTACTATATAAACCGCAAAATTTTGATGCAAAACAATGTACCGCTTTGAGACGCAGAAATCTGACATAATCATAGCTCTCTTCTCTTCTGAAAATATCTAACTACTGTCTGTGCTGGCCTGGCTCCTTATCTACTCACCTCCCTAAATAACTTTTCAGGTAGCTGCCAGAGGATGAGCAAAGAGAACTGGAGTGTAATTTGAGAAACATCTCTGAATCTCCTGGGGCTGCTGGGATCACATCAAAGATGGCAGCACCCAGCAGCCATCTCAGGTCTTTGGATGTCTACACAAGGGTGGTCTTCACAGATAAATCCCATGCATATAGCACATTAAATGCAGATAAAATATTATGGGAAAATTATTGTTCAAATGATTGGTCTGGTAACAGGGTCTCTTCATTCTGTTGTATAAGGTAGGAACAGTTTCAGTACCCTGCTACTGTTGCATTTCCTTGACATTATATTATTCTACTGCTACACACATGAGCGGAATGTCCGACAGAAAAAGTCAGACGGGAGCTTTTCATCCTATACTCCGATCGTGTGTATGCCCCATCGAACTTTTTACGTCGAAAATTCTGATGGACCTAGAAAGAGAACATGTTCTACATTTCCAATTCCTATCGGAAAAAACGCTCGTCTGTATGCTGTTCCGACATACCAAAAGCGACGCATGTTCTAAAGCAAGTACGAGATGGAAGCTATTGGCTACTGAATGAATGAATGAATGACTTGTATAGCACTACCTATGCGAACTGAATCGCCTCAGGGCGCTTTTACCACTGGTGTCCATCTGTGGTATAGTGCGGTCCTTGCCCTGTGGGGTCCTGACACACTTACAAACACATACACATATTTGGCCAATTTTATCGACAGGATCGAATTAACCTACCAGCATGTCTTTGGAGTGTGGGAAGAAACCAGAGTACCCGGAGGAAACCCACGCAGGCACAGGGAGTACATGCAAACTCCAGGCAGAAGGTGTCGTGGTCGGGATTTGAACCAGCAACCCTATTACTGCTAGGTGAAAGTGCTAACCACTACACCACTGTACGTGGTGTTGTACGTCACCGCATTCTTGATGGGTCAGACTTTGGTGTGATCGTGTGTACGCAAGACAGTTTCAGTGGAATTCCGTAGGAAAAACCTTCAGAGTTTATTCCGATGGGAAAACCGGTCGTGTGTACACGGCATAAGTTGACCAAAGACCATTACATTGTATACATTGCTTGTCATGCAAGCTTAAAAAAAAGCAAAAAAGGAAAAAAAAGCTGTAAACTGGGAAATACTAATAATTTATGCCTTAGTTAAGCAGAATGGCTAAAAAAAGGCATGCAGATCACAGTAATTGCACCATAACATTTAACAGGACGAATAAAATTCAAATGTCACATATTCTAATCATCCATAAAAAGACAGGGAATGGATATATAATATACACAGTATTTTATTAGTCAGAATAGTATTTCATTATTAACTTTATACAATTATACTGAGAGGAAGGAAAGTTTAACAAGCAGACTCCAGTGACGTGGCCTCAGGAGTCTTTCCGAGTGTTATTCTAATCATTGTTTTCTTACATCTCTGCCATATAAAGCTAAGAGGATCTGATGGAAAACATCCTCCTGATGACCTTCTAGATAACCTTTCAGCTACTCTTATCTTATGAGAAGACAACTTCATTTCAAGAAAAGTGAACTAAAATTAAACTTGTTTGGATAGGACAAGTAAGTAAATAAGAGTCAAGTGGAGAAGAAGCGGATCACAGTGTTCCAGTACAAGCAGCAATTGAAACAGAGAGGCAGAGGTGAAGAGAGATAGGAAGACAAGATATTTTACTAACATTTTAAAAGTAATTCAGGTCAACAAATCAGCTGCAAGTGTTCTAATGTCAAAATGAACAAGTTGTGTAACAAACTTCCTTTACCTTGAAGTTCTTCATGTCAAGCTTATTATTCTATTTAAGGGAGTAGCCTTGCAGGAGTTAAAATAATAAAGCAGCTCCAATGCAATACTCACCTTTTTGCGACAATGTTCCCTTGAGATTCCCCACTGTGAAGTTCAGTTCTGGTCCTCTTCCAGGTTGAATAGCAACCAGCTTCATTCAACCCACTTATGAACACAGGGTGCGATGGACCCTCCCACTGGGGGTAGAGTATACAACCACCCAGGACTTTAAGGGAGAATGCTACAGATACTAGCACCCGCATCCTTACTTGGTGCCATTCTTCACTGGATTCAAGACTGCCCACTGAAGGAGGAAGAGTATAATCTTTGATGTCATCTAACCAAAGACATGCAGGTAGGTTAATTGGCTTCTGTCCAAAAAATTGGCCCTAGTATATGAATGGGGGCCTTGGATTGTGGGCTCCTTGAGGGTAGGGACCGATGTGAGTGTGCAATGTACAGGGACAGGGACAGTTGTAGACACTCGCTCAGGTTGAACTGGATGGACTGGTGTCTTTATTCAACCTTACTAACTATGAAACTATGAAACCAGACTAAAGACCAAAGTATTTAAGGTATGCAAACATTTATTTTTTATTAAATGGATGATATGGAGGTTCAGGGAGGATAGATTGGGGGGGGAGGGGGGGTTGTGGTCACAGTAATGCTGGACCTGGGTTTTAAGATGCATACAATTTGTACACACCTCCATAACCTTGGCTGATACTCCCTTGCCGAGCCTGCTTAGGGCTAAATTTCCCTCAAGACAGTGTTTTCCCCTCCCTCCTCAATAGACAAAGCTATCTGTAAAAAGATCACTCATTAAAGAGGAGCTCTACCCAAAAGGAGAATCCCTGCTTGTTCGTACCCTCCCCCCCACCACTATCACATTTGGCACTTTTTTGGGGGGAGCGGGTACTTGGATTTGACAGGTCTCTGAGTATTTCCGGCCCCTCCTTCTTCTCCCCGCTGCCTTCTGGGACACACACAGGTTCCAGAAGACGAAGGGACCATTCAGAAAGTGCAAGATGACTCACACATGTGCAGTAGGAAATAGGCTTCACTGCCACTTTCCCTTAGTGAAGATGCCGGCGCCTGCACCCGAAGCCGATTGATGAATTGGCTCTGGGTGCCGACATCGCTGATACCCTGGACAGGTAAGTGTCCTTATATTAAAAGTTAGCAGCTACAGTATTTGTAGCTGCTGACTTTATTTTTTTTGCCCAGGCTGGAGCTCCTCTTTTAAGTGTATCTATGGTCAAAATGTTAAATAATTTATTAATTTCCATGTTGTATTTTAATTATTTCCAGCCTACACCTATTAATCTGAACAACAAGTTTGTAAACCTATTTTGTGAAGATCCCCATCCACTCACTTACCTGAATTCTGTGACATGTATTCACTATGCCCTGTGAATACGATGCTCTGTATCACCCATTTCACAGAGCCTGCCTTCTAAACTACAGAAGTGCTGAGAGGAGGGGTTTCAGGAGGTGAAGTCAGTACAGGAAACACAGCTTGCAGGTAGCAAGGTGCCATGGGATATGTAGTCCTAGAAATCAACAGTAAACTACAGAGGAGAAGCTGGAAAGGATGCAGGGAATCTAGTTAGTTGTAGAAGGAGATGGCTATCAGACAGGAAACACTCACAACATGAAAATAGATTTTTTAAAGCAAGCTCTTATTAGGTTGTCAAAAATGACTATTGTTTGTATTGTTATTTATATCCTGATATTATAAGATAAAAGTGTATGCTGTGACCATAGACCTCCTTTAACACAGAATAAAGAATGCTGGATACATTTTAATTGTTTTTAGTCTTGAGTGAGTGCCCTGGACTTTGTTTTTTTGGATTGTTTTACTGGACACCTACTTACCAGGGACAGCGAGATCCACTGCTGTCATTTCACACAGGTCAGAAGTGTTGAATTTCTAAAGGCAATCTCTTCAATATGCACTAATCTGAGCTTCCTCAGATTTACTAATGGTGAGTGCCACACATCTATTTTAGATGTTCTCTCACCCTAGAGCTGGTGAAGGCAAGGGCAGCACAATAATTCGATCTGACACAGACACAAGCAGCCACAGCATTCAAAGACACAGAGAGCTAACCCACCTGGCAGCTGGAAGAAGTTTTTAATATATTAGCACTACTATGTTTGGGATGCGACACAGAGTGTAAGGCAGTGCATGCATTGGATGGTGTGTGACTGAGGGGTGTGTGAACAGGAAGTTGTCCTTTTTGTTTGGCGAATAGGGATCAGCTAGCTGTAGCAACACATGGGCATAGGGGAGTCAGCCAGTCATGACAACACAAACTACAGCCACAACATGCAAGCTCATCTTCACATGGTTAGGCAAACAAATTACACTAATATCTAGTTTAAACAGTGAACATTTTGAAAGTGTACAATACCTTTAGGCTCACCACACATTACAATCTGATTGTACAATTTCCTTTAGATCCACCAGCAACTATGTAGTACAAGGGCCTGTCTGATTGGATACAGATTGATTGGATAGATTAGCTTGGTCCTCATATTACAGTACATAGTTTTATTACATCTAAAGTTGATTATTTTAAAATTGTACAGTCCCTCCACCCATCCTTACTACATTATATAGGGGAACCATTGAAAGCGTGCTGACCAGCTGCATAATTGTCTGGTATGGGAATTGCAGTTCTGCTGACCACAAGATCCTGCAGTAGCTAGTGAACACGGCTGAAAAGATTATTGGTGTCTCTCTCCCCTCCATCCTGGACATTTTCCATACAGGATGCTCCAGCAAAGCTAACAGTATCGTGAAGGATCCTACCCATCCCTCCCACAGTCTCTTCCAGCTCTTGCCATCAGGTAGAAGGTACCGGAGTATCAAAACCAGGTCTGTCAGACTGCTCAACAGTTTTCCCCCCCAGGCTGTGATAGCTCTCAACTCCAATCCTCTTTGAAACCTCTTCTACAACCTATATATTGTGACCGGGAACATCTCACTTCCCCCCTTTTTACTCTTGAATATGCACTAGACACTTTTATAAACACTTGATGCTACAAAGACTTTTAGAAATATACAGTATATGTACAGTTACGTAGTTCCCAGATGTGTATAAGTTTATCTTTTTTTTGTAGAACAATAAAGCTTGACTTGAAACCATAGATGTGTGCAACCTATTGCATTAGGGTGTGCACCCCAAACCTCAAACCTACATGTGTGTATGAATGTATATACACACACAGACACACACATATATACATTTAAACAAATATTTTAAAATGTATTAAAACATGGACAGTGTCAGTAGAGCAGTTAGTGTGTCAGTAGGGCAGAGGATGGTGTCAGTAAGTAGAGCAGGGGTTGGTATCAGTAAGACAGTGGATGGGGTCAGTCAGTAGGGAAGAGGACAGTGTCAGTAGGGCAGTGAACGGTGTCAGTAGTTTTTTTAATTTTATTATTTTCTCTTTTACTTTTTTTTACAATATTTCATTTATTTTCCAAATTTGTTTAAGGAGCCCCATTGGGCGGCTTTAGTAAATATCAGTACCAGACAGAAGGGGGAACCTGCACCACACAGGGTTATTAGTGTATTTGCACTCTGTTTTGATGCTCTATACCTCACAATGATAAAAATAATGAACAAAGGACAAACTGATCTGATGATATGATGGAATAAAAGGATGTAGCTCTTTTTACAGCCCCACGTGCACTGGGCGTTAGCTAATCTCTCCTAAACACCTTTCTACTTGTCAGCTATGTTTTTGCAGGAAAAAAAACACTATAAACGCGGGCTTTAACACATGTCATTGGAATTCTGGCCATTAAAATTAATTAATGCTCAAGTGGTTGACGCTAATGCGATGGTAATGCACGTTTTTGCTGCCGAGATGAAGCTGCTCCTGGACGAGCTGGCAGTGGTTTTTTTTCTGCCTCTAAATTCCTCTAAATGCCTATGTGTACATGGACACATAGGCTAACATGGAGGGGCATTCAGACTAAAAGCAATGTTAAACCCATTGTGTATAAATTAGCACTAATTCAGGCTAAAATGTTTATTACAAAATGAAATACACTCTGTGAAGTTACTCAAGTTCCAACAAACAGAGCCCCCTCCCTTCCTTTAATAATCCTTTCCTATCCAGTCTTGATTAGCAGTCCCATGACAGAGAAGCTGAGCTGTTATGAGCAGACAAGCAATATGTAGACCAGCAGACTGTGTGCTAGACATGTGGGAGTGATGACTGTGCACAGCAAGGAGACCACAGCTTATTATCCTCCGTACACTGCCTGGTAC
The DNA here is from genome assembly GCA_028564925.1 of Lithobates sylvaticus. Lineage (NCBI taxonomy): Eukaryota > Metazoa > Chordata > Amphibia > Anura > Ranidae > Lithobates > Lithobates sylvaticus. The sequence goes on from CM053028.1 coordinate 466,165,358, forward strand.
CATACTCTCACTAATTCATTCACATGATTAATAGTAGAATTTGCAGCAATCAGTCTGAAAGGTACTATGTAAATGGCATCGGTATTACATACATACATAACAAAAGGGTAAGAACTGTGCCAGATCCAAAAGCCCTGTTGCCAATTTCAGTAGCTTTACCAAAACATGCGACAGATTCAGGTAGTTCTTGCTATTACAGCACCAAATTCAAAACTGGTTGTAAAGAGGACCAACTGTAAGTTGGCATACAGAGTCAGTCACAATGCCTGTCTCTATACTCTATGTGGCAGAGTGGCATGTTTGCCACTGCTACCCCTTCCCCACCTGTCACTGGTTGGTAAGAGGCTTTCCACCTAAAAGATGTTGACAGTGGTAAGAGCTGTTTATTGGTTATTGAAACTGTCTTAAGCCCCATACACACGGTCGGACTTTTTCATGGATTCTGTCCGATCGGACAATGTTGTTGAAAAATCAGACCGTGTGTATGCACCATCGGACAGTGTACGTCGGTTTGTCCGACGGACAAAGTCTTATCTCCTGCTGGAAAGATTTGCCGTCAACACGGTCCGATCACACCAAATCCGATCGTGTGTACGGTTGTCCGACCGGACAAAGTGCTACGCATGCTCAGATCACATTACAAGACCAAAGCTATTGGCTACTAGCCTCTACGTAGTCCCGTCGTAGGCAACAAACGTCACCACGTTCAGAATGATCGGATTTTCCGACAACTTTGTCCGACCGTGTGTACGCAAAACCAACATCGGACAAAGTATGACGGACATGGTCCGACGGACCTGGTCCGCGGATTGTCCGACCGTGTGTATGGGGCTTAATGCTAGTGGTGGGAGGGAGCACAGCTGCACTGAGGATTGAGTATACTTAGCGAATACCATTCCTTGTTGCCTAGCAAATGGAACAGCAGCTGAACTCTGGGTTCATACACTTTAATCTAAATATATTCCTCAGTAGCCCAAAGGATAGAAATCCACTTTGTGTGCACCAAATGCCTCGACAAATCCAGATATTACCTTGTAAGGCTACTTGCACACCTAGGCGATGGGTGCGCTGGCGGTAAAACGTCGCTATATTTAGCGCCGCTTTACCGTTTTTTAGCGGCGCTATTCGGCTGCTAGCGGGGCGGTTTTACCCCCGCAAGCGGCCGAAAAACGCTGCTTTACCGTTTTTTAGCGGCGCTATTCGGCCGCTAGCAAGCGGACGAAAAAGGGTTAATACCGCCCGCAGCGGCGTTTTGCGGGCAGGTTTGGAGCGCTGCCCCATTGTTTTCAATGGGAAGGGGCGCTATAGGAGCGGTAAATATACCGCTCCTACAGCGCACCAAAGATGCGGCTTGCAGGACATTTTTCAGCGTCCTGCAAGCGCACCGCTCCAGTGTGAAAGCCAGAGGCTGTTTCAGGTCAGTTTGCAGGCGCTATTTTTAGCGCAATAGCGCCTGCAAACCGCCTCAGTGTAAAAGGGGCCTTAAAGTAGCAGTGACATCATCACTGTGCCATACATAGCCTGAAGAATGGGTTCTTCCAGACCCGGTATAGCAATGTAGATTGCATCCCAGGCCCAGGTAGCTGTGAGACTACTGAGGACTTGGGGAACAGCTGTAATTCCTAAATTCTGGGTCAAATGATTCTTGGATACTTCCCAATTCCCAGTTTCTTAAAGTATGTACACCAGCTCTTGGAACAACAGTCCACAGCCACATCCCAAATTATAGTCACAAGGAAAGATTAAGGAGGAAACCCCCTTTATAACAACATAGGACTTTAATGATTATGTAGTTGTCTCTGAGGTAACACAATTGAATTGAATGTTTTTTTTTTTTTAAAACACAAAATTATTACAAATGGATAAAACAGGTTGTGCAGGGGTTGAATTTTGGGAGTGATGTGGTTAGGTTCAGCTTGTGTGGGCAGATTTGGTGGTTGTTGGGGTGAATTGAATTGGCTGGATTGGATGTGGGGTGGTGTTGGAGCGGGGAGGTCTACATGGTGGTGGGTCTGATACGTTGGGGTGTGGGTAGGGAGATGGAGAGGTTGTGGCTGTTGCTGTGTGTGATGGGCGTAAGATGGAGGATGGTGGTTTCTGGCTGGGAGAGGTTTCATGGGTTCACACACTTGCAGGGAATGGTGCTGTTCGGCTGGGTCTGGTCTGGTGTATGGTTGTGTCTGTGGTCACATACTTGGTTGTCTGGTTGTTGGTTGGGGAATATATGTGTTATGGCTGTTGGCATTAATAGCTGGATGGAGAGGCAACTCTGAAGTGATAAAAATGTATGTGATACTCTGTGGAGCTTAGATGTCACATGTCTGGACTATTATGGCTGTTGGCGTTAATAGCTGGGTGGAGAGGCAACTCCGAAGTGATAAAAATGTATGTGAGCTTAGATGTCACATGTCTGGATTATTGGAGTAGTTTGCTGTCGTTGTGGGCTTGGTTGGGGCCTATGTTTCCCCTCTGAGTGGTCCAGTGCTCATTTGGCTGACCCCTGCTGATAGCTGGGGGTTGGGTGACATATGGATGTGGGTTTCTTTTTGGACTGCAGCGAATATGTGAATCTAGCAATATTTACAGTTGGTAAGCCTCATTTTTCTGCAATAGAAAGAATAATATATTCTGAAATAGAAATATGTAATAATGTACTGTTGAAATTATGATTTCCTAGATATCTTCATGAAAACTCATTTATTCAGGGAAGCCTATCCCACACCCATCTAACAACAACTGTCCCCGAGCCACCCCATCAAATCATTCTCTGCAGCTCTTACCTTTTGTACCACCACCCCCTCCCTTTAGAATGTAAGCTCTACGAGCAGGTCCCTCCTGTACCTTTTGTATTGAACTGTACTGTAATTGTGTTGTCCCCTATACATTGTAAAGCGCTGCGTAAATTGTTGGCGTTATAAAAATCGTGTATAATAATAATAATAATAATATCTTCAGAATTTCCCTGATGAAGCAGATATGGTCTGCGTAACGTGTTGGAACAAACTATTTGAGATCATTAATATCAACTAATGCTAGTTGTTCAACAATGTATTGTTACATAGTTACATAGTTAGTCAGGTTGAAAAAAGACACAAGTCCATCTAGTTCAACTGATAAATTGTTGTTTTATTAAGGTTGGATTTAATTTAAAGGATATTTTGCATTGTCAATAATTCCAAAAGGCAACCTACCCAAGCCCAAGTTTTTATTTTAGAAAGGAAAAATGTAACCTTTAGGTCACTTTAATGTTTTTTACATATTCTACACAAGCAGCAACAAAACTTTAAACTTCGCCCTCACTCACCTTTCCAGTTACATGTACTGTGAAATAATCCATTCTCAAAGATCCACAAAAGATAACAGCAGAGACTCTAAGGCTTGGTTTACATATGTGTGATGTGGCAGTGCATATGCACATTTTTTTGCGTGTTATCATGCATTGCGGTAGGGCAGCCCCGTTCATTTGAGTAGGTAGCTTACTGTATCCAAATCACTCTGAAGGAATGCATGACACTTTTTTAAAATTGTTCTGCACTTAAACACATGCCATTTAGGTGAATAATTTCATGTGCACATTAATAAGGTGTGTTGCGTTGCCATTAAGAAATGATGGCAGTGCTGCATGCTTGCAAAAGGAATGTGCACTTCTTGTGTGCTGTGGGAATGCACATGATTTTTCATGTGTTCCTGCATTGCACATAAGTACACCTAGCCTAAAGTTAGGGTTCAGTGGATTTCTAACAGCGTACTAACACTTGCTACATGTATACATAGAAAGCTCTCAAAATGCCAAAATCGGCTTTCTATAAAAATAGCTGAGATTTCATGGTTTCTGTTGTGAATTTCAAAAGATTAATGTTTTTTGCAACTCCTACAACTACAGAGGTGAGGGAGAAAAGTGTTGTTTGTTCAGAAAATATAAATATATTTAACATTAAATATATTAAATATATTAGTGTGCATAGTCTGAGCCCAGGTTCTCTTTAAGCATCCAAAAAAAATTTGCTTTAGGATTTCCTTTTACTATACCGTTCTTCATATCCAATAAGTGACGCTTTTACAGAAACCAATCTGTAAACCAATTCTGAACTCATCAAAGCTGTTGGACTGGTATGGTTAGTTATAGATTACTGCTTTTTGCACTATTTTAGTTAAGAATACACATATTATTTCTTTTCATAATTCATACACGATTGACAGACATACCATGCCTCTTTTTACAGAGTACATAGGCCCAATATAAAAATGTAAATCATTAGTGCACTGAGATTTTCCACTAGATGGCTCCAAATAACCACATATTAAAACAATACAGCCTGTTTCAGCTTAGTCTTTGTGTATATGCAGATACGTATACAGTATATAAGTTGCTACACTGGGTTTCTAGACCATTTCATTCTCTTATAAACTTTTTTTTCCTTTTTCACACTTTCTTCTAGTACAGATTTTATTTTATTTAAAAAGTAAATATAACTAGCAATGAACAAAGAGGTTCTGAAATCAGAAAAATGCTAAATTAACATGTTTTTTTGATTCCATTATATACAGGCAATCAAATTAATTCAATCATACAAATCATGAATCAGGATTACCCGAATATCATATTGTGTGATTCTCTATACACCTTACAGGTCTTTATGTAATGATTCCAGACAATCAAAAATGTGCAAACTGCCTATTTTCCTGTTCTGTTTGTCGCTAACATTTACAGGTAACATGTAACATCAATATGCTGTTATATAACAGTATTCTATGATTATGAAATGATTTCCAACACACCAGCAGTAAGGCCCCGTTCACACCTGAGCGATTTTCTGCTCAGGTCTGAAGATTGTAGCTGTAAAACAGTCAACAAGCCATATTCCATTAATTTAAATGGCCCCTGTTTACATCTGAGGGTTTTGTCACCTACCTTTTGGCTTGTTAAGCTACCTTTTGGCTCGTTAGAGCCATTTGTGGCCCCAAAGACTTCACTGGAAATACCAGAACATGAGCAACATGAACATTTTATGGGAGTTTTCTCGTGCGTTTTCTAGCCACACAGCTGGTCACCCATAATCACCATCACTCCACCTCTAAACACACTTTTTCTGATGAGCAAGATGGAGGACAGTACATCTAATCTCCTTGATCCAGAAAGCTTCACCTGTTGCATACCAACACAGGTCTCTATCTGACACAAAGGACCCCCAATATAAAAATAGGGGACAGACGAACCGGTTTTCAGACTGGGGCAGCTACCATGCCTTCTGTAGACAAGAAAAAGGTAATCTTACACCAGCATTGCTTCTTTGATCATGTCTGTAACATTTCTTGCAGACATCTGAGACAACCATGTGATTTCTACCAGTATATGCATCATAATTTGCTATGGTCAGATGGTCAGGAGTGCCATTAACAAATATTGGCACTGCCACGCATCTGTTAAGAGGCAGCGTATTTCTGTGCATTTCAGGAATGGGCACAATTTTGCACACAGTCATGACATGCATAGGTGTGAACGGAGGCTAAATGTCTCAATTACATTGGCGTGGTCCCTGTAAATTACATTGCGGCTCAGTGTAGAATCCTTTCTATATCAGTGTAAATGTCTGCCTTACATTGATAACATTGATAGTTAGTGTAAATCCCCCCTTACAATGGCGATCGCTGTAAATACTCCTCTTACAATAATGATCAGTGTAAATTACCCCTTACCTTTGTTGCCATTAAATTGATGATCAGTGTAAGTCCCCCCCTTACCTTGTTGCCAATGTAGACATCTCCCTTTATTCTGGTGATGTTTGTAAAACCCCCCTTTACATGGTAGTCAGTGTAAATTCCCCATTACATTGGTGGTCATTGTAAATACTCCTATTGCATATGATGGTCAGTGTAGAGCCTCCAAATACATACATAAAATAGATTTCCAGCTTTGCGTTACATGATTCAGAATTTACCACATTGTATTGCCACCTAACTAGTTGTATTACCCAGAATTTTTCCTTCCTACAAAAACCTACAACCCAGCAGCAAACATGTATTGCAGTACTCAGTAGAAAGGGCAGTGGTCAAACAACGTTTCCTAACCATTTTATGACAAACATGTTTGCAGTGTAATTGGCGTTTATCACTGTATTCTCCTACAATAACTGTTGGATTACCACATAATAAATAGATTGTACAGACTAAGGCAGGCCATACACTTGAAAATATTTCTTGTTCAGCCCCAAATGAGAGAAATAACTTGATTCCCCCATCAACACTACATAGGATAGATGAGGGATTCTCTTCTGGTGGCTATTGTATTTAGACAGTCGGAGAAGCTATGCCTGTCTGAATACCCAGACAGTAACTGCAACTGATTGGATGATGCATCTGATAGGGCCAGTCACTGTCTGCCTGATTTCATTTGTCACCTGGTTCCTTTGATTTTGAAGCTGTTTTTTGTTGAGCTGGGTGGTGCTGACAGGGCCACCCATGGTTCAAATTTTAGGTGATTCAGCAGAAGCTTTGCATGGCCAGCTTAACAGCTAACTAGACAAATACATAAATAAGTTTTACTGAACAGTATCCTCTTGTCTACATTTCTATCTGATAACCACAATGTGTAGCGCTAACAAAAAATAGAGCCAATAGACTCATAAAGTGAGAAAAAGTCCGGTGCAATATAATATAGTGAAACAATGATAAAGTCCTTTGTTAAAGAAAATAAATCATATGGCATAGATCATCCTTGCACATGAGATGTATGTGGAGAAACTCTGCAAACACAGATGCTAATGTGTATAGACGAGTATATAAACCCTCCAATGGTTATGGAATGCATACGCTTACCAGCGATGTTGGACCCACCTACCATACGGCAGTGGGTCAGTAAGGCTTATGGTAACTCCTGTAGGTGGCGCTCAAGGGATGAAAGCTGGATTCGGGCAGCACTCCTCCAGGTCTGGGATGGACTCTCGGCTGGATATTCCGGAATCCTCCAAAACGACACACGTGTGGGGCGCGACACCAGGAACAAACCAGGAAGCAGGATACGGAAAAAGGAAAAAGGAACTCCAATAGTGTGATTCCACCACTAATTTATTGGGTATGGGGTATAAATAATGATACAAACAAGGGAATTCACCCAAGCAGTACAGAGCATATACTGATAAAATCAAAAATAAAACAGAGTAAAAGCAGTATAAGGGTCTCAAAATCAGCAAAGCCCGACGCGTTTCGACCAATAGGTCTTCTACTGGGGCATCATTTGATGGCTCATACTGCTACTGGCTTTATACTGTGTTTTGGCGCCAAAATTTCACAAACAGGAAGTAGTCACAAACAGGAAGTGGTCACAAACAGGAAGTGGTCACAAACAGGAAGTGGTCACAAACAGGAAGTGGTCACAAGGCTTACTAACCAAGCCTCTCTGTGGTGAACCACTTCACAAACAGGAAGTGGTCACAAACAGGAAGTGGTCACAAACAGGAAGTGGTCACAAGGCCTACTAACCAAGCCTCTCTGTGGTGAACCACTTCCGGGTTGGTGTAAACAATAACAAAACATGAATAGCGTTCATAATTGGAAAATATCCCTAATCCAACATAACTATACTGAAACTATATACTGTGTCAAATGGTATGACACTACTGGCGGGTTGTAAGCCGTCCATTGGATAAGGGAAGAGGTGAACGGCCGAGGCCGGCAGGAAATGCAGGGCTCACTTGCGCTCCACACCTCCTATCCAAACGGAGGGTGTAAGCGCATTAACCATCTCCGTCAACGCCCCACACGTGTGTCGTTTTGGAGGATTCCGGAATATCCAGCCGAGAGTCCATCCCAGACCTGGAGGAGTGCTGCCCGAATCCAGCTTTCATCCCTTGAGCGCCACCTACAGGAGTTACCATAAGCCTTACTGACCCACTGCCGTATGGTAGGTGGGTCCAACATCGCTGGTAAGCGTATGCATTCCATAACCATTGGAGGGTTTATATACTCGTCTATACACATTAGCATCTGTGTTTACAGAGTTTCTCCACATACATCTCATGTGCAAGGATGATCTATGCCATATGATTTATTTTCTTTAACAAAGGACTTTATCATTGTTTCACTATATTATATTGCACCGGACTTTTTCTCACTTTATGAGTCTATTGGCTCTATTTTTTGTTAGCGCTACACATTGTGGTTATTTGCTTGTTTGACTTTGTTTGTTAGAGTGTTGGCTGCTTTCACATATATTTTCAGGATATTCACTGTACACAGTACACTATAGTATTATTTTTTGGATTGATTTCATCATTTTCACTTTTTGAGTTAGCGCAGTGTTTCCCTCACTCCATTTTACATTTCTATCTGATTTCAAATTAAATTGTTTAGTAGGCATTCCTCTTGTAGAACCACATCCATTTAAAAGAATATTCTACTCCTAATTAAAGTACAGTACATTCTCTGCTTACAATAGCTTGCTGGTGTAGCACAACCCCTAAACAGCTGAGGGATTTATGCACTTCCTGAGTATGAGTTAGGACCCAAACTACTGAATGATTCCACCACAGCCACTCTGACACACTCCCAACCAGAAATTAACACCACCAATGTAAGTGAGTCTGTATTTGTATTCACTGAACCAGCTCACACAAATTTACAATGCCACAAATGGAATATACAACACAATACCCCTAACTCTATACAGGGACCCACTATGCTAGCAATAGCCCTCCCCTTCCCATCAGATAGCAATGACCAGACCCGAGTTTGGATTTTATATATTAGGAGCAAATCAGCTTAAACTGTAGTGAGGATACTTTAAGACGCATTAGTAAAATCCAATAAGTGTCTTTTTAAAGCCATCTTTTTGTGATGTGCTGTCACTGGGCCTTGTTGTGTGAACTCAGTAAGTGCAAGTCTGCCTGCATTTTTTTAGGAAAAAAAGGAAAAAGAAAACAACAACAGCGTTGTGTTAAAATGGATTTTTAAACTTTAAGAAGTAAGCAAATAATCAAGATTTAGGTATTCTCAGGGACTATTCAGAGCAGACAGTCTCTATAGTTTGCTAGCTTTGTTGGGGCCCCTTACGGTGATGCACTTAAATGTATTCCATTGGGTATCTCTCCCTTCTTGAATACAGCAGGTGACTAATTGAACTAGGGAATGTCTCCCCAACTGATGTGAGCAACTAAAGAGGGGGGAGGGCAGAGGTTAATTAACTGGTAACTGAATAATTGTTGAATAATAATAAACAGGAGAGAATCTATGCGCCAGTGAAATAAGTCCAAGTGACCCCAGTTTTCCTATGCGCTATGCCAAAAGTTCTTGTTTTCCTCCCCTCCTGCTGCTGAGACTTCTCTGAACAGTAGTTTCATACCAATGTAGTACCGTTCTATGTGGGGGGTGTTAGAACTACAGTACCTGTCCCATAATCCACTCTTCTAGTACCTCCTCCTTGAGGCCTCCAACCTGGGCCTATCAGAGCAGAGCCTAACAAATCAGACTTTTAAACATCACATTATAGTATTTGCAGCAGTACCTGGCTACACTGGACACGTAGTAAAAAAAAAAAGGTGTCCTTGGGAAAAAAATGTAATTTTCGACAACTATGATATGGTTATATTGGTAAACTCTTTTTAGTTGATAGGTACTGCTGGCAGAAAAAAAGGCAAATAATAGCATCAAATAAAAAAAACCCAAAAACACCTTTTCAAAATCCTTGTGCGTAACAAACACAAATAGTAGAGCAGGGCTTCTTGTTCCCAGCAAAGGAAAAATACAGGAGTCAGAGCTGCAAATAGGATAAAATTGAGACATGCAGCAATAAGTTAAAGTGGTTGTAAACCCACTTTTAAGACTTTTACCTATAGGTAAGCCTAGAATAAGGCTTACCTATAGGTAGTGGAAATATCTCCTAAACATGCACCGTTTAGGAGATATTTCACTTGTAGTCCGCCGGAAGTCGCTACTGCGCATGCGCAGGGAAGAAACGAACCTAAAGACCAATTCTTCCCTAGCATATGCCGTAGGTCGCAGCTCCCGTGCGCATGCAAATCACAGAGCCGGAGTCCGCGGCCCCCGAAGGAAGAGGGCAAGAAGATGGATGCTGCCCACACAGGGGACGCCGCTGGATTCTTTTTCAGGTAAGTGGTACATAATGGGCTAGTATGCGATGCATACTAGCCCATTATGCTTTTCATTTGCAGGCTATACAGGGAGAAGAAGAGGAAGTAAAACCCATCAGGGTTTACTTCCTCTTTAAGAGTGTCTTACATCTGTCCAAGATACAGGCAATGGCTAGCTCATTGAAAATGATGTCTTATAATGTGAGGGGCTTGTGTTCACCCCATAAAAGGGGTTGTTTATGGCAGGAATTGTGTCATCAGTCTGTGGTTGTTGTCTTCTTACAAGTGACACATTCCACTCCAGGATCTGTACCTAGATTGCCTCTATCCCATATAATCAATGGTTCCATGCAGTGTCCCCAATTGCAAGGGGCGAAGGGGGTAACAGTAGCCTTTGGGAAAATGACTCCCCTGACCTCTACGTCCATGCAAACGGTTTCTTTTTATTAAGGGTATGCTGCAAAGACATTGTTATATGTTTGCTTCTATATATACACCTAATACTCGTACGGTCTATTTTTTAGTTAAGACTCTAAGGTTGTTGGAAAAATTTAGGGAGGGGTTTGAGATTTTGGGGGGGATTTTAATATCACCTTTGACCCCAAACTAGATACCTCAATGGGTAAGACCCCGCTATCCTTCAGAGCCCTTAAACATTGTCAAACAACTTTTTAGATCTCTCCATCTAGTAGATAGCTGGCGGGTACTAAATATGCAGAAGAAAGACTATAGTTATTACTCAAAAACCCATAATGTCTATTCCTGGCTTGATTTAATTTTCATTCAGTATTACCTGGATTATGTGAGATCTGCCACCATTGAATTTATAACGATTTCTGATCATGGGCCTATTGTGTTAACATTTCTTCCTGTATCTGCGGGTCACCGGGAGTGGACATGGTGATTAAATGAGTCATTTCTGGATGATAAAAAGATATCGGAGGATTTACTGCACAAATTGGCAGGATATTTTAAAATAAATACATCTGGGGAAGTGTCAGATCAAACGGTGTGGGAAGCTCATAAGGCGGTTATTAGAGGGGAATTAATGGCACACGAGTTAAAAGAGAAAAAAGGAAAGAGATTGAGGACCTGCTGGAAAAAATACATGATTTGGAGACTAAACATAATGCAAACCTTAACCCAGGCGATGCCAGAGACCTGGAGACACTAATGCCGCGTACACACGATCGGAATTCTCGTCGGAAAAAGCTCTGACGTCTTTCCCAACGGAATTCCGATGGAATTCCGCTCAAACTGTCTTGCCTACACACAGTCACACCAAATTCCGACCGTCAAGAACGCAGTGACGTACAACACTACAACGAGCCAAGTTTAATGCTTCCGAGCATGCGTCTAATTGTTTCCGAGCATGCGTAGGAATTTTGCGCGTCAGAATTGCTACAGACGATCGGAATTTCCGAAAGAAACCTTTTCCGTCGGAAAAATTGAGAACATGCTCTCAATTCTTTGCTGTCGGAAATTCGGCCAGCAAAATTCCGATGAAGCTTACACACGGTCGCATTTTCCGATGAAAAGCTCTCATCAGTCTTTTTCTGGCCAGAATTCCGGTCGTGTGTACGCGGCATGAGAGTAGTGCGATTTTTTGCGCATCGATTTTACGAACAAATGAATAAATGTGGCTGATTATTGGCCAGACAATTAAAAAAGCAACAAGAACTCATGTCATGTTCATAATATACTAATTAATAACAAACAGGTAGTAGATACTAAGTCTATAGCTGTGGAATTCCATCGTTTTTATATGGACCTATATGATATTCAATCAACTTCTTTGAGGGCTGAGGATGGGGGGCGGGCAGAAGAGATGAGGGAATATATTACCAGCCCTCTCCCACATGATCATAGACAAATTAGAACGGCCAATTACTATAAGTAAGGCAATAGAAAACTTGCCAATGGGGAAAATTCGGATGGATATCAGCATTGTATGTGGGTCCAAAAGCTAGGGTCCAGGTTAATGGTACTTTATCAGACTATTTTGATATACATAACGGTACCAGGCAGGGGTGTCCCCTCTCCCCATTATTGTTTGCTATGACTTTAGAACCCTTTCTTTGCAGAGTGAGGGAAAATAAGGGAATAGTTGGGGTTGGTATTGGCTCTGGGGAGCATAAAGTCTCAGCATATGCTGATGACTTATTATTTTACCTTTATAAACCCCAGGAATCTATACCTGCATTGATGTCGGAAGTTCAGAGATACGGTATGTTATCTAATTTTAAAATAAATTTGAGAAATCCGTAGTATTACCTAGTCATGTACCATCAGCAATGGCCACATCTCTGCGAAATAACTTCCCTTTTATTTGGAATGTGGAATCTCTATATTACTTGGGAGTACATATTACTTCAGATGCAAAACTTTTGTATGAACCTAATTATGGCTTCTTATTGATAGAGATAATAAGGGATTTGCAGAAATGGAAAGGCCATTCCTTGACATGGTTTGGAAGAGTTAATTCTCTTAAAAATCTTATATACCGTACCCATAGCACTCCCACAGATCTTTTTTAAACAAATACGTTTATGGTATTCTATGTAGAGGCAAAAGTGAAAGGGGAATTGGGCCACCAGATATAGCCCTGTACTATAGGGCGATGTCTCTGGAACGCATTCTAAACTGGTGTCATGACTCTTCAAAAAAAGTATGGGTCTCGGTAGAGAAAAGTATGGTAGGTAGAAATTTAGCGGGAGCACCGTGCATACCGGGGCTATGTTTAGGGGACTGTCAACTTGGACATCCCCACTAACCCAGAATACCTTATCGGTGTGGGATAGTATAAATAAAGCTGGTAAATATGTACCCCCACCTACATCCCCACTGGATGGAAATCCCCATTAGGAGGATATCCATGTTCCCCCCGGGAGAGGAGGTTGGAGCATTAGGCCCATGGGGATCAGATGGGAATACGTGCGCTAGATATGCCCCACGAGGAACCTTATCCCCTTTATCGGAGCTGGTATCATCTCGGGGGACATGCCTATGGCTAGGTGGAGATACTACCAAATGTATGATTTTTTTAAATAAGTTAGAACCTCGAGTAAGGACTTTGAGTTCTCTCACTACATTTGAGACTCTGTGCTCGAAGATGTCAAAGCCTAACCATTTGCTCTCACAAATGTTTAAAATTGGTGCTCAGTTGTCAAATCATCACAACCCCCTACTTTATTAAAGAGTGGGAGAGAGAACTAAGCCATACATTTACTTCACTACAAGTTAAAAAAATTATAGATTCAAAGTATTCTACTTCTAAAAGTTCCTCTATCCAAGAAATGTCATATAAGTTTGTGGCTAGATGGTATCAGACCCCGGCCCGATTAGCACAGATATATCCGACAGCAGATGAATGCTGCTGGAGGGGCTGTAAACAAAAGGGTAAATTTTTACACATATGGTGGTCTTGTCAAGATTAGACCTTTTGGCATGAAATAGCCCCATGGATTAAGAAGATGACCATCAAACTCATAGAGTTATCACCTTTACACTTCCTGTTTCATGGAATGCCTGTATCTATCAAATCTTATTAAAAAAAAGTGTTATACCACATCTGTTGAATGCAGCCATTATATTAATACTCATTTATTGGAAACAGGCCACAGGCCACACTTTCGGAATGGAAGAGAGAAGTTGATGTAATAATGGAAGCCGAAAGATGGGTGCATGAGACCAGAAACCAACAAGATAAATTTAAAAATACATGGGCAGGCTGGAAGTACTATTCCTCATAGATTGATAGTGACTAAAGTATATTAGGTGGTGGATATAGGTTGATTTTTTCTTTTTTCTTTTTTCTCCTTTTACGGAAAAGTTTGAGATTGTTCTCATTCCTCCCACAGGTGCACTTGATGTTTTGTAGATGAATAAGAAATGAACTACAATATTTTTTGGTTTGTGTTATGTATTTTGGTTGCGTGTTTTTTCTTTTTGTGGGGGGGAGGGGGTTTCAGGGTAGTTGGGGGGGGTTGCCGGGAGGGATTGCCGGGAGGGGGGAGAGGTGGGAGGAGGGACTGGGGAAGAGGAAGAGAGATTTTTTTATTATTTTTTCATTTTTTTTTGCACTTGAATATACTGTACATACACACCAATATATGTTACAAACACATGATTATGGTTGAGCATAGTTCTTAGAGATTACACAGGAATTTGGGAGAGCTATCAAGTTTTCCCAAATTACTTTTGGAAACACATGCACATATACTCTAAACACATAATCATGGCTGAGCAGTGCATTTCGATTTTAGCTTCTTCCTCTCTTGATAAAGCTGTCCTCACTTCAATCTTCAATCATGTCCTGAGAAGGAGCTGCAAAATTGTGAAAGATATGGGGGATAAAACATATCAGGGAAAACTTGTACAGTTTTGAGGAAAGAAGGGAAAGGGGGGAAATTAAATACATTATGGGTGTGAATGAGGTTCAGGATGAACCTAAGATCAAGAACACAGGAACATGACCTCATACTAGCAGGAGGAAAGTTCTAAACTAATCTTATAAAATATTATTTTGCCGCATAGAGTAGTTAATGCTTGGAACACATGTCAAGGTAGGAAGTTAGTCAACAGTAAGTACATTCATAATTAGGATAAACATAGATCTATACTAGACAAAGTTAAAACTTATTTTTTTTTAAATCAGCCCCTGTGTTAGGCAACAGCCTGTAACATATTTGGTAAAAAGTACATTATAGAGGTTGGGATTCATCTACGTGTAGCGCCACCCCCGAAGGAGCCGCTGGTTAAATTATGGGCCCTCTGTCTTCTGCCTTGACTCTAATGCCGCGTACACACGATCGGAATTCTCGTCGGAAAAAACTCTGACGTTTTTTTCCGACGGAATTCCGCTCAAGCTGTGTTGCCTACACACGATCACACCAAATTCTGACGGTCAATAACACAGCGGCATAAAACACGTTCGACAGCACTATAAAAGGGAAGTTTAATGCTTCCGAGCATGCGTCAAATTGTTTCCGAGCATGCGTCGGAATGTTGCGTGTCGGAATTGCATACACACGATCGGAAAATCCGATAGAAAGGTTTTCCTTCGGAAAAATTGAGAACAGGTTCTCAATTCAAAGTCCGTCGGAAATTCCGACAGAAAAAGACTGTTGGGCATACACACGGTCGGAAAATCCGATGAAAAGCTCCCATCAGACTGTTTCCATCGGAAATTCCGACCGTGTGTACGCTGCATAAGAACAAACACAGCCCCTCAGACCCACCTGGTTAAATTGAGAGACCTCTGCAATCACAGATATAGACACAATTGGAAAATACCCCGCATCTGGCTGTATGTTACTATAGTAATTGCACACACATTCGTTTAGTGATAAGAAAATTGGTATATTAAAACCATTTAAAATAAAGACAGACTGAGATAACATAGGCTCACCCAAGTAGTTTAAACATAGTTAGCTATACAAAATGTCATTATACCCAAATAAAGAGTAATCAGTTCTTTGACTTTTTAAATAGAGTCAATGAGTGAAATGGCAATAAGTAACGTGAATAACCCCTATGAACAGTACAACGTATAATTAACTACACTGTCTTAGAGTGCACTCTAAGGAAAAGGGGTTGGGACCAAAGTGTGGTACTTCTTTAAAACAAAGTAAACGAGCAAAGTTAGGGGCATTCCTTGGTCCTGACTCTTCGGCCAGCTAAGACGTTGGAGCTCTTTCAGGCAGTCTCTAAGGTGTTATGCCTTGTACACGGTCGGACATTCCGACCACAAAATCCATCTGATTTTGTCAGACGAATTTTGGCTGAAACTTGTCTTGCATACACACGGTCGCACAAAGTTGACGGAAAATCCGATCGTCCAGAACGCAGTGACCTAAAACAAGTACGATGGGACTATGAAGAGGCCGGTAGCCAATAGCTTGCCTCCCCAAATTTATTCTGAGCATGCGTGGCACTTTGTGCGTCGGAAATTCTATACACACGATCAGAAAAAGTCTGATTTTGTTGTCGGAAAACTTTAGGTCCTGCTCTCAAAAAGTCCGCTAGAGCCCACACACGATCGGATTTTCCAACAACATAATCCGATCTGACTTTTTCCGTCAGAATTTCCGACTGTGTGTAGCGGGCATTAGAGCTAATATGTGACTGACTGTGTAGATCCTAGCGGCTCAGTCTCTGATGACAGCAGCAAATAGTGACAATCACAGATAATGACAGCATCTCCCTATCGCCATATTGTGGCCAAAAGGAGAAAAAGCATGAGAAATAGTTTTACATTGCTCAATGACAACATGCCTGTTACATACAGAAAAGCTTAGTTGAGGTGTATTGGTTACCAGAGTTATTATTATTATTATTATTATACAGGATTTATATAGCGCCAACAGTTTGCGCAGCGCTTAACAAAATAAAGGCAGACATTACAATTACATAACAATTTGGTACAAGAGGAATCAGAGGGCCCTGCTCGCTAGAGCTTACAATCTAAAAAGAAAGGGTCAATTGATACAAGAGGTAATAGCTGTGGGGGATGAGTTGATGGAAAAAGTAAGACAGTGTTAGTTAGAAGCAGGATAGGCTTCTTTAAAGAGAAAGGTTTTCAGGGATCGTCTAAAGATGGATAGATTAGGGGACAGTCGGACAGATTGGGGTAGAGCGTTCCAAAGGATGGGAGAAACTCTGGAGAAATCCTGGAGGCGAGCATGGGAGGAGGTGACAAGGGAGCTAGAGAGCAGGAGGTCTTGGGAGGACCGAAGAGAGCGGCTTGGTTGGTATTTTGGTACTAGGTTAGTGATGTAGCTGGGGGCAGAGTTATGGATGGCTTTGTAAACTATTGTTAGTACTTTGAATTTTATTCGTTGGGTGAGTGGGAGCCAGTGGAGGGATTGGCAGAGAGGGGTGGCGGACGCTGAATGGTTGGTAAGGTGGATAAGTCTTGCAGCAGCATTCATTATGGACTGAAGGGGGGATAGTCTATGTAAAGGTAGTCCAATGAGGAGGGAATTGCAGTAGTCGAGGCGAGAGATAACCAGGGAGTGAGTTAGAAGCTTGGTGGTGTCATTCGTTAAAAAGGGGCGTATTCTGGAAATGTTGCGGAGGCTAAGGCGGCATGATTTGGACAGGGATTGTATGTGGGTCCGAAAGGACAGTTCAGAGTCTAGGATTACCCCTAGCACCCTGGCATGTGGGGACGGACTGATAGATGTGCCATTGATCTTGACTGAGAAGTCAGGGGAAGGGGCACGTGGGGGAGGAAATATTAAGAGCTCAGTTTTAGACAGATTAAGTTTGAGAAAGTGGTTTGACATCCAGACTGATATGTCTGCTAGTAAATCAGTGATGCGTGAGGAGATTGATGGGGTGAGTTGAGGAGCAGAGAGATAGATCTGGGTGTCATCAGCATATAAATGGTAGTGGAAGCCATGTGAGGCTATCAGCTGACCCAGGGAGGATGTGTAGATTGAGAATAGTAGAGGTCCAAGGACAGAACCTTGGGGGACCCCAACAGTAAGAGGAGTTGGAGAGGAGGAGGTGGAGTTGTAAGTGACACTGAAGGTGCGATGAGATAGGTAAGAGTTCAAAACTTAACACTGGATATTGCAAGAAAAAGCCTTTTAGAATCTTTAGTATGGGTTTTTTCTCTGTAACGAGACACCGTAGGCTTGAATGGGCCACATAACAAGACTGGGCATGTTTTTTGAGAAAGCACTGTGGCTAGTGCAAATCATGTTATAATGGAACCTGCTGATTATTTTAATAAAGAAACAATATTATTTTGCATCTTGGTGTGATGCATTTATGCCGCTGGTACAATTAAATGCATCAGTGAAGACAGGCCGAATCAAAATCTGAGATGTGATTGTGGAGCCTGATCTTGCCTAGAGTGGCATGTGAAATATTTGACATTGCATTGATCCAATGCCAATCATTTCATCCAGCGATGCACATCCATGCTAAAACAATGGCCCATTGTGCCAGATGACATTCACCTGCTGCTACTCACGTGGCGAATGACTAGTCCCTGACCAGCTTTTGCATGTAGTAAAACTATCTGGAGATTATGGGTGATTTCATTGACCAAACATGGTCATGACCATATTTGGTCTAGGATATTACCCAGGATAGCTGGTTTATTCAAGAGCTAAATACGTTTACTGCTCTTAACCAACAAAGACAAATTACATACTGGAAGCAAAGTCATGGACAGATAACAAGATATCACAATTGCATAAAACTGCATCTCATCACTAAGGTTGGTTCACACTACTGCAGTGCGGGAAGCGGCGCAATCCACACGTGTTTCCCACACCGCATTCAAATTGCACTGCCTTTGCAATCTGCAGCGGGTGTCAGTGCAATCTTTACAGCACACCAAGCACAGGTCTTTGGTGCGATGTGGTGCGATTTGAGCTAATTCAAAATGAATGGGCTCAGATTGCACTGCATTGAATCACATGTGAATTGAACAGGATTGCAGTGCGGTTCCTGTGCGATTCACATGTGGTTCATAGTGTGAACCGAGCCTTAATATCAACCAGATAAACTAAGAGATCTGCAAGATCACCCAGTAAACACACATCACTTAGTAAACAGCTTATAAGAGCTCATGCAGAGGCTGCTAAGGTACAAGCTGCCTTTGCAGGAAAGAAAGCAGAGATGGAGGCAGAAGCTTCCTGCAAGAAAGCAGAGATGGCGGAAGAAGCTGGCCACAAAAATGCAGAATTAAATGCAGATGCTACTGACATCTATTCACAAGGATGATAACACTGGCATTCTTTAAGAGCATCATCCTCACAAAATTACTAAGACCCATCACAGGTATGTCAGTACTGCAATTTTCTCCATTCATCAAACTGAACACTCATGCTATATTAGGTGACCTAAGAGACTATCAATTCTGATGTCCGTGCCCATGCCAAACCACTGCCACTACATTTGGTTAGTGGTCCACCTCCAATGACATTACTCCAGAGTCCCTTCCTGCCACTGCAATTAACTGCTGTTCCTTATTTAAAAGCCTTTTCAAATCCATACTTTCTTAAGACACAATGTATTGACATGTCAGACTTTGCCAGATACACAATAACTGGGCATACACGATTTGAAGACTGGACTAAAAACTAGAGAGGTTGGAAGTCTGCCTTTAAAGCCACCATTAGTGACCTGGGTATCCCTCTTGGTAAGGAATTAGACATGTTAATAAAAAGGCTCGGCCCTTTAATCCTGCAAGTGTGTCAAAAGACTAAGACCTGTTTATGTTGACAACTGGGCTGTAGGTCTTTATGCTCAGGAACAGCTAAATCCGAATTACAGAAGTCGATAAGCTATAGAAGGTGCTCTGTTCAAAAGGTTTCAAGAGTTTCAAGGTTTCAAGTTCTTTAACACATTTAATGTAAAGGGAGAGGTTATGGTTCTGTACCCTGCACATGTACTGGGACATTTGAAACCACAGGAAGAATTGCCCCTGCTAAAGAACATATTCATTTAGACATAAAGGGAACTGAAGGAAATAATCTTTCTACGCGGGTATGTAAGCAAGTACCTAACAATAGTGAGAAGATCATGCACACAAAAAGTTAAATGGTTCGCTACTTGCTTCAGTGGGAAGCAGAGTTGAAACAGGGTTGGGCCTTTTATCTCTTAAAACTTGCGCTTTGGAAACTCAAGATACCAACTCCGACATCAATGTGAGAATATACGTGAGAATTATCTTACAGCAGCGTAACCATAATATTGAGATCCTACACAACATTACTGATGTTCATTAGTTCATGGACTGTGTATCTTGTTTATTTTGTGCATTACATTGCACATAGCATTACATATGGTACATTATAGTATAGGATTCTATGAGGTGACACCTTGCGAAGGAATACAATAGAGTTGGCTGAACAGATCAAGCCGAGCAAAGGTTCGGCCTGAACATCGCCTATTTAGCGAACACTCAAATTTGCGGGTCGCTCTACAGGATATTCTCACGCAAAACAGCATGCTGCAAAGTGCATTCTAATGCCCCGTACACACGGTCGGATTTTCCGACGGAAAATGTCCTATCGGACAATGTTGTCAGAAATTCCGACCATGTGTAGGCTCCATCGGACTTTTTCTGTCGGATTTTCCGACGGACAAAGTTTTATCTTCTGCTCTCAAATTTTCCGACAACAAAGTCCGATCGGACTTTTTCCGATCGTGTGTAGCGAATTCCGACGGACAAAATGACACGCATGCTCAGATCAAATTACAAGACCAAAGCTATTGGCTACTAGCCTCTACGTAGTTCCGTCGTACGCAACGAACGTCACCACGTTCAGAATGATCGGATTTTCCGACAACTTTGTCCGACTGTGTGTATGCAACACCAGTGTCCGACAAAATCCGTCGGAAAAAATCCGATGGATTTTGTGGTCGGAATTTCCGACCGTGTGTATGGGGCATTAGCCCTGATTGGGCAATTTGAATGCGGTGTGGGAAACACGTGTGGATCGCGCCGCTTCCCGCACTGCAGTAGTGTGAACCTAGCCTTAGAGATGAGATGTAGTTTTATGCAATTGTGATATCTTGTCATCTGTCCATGACTTGGCTTCCAGTATGTAATTTGTCTTTGTTGGTTAAGAGCAGTAAACGTATTTAGCTCTTGAATAAACCAGGTATCCTGGGTAATGTCCTAGACCAAATATGGTCATGACCATGTTTGGTCAATGAAATCACCCAAAATCTCCAGACAGTTTGACTACATGCAAAAGCTGGTCAGGGACTAGTAATTTGCCACATAAGTAGCAGCAGGTGAATGTCATCTGGCACAATGGGCCATTGTTTTAGCATGGATGTACATCGCTGGATGACACTGTACCCAATTAGGGTACAGTGAATAGCTGGTTGTTAAGGTGCGGACCAGGAAGCCGGCCACAGCGTCCTTAACAATGGATGAGTCATTAGCTGTCAACATTGCCGGCAATAGAAAAATGGCGTGGGGGTCCCTCTTAATCCATATGAGGCCCTGTGGATCTGGTATAGATTTTAAGAGAAACCACATGCCAATTTTTTTTTGGAAAAAAAGGCATGCCCCCCCCCCCCCCCAAAATCCATACCTGACGCTTAGGTCTTTTTTTGGATTCTTGAGGGGAACCCCCACGACAAAATAAAATAAAATGGCGTGGGGTCCCCCCAAAATCCATACCAGACCCTTATCCGAGCATGCAGCCTGGCAGGCCAGGAAAAGGGGGGGAATGAGCGAGTGCCTCCCTCCCGAACCATACCAGGCCACATGCCCTAAATATGGGGGTGCTCTCCCCCCACCCCAAAGCACCTTGTCCCAATGTTAATGGGAAAAAGGGCCTCTTCCTGAAAACCCTGGGCTCTGGTAATGGGGGGTCTGTGGGCAAGGGGGTATCACTCTTCAACAAGGGGGCCCCCAGATCCTGGCCCCCCCATGTGAATGAGTAGGGGTACATAGTACCCCTACCCATTCACCAAAAAAGTGTCAAAAAGTAATAAGAACACAGACAGTTTTTGACAATTCCTTTTTAAAAAAAACAAACAAACAACGTCCCCCGATGTGGATCCATCACCAATCATGACACTCTTGTCACCACTGGACCTGAGAAACCCCCCTCAAAAAAAACACTTTGCAGTCAACGAAGGCTAACCGCCTACTGCAGTCTCTGTTGTTTGACAGTTCGTATATAGGTAAGGGGTGGAGCAGGCACTGGTTGGTGACGACACATGGGGCAGTGCCACCAGGTGACGTTGGCAGGTGGCCCCGCCCCTTACCTATATAGGAACTGTCAAACGGCGGAGCCTGCAGTCTGCAGTTTAGCATTCCTCATGGGCAGAGCTTTTTTTTTCTTTTTTCGAGTCCAGCGGGGACAGCGGGCATCGTATTTGAAAATTTCAAATGTCAGTTTTACTGAAGCAGGCACTATATTTAAAGGAATTTTTCATTTTTATTGTTTCACTTTAAGCATCATTAAAATCACTGCTCCTGTAAAAATGATCTTTTAAAAAAATTTTTTTTGCATGGATACATGTCCCCCAGGGCAATACCCAGGCCCACATACCCTTTTTATTTCCAATAACTTACAGTTATATACGCCTTCAAAATGGTCACTTTTTATTTTTCAAGTTCGGGTCCCATAGACCTTAATAAGGTTTGGAGTTCGGGTATGAACTTTTGTGATGTTCGAGAGATCTGGCACGAACCGAACCAGGGGATGTTCGGCCAAACTCTAGAATACAAGACTCTAGGGTAGGTTCTAGAACAGTTTGGGATCGTAACCAATATTAGGAATGGTTGTTGAACACTGTGTCCTTGCTGTATTACTACCATTGCTATTTTTGTTAGGACCATATCAGTCTCTTCGTATGGAAGTCTTTTTTGATTGACTACTTCAATATATTTTCCTTTTTTTTTTCATTTTCTTATATTTGGAGTGGACTTTCTGGGGGGTGAGACTCGTAGGCTTGTGGGCATTGGTACACCTTACGCAATATTGCATTATGGTACCCTGGTAATTGTATTTTTTGTGTCATTGCTTTTCTTGTCTTTTTCACAGGTGTGGCTGCTGGGTGTGATTTCCCCATGCTCTGTGTGTATGTACATTTAGTCCACATAACCATCCTGATTTCAGGGACTAGATTGAGGAAAAGGACCTCTAAGGTGGTTTTCTCTGAAATACTATCTGTACCTCAAGCCAGCAGGAGCTTAGGGCACTGAACAAGTGGCTGAGGAACTGGTGTAGGAAAGAAGGGTTTGGGTTCCTGGAGAATTGGGCTGACTTCTCAGTCGGTTACCGGCTCTTTAGTAAGGACCTTAGTGGGGATGGTACAGCTCTATTGGGAAGAAAGATGGCCACTAAGTTAGAGGGGCTTTTAAACTAGGTGCTGGGGGGGGGGGGGCAGAGGAAGAGATAGCCAGCAGTGAGCAGACGACAAAGGGTGACAGGGAAGTCATCAGTGATAATACAGCCATAACATCAAATCCAGGCATAAACAATTGGGAAAGGCAAAACCAAAGCGAGGGAAAACAAATGTAGAAAAGAATTACGCACTCATTCAACACTAAGAGGAGCATGCACAAACGCTAGGGAGCCTAGCTAACAAAATAGAGGAGCTGGAGCTGCTATTACATGAGGAGGAATATAGATTTTGTGGGAATAACTGAAACTTGGTTTGACAGCTCTCACGATTAGCTGGCCAACATGCAGGGGTATTCCTTGTAACGCAAAGACGGGGAAGATAAAAGAGGGGGAGAGATGTGTCTATATGTCAAAAGTGATACAAGGGTGGTAGCGAGGAGTGACATTATGAACGGGACTAGAGGGGAGGTTGAATTAGTGTGGGTAGAACTCCAAAGAGAAGGAGTAAGTGGGAAATTAGTAGTGGGGGTATGTTATAGGCCACCACACCTGTGGGAGGAGGAGGAGCTAGAACTACTATCACGGTTAGAAATGGCAGGGAAACATGGAAATGTAATCATAATGGGGGACTTCAATTATCCCTGCATTGACTGGGCTGAGGGAACAACTCAATCATTTAAAGACAACTTCATGTCCCAATTGGTCAATTGGTGGATTCCCCAACTAGAAAGGATACCCTGTTAGATCTATTAATTACGAATGATTCAAGTCTGATCTCAGGTGTGGCGATAAGTGACAACTTGGGATCTACCGATCATAGGATAATCACATTTAGCATAAGTCTAAGGAAGAGGAGGCACGAGGGTAGCACAAAACCACAAAATTTTAAACAAGCTAATTTTTCTGAACTACGTACACTGCTCCATGACATAATTTGGGACCACATCCTGGAAACATTGAACGCAGAAGAGAAATGGGAATGCTTTAGGAGCATATTAACAAAGGTATCACATAGTGCATCCCAATGGGCACTAAATATAGAAGAGAAAGGATTAAACCTGGGTGGCTAAACCATAATGTGAAAAGTCTCATTTAGTTGAAAAATGTGGCCTTTAAAAAATATAAAGGGATTGGGTCACCATCAGCATTCCAACACTACAAGGAATGCAATAAGAAGTGTAAAATCGCAATCAGGGTGGCTAAAAACAATTATGAGAGAGACATAGCGGAAGAAAATTAAAAGAACCCAAAGACATCGTTTAGATATATTAACAGTAAAAAGGCAAAATCAGAACACATTGCACACATAATAGATGAGGATGGGATGATGGGTACAGATGACACAAATGGCAAGTGTACTAAATACCTTCTTTTCCTAATTTTACGCAGGAAAAACAAAGGTTTACCGACAGCGACTATACTGTTAATGGCACAACACAGGACATCCCCTCATGGCAAACTGAGGCCAGAGTCAGGGAGTAACTTAATAAACTTAGCACAAATAAATCACCTGGACCAGATGGCTTACACCCGAGAGTCCTCAGAGAACTCAGTCAGGTTATAGCCAGGCCATTGTTCCTAATCTTTGTGGACAGCATAGTGACAGGATTGGTGCCAACTGATTGGAGAAAAGCCAATGTGGTACCAATATTCAAGAAAGGGCAGAGACATATTCCTGGGAATTATAGGCCAGTCAGTTTAACATCAATAGTGGGTAAATTATTGGAAGGGATGATTAGGGACTATATCCAAAGATTTACAGAGGAAAAGAGTATCATTAGCGCTAATCAGCATGGCATTACGAGGTCGTTCCTGCCAGACCAATCTGCTAACATTCTATGAGGAAGTGAGCTGCCATCTTGAAAGGGGAGGCCTGTGGACCTTGTGTATCTGGATCTTGTAAAAGCATTTGATACAGTCCCCCATAAATGCTTAATATACAAGCTAAGATCTGCAGGCATGGACCATAAGGTTTGTGCTTGGGTAAAAAACTGGTTACAGGGACGTGTCCAAAGGGGGTGATAAATAACATGTACTCTGGTCTGGAGTGGTGAGTGGAGTACCCCAAAGTTCTGTGTTGGGACCAATTCTATTCAATTTATTTATAAATGATATAGAGAATGGGATAAATAGCTCAGTCTCAGTTTTTGCGGATGACACAAAAATACGTAGAGCAATAAACTCACATCAGAACATAGACATTTTGCAGAATGACCTGAATAAAATTATGGAGTGGGCAGTCAAATGGCAAATGAGGTTTAATGTGGAAAAATGTAAAATAATGCACTTGGGGGCAAGAAACATAAATGCAAATTATTCACTAGGTGGAAAACCTCTGGGAGAATCAAGGATGGAGAAGGATCTAGGGGACCTAATAGATGACAGATTGAGTAATAGCATGCAAAGTCAAGCTGCAGCTACCAGAGCAGGCAGAATATTAGCATGTGTAAAAAAAGGGATATACTCGAGGGATAAAACTATAATTCTGCCACTTCATAAAACCCTGGTTAGGCCACATCTGGAGTGTTCTGGTCACCGGTCCTCAGAAGGGGTGTGCTGGAGCTGGAGAGAGTCCAAAATAGGGCAACTAAATTAATAAGAGGACTGGAGGACCTCAATTACGAGGACCGGCAGCAAACACTAAATTTATTCTCACTGGAGAAACAACGCTTAAGGGGGGACATAATAGCGATCTACAAATACCTCATTGGGAATCCCAGCATAGGGAAAAAAAACTTTTCAGTCCCAGGGAGTGTATGAGGACACGGGGCCACACATTGAGCCTGGAGGAGAAGCAGTTTAACCGTAGACTGTACAGGAGGTTCTTCACTGTCAGGGCAAAACGGATGTGGAACTCTCTCCCACAATTGGTGGTGACTGCAAGGAGTATGAATATTTTTTAAAAACTCTTGGGTGTACATCTTAACCACTTCATGAGAAAAACATGGGCTAAGACTGGGCTAGAGCTAGGTTGGGACTTTATATGAGGCAATAATAAATTATATACCTCCATCCCCGATAATTTAAACAAGAGAGAACAGTTTGTGGGACTTTGTGTGAAGCACGTTACTAACTCAGAACTGAACCAATTAAAATAAATATAATTATTTATTGCAAAGGGTGAACATGCACATCAGAAATAAAGTAGCAAGTCAATGAACATGATACAACATTGAAAATAGAGTAACAAGTCAATGAACATGGTACAATATGGTAATAGGTCTCGATGAGTACAATCTGAACAGTTCATAGTAAATGACAATTATCTCAGCATCGTTGGATAGAAAGAGTTAGTAACGTGCTTCACACAAAGTCCCACAAACTGTTCTCTCTTGTCTTAACCACTTCAGCCCCGGACCAATTGGCAGCCAAAGGACCAGGCCCCTTTTTGCGATTCGGCACTGCATCGCTTAAACTGACAATTGCGCGGTCGTGCGACGTGGCTCCAAAACAAAATTGGCATCCTTTTTTTCCCACAAATAGAGCTTTCTTTTGGTGGTATTTGATCGCCCCTGCGGTTTTTATTTTTTGCGCTATAAACAAAAATAGAGCGACAATTTTGAAAAAAAATGCAATATTTTTTGCTTTTTGCTATAATAAATATCCCCAAAAAATATATAAAAAAACTTTTTTTTCCTTAGTTTAGGCCGAGACTTATTCTTCTACATATTTTTGGTAAAAAAAATCGCAATTAGCGATTATTGATTGGTTTGCGCAAAAGTTATAGCGTTTACAAAATAGGGGATAGTTTTATAGCATTTTTATTAATATTTTTTTTTTTACTAGTAATGGCGGCGATCAGCGATTTTTTTTGTGACTGCGACATTATGGCGGACACATCGGACATTTTTGACACATTTTTGGGACCATTGTCATTTATACAGCAATCAATGCTATTTAAATGCATTGATTCCTGTATAAATGACAGTTGTAGTGAAGGGGTTAACCACTAGGGGGAGGGGAGGATTTATGGGCTGTGACGTGTGTGTGTTTTTTTACATTAGGGGGCGGGGCTGACGTCTGACATCATTGATCGGCTTTCCCGATGACCGGGAACAACCAATCAATGACAGGCAGAGTAGGAAGCGCGGGGAGAGGTTTGTTTACACATACCTCTCCCCGTTCTTCAGCTCCGTAACCCGATCGCAGGACACCAGCGGCGATCGGGTCCGCTGGTCCCGCGGCCGGGGTCACGGAGCTCCTGACCGGGTCGCGAGCGCCCCGCTGGCGCCGCGCACGTGACCCACGGGCAGGCAATTACCTAATCACGTACAGGTACGTGATTTTGCCTGCCCGTGCCATTCTGCCGCAGTATATCTGCGTGAGGCGGTCGGGAAGCGGTTAAAGAACAACATGCAGGGATGTGGGAAATTATTATAAACACTTTCACACGTACACCCACACAGGTTGAACTGGATGGACTATTGTCTTTTTTCAGCCTTACCTACCATGTAACTATATGTAATAATGTATGCTTTCTTATTGTATATGTTTTTTCTAATTTCTAGCCCTTTGAGTGAAACGTATTGGAAATTCGTACTCAACTACAGTAGCTTTTGGATTATTCGCTGAAATCTCTCAAACTATAGTGATGGGTGAATTTGATGTTTTTTTTTTATTATTTCCTGCTGGGATGGTGTTTGAGTAATTCAGAAATTAAAAATGTATATGGCGGTAATGGGATCTATTGGGGTTATGCTTTATTTTTGATATATGTTACCATACCCACGTGAGACTTAATTGGTTTTAAGTACTAGTAGGGGTATTTTAGAGTAACATGTAATGAAAGTCTATTTATTTTATATGTTTGTTGCTGTGTGAATTTCTTTGAGAGATTATCCACCTTAAAACTCCCGTTTACATTTATTTCCTTGGTATATCTGGGGTTAATTTTGTCTAACTTCCGATATGGAGGCTAAAAATCAATTTTCACAACACTATATTTTAAATTGCTGTCTTTTTTTTTTTTTTTTGCAATTGCTCTGTCTTTATTGTCTTCTAGGAATGTTCAATCCAGAAATTGTATTCTGACACAAAAATATTTATCACAGACTGTGGTGCCTGCAACTTGATAAAAATTCAATCTGGAATGAGAACATTTTATGCTTTTATTACAGCCATTATGAAGGATTTAAGGCTTGCTTATTGCTGGATTGGTGTAAATGGGCATCTGTCACTTGGTTCTTTCTGAATAAAAAAATAAAAAAAATAAAAAAATGGCATTAACCCTGTAAATTCTGTGAACCAAAGGGTTCACTAAATTTTATTTAGAACAAACATGTCACATGGGAGGAAGGATCACATTGTAAAGAAGTTTTAAACAATGTAGATATTAAATTTGTGAGTCACTCTACCCATGACCTCCTTCTGTCCTGGTTCACTTCTTACGGTGCTTTTTTGTAGAGATGGTTCCTCACACCTGTCCCTTGTTAATCAACCATTTCAATCTCACTGTTTGTTTAAAATGAGTGGAGTGGTGGACATGTATTTCTGAAGGGCCATTTATAAACCGCACTTCAGAAAGCACACTCAGGTGGCCAGTGTGCCTGTGAATGGCTGTGATCTGAACCATCACTGGACAGCTCAGATCAGACACAATGTACAGAGATGATCCAAACTGCTCTGCACCTTGTGATCGCTGTGATGACCAATCACAGGGATCACAAATGTGAACAATCTAGTTTTTACATCTGAGAGCCCTCCCCTTTCTGACACAATGAAAGTAGTAGTTATCAATGAATAGGGAATGAATCAAAGGAACAACAGCAGCAGATTTATGGTGAGGGGATATATCTGACTGAGGGATAGTTTTTTTCATCTTCCTCCTGTCCTGTATCTCATCTCAATGCTCCCTACACGTGACCCTTATATTAATCCTTCACCTATCTTATCCTGAAAGTTAACCCCGTAGTCTACAATCTCCCACTGTATATGACCAGTACATTAACCCCTCCATCCCCGTCCCTCTGTGTATGACTTTTATATTTAATAATACTGTACATGTATTCATACATAATAATTTAGTGCACCATGTAGTACTTCAATCTCATGTTTTAACCACCTCAATACCAGCATGTTTCTTCATTCGCAAATTGTCTCTACTTTCCAAAAAGCGGTAATTAAGTAAGGAAAACTGTTTTTTTTTTTTTTTTTTTAAATGTTGGTCTTTTTTCCTTTATCTAGTTAAAAATAAAAAATACTGTGGTTATGAATACCACTCAAAAAAGAATTTAAAAATATTTGAGTTCTGTGTTTCAAAAGTAATTGTCAATTAAACTATGACAGCATTGAAAACTGAAAATGCCCTGGCAATAAAGAGATATTGGAAATAGGTGTGTGGGTGCTTTTACCTTCCTGCATTACAGCTCCGACCCGGTGTTTAGACTCTGAGGCTGCTAACGCCTCAATGCAACATGGATCACAGAAGAAATGGTCAGCACTCAGGATGGCCTCAAATAACAGTCTTCCTTTATTGAAAAAGCTTAGCTATTATTTTTTTCTTTTTTGGAGAATTCTTTTTTTATTTTTATTGAACTTAGATATTGTGTAATGCCACCCTGAGGCACGCAAGATACGCAAGCAGTTAAGGTTGCAGCCTCTATAAACCTCAGTGTGACCTCAGTGTGAGCACAGGAAGTTGCATGTAAATTGTTTGCTGCTTCCTTGACCCTGCTTTTGCATGTCCTGTTTATTTGTTATAACCGCACCGTGGGCCTTTGATTATAATTTGCATTTTGAGAAGGAGCAGTATGTGTCAAGCTGACCACTTTTACATAAGTTTAAAAATTATTTAAAATACTACACACGCGTTATAAATTTCTGCTGTTGTTGTCGAGTAATGCCATGAGAGTCATATGTTTTTTTTATTATGCTGAAAAGCAGAACAAAATGTGTAGTTTTTTTTAACGCAATACCACATCTAGAAAGTTGTCCGGATAAAAATATTATAGACCAGTAGTATACTTTAAATCTCTGAGTCTCTTGAAAGCCTGGTCAACATACCCTGTTTTATTTTTGGTTATTTGCCAGACTAAATAATGGCTGTCCTGTAAATCTTAACCTTTGTCCAAGATGAGGATTAAAAGTCCTGAGGCTAGTGGCTAATATAAACATTTGTAAGAGTGATAATTGCATTCTGGATAAAGTATATACACAGAAAGGATTTCAATGAAAATTGTCATTGTTATGTTTGCTGTGAAGTGACCTAGAGTACTGTTGTGCATGCCCCTGATGACGTCACATATGACAAAAACAGTTGGGAGGATCTAGGACACACGCATGCATGCTGGTCTGCTGGCCGCCATCTTTGATAGTGGATGTCCTGCGTGGATTTTTAATACAGTGCAGTCAGTCTAGGAAATCTTTTGTGTGCTCTACTTATTTTAATAAATCATTTTGATAAAGGTTTTGTACTAGTGGGGGCTCTTCCCTTTTCTTTTATTCTTTACATGTATGTCACTATCATCTTGCCCGAGAGAGGAATATTTGGAGCAGATCCTTTGTCTGTATTGTCCGCTTTGGGCTTATGAGAGCAGGGCTCTCTGTGGAGCATTTTGTCCTTCTTGACTGGATTCTTCTTGGGGGTGTTTTATGCTACTGGCTGCTGACATAACTGCTTTCATGACCTCTCTGGTAAAGGGGGTCATGTTTTTTCTGGTAAGTGGCTTTGTAATCACAGCAATGTGGTGTACAAGAGAGTGACACCTATGTTTGAAGTGGATTCACCTCACAAGCACTTTACAGATTACGTATGGACATTTTTTACTTTTATTGATATGATATTTCACAGAACAGGTCTTGCACTGCATTTTATTTACTGACACTATGTTGGGAGATTATTTATGTCATTGTCATTTATTGTTAGCACCTTTGCACTGTTCACTTATTGTGGGTATATACAGTATCTCACAAAAGTGAGTACACCCCTCACATTTTTGTAAATATTTTATTTTATCTTTTCATGTGACAACACTGAAGAAATGACACTTTGCTACAATGTAAAGTAGTGAGTGTACAGCTTGTATAACAGTCTCAATTTGCTGTCCCCTCAAATTAACTCAACACCAGGACTTTTTTTTTTCAGCACGAACGTTGGGGAACGCATTTCCGGAACCTCCAGCACCAAATGTATGTAATATAAAGGGATGTGCTGGAGGGTCTATTGATGCTGTCTGCTGGGGGATTTATGGTCACTGGTGGGGATCTGTTTTTGTGTGAGGGTCTATTATTGCTTGTGGGGGATCTGTTGTTGCTGGGGGGTGTCTGTTGGTACTTTTAGGGATCTACTGTTGAGGTAAAGGTCTATTGTTGCTGGCTGCTGGGTCTATTAATGCTGACCGCTGGAAGATCTGTTGATGCTGCTGGGGAGGAGGGGTCTAATGTTGCTGGGGTGGATCCTTTGTTGCTGAGAGTGTTATTTTGTTGTGGATGGTCCATTGTTTCTGTGTGGGGGTCTATTGTTGTGTGGAGAACTATTGTTGCTGGGGTGGGGTCTATTGTTGCTGGGGGGGGGGGACTATTGTTATTGGGGTGGGAACCATTGTTGCTGGGGGAGTCTATTGTTGTGTGAGGGATCTGTTAATGCTGGGGGGTCTATTATTTCTGGGTGGGGAATTTGTGTTGCTTGGGAGGACCTATTGTTGTTGGGGTGGGGTCTATTATTGGTGGGAGGGGAATCTATTGTTGCTTGGGAGGATCTATTATTACTGGGGTGGGGTTTATTGTTGCTGGCTTCAGTGCATCTATTTTTACTGCTTTTTTTGTTATTAGACAAGAACAAATTCCATACAAATTATTTAGCAAATGATACTTGGGGCATTACTGGGAGGTGGGTAGGGGGTGGAATCAAGGGACGGGGCTTGGAGGTGGGTAGGGGGCGGAGACAAGGGGGAGACTCAGAAAAGGGGAGTTCCTGCACCTATTCTCTGAGAAAAAACGCCCTGCTCAACACACAGCCATTAATTTCTAAACCGCTGGCAACAAAAGTGAGTACACCCCTAATTGAAAATGTCCAAATTGGGCCCAAAGTGTCAATATTTTGTGTGGCCAGTATTATTTTCCAGCACTGCCTTAACCCTCTTGCGCATGGAGTTCACCAGAGCTTCACAGGTTGCCACTGGAGTCCTCTTCCATTCCTCCATGACAATATCACGTAGCTGGTGGATGTTAGAGATTTTGCGTTTCTCCACCTTCCTTTTGGAGACATGCTTGGCCTTGACCCTCAGCTTCTTTAGCAAGGTAGTGGTCATCTTGGAGGTGTGTTTGGGGTCGTTATCATGTTAGAATACTGCCCTGCGGCCCAGTCATCCCAAGGGAGGGGATCATTCTCTGCTTCAGTATGTCACAGTATTTATTGGCATTCATGGTTCCATCAATGAACTGTAGCTCCCCAGTGCCAGCAGCACTCATGCAGTCGCAGACCATGACACTCCCACCACCATGCTTGACTGTAGGCAAGACACATTTGTCTTTGTACTCCTCACCTGGTTGCCACCACACATGCTTGACACATCTGAACCAAATCTCATCAGACCAAATGACATTGTTCCAGTAATCCATGTCCTTAATCTGCTTGTCTTCCACAAACTGTTTGCAAGCTTTCTTGTGCATCATCTTTAGAAGAGGCTTCCTTCTGGGATGACAGCCATGCAGACCAATTTGATGCAGTGTGCGGCGTATAGTCTGAGCACTGACAGACTGACCCCCCACCCCTTCAACCTCAGAAGCAATGCTGGCAGCACTTATATATCTATTTCCCAAAGACAACCTCTGGATATGGCACTGAGCAACTTCTTTGGTCAACCATGGTGAGGCCTGTTCTGAGTGGAACCTGTCCTGTTAAACTGCTGTATGGTCATGGTCACTGTACTGCAGCTCAGTTTCAGGGTCTTGGCAATCTTCTTATAGCCTAGGCCATCTTTATGTAGAGCAACAATTCTTTTTCTCAGATCCTCAGAGAGTTCTTTGCCATGAGGTGCCACGTTGAAGACCAGTATGAGAGAGTGAGAGCGATAACACCATATTTAACACACCCGCTCCCCATTTACACCTGAGACCTTGTAACACTAACGAGTCACACCGGGGAGGGAAAATGGCTATTGGGCCCAATGTGGACATTTTCACTTAGGGGTGTACTCACTTTTGTTGCCAGCAGTTTAGACATTATTGACTGTGTGTTGAATTTATTTTGAGGGGAAAGCTAATTTACACTGTTATACAAGCTGTACACTCACTACTTTACATTGTAGCAAAGTGTAATTTCTTCAGTGTTGTCACATGAAAAGATATAATAAAATATTTACAAAAATGTGAGGGGTGTTCTCACTTTCGTGAGATACTGTATATTAATCACTCTGCTAATATTTGATGTGTTATATACAGTGGGGAAAATAATTATTTGATCTCCTGCAGCTTTTGTTTGCTCACTTACAAAGAAATGAAGGGTCTATATTTTTTTATCACAGGTGTATTTTAACATTTGTATCATGTGTTTTTTCTGGATTTTTGGTTGATATTCTGTCTGTATCATTTAAAATACACGTATGATAGTAATTATAGATCCTTCATTTCTTTGTAAGTAGGCAAACTTACAAAATCTGCAGAGGATCAAATAATTATTTCCCCCACTGTATTTCCTGTGATTGGATTTGTAATTTCTTTTTTTTAACAAGAAAGGATTTGTAATTTCTATTATTGCACTTGATATTTTTTTGTGCAAATCACTTTTTTGATCTGTTCATTGATCTAGTGCCACACTTCTCTATTTATAGCATATCCAGTATCAGGGTATAGTGTTAGTAGCTTTTGGTTTTTATACAATTTGGGACCCAAGCACAGATTTTTCTTTTTAATTTCTTAATGCTTGGTATATTCTGTTTAGATTCTTCCTTTCTGAGACTGATTTCAACTCTCTTCTTTTCACAAAGAACACATGTTAATTGACAGCTAACATTTACGGTAAAAATTGATACTGGTCAATTTCAAGAAAATATATATATATATTTTTTTAGTATATAGGGTTGTTAAACCACAATTACAACATAGAGCAAGCATGATGACGTTAACCTTAAATATCCTTTGTCCCTATAATTCCCAGTTTGGAATGCCAAAAGTTGTGTCCTGGTAAGAAGAGTGACAGCAAACTATAAAAAAAAAAAGAAGAGGAGTGACACTAAATTGGAATTGTAATTTGAATTGTAAAGGGCAATTCAATACATACTTAAAAACACAGATGACATGATAAAAAACTGCTCCTAATGAAGAAATCCAGGGGGGCGCTGTAACACAGTTTCATTGCAGCCCTTCTCTTCTTTATTATCTGAGTGGATGAGTATTTTTTTTCCCCCAAAGAATTTTATTAAAGGTTTTCAAAGTTCAAGCATAAAGATGGTGGATGCATATTTTTTCATTCTCTTTTGTGAGTATTTATCCCTCCCCTATTTAAAGTGGTTAGGAGCCAGGAGCGCTGGTGGGCAGTGGCATGGCTAGCACATCTGGCACCCGGGGCTGGTAATTTTTTTGCACCCCCCCAAGAAAAATGGCATATGGCAATATAGTTGTGCCGTGCCAAAACTGTGGGTGTGGTCATATTGCACCAACAGTGGGAGGGGCTTACATGGCAAAATAAGTGATAATAAATTGCAGCTGCTGCAGACAAGGTGCTAATCACTTGAATAAATGTGGATAAAAAGATAAAGTGCTCACAACACACAATATAAGTGAAATAAACAAAAAAAGTCCAAATAAATGCAACTGAAGTGCTGATTCACAGTGAACTAGGTGCAAACAATGCTTCATAAACTTGCAGGAGTACAATGACGCCCCCTTTTGTATCCCCACTCACCAGAACAAGACTACCCCCAGCTTTGCAGTGCAGGGGTCACTTCAGGCTTGTAAATGGTATCCCAAACACATGGATTGGTGTTAAAACATCAGATGATGGATCGGTGTAAGAACATTAGATGGTAGATTTCCAATAGAAGGCTCTCAGCAGGATAAGCAGGAAAAACAGGCACCCAGAAATGAAAAAAGGATGGACCAATAGTGAAGTGCTGTTATAAAAATTGATTTAATGCGCATAGAGATTGCTACTTACAAAAAAACGCTTAAAAACAGGCATGGACATGGAGCTGTAGATACAGAAAGCAGCCGAGCACAGCGTGTGTTTCACGGACCGGAAGTGACGTCAATCGAAACAGGAAATTATGCTTTAATGACTGTGCCACAAGCGAGTATATATCAGACAGTACAAACCTCAGTATACTCATTTTAATAAAATAAATCTGTTTATTGCATATCCCTTACTACACAGAGCTAACCTTGAAGTGATATTAAAATCTTTTTTTTTGTTTAAATAACAAACATGTTATCCTTATCTGCTCTGTGTAATGGTTTTGCACAGAGCAGCCAGGATCC
Source organism: Lithobates sylvaticus (assembly GCA_028564925.1). Classification (NCBI taxonomy): domain Eukaryota; kingdom Metazoa; phylum Chordata; class Amphibia; order Anura; family Ranidae; genus Lithobates; species Lithobates sylvaticus. The sequence continues at coordinate 466,200,693 of CM053028.1, forward strand.
TCCTCTTCTCAGGTCCCTCGCTGGTGCCCCTGGCCCCACCCTCCTTCTGGGTGCCCCCACAGGAGTAAAAAATATAAAACACAGTGAGGGGAATTTATCAAAACTGGTGCAGTCAGAATCTGGAACAGCTGCGCATGGCAACCAATCAGCTTCTATCTTCAGCTTGTTCAGCTTTGAAAATGAAAGCTATGAGCTGATTGGTTGCGATGCACAGCTGTTCCATATTCTATCTGCTCTAATTTTGATAAATTCCACTAAGGGCTCATTCAGACGGGCGCTGAGACAGGTCCTGTATGCTTAGTCACCTATAGAAGTGGGTGCACAGATCCGAATGCAGACACTATGCGTTCGGATATGTGCATCCCTTCCTGTCTGCGTATCAGATTTTGACATTTGACTATGTCCATGCAGCTGCTACGTCCAATTTTACTTTGACTGGACTGCCTGCACAGGGATGCACAGGACACCAAGTATCCCCACGCGGTACACGGCCATCACACTGGGCATTGACGCATATGCTCCATGTGAATGAGGCCTAATTATCATGTGAGCCAGACAGCAGGAAAGAGATGTCGGATATGGGAATTTTCTATTCTTAATCATACGTACGTAGGTAGATGCTGCGTCTGTCCCCCCTGCCAGCTCTAAGGCTGAGAACCAAGTAATCAAACACCGCCAATCACTCAGTTCTCTGTGCTCCCTGAGCAGAGAGCTGGTGACTATCAGTCTCTGGTTCTCTGCTCTGCCATCCCCCCGTTCACTGAAACGCTGAGCTGTGGAGGAGGTGGAAGCGGCCAGCTCAGGCTGAGCTGGGTGCCGGTCCAGGCATGTGAGCGGATCACGATCATAAGATTGCTATCTTTCCCCAGCCTGGACCAGCTCTGTGACATCAGCCGACAGCCCGCTGTCAGCTGAAAATGGGTCACAGGAGTGCAAAACAATTTGCCCTGCTGTGATCCACAGGAGAAGTACAGCCAAACAAGCAATAAATCACATGACCTGTCTCTCTGCTCCTGTTTGGCATTACTTGTGACAATTCATAAATGTCCCTATTTATGTTGTGAACTCACCTTCCAGGGCCCAGACAGGCCTTTCCTCAGCGCAGGCAGGCCTTTCCTCAGCGCAGGCTTTAAATCCAGGCTCTTTCTCCCTGAAGCTGGCAGGTCCTTCAGGCACCCTCTTTCCTAGTCCAGAGGGCTTCCACTATCCTCTTCTCATAGTCTAGGGCCTCCAGACACCTGCTGTCATAGTTCAGGGCCTCCAGACACCCCCTCTTCTAATCTAGGACTTCCAAGCACCCCCTCACCTAGTTCAGTATCTCCCTTGTATGCCCCCCATCCAGGGGCCTTTGCCACAGCAACCACCATTCCCTAGTCAAGAGCCCCTTCTGCACCCTCCCCTCCCGGTCCAGGGCTTCCTCTAAACTTCCCTCCTAGTCCAACACCTCCTCTGCACCCTGCCCACTGAATCCAGGTCCTTTGCCACACCAACCCCACTTTTCAAGTCCAGGGCCTCCTCTACACCCCCCAGTCTAGGGCCTCCGGTGTACTCCCCTTCTAGTTCCAGGCCTCCTCTGCATCACCCAGTACAGGGCCTCCTCTGCACACCTCCCAGTCCAGGGCCTCCTGTGTACTCCCCTCTTAGTCCAGGGCCTCCTCTGCATCCCCTAGTTCAAGGCCTCCTCTGCACTCCCCTGCTAGTCCAGGGCCTCCTCTGCACCTCCCAGTCCATGGCTTTCTTGTACTCCCTCCAAGTCCAAGGCCTCCTCTCCTAATCCAGGGTCTTTGCCACACCATCCCTTTTCTAGTCCAGGGCCTCCTCTGCACCCCCCCCAAACTCCAGCCCCTCCTTTGCACCTCCCCAGTCCGGGGCCTCCTTTGCACCCCCCAGTCCAGGGCCTCCCCTGAAAGACTTTCTCTGAACCTCTCATCCAATTGCTGGTATCTCAGAGACATTCTGTGGACATTGGTTACATTACTTAATGCAGCCATCTACAAGAAATGTTTTTGGAAAATAAATTCATCAATCCACTAATTTGCACCTTTTATGTTAAATCTGAGATGGAATAGCACATATTTTATATTGTAAGTAGTATATAAAATATACTGCATCTTCTTTACATATACATTTACATATACTTGCACAGACTTCTTAAAGCGGAGTTCCACCCTAAAGTGGAACTTCCGCTTATCGGATTCCTCCCCCCCCTGTCGTCGTGGCTATTACACTTCCACAGCAGACGGCAGTAGCTATCAAAATATCTAAACAGCAATTGCATCTGATTAGGTTCGGCTGACAATTTTATATCTAGCTCTTCACATTTTTAATAAAAGGATGTTGGATACAAAAAAAAAGATGGCAGCTGGGCCACCCACAGAGCAAATTTTGGCCAGTTCACCAAGACCTTGTGGAAGAGCTGTGTAAATCTCAGGGCTGACTGTACAGAGGTACAAATCCTTTCGCAGTTAAAGTAAATATATGTATTTTATCTACACATTTGGCAGTATTGCCGGATTTCATCTTTAATTTTAATCTAAAAGACAATGTTTTTCACCCTTAACCCTATCTATTTGTCTTTATGACCATTGTCTTTGAGACTAAACATTTGAATTGTCGTCATAACAGTAATAGAGGGGAAATCTTGAAAAGAAGACAACTATTGAGGACACCAACTGTCTAACGAAGGATTTTATTCACTCTAGACATATTTCTTCTACTTTCCTGCTGTGTCTATGGGGCGGGATGTGAAGTAAAATCTTCCTAGTGGAACACAGACAGAAACACGAAATACATAAAATGCCAGAGGTTTTAGCCATTCCTTACTCTATCCAAAACTAAAAAAAAGTTTTGATTTATATACTTTAAATCATAGAGTTGATGGCAAAAAAGGTGGAACCTGTATGAAGGGCATATGATGAATACTATATACAGCCCTGCCTAGTAGTAAACCTCCTCAGGGCTTGCCTTCAAAAAACATCTAGATTAAGCAGCCATAAGGCTCAATTTATAAAGCTAATACCCCAAGATAAGAGCCCAATGACATTTGAAATTTACAGTCACTAGACTGAATTAAAGATTCTAAAGCCCCATACACACGCTCGGACAATCCGCGGACCAGGTCGGTCGGATTCTGTCCGACGTACTTTGTCCGATGTTGGTGTTGCGTACACACGGTCGGACTACGTTGTCGGAATATCCGGTCTGGAAGAACGTCGTGACGTAAGTCGTCGTCCACGAGATTACAAAAGGGAAGTTCAGCACCACGTCAGGCACCCGTTGGGCTCCTTCTGCTGATCCCGTGTTTATCGAGAGTTAGTCGAAGTTTGGTGACTTAAGATTCGCGCTTCTCAGTTTTATGACTCAGATCGTTACTGCTCTTCAGTTTGTGCTTGTCGTGCGTATCTGTTTATTAGTGCGTGTAGTCAGTTCGCATTTGTTGGTCATTGCGGCCTATATCTTGATATAGGACGCTTTGATTTGCACTGCTTATTGTCTGCTCGTTGCTGGTATTCATTTCGTTCTTTCAGGCCTTGCTGTTTATCGGTGCTTTCTGTTTGTCCGTTCTGACCAGCTGACCTTTTGTGACCTTCTGAGCGATGTTTCCCGTGCGTACTCGTCGCCGAGTTCGTGCTGTACGCGGAATTGGTGTCGGGCTTTTAGCTTTGAGCCAAGACCCGTCCATGAACAGAGTGACGAGGAGTATGTGGACCAAGAATTGGTTGCTTCAGCGTGACCAATTCTCGCACATGCCTTTGCTTCGTGAGATCCGGGAGAATAATCCTGATGATTTCAGGAACTTTCTCAGGATGACGGACCCCGATTTTCACCGTCTTTTGGCTTTGCTGACCCCCTTTATCAGCCGGCAGGATACCTGCATGAGACAAGCCATTACTCCGGAGCAGAGGCTTGTTGCCACGTTGAGGTACTTGGCGACAGGGAGAAGTCTTCAGGATTTGAAGTTCTCTTCAGGTATCTCTCCCCAGGCCCTGGGAATCATTATTCCAGAGACCTGTTCTGCCATCATTCAGGTCCTGCAGGAGGACTATATTAAGGTAACATTTATACTTTACTATTCCCTTCTATGTATGCTCTGTTTGCTAATGTCTTATATTTTTGACCTCCTTCCCTAATTACCATGATTGCAATATGTTCTAATATGCTGTGCCCCTTTTCTCCTTCATGCATTTTTCCCTTCACTTACCTCCCCAGCATGCTCTTCTGCCCCAATAGACACCTATGGCCTAGTCACTTAAGCAATGTCTTTTGTCTGCTGCATAGTATTGTTTGCCCCCAAACACCCCCTAAAATATGCACAAATGTTTGCTGTGTGGTTTACTTCATGTAGAGCCCCCTTTTTTTTTTTTTTTTTGGTGGGGGGGGGGGGGGCAAACTCATTAGGAACCCCCTCCCCCAACTGCTCTGTCAGATGGTACCAATCCTTTATCTGCTGGCTTTCCCAAGGTCCATACACACTATATACCTACCTCTTTATAGTGGGCATCTTTAGGGATGAATTCAGCAAAGCATGTAGTGCAAGGGGCTGCCTCCATACATTCCATTTCCTATTTTTTTGTCTTCTTTCCCTCCTATTAGCTTGCTTGGTAATTTCAGAATGTCACAATGTGCCTGCCTTTTTTTGGGGGGGGGGGGGTTGAATTGTTATTTTATCTTTCCTGGGGGCTGCCAATAGTGTTAAGTACAGAGGGTCTGGCCAAACTAGCACACATTATTGAGCCATTTGCCAATCAATGAAGTGCAGAGGGTTCCCTGTCCACCCCCCCCCCCAAAACCCTAGTTATTGCCAATGGCCCATCAGAAGTGGGGGGATTGATGGGGGGTGAGTAATCTGTGAAGGGGAGCCTCTACTTTTCTGTGCAAATACTTTCCAGCCTCCAATTTTATACAATGCTCTTGTTCCAAGATGTTGATTGTCTAATCTGCTTGCAATGTTTAGGTGCAAAGTGACTAATTTTTTTTTCTTGTTTCACTCCACAGTTCCCTTCCACGCCACAGGAATGGCAGACTGTGGCCTCCCACTTTGCCAGCCGTTGGGACTTTCCTAACTGCGGAGGGGCAATTGATGGGAGACACGTCCGCATCGTCCCACCGCCCAACTCGGGGTCCTACTATTATAATTATAAAGGGTTTAATAGTGTATTGATGTTGGCGGTGGTGTCGGCAACATACGAGTTTATGTATGTGGACGTGGGGATGAACGGCCGGATATCGGATGGTGGTGCCATTACGCACACGGAGTTCTACTGGCGTCTCCAAAGTGGCAGTCTGTGCTTGCCACCTCCAGAGGAGAATGCCGAAGGACTCCCCTTCGTCTTTGTCGCAGATGAAGCGTTTGCGTTGACTCCCCATGTGATGAGGCCGTTCCCGATGAGGACCCTCACCCCGGACCAGAGGGTCTTCAACTACAGGCTGTCCAGAGCCAGAAGAGTGGTGGAGAACACTTTTGGCATCCTGGCCAGCCGCTTCCGCCTGTTCCTGACGGCATTTAACTTGGCGGAATACAAACTGAACCACATAGTTCTTGCCTGTTGCATATTGCACAACTTCCTCAAAAGACATAACAGGAACTATGTGGTGCCGTTGGCCCAGATGTGGAGGGCCCTCCAAATGCGGACCTCACAGCCCTTCGAGTGGCACGTCCAGGCTTGCCCCCTCTAAATGCCCGCGTGGTCCGCGACCAATATATGGAGTACTTTGTGGGTAGGGGGGCCATTGCTCTGCCTGACGATGTGTGAGAGGCATTTTTTAATAAATCTGATATTTGAACCAACCTATGATTTCTTGTCATTTCAGTCTTCTTTTTAGCTTATTTTACCTTGACATTTTTTCCCTTTGCCTTCGACAGTGGGAATGCACTTTCTGGGCAAAAGGAGGTAACAGTCTCTTCTTCCCAAAAAGATTATTCTCATGTTGTGTGTTTGCTACCTAATCTTTGGTCTAGAGAAGGTTTGTCCTGCATAACTGACACCCAAAATACTCCTTTTCAGCACCAGGTCTGACATGTGTGTATTCTGAAAAATGCTGGGCTCTGTGTTTTCGTACAAAGCACTGTGGGTGTCATTTACATAAGTCAAATCCGCTATGCTCTACAAGTGCATTGAAAAAGTTCCCTGGGAAAGAAAATTGCAGTGCAAAGTGGATTTGCCTTTAGTAAATAACACCCATTGCCCCCCATATCCTTTACATTTTACATACATAATGCATTGTGTTTTTTAAATAAGGAAGCCACACATTTAGAAAAATAAAAAAGTTTACTAGGAAAACCTTCACAAGTGCGTTTACAATCTTCACGCCAAAACTGACAACATGTTGGTTATTTACAACATTGTTTACAAACATTCCGCAATTGGTAAAACCAGGCATGGAGCAAAACAGAACCTATGAACTAGGAAAGTTCAACTTTGTAAAGTGAAGACAAGATCAGACATGACTATATGTTCAAAGTGTGTTTGATCTTGCCTTCATCACATGGGGGGGTCACCCCCGGAAAGTGGAAATTTAGAACATGCACACAATTTGGGTCTGAAAATGGTCATTAGATGGTAAAACACATGCCTAGAAGCTTCAAAAGTGCCATTTTCCATCATGGGGATGAATGGACGTTTTTTGGGGGTGCAACCCCTTCACCACAACCACTTTCGTAGTTCGTAAAGTGTTTGTACCCCCAAAAAAACGTTGGCATTCATCCACCATGATGGGAGCTAGCACATGTGGACACAATGTGTGCATGTTCCAAATTTCACACAGTTTTTAAGTTGCAAATGTGTTCAGAAGCTGGCACAAATGTGTGTTAATTACTTGGTGCGTTTTCATATTTTTCCTAAAACATCAATGATGTTCTTCAATTTTTGTTGAACATCATTGATGTTTTGCTTTATGTAATCTAGATCTCGATTGCAGACCATTATCTCCCCGATGAGTACGTGGGCACTCTCTGTGGTAAAGTGCGATTTTTCTTCCTCAACATCCACGTCACCTAAAAACCACAAACACACAAAAATGGGGTGTTGGAAATGAGCCAGCCATACATGGATTAGCTTACCAGTAGCTGTGTTCTCCCACACTCACCTGTTGTGGTGACAATTTCTCCAAGTTCGATGATCTCTCCTTCCTCCTCCTCCTCCTCTGCTTCTGCTCTTTCCCCTTTTTTGGGAGGTGTTGGTTTGGGGGTTTCCTCAGACGGCCCAAGTTTTCGCTCCCCTATGAGAATGTACAAAAGGAAGATTTAGCAACACAATCTATTGAGGGCAGAACTAGGAAATGACAAACATTGCTTGAAAGTGACGGACACTATTTTTGTTTGGCCAGTTACAAATGACAACTACATGAATGTAGTCACTTTGTAAAGGTGCTAAACTGACTAGCTTTTCGGTAGAAGTTTGTGTGATGGAGACACCCCTCTAGTATCCACTGGAGCACATGTGTGGAAAAGCATAATAAAAAGGGGGTTTGGGTGTCCCAGCACTAGTGCTCTAGAGTCCAGATGGGTAAGCAGCTACTGGGTGACCTCTCCTTTACATTGAATAAATTGGCTTTACATTCTTGATGACATTTCTAGTGAGAACAAACTTCCTTTCCCCAAAAAAAACACCAAACCACGTATTATAAGTGGCCGAACGTTCGAGGTTGCGTACGATCGAATGGACACACACACACGACCATGACAGTAGCAGAAAGATCGAGGCTGAGTACGATCGAATGCACAGACGAACATGAAAGTGGCCATTTTGGAATGTACAACTTTGTAAAAATCAAACCACATGGAGCAGTATGCAAGCAAGAAATCAAACACAAAACACAACTACTTACTTTTTTGAAGAATTCGCTTGATCTTTCTGTACTGATCGGCCTCCCTCAGTTTCAGGTCTGACCAGCGTTTCCTCAGTTGCTCCTTGGATCGTTGTACCCCAAAATTATTGTACAGCCTTCTCACAACTTTAGACATGATCTTGGCCTTGCGGACATTGGGGTTGAGGTAAGGCCCATACTTCCCATCATAGTCGCTCCTCTTTAATATGTCCACCATCTCCAACATTTCTCCAAATGACATATTTGAGGCCTTGAATTTCAGGCTCCGGGATCGGGACGTTTCTGCCTCCGGACTTTCCTCGTCCTCCTCCTCGTTGGGGGGATATTTGGGGCGCACCTGCTGTGTCCCCGCCATGTGCTCTCCCCACTGCGCCGTAAAGAGAAGGGGTGGGGAATAGACGAGAAAGATCGTCAGGGGCGGGCGGAGTTTGACGCATGCGCACTGTATATAAAACGTCACACGCCTGTGTCGTAGCCACGATCTGGGAGACGAGGGGAGAGAAAGCTCACGCACGAGACGATCGCTACAAACAAAGGTACAATTTGACATTGGTACATAACTAGCCTAGACTGATTAGAACTTGAGGCTTCTTTATGGAGAAGATTAGGAGAGTTTAGGCTGACATTATTTATATTGTTTTGTGTGGCGTTGTGTCTTGCAGAGGTGATGGAGGCCTTCTACGACGTGAGCTTTCTACCCCACTTCATTGATAAATACCGGCAATTCCCCCTCTTATGGCAACCTAAACATCGTGACTACAGCAACAGACCAAAGAGGTACGCAGCCCTGCTGAAACTTGTGGCATTTGTAAAGCCTAACCTGCCCATGGCAACCGTGGCAAACTTAAAAGTGAAGATCAACAACATGAAGAGTACCTATTTCCGGGAGCGCAATAAGGTCCAGAAGTCCCTAGCATCTGGAGCTGCAGCAGCTGATGTCCATGTCCCCACGCTCTGGTACTATGAGAGGCTCCACTTTCTCAAAGACCAGTCTACTGTCAGGAAGTCACTCTCGACTCTTCCTTGCACGCGTCCTTCCGCGCACGCCACCCCTGATGAGGCTTCCGAGGACCAACCTGGCCCTTCCAGTATGGAATCTGTGCAGGAGCCCAACTTGTTCCAGGTATAGTAGTTTTGTAACCAGTTTGGGGAATAATGAATGATGTTCAGTTAATTCAGGATCCCCAATTGCTTAGTTCCTAACGTGATTGACATATCAACAGACAGTGGTGTTGGAGACATTTTTGGGAAGAATCTAAACTGCAGGGCTGAGAATTGTATGGTTTTCTATTTGTAAACATTTTGCAACAGTCACTAGATGAGAATTGTGTGTGTTTGTTGAACAAATAACTGAAACTATGTCCCTTTTTCATACACAGGAAGACCTCAGCCAGGAGGTGGCTGTGGAAGGTGGCAGTCAGGAGGAGGCAGGGGTTAGTGGCAGCCAACAGGGGGGTAGGCGTAGGAGCCTGACTGTCTGCCAAGTCTCTCCCCTCCGCCTTCCCTACAGAAGGGCGAAAAACATGGGGGAGGTGGGAGAGTCAGCGCTCCAGCTGATAAAAGATGCCTCAGCCTCCCTCTATGCCACACCCACCTACGAGGAGGCCTTTGCCTCCTTGGTTGGCAGTAAATTTACGGGTATGGAGGCGGGGCAACGCAGCATGTGTGAGGAGGTCATCCTCAAAATACTAAATGAGGGGATGGCTGGGAAGATGACTCCCCTCACACATGTTTGCGAGAGTGACCTTGCTCCGCCTCCTCCTCCTCCTTCTGCCACCCCACCAGCACCAGCACCACGGCGTGGAAGGAAGCGTACAAGGAAGACAAGAGAGTGATGACCTTGATTAAGTCTGGTCTGAGAGAAGATGGAGCCTCTCGTAGGACCAGAGCCTGGGGACCTAGATGGCATCTGCTGCAGTTCCGGATGTTTTGGACTTCAGGACCAGATTGCGCTCCCTTATTATTTAGATAGGTACTCTTCATGCCCCCAATTGTTTAAGCGTGAAAATTGATGGTTGCCATGGGTGTCCAAGGCTTTGCAAATTCCCCAAGTTTCACCATGGCTGCGTTCCTCTTTGGTTTGTTGCTGAGACCTAAATAAATGTTTTTTGGATTTGAAATAATCATTGACTATTGTGTTTTACTTTTCTACAATGACAGTTTTTCTTTGAGTAGGCAGGTACATTTCACTAATCCTAAAGTAGAATTAACAAGGGGCACCAACAACCAACAAACTCCTATTAAATTTAAGCAAGAAATACAAATGTTAATAATGTGGTTTTGCTAAGTTGAGACACACAACCCCCCTCCAAAAAACAAAAAAAATATCCTTCAAATATGTATTCCCCCCCCAAAAAAAAAAAAAAAAAAAAACATGGTAAAAATATAACAAAGATTCTTTTACGACCTGAGTAAAAATAAACATGTAGTGTATAAATGCTGAAAAGTAATAAAGAACTAAGTTTGTGAGAAGTGCGGGTGAATAGGAGCAGCTAAAACATGTCATTCTTGTTGCATTGTAAAGAAAAAGAGAATGCGCTGCATTAAAGACATTTTAACATTGCAGCGTGACGAATGTGCTGTGTCGATTAGGAAAGGTAGTTTTACCTGACCGAGCGCTTCCGTCACAGAATTTCTTCTGAGCATGCGTAGCACTTTGTCCGTCGGACAAGCGTACACACGATCGGATTTGGTGTGATCGGACCGCGTTGACGGCAAATCTTTCCAGCAGGAGATAAGACTTTGTCCGTCGGACAAACCGACGAACACTGTCCGATGGTGCATACACACGGTCTGATTTTTCAACAACCTTGTCCGATCGGACAGAATCCATGAAAAAGTCCGACCGTGTGTATGGGGCTTTACTCTTGTGTTAAAGCTTTGTGAACTCAGCCTGAAGTCTAATTCCCAACAGATGAATCCTTTACAAGGCTTATGGTAAATGGTGCAGTTGTCTTTGTGCTGTGTATGTGTGTATTCCAAACAAATTATGAGTCACCTTCCTGAAACATTTCTCAGAATATGCTTTTTGGATTAAAATTTTGCAAAATCTTGATCCCCTCTTCATGTTCTCCTTGCAAAAGGTGTTTGAACTTACCATAAAATTATTATTTATCTCTAAATTTAAACATCCATTACTCATTATTATAAATTAAGTCTAAAGATAAAAGAATGCAAGAGAAAACTTTGATTCCTTCATAAAAGGGAATAATCTGCAATTTTATTCTAAAGCATATTCAATTAAAGACTGAAGCATTTCTGCATGATAAAGACAGTCGATATTAAGGCTTTTAATATACCAGTTTATCCTTTACTGGTTCAGCGATAAATCAAATTCCATTTGTAATGATTTTCTGTATCCATGGCAAAACGTATAGAATTGTTCCTTTAGGATGAAATTTTAAATGTACAATAAAAAAATGGAATAAAATATCACAGACCACTGTTTGTACAAAGTGGAAAAATAATTAAAATTTATTAAAGGATTTCTTGATATTTTACAAAAGTGAGAGATAATATATTTAGTACTGTATAATCATTGTAAATGTAAATAATTAAATTAAACCTTGCAGCAGTGAAAAAAAATATTGAACACATTCCAGTACTGTGTTACTAAGTTATGTTGAATGAAAAGAATTCATGTAATTTTAATTTAATACCCAAAGAGGATATATATTATTTCCTGACATAATAGAGATTAGCAAACATTGTACATAAGGGACCTACAGCTAGACTATAGTGGGGACTTGATATTTATATGAACACGGGCTCATCCATTCACTTTTAGCACCACATCCAAAGTAGATATAAATTAAGGCACTTTAAAGGTGCAATATTCTAAGTCAAAGTATAATGTATAAAATATTCTTTTATTTTTGAACAACAAAAACAAAGATTACTAAAATATACAGGAACAGGGAAATGCAATACAATACATTGTGTATTATAAACGATGCAGCGTGATGGTAATTCCCAACGTTTCGCCCCTTTATCGGGATTCCTCGGGGGATGATCTCCGTCTATGCAATATAGTGCTATCTAATAGACAATAATAGAATATTTCCAATTAGTTCAGAAAATATATTTGATTATACATTCTTCATTTAAGATTATACATTCATCATTTAAGATCATGCAAATGCGTCTCTCCCCTATCAGGCCATCACCGCTTACCACTGTTTCCTGAGACAAGACCAGAACTGCCGGGATAGTAGAATGCTCAGCTACATCAAACAACCACCTCAACGCCAAAGGTGGCCACAGATGGTAGACAATGACCAGCTAAAAAATATATACGAAAAGGCGGAGAGGACATTTTATAATAGTGATCCCATATGTATGGGGTAAGATAAACATTTTTATCAAACTATCATCCTCCCCAGAGGAAAACACATTTGAAGCTCAAAAATTAAATGAGGAGAGAAACGGAGACCAGCGCAAACAGGCACAGTGCTGGATCAAGATGGGAATCAGGTAGGCATATAGGGCGGTGGGGGGTCTTGCTTTTAGAACCACTTTAAAAATGTACCAGCACGCTGACCAGTAATGCACGAAAAACAGTTCTCTGATCCATGCACAACAAATCACATACACAAGGTCTGCCACTAATCGCAATTTACAGGCTTGGTCCCCAGAAGATAATAGGTTAGTGCACAGTTTTTTACAATGCTGTCTTTTCTGACAATTAAACATTTAGCTAGTTTAGTCACTTCATCTAGTGCAGACACATTCAACAAAGTATGTATACAGCGTTAAGCCACATCAAGTGTTTTTAAGCTGTAGTAATTGGATTTGGGAGTGGAAAATAGAAGAGGGCAGAGAAACGCTGCAAAACTCTAACGTGGCTAAAGGCACATTAAAGCCAATGCAAAAAAGTTGAATATTTTCATTTAGTAATAAGCTGATAAAATTATTTAGAACTCATCACCAATAATCCTTGTTTAGCCTTTAGTGAATCCCATTTAAGTAGCATTCACCATAGCACCCCCACCCCCCGGTCGGTCATCCAGCCTGGCACTTAGGGTTGTGGGCGGGCAGTGCTCCTATGGGCGGTGGGCAGCGGCTCCTGTGTCCTCTCCTCCTTTTGTGCATCACAGCGGCTTTCGCCGTACGTCTCCTCCCTCCTCCTCCTAGGAGTTCAATAGGATCGCTTGTCCTTTCAGCCAAGACCTGCTTCCCGATTGTCCGGGAGAAGGATTAGTGCGGCAATATACTCATTTGCTATTGTCACACAACTGGGTGGGCTCGATTGAGGTCAGTCAAGTTCCTCCACCCCAAACTCGCGCATCCATGTCTAATCATGTCCTTGCACTGGCCCAAATCATTTGGTGGAGGGGGGGATTATGGTGTTGGGACAATTTCATGCTCCCAACTTTGTGGGAACCGTTTGGGATGGCCCCTTCGTATGCCAACATGACTGCACACCAGTGCACAAAGCAAGGTCCATAAAGACATGGATGGGCGAGTTTTGGGTGGAAGAACTCGGCCTGCACAGAGTCCTGACCTCAACCCGATAGAACAACTTTGGGATGAATTAGAGCAGAGACTGCGAGCCAGGCCTTCTTGTCCCATATCAGTGCCTGACCTCACAAATGTGCTTCTGGAAGAATGGTCAAACATTCCCATAGACACACTCCTAAACCTTGTGGACAGCCTTCCCAGAAGAGTTGAACCTGTTATAGCTACAAAGGGTGGGCAAACTTAATATTGAACCCTACATACTAAGGCTGGGATGCCATTAAAGTTCATGTGCATGTAAAGGCAGGTGTCCTAATACTTTTGGAAATATAGTGTATATTACTGGCAGGATCACCAAGTCAAAATAAAGGTAAGGAAAAAAAAAGGAAAACAAATTCAGCCACCACATCTAAGGACTGGTACATTTTTGTTTTGGGGTTTAGGTGGATCTAAATCTTTATTACTTTCTTTGCTTTATGTTGTTACTGAAATTCTTATGACAAAATTGTAAATGGGGGATATCAGAAACTTTTAAACAACTGTTCACTGTGGAGCATTTCAGCAAACTTTAGATTGATGTGATATATCAGTATTCTCAGCCCGCCAAAAGAAAATAAATGGCGTGCACTGAAAGAACTGTATATTATAGATGAAAAGCAGGCCATCATTTGTCTCTATTAACTGTATGAGTTTCTAGTGAAACCATGTTCTGTAATAATGTGAAAGATTAAGACATAAGCACTGTTATTTGAAAAATAGGCAGTAAATAATTAGTTTGCATTGGTGAAACAATTAAAATCTAAGGGATTGTTCTTCCTCATACTGAATGTATAATAAATCATGTATGTGTGGGATGTTCACACTGTAGGTGTCCCTGACTGCTCTTTTTTTAGGCTATAGATTGCAGCAATCGAGGAGTAGAGGTTGACACAGGTAGGTGTGTAGCCGGAGTTGCTTTAAGTCCATGGACCTGGTAAAATAATATCCTAGACATTAATTACTGATGATCTCTCAGGGACTGTAGCACCAATATTTCCCCACTGGAGTTAGAGACCCCCTTCCCTTCACATAATGCTTTGTAAAATATAGAAATGTACAAAGTTTAACAAGGATTGTTCACCTCCTGTGGCAGACAGGTGGAGACAATAATCCATAAGGGTGATTTTAATGTACAGGGCTGTCATGCATTCCATTAAATTCATAATAAATAAATATTTTTCATTGTACTTTGTTTTTTTTTACTGTAAGTGCGGCAAGATAAGCATCTGAACGACTGAAACATACAGGGATATACAATGTAATACTGACATATAATCACACACATAGGTTGGACTTGATGGACTTGTGTCTTTTTTCGACCTCACCTACTATGTAACTATGTAAATGGATTTTCCCAATTCATACTCTACCGTAATGCTCATTATTTAATGAGTTACTGGGCTTGAATTACTAAAAAAATTGAGAATATTTGCTTAGCTTTGTAAATAAAGAGACGCCGTAGACACATCAAACATCCAGTGATGTGTAAAACACATTTTTTTTTTTTACATTTTTAATCCCCCTGCACATAAATGGGTATTTAAAGTGAATTCTTTAAGCTTTATTTTATTCCCATAGATAAGTGATCACTTTGGAGAGATTTCCACTCAGTCACTTCTGTTGAGACCTGCCCTGACCCTTGGAAAAGGAAGTAAAATGAAATTTCCTCAATGGGACACAAACACAAAAAACAAACTCCCAATGGTTCCTATCAACCACAATCAGTATACAAATCGACAAATTAACATGGTGGACACACATATAAGTAGAGTAGGTAAGACAATTACAAAACACACTAAAACCTTCATTACTGGAACTAGCATGGTCAATTATCTATCTTCCCTAACCTTCTCCTTTATAGTTTCATGTTAATTGCTAAATTAGACATGTGCTCTAAAGGCTTCTTTGCTTAGTTGTATGCATTTTTTCAAAAACAGCAACATGACATTTGGCTGCATTAGCAATGGGGTTGATTTACTAAAACCGGACAGTGCTAAATCTGGTGCAGCTCTGCATAGAAACCAATCAGCTTCCAGTTTTTTTTGGTCAAAGTTTGATTGAACAACCTGAAGATAGAAGCTGATTGGCTATCATGCAAAGTTTCATCATATTTTGAACTCTTCAGTTTTAGTAAATCAACCACTATGTGTATTATTAGAGAGTTTTGGTGCCTTGTATCACATTTTTGTTATGGGAAATCTTTCCAGATCATTTCATAATTTTAATTTTGGAGAATTTTGAAAATGTCTTAATTTTGAATTTGAATATGAAAAAAAAATCTATCTGGAAATCCACTTGAAAGCATCATTTATTTATTTAGCAGAGGTATAATTGCAATATTTACACAAGTTAAAGTGATAATAAAGGAAAAAAACAAACAAAGATGTTAGATTTATTTGCTCTGGGCAATGGCTTTGCAAAGAGCAGCCTCAATCCTCCTCTTCTCGGGTCCCCCATTGGCACTCGTTGGTCCTCCCTCCGGTTGAGTGCCTTGCTATTATTGAGTGGCTTGCTATGGGGGCACTCGTGCTGGGGAGGGGGGAGCTGCACATAGAAGGTTTTTTTACCTTCACTCATGAAGGTAAAAAAACTTCAGCCTTTAGAGCCATTTTAAGGTAACCTTTTCAGGCATAAGTCATTGTTACCAGATGTTATTGATGGCCAGACCAAATTTAGCAGCATCAAAATGCAATTTGTAATAGTTTTGACTGTTCATTTTTACATAGTTAGTTTAACTTTTTAAAGGTCCTATAAGGCTTTTATTTGTTACAATGTTCTAATAAATATCACGCTCAAATTTGTTGTTCTAGACTGTCAAATGGGCAAAATAAGTTTTTCAGTTATAGACCATCATTATTATTAATATTATAGCACAGACCCAGGACTGGGCTGGCTGTTTTATCCCAGGTTCCATTCCCTGTGCGTCACATGGCAGCCAGCACACAGCAGTTTACAGTCACTCAGCTCAGAAAGCAGACAGTGCATGTTTTTTTGTATTTTTTTTGCTTGTATAACAGGGTGGGGGGGTGGGGGCCTTAGGATACTCCAAACTAGCAGAATTATAATGGAGGACCCCTCTAACTGCGCTGCCTCTTTAGGGTGCATACCCTCTTGTATTCGGTAACTAATGGACTACAACTCAGGGGATCCCTTTGCGAGGGTAAAGCTTGAGTAAGCAAAACTGTGGCATGGTCAATCTCTGTGATGTTTAGGCCTGTACTCACTGTGCCTTGGGTAAATTTACGCATTCCTGCAGTACCAGCCAGCTTCTCTACTGGATGCCTCAGGTCAGTTCCTCAGTGGACTTCCTGCACCACCTTTTAGGAACTTTGAACAGCTGGAGCTGGGACCCAGTGATATTTCTTCTAAGCTGCAGCTATTATCCAAGAGGGCCTCAGCTCCTAAGGCTGGGTCTTCTCCCATAGGAACGAGGACCCTGCTCATCCAGGCCCCAGCCCATTTATACACACCTCACATCCCCCTACTGGTCATTCTTCTTGCCAGGGATTTGCTGAGGCCGTATTAATATGCAAGTGAGGGCCTGCCTCCTCCACCCACACAATTCTGTAACCTACCAGAATCCATGGGTAAGCAGCAAAGCCTGCAATCAGCAGAACCCAGAACAGTCAAAAGCAATTGAACACTGCTCCTCTGCTATAGGGAAGCCAGAATCTAAATTTGCCCCACTGTTAGCAACCTAGCTAGAAGGGTGCTGCAATCACTATTGAGTCCTCTTTTGGCAGGAGTTATGAGAAATGACTCTCCCCAGACAGGATATTGCTGCCCCCCCCCGATCAATGCGCCCGGCATCTAATCTACATGCAGGACGCCAGACGCATGGATTTCAATGTTTTATTTTTTATTTTTTAGAAGCACATGACCCTCTAATTGGCTTAAAAAAAGTGTGGGCTTGGGTGCAGAGCACTGTGCCCTAAGCCCACCCACTTGTGTGATGTGTGTGGCGGTGGTTGGAGCAGAGAGGAGGAGTAGAGAAGTGGAGGAGGAGGAGGCAGGGGGAGCTAGCGACAGCCAATGAGCATGCAGTCTCCGACGTGCAGAGGCAGAGTTGCTGTGAAGCCTGAGATGGAAGAAGAAAGATGGCGATTTCTGTCATTGTATCGTGCCAGGGCCTGGTTCTGTCCACCTGGCTGCTTTCCTACTGCTTCGTCTATCTGCTTTCCAGAGAAGGAGGGGAAGCCGTGATCGTGGATGGGGTAAGTGTGGACCCGGGCATGGGGGGTGGGATTGGGGGTTTGTTTGTTGCCCCCTCCCAAAAAAATGGAGCACCAGCCACCACTCTTAACCATAAGTATATGTACATACTTACATACACATACTTACATACATACATATGTACATACAGGTAATTATAGAAAAGTCATCAAAAGTAGGTAGGTATCCCCTAAACTACACAGACCCGCTTGAGCTGAAACAACCGCTGTTCTTGCTCGAGTGCCTCCACACTAATTGTAACAATCCATACAACAAAACCAGGCCAGCAACACTGTGTCACCCAGGGATACAAATCTTAATTGGCTACATAGTGAGGTACAGCACAAACAGGCTAATGCACTTCAGCTTACTCATAGCACGCTATGAGTAAGGCTCTATAGCCAAAATGAGTTAGTCTGTACCTCACTATATAGCCAATAAAGATACATCCAAGGATGACACTGAGTTGAAAGCCTGATTTCAATGTATAGGATATTAGCTTAGGGCCTAACAAGAATCCTGGTGGAATTGTGCACATATACCTAGGTAGTTGGGCATTAAAGCTGAAGTCTATGCTAACAAATATTGTCTATACACAAGTGGCATAGGTATTCTCACATACATTTTTGTGTTCTTTGTTTAGCCCTCCCCGTTGTGTGCAGTAATTCTGCCAGAAATAACTACTTCATTTTACTTTGTGCAGACGTTTCCTGTAATAAAGACCGGTCACTGGAGATTTCTCACCTTTTGCAGGATGACTGGTCTTGTATCTACCCTCCTGTATAACATGTGGCCCTCCAGCTGTTGCAAAACTACAAGTCCCAAAAGGCATTGCAAGGTTACCTGTATGACTCCTAAAGGCAAAGGCATGATGGAACTTGTAGTTCTGCAACAGCTGGAGGGCCACAGGTTGAGCACCCTAGCTAGAGGGAGGACCTGCCTCACACTCACAGTGCTGATCCCTGCACAAGCCATAGGCAACACAATGGTGAGATCCCTGCCATTTTTATAAAGTGATATCTGGGTTTACAAAGGCATTTGGCACACACAAAATGAATTTATATCTTCTGTAGCTAATTTGGAACATCTGAGATCTGTCACATTCTAGCCCTGTAAATATAATTCAATTCCTTGCAAAAAAAACATAGCACAAAAAAAAAAAATAAATAAAAAAAAAAAATATATATATATATATATATATACACAAATAAAGTATATACAGTGGCTACACAGGCCAAATTGTGACCTTTCCCTTTCAAACTGCAGCAATCTAATTTTCTGTAAAATTCTAAGCAATAGGGTAACTTGGAGTCATTTTGTACACCGTTGGTATATAGAACGCCCCCAGCAATGCCATTTTCTGCTTGTTTGAAGAAGTCTGCACTAAGCCATAGGTCAGGCTTTAGGCATCCTCTGCAACAAAAAAATATATAATTTTGGTAAGATACTCCATAACAGTAATCACTTCTAAAGGGATGCAGACACTGCCTATTTTCTTATTAGAACATAGAAAGTGCACCAGCTGATTAAAATGAATTAGTCACTCCAAATCAGAAACAGTATCCAAAGAACAAACAGCTTTAGGAACAGGTAGAAATCTGCTTGTTAAAATCCTTGCAATGTACATTGATCCCTCAGAGGGGATTGTTTTTTCTGTTCAAAAGTGGAGTTACCCTTTAAATAATGTTTTTTTGAGGTCAGCTTTAACATACGTTTAGAACCAAATCTAACGCAAATCAAATAAGTATATATTTTCTGTAGTTGTGTCCCAGTCTACAATATATATACCACCCAGGGTGTAACTATGCAAATGAGGGAGCAAAAACCCTGGGTGGTACACTAGACCCTGGGCTGCTGGACCCCTGAGATATAATCCCATTCCTGACAATATCTTTTTATTTACATGACCTTCTTTGCAGAAATAAAAGTGCAATTTCTGTCCCTCTCGTTCATTTTTGTTTTCCTATCTGCTCTTTGAGACTCTGCTTGGTTTATAAAGTAAAAAGGTGAGATTTTATCCAAGTGTATTAAACATAAAACCTTAAGGGTCAAAAGATAAATGTACAAAAGGGGCTCCAGAATAAACTTTGCTAGACATTTTATAAGCATTTTGTGACCTTGATAGTCGCCAGATCTCAGAACTAATCTAAGGCTCTTTGTTGGGTGCATCATCCCATATATTACTAGACATGCAGGCTTTTAGCCACTAAGCAATAGAGAAGTACTGTGTGGATAACTTGGCATATTACTAAATTCAGCTTGAGCTGGAGAGGAAGAAAAGAAAGGATTTCAAACCATATATCACAAGCAATTTGTAAGGGTTAGAATGACAAAAGCTGAAGATGACATTCATTCTAGGGCATTCTGACATTTCTGTGTTTTGTGGCGTTTGGCTGTATGCAGTTAGCACACAATGTTATTAAAGCATTATCCTAATTTTTTAGCTCACATTAAACTTCCACTATTCCCAAAACAGATTTCAACATTTAAATTGGGATGAAAACATCTTAAATTAATACTGACCATACCAAAACATTTCCCTTTGTAGTTTGATCCATATGACATTTTGTACTGAAATTACATTATTGAATAATAGATATGATTATTTATGCCCACTCTGAGAAGAGCACAACCTAGCCTAGATTTTTAACCCCTTTGCATCTCCAGTCTGTAGATTGACATTCCCCTGCATAATGCCCTGTGCAGAGGCAATATGAATGTACATTTCATTTTGTCACTTACAGCTACTCTATAGCAACGGGGAACCAATCAGCATGCTTCTTGGTCATGTGATTACCATGTCGGCTAAGACTTGATCACATGGCTTTGTTTGCAAACAGCTGTCAGTGTACTGTTTGACTACTTATAGTACACATAGTTAGAAATACTTTTCCTAAAAGAGGAAAGTACACAGTTTTTTATTATTATAGCCCAACTCTGGGAAAATGTTAAATCTTCCCTTGCAGTGGAGCTGTGCCTGCATTTCAAATTGAATTGTTCATGTTGTATAGGAGAGAGGAAAAACACTTTTACTTACTTGATTCTCTGCCGCCCCCCCCCCACCGTCCCACACTCTGGTGGTGGACTTTTTTTAGATTTCCCCAGTTAAATGTGGAGCTATGGACCCTACTTTGCTCTTGATGATGTCTGGACTCTAGACTGCTAGAGCTTGGGCGATACAGATGCCGCATAGACCAGTCTAGCAGGGAAGAGTAATGGAGATTGGGTAAGTCAATTTTTTTTGTTACCCTAGACTTAATAGAGAATTTAACCCCACTGCAGTACGGGTGCAGCCCCACTGCAAAGGATAAATATTTAGTTGCCTGGAGTTGAGCTTTTATAATTGTAGGGCTCTACTGTCTGAATTTGTAAACAGTTGTCATTTGTTAATTACCACAGAGTTAATTGGTTATAGAAAGATCTTTCCTGTTCCTGCTAGCTGGGCCAGAAACCCCAATTGGAGGACTGTGATATTTTATATGAACGAGTTTACAGGAAGTAGACACAGAACTGAGCAACATGACCTTACACACGCAGGAACTGCTGCTGCTGAATTTTACCCAGAAAAAAAGGAGAGACCACTAGGAAAGTATTCTTATGTTTTTCTAGTTTAACGGCAGCTACCCATAGCTTTTTGAATGTGTATCTGAATCCTTGTGACAGACTAATCTCTGTCCGATTGTTATTATCTCACATGCACAGTGCCAGATAGCTAGGTCTGTGCTATATATGTGTAGCAGTCACCTTACAGTATATTAGTCGGTGAACCTATTTATTGCAATAGAGTTTATATGCAGCTCCTGTTTGTTATAGCTAACCATGTCCCTTCTGGTCTGGGATTTTATAGCTAGTTTAAACTCAGGGATCAATCACCAGCAATCATAGGGTAGATTGAGGTTGCATGGCAGATTAGAAGTTACGAGGGACTAAGGTGCAGAGTAGATAGGCTGACTCTGAGTTCTAATGCTGAACTTGTTTTCAGGTCTCTGACACAGAGTCAAAGGCTGCATCCCGATCATCCTCAGGAGCCCCTGCAACTGATCTTTATTGCAACATTCATCACATCTAATCACAACAATACACACTAAAAGGAATCTATTTCATTCAGTAAAATGGTTATTTATAACAGTGATATTCATAGTGTGCAACAAAAATAAAAAATACTGATCACCTCCCCAGAGTAGTACAGTGTACAGTAATACTTTATTGCTCTGGTCACAGCATATAAAATATGTAAAAAAAAAAAAAACAGTCAGTGTCTCTGATCACACCAGTTATATGATAACGCAATACTGCATGGGTGACAGTATGCAAAAATGTAAAAACTATTTTTAGCATTTCTTAGTTTTACAAAAAATTGTGACAAAAAAATTACAATTTCAAAAAAGCTGCCATACCTCTTACTAAGCTTACTTACTACTTACTGTTCTGTCATTATCAGGCCTCAAGAAATTATATATATATATATATATAGAAAATAGATATATAGGTAGTCCGTACATTAGGATTGATTGATTTTCAGATATATACCATAGTTTGTGGACTCTATGGGTGAGAGTTACTAATACTGGTGCACTTAGAATCTGGTGCAGCTGTGCATGGTAGCCAATCAGCTTCTAACTTTAGCTTGTTCCACATAGCTTTGGCAATAAAACCTGGAAGCTGATTGGTTTCTATTCAGAGCTGCACCAGATTTTACTCTCTCCAGTTTTGGTAAATAACCCCCAGCATCTTTCCTACAGACTAAATAATATAAACTGATTTGGGTTATTTTAATGTAGCACTATACATTTTGGCCTAATTTTTTGAAGAAAAATTATTTATTTGCAAAATCTAGTAAAATTAAATGAAATTAAGTAAAACATTTTATTTCAAAATCTTTGGTCTTCTTTCGTTTACTAAGCAAAAAATAAAAAACCCAACAGTCATTAATACCACCAAAAGAAAGCTCTATTTGTGTGAAAAAAATGATAAAAATGTCATATGGGTACAGTGTTGCATGACTAGGCAATTGTCATTCAAAGTGTGACAGCACTGAAAGCTGAAAATTGGCCTGGGCAAGAAGGGGATGAAAGTGCCTGGTGTTGAAATAGTTAAAGAGGATCTTCACCCATTTATTTGACTTGGCTTCTCTGCCTCTCAACCACTCTTAAGCCCCATACACACGGTCGGATTTTCCGATGGATTCTGTCCTATCGGACAATGTTGTCGTAAATTCCGACCGTGTGTAGGCACCATCGGACAGTTTCCATCGGATTGTCCGACGGACAAAGTCCTATCTCCTGCTGGATAGATTTTTCGACAACAAAGTCCGATCACACCAAATCCGATCGTGTGTAGCGAATTCCGACGGACAAAGTGCTACGCATGCTCAGATCACTTTACAAGACCAAAGCTATTGGCTACTAGCCTCTACGTAGTCCCGTCGTAGGCAACAAACGTCACCACGTTCAGAATGATCGGATTTTCCGACAACATTGTCCGACCGTGTGTATGCAACACCAGTGTCGGACTAAATCCGTCGGACCAAATCCGATGGATTTGGTGGTCGGATTTTCCGACCGTGTGTATGGGGCTTTAGGTCCTTTTTTTTCTTGTTTACAGTTTTTTTATTACGTTTCGGACCGCCCCCCATCCTCCTAGGTGAATAACCTTAGTGCTGCCGGCGCTTTCTGGGATATTTGACATTCATATCCCAGGAGGCACCTGGAACCCTGTATGTCACCCATTAACAGAGGAGGGGAGCTGACTTAACAGCATGTCATCGGTAGGCTGCGCCAGAACCCAGAAGAGCCAGCACAGACTCCTGATGCTGTCACAAAGTAATATGGCAGCGCAGGACTCGGCAGTACAATGCTGGATCCTCTATGTGGGTCAGTATCTCAACTATGACCATCTGGTAAGCGGGGGAGAAAAAAAAAAATAATGCAGGGGGGGATGAAAATCACACACACACATGAGTCAATGTTTCTGTACAACCCTTTTAAAATTGGCCATGCTAAGTACAATAATGACTGGAAACTGAAAAAGTCCTTAAAGTGAATACAGATTAGCTGGTCCAGCACCAAATGCTTGATGCTGTATTTATGCATTTATGCCACTAACAGCATGAGATACATTTCCAATTTTTTTTTTTATATATTTTCAGTAAAGTGACATAAGCCTATTTACGATAGCCAGATCTTACACAATGGAGAGTGAGAGCAACCAAACAAATGATAACCCATTGCCGTGACTTAGGAACAGTTTAGAGAAAGCTGCATTATGAGAGCCTAACATTTTTTCTCATTCCTCTTTGCCCAGAGTTGATACATTGTGGAGGAGTAGTGGCTACACATAAATACTGCGGATACAATTTAAATTTTCCTGCAAGCACCAAGCAGTAGGAGTATAGGTTTATAAAAGTTTTTGTCCATAGAAAAGGTTGTCATTTTTACAGATCTACAGTATAAGCAGGTTATTGTGTGCCTATTTCAGATCGAAATAGTGCTTAGCGGTTTTCTTCTACACCTTTGGTTGCGGTTTTCTTAAAGATAAGAGGAGAAGAGTAAAATCTACCCTTAGAAACACTATTGTCAGACAGGTTAGACCTCAGAAAGAATCTGTTCCGTTATTTGGGTGTTAGTCACAAATCAATTGATTCTATTACCCTTTAAAAGATTTCACATACTTCTCCTGGGAATCACAAGGACGTTTCTCCGAGCAGCACAGAGTGTAATTGAATTTTGTCTGTACTGCACATACAATGCAGCATTTCCAGCTTGTCAATAAGAGATGAGAGTCAGATCATATGTGAAATAAATTAATAGGATAAATCTATGTAAAAAATGGGTTTTGTCCAGTATGGCATAGAATGAGAACAGGATGTATTTTCTCATATTGTCCATCTGAAGGAGAACTTATTTTAAATTTCAATCATTTTCCTGCAGTATTTGTAATTCATTGAGCCTGATGAATAATGCAGTTTTTATGACTGAGTACTCCTCCACTGGTACACCGCTGTTTTAGCTCCCCAGTTCTCAGCAGTCAAGTATTTACGAAGGCTAAAAAACCTGAGTCAGAAAACTCCAATACAAGCTCTCATTTCTAAAAGTCTTTAAGTTAAAAAGCAAATCCAAGCAACAATGAAACTAATGGGTGAACTACTTATGCTATCCAGCAAATATTGTTACTGTGCTAAAGGTTTACTGTTTAATATCTGTAAAAGTCCACATGCGGCGCTAAAATATGAAAATAAGTCCAAGAAGGGAGAGTTGATACACCTGTCACCAGCTTCAATGTGTATAAAAAAGCACACGGCACCACGTGTAAATCCAATCTGCTTACCAGACAGCTGAAAAAAGCAGGCATGTAATGGAAAACCAAGATCACATCTCCAATCTTCAGCTTTAAATGAGATCCAAACCAGGGTTGTGGCTAATCATCAGATATTTTCACACAATATAAACATCTTTAGGCTCTCATACAGGATGTGTAACAGTCTCCAAAATGGCCAGCGATACCCAGTAAAAAGATAATGTAGCCAATAGTGAAGTCCGTAATTTAATTTAAAAGAAATGTATTTGTAGTAATTTACAGTTTCAATACAAATGCTTCAAGATGTTCGAATGGCCGCGGCCCTCAGCGTGCTAGTGTCAGCCCGCCTGACATGTTTCATCCAACAGGATTTCGTCAGAGGCGTGGCTACTCGACACAAGCACACCCTTATGAATGAATAGCCAATGACATCCATCCAGGAAGACCAAACCCCCTGGGTGGTGTGTCAACAGGAAGCGAGGTCGGTGGAGAGCAACACGCACAGCGCCTGTGCCTCATCGCCTAACACTTCCTAATGGATAGATAGCAAATGACGCCAATCATCAAAGGACAAACCTCCGTGATGATGCGTCAGCCGGAAATGATGTCGGTGGAACGCAACGAGGACTGCGCTTGAACCACTAAACAGTAATAGGGCCATCTAGTGACAGACCAGAGAATTTACTAATATAAATCAACCCAATTATAATGACATCCAGAGGATTAATCAATATGCACTATATTGTTAAATTCTTTTAAAAATATGTATATATAACATATAATATTAAACCATTGTCATTTAAAAAGGCAATTGAATAGCAAACCTATTAAGTATTGAATACTAATAAACACAACTCTGTGAACAGAACAGTATTCATTTGGGTCAAAATGAACATATATTAATAAAGCTGTTCACATCCCAGTCTACGCTCAACCCGAAAGGGGTATAACATTTCAAGTCATAGATCCAGCGGGTTTCTAGCCGTGAGATCTCTCTCTTAGTCAGACTACCTCGCCAGTGAGGTGTGAATCGATCAATGGCTACAAAAGTGGTTCCTGCTGGGTTCTTGTTATGACATTCTAAATAGTGGCGTGAAACAGTGTGTTTAGGGAACCCTTTCCTAATATTTGCCAGATGTTCTTTAATCCTGACATTCATTGCTGGCATAGTGCGGCCTACATATTGTAGGCCACATGGGCAAATTAATAAATACACCACGTTTTTCGACGTACAAGTTATAAAGTTGTTAATGTCATACACTTTAGCCATGATGTGAGACTTAAATTGACAGATTTTCTTATTTTTATTTTTATTCACAAAGCAAACAACATACTTTCGACAGGGAAAAAAAACTTTTGAATATTGAAAAAAGGAAACCCTGTTGGGAGCATCCAGAATATTAGGAGCTATTTGAAGCTTTAAAGGTAGTACACCCCTAAAGATTACCTGTGGACGTTCGGGCAAAACAGTTTTCAAGGTACAGTGAAAAAAGACTATTTGGAGCAAGCCTCAATTCTTAAGGACAAATTCCTTGAAAAGGGATATGTGACCACTAATTTAGATGAGATAGAGTAATAAATAAAGTGGCTACTATGGATAGGGCTACTATGCTGAAAGGAAGAGATAAATCCCAGTGTTGAAATTGTTCATAATTTTTCTATGATTACAACTTATTCGCAACAACATGATAGTAAAAGGATTATGAACAAACATTGGGCAGTGCTTTAGAAAGATAAAATCTTGGGCCCTGTTTTGCCCGAACGTCCACAGGTAATCTTTAGGGGTGTACCACCTTTAAAGCTTCAAATAGCTCCTAATATTTTGGATGCTCCCAACAGGGTTTCCTTTTTTCAAAATTCAAAAGGGTTTTTTCCCTGATGAAAGTGTTCTGTTTGCTTTGTGAATAAAAATAAGAATCAGAAAATCCATCAATTTAAGTCTCTCATCACGGCTGGGTATGAGTGTATGACATTAACACCTTCATAACTTGTACTTCGAAAAACGTAGTGTATTTATTAATTTGCCCATGTGGCCTACAATATGTAGGCTGCACTATGCGAGTAATGAATGTCAGGATTAAAGAACATCTGGCAAATATTAGGAAAGGGTTCCCTAAACACACTGTTTCATGCCACTATTTAGAATGTCATATCAAGAACCCAGCCGGAACCACTTTTATAGCCATTGATCGATTCACACCTCATTGGCGAGGTAGTCTGACTAAGAGAGAGATATCGTGGCTAGAAACACGCTGGATCTATGACCTGAAATGTTATACCCCTTTCGGTTTGAGCGTAGCCTGGGATGTGAACAGCTTTATTAATAATTGTTCATTTTGACCTAAATGAATACTGTTCTGTTCACAGAATTGTGTTTATTAGTATTCAATACTTAATAGGTTTGCTATTCGATTGCCTTTTTAAATGACAATTGTTTAATATTATATGTTATATATACATATTTTTTTAATTTTTTTAATAATATAGTGCATATTGTTTAATCCTCTGGATGTCATTATAATTGGGTTGATTTTTATTAGGAAATTCTCTGGTCTGCCACTAGATGGCCCTCTTACTGTTTAGTGGTTTAAGTACGCTTTTCAGTATGATTTTATGAGTTGTTTTTAGGTAGTCTCTTAATGGCCACCTCCATGGCCATTCATGAGCTTTTTATGTTTATTAAAAATGAGCATTTTTTATTTATTACCGGTTTATCTATATGTATGACTACTATTCTAGGCCGTCCGGTAACGGAATATGCCCAGTCTGTGCTCCCTTGAGTGGTGCCACCTGTATGGAAATGCTGAGCTGTGGAACGCAAGCGTGGTCCGCGTGGTGTTCCACAGACCTAATTTCCAGCCGGAGGTTTCTTCTTCCGTGATTGGTGTAATTTGCTATCTAGCCATTAGGAAGTGTTAGGCGATGAGGCGCAAGTGCTGTGCATGTTGCGCTCCACCGACCTTGCTTCCTGTTGACACACCACCCAGGGGGTTTGGTCTTCCTGGATGGACGTCATTGGCTATTCATTTATAAGGGCGTGCTAGTGCCGAGTAGCCACGCCTCTGACGAAATCCTGTTGGAGGAAACATGTCAGGCGGGCTGACACTAGCACGCTGAGAACCGCGGCCATTCGAACATCTTGATGCATTTGTTCCTGTATTGAAACTATGAGTTACTACAAATACATTTATTTTAAATGAAATTACAGCTTCACTATTGACTACATTATCTTTTTACTGGGTATCGCTGGCCGTTTTTGGTGACTGTTATACATCCTGTATGATAGCCTGTATATTGTGCTAAAATATCTGATGATTAGCCACAACCCTGGTTTGGATCTCATTTAAAGCTGAAGATTGGAGATGTGATCTTGGTTTTCCATTACATGCCTGCTTTTTGTCAGCTGTCTGGTAAGCGGATTGGATTTCCACGTGGTGCTGTGTGCTGTTTTATACACATTGAAGCTAGTGACGGGTGTATCAACTCTCCCTTCTTGGACTTATTTTCATATTTTAGTGTGATCGGTGGAGGATTACACTGGGTTCAAGTTTATTTCACACAGAATCACTGTTAATAAGGAAGTCACTGAGATCTACACCGATGGACTTTTTTGTTATATCACTTTATGGACTCTTTTGATATTATTTTTTATGTTTATATACTTGATTTTAATTCTCGAGATTACTGCACTTATAATTCATGATTATGAAATGTGTATTGTTTATGAACACTTTGCACTTTATATATGTAACATTTTGAGGGGTTCATGCAGAGGGAGATCAGCGCTGCCTTTCTTTGTTTTCTCATACGGTTATAAACTCTGGCCTGCTTCTCTTGAGCTAGCTGCATATATTTCCGAACTATGAGCATGGCTGCATCTGAGCAATCTGTTTGATTCCACTCCTATCGCCTCTAGTTTTAATTTTTCCTAAAGCCTGTTTTCCTATTCGTTTTTTTTCCATTCAACCCAGCGGGGAGTCTCTGTACTAACGATCCGATATTAGTACAGCGATCTCCCCTGCTGAGCTATTCTGTTCTGACAGAGGGGACCTCCCCCCGCCAGAACAGTTTGAACAGTGCTCTCAGCCAATGGCTAAGTTTGGGAGCCAGTTGGCTGCTGGTTTTCCAGCATGCTCATCTAACAGAAGCCAGCATACACACGGGCCGAATGTTGACCAGCATTCGGCCCGTGTTTACGGGGCTTAAGCTATATCCAGGAGTCATATGGACATGTATCATAAAAATTTCAAAGGGGCAAAACCATGGGAAGGACTGTAACACTTTCCCTATTGAGAATATTAAAGTGGATGTAAACTTAAATTTTTTTGTTTTTGATGTCATAATGTAGAGAATAAGATTTTCTTTCATTTGAGCCCAGTCTTGCCACACAGATTTACTCGAGGCCTGAGCAATCCTCTTTTATTGTTCAGTTAGAGAAATCTTGACAAAGTCTTGAAAACGTTTTCAAAAACGCCCCCTTGCTGTGAGTGACAGGTGATTTACATATCTCATGCACTTTAAGTATGGTAACAGGAAAGCACGGTCTTTTTCCATGCTTATCAACCACTTTCTAGTATACCTATCGGAGTTCTATTGAACCATTCTACTGGCCCATGAATTTGGGATTGGTACACTATGGTGCATACGTAAATGCTTTTAAACAACTGACAGCTTTTTAGTTACCTTTGACAAAAAAGGAATTCTATGGTCTGCCAAACATTTCTTAGGAATACCAGTATGGGAAAACTTTGTTGGGTAGCACAGTGGTCTAGTGGTTAACACTTTTGTCTAGCAGCAAAAGGGTTGCTGGTTCAAATCCCAACCATGACACTATCTGCCTGGAGTTTCCATGTTCTCCCTATGCCTGCATCTTTTTTCCCTGGGTACTCCGGTTTCCTCACACACTCCAAGGACATGCTGGTAGGTTAATTGGCTCTGGTTTAAATTGGCCCTAGTATGTGTATGTATGAATATGAATTAGGGACCTTAGATTGTAAGCTCCTTCAGTGCAGGGACTGATGTGAATGTCTAATAAATATGTAAAGCACTGCATAAATTGACAGTGCTATATAAGTACCTGAAATAAATAAAACCTTACAGGACACGTTTCTGAGCGAGATTGCTATTGGAACCTGGGTAGCACAGTTAAGGACTACCAATATGTACTGATGCCCCATGGCAGACTTTAGCAGTGGCTCAACCAGCCTTAAGTCAACCCACTCAAATGGGACCTCAATTTTTAGGCAGGAATACCAGCTGACATTGAAAATGTGGTTGGGGTGCATTCATTTGACACCCAGGGCTAAATTTACAGTATTCCTCAACTGCTTTGTAAATATTTGATCAAAAGAAAACACAATTTAATCTATTCATTCGTTTTTTTCCACCCCTAAATGACCAACACGCATTTTTGTGTGAAACACCATTACACAACTTGTTCCTTCTTCAAATGTTACAGTAAGTCATGGTTTACTGTACACTGGGAATAATACAACCTAAGTTTTAGTTCTTGGTTATCATGTTTATCTTTTTTTCCTGTTTTTGTCAAATTGGAATCCTGCAACTGTGCAGTCACTTCCATGCCTATTTCTGTATTGTATTTAAAGTAGTTGTACACCCTGTACAACCACATTTACCTACAGGTAAGCCTATATTAAGGTTTACTTCCTCTTTAATATCAGCAGTAAATGTCAGAAGTAAATATTTGGGTGTTTACTTCCAAAGTTATGCGTCTTGTTTTGTTAGCTGGATTTTTTGAAACAAGGAAAAGCAGCAGGAGCAGATGTGAAAGATTTAAGCAGAGGTAAGCTTATTTTTTTTAATACTTAAATTATACATTTTTTGATGTTAGAAATGAGGGTGGGGAGCATTTTTAAGTTCTGAATGATAGGTAAACAGGTATAGGGACCTCTTTACAATTTCTACAATGAAAGCCAAAATCCACTTACCCTCCATGGGGATCATGGGGTTCCATATTAACCCATTTCAAGCTCAGTAACCTGACTAACCATCAGTAGCACTGAGGTGCCTAGCACATGCTACCATCACCACTAGTGCTTTCAGAATAATTATTTGATATTGAAACAACTCCAAATCACACCTTGTTGCTCAAAGGCATGTACATTGCAATGAGCATAGTGCTGACTGCCCTCCAGCAATAAGGATACCAGCACAATGCAATACTAAAAAGCATGTATTTGCTAATATGCAAAATTCTATAGGAGAAAATAAAAGTGACACTAGACATTATCCTTAGTCTTCAAAAATAATCCATACACATCCACTACTAAATGGTCCTGTAATCTACTGTTTTTTTAAAAATAAAATTGTGTACTTATACCTCATTTTGATATCCTCTGAGAGCTCTAAAACCTCTCCTCCCCCCCCTCACTGCTGTGTGCTTGGAATTTGCAGTGCATTTTAGTTATGGCCATGTGCGCTGCTCTATGCACACTACACATCCCAGAGTCCATCTCAGAAGCAAGCAAGAGAGGGTGGCTACTTTGCTACATACAGTGGGACCATTGAGAATGAACTTAGCCACCCTCTAACAAGAAGTTAGATCACAGCAGCAAAAAATATGAAGATATGAAGATTTGGAAGCGCCTGAAAGAAATATATGGTACTTTTTTGAGTTAAAAAATATATTGTATACTTGAATAGAGTTTTTTTGTAAAAATAGAGTTTAGTGTTACTTTGAAAAGTGACCCCGATACAAAAATGTTACTTTGCACACTTAGCTTGTCTAATATTTATTATTATACAGCTTTTATATAACTCCAATAGTTTACACAGCACTCTAAAAGACAATGCAGTAACAATGCAATTCAATACAAGAGGGTTAGGAGGGCCCTGCTCCTGGGAGCTTACAATCTAATAGGGAAGGGCTAGTGGAACAAAAGGTAATAACTGTGAGGGATAGTAGTAGAAGGTAGAAATAAGAAATACAGTTGCTAGTTGAAGGCAGAATGGGAAGTGGGAGATAGCTGGACAGATTGGGGTAGGGAGTTCCAGAGAATGGGAGTGGCTCTGGATAAGTCCTTGAGATGAGCATGGGAGGAGGAGACAAGGAAGCTAGAGAGCAGGTGGTCTTGGGAGGAAAGTTTTGGTGATATTTGGAGACAAGATTTGTGATGTAGTTGTAAATGGCTTTGTGTGTTGTTAATATTTTGTATTCTTTGGGCAATGGGAACTTAGAGGGGTTGGCTGAGAGAGGTGGCAGACACTGAGTGGTTTATAAGGTAGTTGAGTCAGGCAGCAGCATTTATGATAGACTGAAGAGGGCTTAGCTTGCAAAGAGGTAGGCCTATGAGGAGGGAGTTACAATAGTCAAGACGAGAGATAACAAGGAAGGGAATAAGCTCCTTAGTTGTTTCAATGGTTAGAAAGGGGCATATTTTGGAGATGTTATGGAGGTGAAGTCTACAAAATTTGGACAGTGATTCGATTTGGGGCTGAAACGAAAAGTCAGAGTCCAGGATTACACCTAGCACCCTGGCATGAGTGGAAAGAATGATAGATGTATTATTGATTTTAATAGAGATGTCAGGGGAGGGGGCACAAGCAGGAGGTAATATTATAAGCTCAGTTTTAGAAAGATTGAGTTTGAGGAAGTGGTGCGACATACATACTGATATGTCAGTTAATAAAGTAGTAATACGAGAGGAGACTGAAGAGGTGAGATGAGTAGAGGGATAGATTTGGGTGTCATCACCATACAGATGGTACTGGAGGCCGTTGGAGGGGGTTTATCAAGCTTTTAATATTTAGAAATATCTTTGTGCCCATGCTAACAGGTCTTTCTTGCCATGCTTAAGACCACCTGTGCATTCAGTGCTCCCAGGAGTAGGGTATAACACTTGCCCTCCAGATAGTCAATGTATTTCTCTGGTGTCTCTGACACTTGGATTTGATATGGGACATTTGAGGTGTGTAGAGTGCTGAAAGAAGTTTAAAAAATAATAGATATTTTCATCCAGCAGATATAAATGCTGTTTTTTTAATGTATACTTTAATACCTTGTCTGAGAAAAATTAGCAAGAAGAGCAGAATACAGCCCTAATTTAAATCTTAAAAGGAAAAGGAAACTATAATGTTTTTAGTTAGTTGTATTTTGGCTGCTTTTTTTAAGTTCTTAATCTGTTGTTTTAAAGGATTCCCAGAGCACTATGTATTAGCAAAAAAGCGTTCACAGCAGCGCCTACCTGCCTCCAAATTGGCTTTATCTGACTAAACCTCAGACTCAGCTTTCTGATAAACAATGGGCCATTGCTGATTGCGTTTTGTATACAATGGGGTTCCTTCAGCATATCTGAGAATGATACAATGCTTCACATGTGAAAAGCAGACTACAGCTCCACCTGCTGGCTAAATAAGACTACTTAATGTTAATATGCAATAGTTCGAATTTTCTTGACAAACAATATTTAAAAATTGTATTCATTGTAGTCCAGACAGTAATAAACCAATGAGTGGTTGGCATGGGCTACTACAGTGTGCATGTTGCTCCTTGCCTTGTTGAGACTTTATATATGATTTAATAGATGGTTAGTTCTTATGGTAAAACCATGTGGAGATGACCTTAGGGCCATGTCAGACTAGTGATCCTCTCACTGGTAACAACTCACCGCCAGCAGGATTGCTATGCAGGAAAAATCGGGGCAGTAAAATACTTTCCTGCTTGCATGTGTTGTGCCTTCACTGCCTGGATGAGCAACGCATTGCTCTCTTTGGTTACTTACAATCTGTACTAGTTTCATCATTAAGGGAGCTCATCCAGCTGGGGAGGGAGTGACATATGTTAGCAGTTGAGTATTTCACTGCACATTTTATTGATCCTGTCCCTGGCGAGTTATCTTTAGCAATGGATTCCCTCGTGTGACACGGGCCTTACTGTTATATTGAAGAGATGACTGCTACAACCAATCCTTCTTTTTCTTGTCTTGGCGGTAGCAGTGAGCTCACCTAATTTATATACAATGACGTAACAGCAGTAACACCATTATACACTATATTGATGCTGACATCAATCAGCCATCTTATTAGCGGCATTTCTGGGTTTACAATTAAGGCAGTTGAGGTAATTAAAGTGACTTGTAATTTATCCTGTAACTACATCCACATATAGAGCAGTTCAATATATTGACTGTAAAAAGGAATCCAGTTTGGTTGTGCAATTATATCACTGAACTACCACACCTATGGACATGTCCTTCCTGGTTAATTGCATGCAGTATGTTATGCTGTAAGACAGGCAAATTAGTTGTTTATTTAAGTAGCGCTGCATAACCCTTTTTACCTGAAGTCACATGTCCCAAACAAAGTTGGGTCCTGACACTCTACAGAAAGGAAATAAATGTTACGCTATAATTATTTTTTGCACGGCTATTCATGTCACAATAGGTTTTTGTACAATCTAATGGATCAGAGACAAAATAGACTACTTTGATAATGTTAAGCTGCAACACTTAGACCCCTTTCACACCACACCGCCCATAGTGTCGGCGGTAAAACGCCTCTATTTTTAGCGGCATTTTACCGTCGGATTTGCGACACATTTCGGCCGCTAGCAGGGGCGCTTTTACCCCCCGCTAGCGGCTGACAAAGGGTTAAAACCCCCTTCAAAACACTGCAATAGCAGCGTTTTGCCGTCGGTATTACAGCGCTGCCCCGTTGATTTCAATGAGGAGCAGCGGTGGAGGAGCGGTGGAGGAGCGGTGAGTTCACCGCTCCAAAGAAGCTGCTGGCAGGACTTTTTGTGATGCCCTGCCAGCGCACCACTGCAGTGTTAAAGCCCTCAGGCTTTCACACTGCAGACAATGGTGCAGCAGTTTGAGGGCGGATTGCAGGCGCTATTTCTAACGCTATAGCGCCTGCAAAACGCCCTCGGTGTGAAAGGGCTCTTGCAGAAATACAGTGGTGGCCGCTCCCTATGTGGCTCAGGGGCGCTGCCCCCAATCTATATGCTGGGCGCCGGATGCATAGATTCCAATAGGGTTTTTATGTAAGCACATGATTAGAGCCTGATGCTCTAACTGGCTTTAAAACTTGTGTGACAATAGCAAATTAATATTTGCTATTGTCTTCATGCTTCTCCTCCCGGACAATCCGGAAGCGGGAGGAGTGCAATTGGCCGAGAGGAGAAGCGATTGTATTGGTTGGTACCGGGGGGGGGGAAGGACTGAGATCAGGAAGATGGCCACTGCCATTGGCTCTGCATCCGTCATCTCTGCATCGCCACCAAGAGCCCACGTGAGTACCACCCACTGGGGTATGTTTGACGCCCCCCCCCCAGCTGTAGCATCAGCAACCACTGCAGAAATATCCAGTGAGGTTTACTTAAATCTTAAATTTGTGATGTGTTTTTTTTACCTGCATTTTCTGCCATAGTTTGAGAATTCTATTTTATAAACAGTGGTTAATTGATTGATACTAGGTTGTATTTACATCTCAGACAATGTTGGCCTTAGTCAATAAAGAGTTATTATCATAAAGTGCTATGCTAACCCATAAGCCTAATCAGAACTCATTCTGCGGATACCATGCCTAGAGGAAGTCTAATTGTTTTCTAATGGTTACTGAATTAACACTCAGTAATGACAAGTCTTATTAGCAGTCTTACTGTATAAGACCTTATTGGAATAGGGTCTCTGTGTTTTACTTTTTGTGTTTCCTCTGTATGTTATGGTTTCCATCTTAAAATATACTGGTAGGTTCAATCCATACACAAAATATATCTAGATATTCAAATTCATATTTAGCAGAGATTTTTAATCCAGGGAATATCCAAGTGCCTTCTGGGGATCAGGAAGGAAATTATTTTACCCCACTGGAGAAAATTTAACCACGCTTTATAGGGTTTTTACTTTCCTCTGGATGAACTGCGGGTAAACAATTCTGCATATGGAGGTTTTCTATATACTTATCTTGGTTGAGCAAGATGGATGTTTGTCTTTTTTCAATCTGACTAACTATGTAACTATGTAATTGCTTTAAAGCCCAACTCAAGCTTTTCTCCACCCCCATTCCCGGTCTCCCTTCTGTTCGGACTTCCCCCACAACCCTATTTGTCTACATACATACCTTTTCTCCTAGTGTCTGTAGACCTCCGGTGCAGGATTGTATCGAGGCACAGATCTGGGGAAGGGTACAGAAAAATGTCTGCAGCATTGAAGGTCCCAATGGGCACAGTGGCCTCCATCATCCGTAACTATAACAAGTTTGGAACCACCAGGACTCTTCCTAGAGGGGGCCGCCCGGCCAAACTGAGTGATCAGGGGAGAAGGGCCTTAGTCTGGGAGGTGACCAAGAACCCGATGGTCACTCTGACAGAACTCCAGCGTTTCTCTGTGGAGAGAGGATAACCTTCCAGAATAACAATCATCTCTGCAGCACTCCACCAATCAGGCCTGTATAGGTAGAGTGGCCAGACGGAAACCACTCCTCAGTAAAAGTCACATGACAGCCCACCAGGAGTTTGCAAAAGGCACCTGAATGACTCTCAGACCATGAGAAACAAAATTCTCTGGTCTAATGAAACAAAGATTGAACTCATTGGCCTTAATGGCAAGGGTCATATCTATGGGAAACCAGGAACCACTCTTCACCCAGCCAATATAATCCCTACAGTGAAGCATGGTGGTGGTAGCATCATGCTGTGGGGATGTTTTTCAGTGGCAGGAACTGGGAGACTAGTCAGGATAGAGGGAAAGATAAATGCAGCAATACACAGAGACATCCTTGATGAAAACCTGCTATAGAGGGCTCTGGACCTCAGACTGGAGCAAAGGTTCATCTTCCAACAGGACAATGACCCTAAGCACACAGCCAAGAAAACAAAGGAGTGGCTATGGGACAACTCTGTGAATGTCCTTGAGTGGCCCAGCCGGAGCCCAGACTTGAACCTGATTGAACATCTCTGGAGAGATCTCAAAATGGCTGTGCACCGATGCTCCCCATCCAACCTGATGGAGCTTGAGAGGCCCTGCGAAGAAGAATAGGAGAAAGTGACCAAAAAATTGTGTGCCAAGCTTGTAGCATCATACTCAAAAAAGACTTAAGGCTGTAATTGGTGCCAAAGGTGCATCAACAAAGTATTGAGCAAAGGCTGTGAATACTTATGTATATTTTTTATTTTTAATACATTTGCAAAGATTTCAAACAAACTTCTTTCACATTGTCATTATGGGGTATTGTTTGTAGAATTTTGAGGAAATTTTTTTAATACATTTTGGAATTCGGCTGTAACATAACAAAATGTGGAAAAAGTGAAGCGCTGTGAATAATTTCCGGATGCACCATACCTACGGTAGTTTTACTTCTTGGTTGTATGCTGCATGTAAGTGCATAACTGTGCATTACTTTACATATATCTGTATATCATGTAGTTGACCAATCACACAGTGCATCCATGTCAACTTGTAAGAATTGTATTCTGCTACAAAGTGACAGAGTGTGCTATTTTTAAACACAGGAATAATACTTTTATTCTCATCTCTATATAATTTACAAACAGATTAAAAAAGAATGGCCCCAAAATGGAACCTTGGGATACACTGTTTGCCATCATTACTCTCTGAATTACAGATAGCATTGTTTTTAATTATTATACTTTAAATAGGAAATTAGACATTTGCAAGAAACGTTTTTACGCACTTTAGCGAAGTCCAAATACATTACATTTACTACCACCCCTTAGTCTAGGTTTCTGCTTACTTCCACATAAAATGAACATTAGCCGTAATAATCAGTTGTCTGTCTACATGTTCTAATCTGCACTAGAAAGCTGGCTGGATGCCCTAAGTGTCCCTTATGCTTTCATCTCCAGGTGTATGCATGCCTGAAGGGTTTTTAGAAGAATAAATTAGGAGACCTGTGTAATAATTGCTATAAACAGCCCATCTAAAAATGTAGAATAATCTAAAGTGATTGAATGTACTATTAAAGTAAATAAATTATTTATATGGTCCATTAATCGGGGAATAGCTAGAAGACATGGCTGATCATATGCTGTACCAGATAGGTACCATGTACAACAGTCCTGTATTGCTGTGTTGATGAAGTACAGCATGCAGAGTACTTCTTATGCCCCGTACACACGGTCAGAATTTCTGACGGAAAATGTCCTATCGGACCATGTTGTCGGGCTCCATCGGACTTTTTCCGTCGGAAAAAATTTGAGATCCTGCTCTCAAATTTTCCAACAACAAAGTCCGATCTGACTTTTTCCGATTGTGTGTAGCGAATTCCGACAGACAAAGTGCCACGCATGCTCAGATCACATTACAAGACCAAAGCTATTGGCTACTAGCCTCTACGTAGTTCCATCAAACGCAACGAACGTCACCACGTTGTGGTGTTGAACTAAGAGCTTGACTTAGAGGAACTAGGAAGTCATAAGGCTATATTACCATTGCTTTGGACCAGGGTGGTGCGGTGGACATAGCATATCTTTTATTTCAGCAAGGTATTCGATACAGTTCCACATAATGATCCAATACAAAAGTTGTACAAGCTATGACGTATTCTTTGGGTGGTTTAGTGGATATGCAGTTGGCTAAAGGATAGATACCAGAGTGTGGGTGTAAATGGGGTTTACTCAGAACAGAGACCAGTCACTAGTGGGTTACCACAAGGCTCTGTACTAGGTTCTGTTCTACTTAATCTATATGTAAGTGATATAACTAAAGGTTTGTTGGGCAAGGTATGATTTTTTGCTGATGATACAAAGGTGTGTAATAGGGTTGGTATCTTTGGAGATGTCTGTAAAATGATTTGGCATTACTGGAAGACTGGTCAAGTGGAGACTGCTGTTCAATGTTTCTAAATGTAAGATAATGCACCTAGGGAAAAAGAATCCCCTGAGAGAGTACAACATTGGGGGTAAAGTGTTAGCCAGCACTACAGAAGAAAAAGGTTTTGGGGTGCTTATTTCAGATGACCAGACAGTGAAAAAAACGAATATAATTCTAGAATCCCCGTATCCATCAGGTTGAAGATGGACCCCATTGAGAGAGTGCTATCGCAGGACAAACTCGAAAAACCCCTCTCGGCCCTGTATATAAACCTCCTGAAGACACACTCAACTAAGGTAGATAGATTATATTACCAATGGAAGGAAGATATTCCAGGTCTGGACCTGGAAGATTGGGCCGACTGTCTGGCTGACAGTGCTGCTTTATTAATATCCTCCAGGGAGCGCCTGATCCAGGTCAAGTTTCTGCATAGGGTATACTACACCCCCCAGAGGCTTCACAGGGTTTATCCTCAGCGGTCGCCTGACTGCCCTCGCTGCTTGAGCAATGTAGGAACGTACCTTCACATGTTCTGGAGCTGCCCTAAAATAGTGGCTTACTGGAAGGAGGTGGTGGGTTCTGTTAACGGCCCCCCCCAACTGAGTCTCCCGATGTCTCCCAAATTGGTGCTGCTGGGCATCCAGGATGATGACCAAAGGCCTAAACACACAAAATTGCTACTGACCTACCTCTTCTTCTATGCTAAGAGGGAGATTGTGCTGCATTGGAATGCACCCTCACCTCCCACAATCAGTGCCTGGGAAAAGTCCATTAACACCGTACTCCCATTGTACAAGTTGACATACATGAACAGGAATTGCCCCAAAAAATTTGAAAGGGTATGGAAGCCCTGGACCGGATGAGGGAGGTGACCTGAGGATGGATATGGAGGGTGAAGAGGGACCGGGGGGAAGGAACAGGGATTTAATGGACACTAGCCCACGATGATAACAAATAGCTCCGTTGATGTTGATGCTGTATTGCTGTTAACCCTTCTGTTGACTACTAGTGTATTTCGCTGACTGTAATGGATATTTGATTTTGTCCATGTTGGACACATGTTGTAACCTGTATGATACTTTGCTTCAATAAAGGAACAGTTTTGACTCTTAAAAAAATATAATTCTAGAATGCATCACTAGAGGGATCACCAGCAGGAAGAAGGAGGTCCTGATTCCCCCTATATAGATCTTTAGTGAGACCTCATTTAGAAGACCGTGTCCAGTTCTGGAGACCTCAATTACAGAAAGATATTGATAAAATAGAACAAGTCCAGAACAAAAATTTTGAAAGGTCTGGGGGATAAAACATATCGAGAGCGACTTCAGGAACTTAACCACTTCAGCCCCGGACCAATTTGCAGCCAAAGGACCAGGCCCCTTTTTGCGATTCGGCACTGCGTCGCTTTAACTGACAATTGCGCAGTCGTGCGACGTGGCTCCCAAAACAAAATTGGTGTCCTTTTTTTCCCACAAATAGAGCTTTCTTTTGGCGGTATTTGATCGCCCCTGCGGTTTTTATTTTTTGCGCTTTAAACAAAAATAGAGTGACAATTTTGAAAAAAATGCAATATTTTTTACTTTTTGCTATAATAAATATCCCCCAAAATATATAAAAAAAATGTTTTTTTTTCTCAGTTTAGTTCGATACGTATTCTTCTACATATTTTTGGTAAAAAAAATCGCAATTAACGATTATTGATTGGTTTGCGCAAAAGTTATAGCGTTTACAAAATAGGGGATAGTTTTATAGAATTTTTATTAATATTTTTTTTTTACTAGTAATGGCGGCGATCAGCGATTTTTATTGTGACTGCGACATTATGGCGGACACATCGGACATTTTTGACACATTTTTGGGACCATTGTCATTTATACAGCAATCAATGCTATTTAAATGCATTGATTCCTGTATAAATGACACTGGCAGTGAAAGAGTTAACCACTAGGGGGCGGGGAGGGGTTATGGTCTGTGACGTGTGTTTTTTTTTTTTACATTAGGGGGCGTGGCTGACGTCTGACGTCACTGATCGGCTTTCCCGATGACAGGGAACAGCCGATTAGTGACAGGCAGTGTAGGAAGCGCGGGGAGAGGTTTGTTTACACAGACCTCTCCCCGTTCTTCAGCTCTGTGACCCGATCGCGGGACACCAGCGGCGATTGGGACGGCTGGTCGCCGTGGTCACAGAGCTCCCGGTCCGCTGGTCCCCACGGCTAGGCAATTAAAGGGGACGTACCCGTACGTGCTTTTGCCTAGCCGTGCCATTCTGCCGACGTATATGTGCAGGGGGCGGTCGGGAAGCGGTTAATATGTATAGTCTGGAGGAAAGAAAGGAGACATGATTGAAACCTTTAAATACATCAAGGGGATGAATAAGGTTCAGGAGAACATATTTTTTTATATAAAACCAAAATCAAGAACACAGAGACATGACCTCAAACAAATTGGAGGAAAGTTCAAAACTAATCTTGGAAAGTATTATTTTACTGAAATGGTAGTTGATGCTTGGAATAAACTACCAGCAGTAGTGAGACAGTTAACAGTAAATGGCTTCAAACATGCTTGGGACAAACATAGATCTATTCTCAGACAATAAAGTTAACGAAAAAAAAAAAGTGGGTAGACTCTATAGACTACTCAGTTTTTTTCTGCCGTTACTTTTCTATGTTTCTAATGCTGTTTGCTGTCCTGATGATATGGAGAGAACAGAATGATCACGTGATAGACTGTTACCTCTGTTTTCACCTGGTGATCTGGACACTAATGTACTAGCAAATTCAAATGCACTAACAAATTGAAGCAAAACGCCAGCGAACAGTTTATGAGCAGTTACAGAAAATATAATTTTTAATTTTGGGATAAAGCTTTTGCATAAATAAATAAAAGCTGATCATAGTAAGCACCCCTGTTATTGTTAAATGGTTTATCTCATCTCTGTAACTGCTAGAGAGCTTGATCTGCTATAACAACAAACTTATTGGCTAGACCACTAGATGAAATTAGAGGAAAAAAGCCTAAAAATAACATCACGTCTAATAAATGTTTGCTTTTGGGTGAACCTGCAGCCTTGCTCTACATTTGAAAAGCACAGGTTTACAATAAATAGGCTATATTAATTGCTATTTGTCATAATGACTGCATCAGCAAAGAGAGTTAAAAAAAAAAAAGAACTGAGAATAACATTCAAATGGCTGAAAATAACATTTATTATGGCAAATTACAAAAGTTTTACAATCTTAATGAATTGAGTCTTTTAGCATTTTATTTCCTCCCCCCAAAGATGTATTTGTTGAAACTGTTTGTAGGGCTGTGTAAGTGGTAAGTTTAAATGGAAGAGTTCTTAAGGGTTGTCCTTTAAAATTTCTATTCAATTTTCTTTTAGAACAGAAAGACAATACTCACAGAAATAAAACAGAAAAAGAACAGCTCTGCTAGGATAATGAAACTTGATTGGCAGGCCAGAAGTGGATATTACATTCATTTTTTTGTCTTGACATTTCAATGAAAGGACATTTTTGTTGCCTTGTTTTGTTTGTTCTTTTTTGAGCACGATTTTTAACACTCACTATCTAAACACTAAAATGGCAGGAAAATGAAATTATCTATCATACTTCTATTATTGGGCATTTGGATGGATTATGTGGTCTTAGAGTTTGCAATAAAAGATGGTGCTTGCTTCTCGTTTCCTGGCATTGCCTCTTTCTTGTTTGTTGTTTTGCTGTTGAGGCCATAGTTTTCCTGATTTATTGGTTGATAAGAGAGCCTTAAGCTGCCCAGAGTGCTATTTCTGTTCATCAGAAAGTTTTTGCTGTGCTTGATCTTGAACTCACAATCACCAGTTTAATGATTTTCTACACTACCTCCTGCTGGGGCTAATTTTGTTAAAGGAATACAATTTTCTGTTTTCATAAGGTTTCCGTTTGAGCTGTTATCGGAACACTTTTTTCATGTACATTTTCACATTTCTGCACAGGCATTAGGTTCA
Organism: Lithobates sylvaticus; assembly: GCA_028564925.1. NCBI lineage: Eukaryota > Metazoa > Chordata > Amphibia > Anura > Ranidae > Lithobates > Lithobates sylvaticus. The sequence continues at coordinate 466,243,302 of CM053028.1, forward strand.
AGCACTAAAAGAGGCTTCATACTCTGTTTAAAACAAAATTCTTGACACATATTGTATATAAAAAGCCTAATGCCGGGTACACACGAGAGGACTTTTCGACAGCAAATGACAGACGGAACGAATCCTTCGGATAATTCGATCGTGTATGGCTCCATCGGACTTTTGCTGTCGAAAAATCCGACAGACTTTAGAAATAGAACATGTCTTAAATTTTCCTGCCGGAACTCCGCTGGACCCAGTTCCTATTGAAAAATCTGCTCGTCTGTGTTCTAGTCCGACGGACAAACAACGACGCTAGGGAAGCTATTGGCTACTGGCTACGAACTTCCTTATTGTAGTCCGGTCATACGTCATCACGTTCGAATCCATCAGAATTTAGTGTGATTGTGTGTGGCCAAGTCCGTTCATTCGAAAAGTTCATCGGAACTCTGTTGAAAGTCCGTCAGAAAGACCGTCAGACCTAGTCCATCAAAAATTCCGCTTGTGTGTATGCGGCATAAGTCTTTGGCTGTAAATATTAGGGGTTCTATCAATAGAGGTGTAGTGGTAACACCTTTCCAAGGTGTCCGCTATTGTAAATTTAGTTATTTTTGTTTCTCAGAATGGTAAAAGGGTTCTGAGAGTTAATTGGATAGGGAAGCTTTGGCATCAGTCTAGCTGGGCTATGTTAGGGTTCTGCCTGATCATGTGTGCGGTAAGGTGCACATGACAGGCTTAGAACCAGTCCTGGTTGGACGTTTGGGTACCGGCATTCCCCGGAGCCAATCAGTGAGTGCTTTTGGCCTCGCGGAGGAGTCTGGGGAAGGGTACTTAAGATGCTGGAGTCACGTGTTTGGGGTTTGTTAGGCCAGAGCTGTCTGTTTCCTGGATCTGGACCGGGGCAGCCCCGCAAGGGGTCCCGGTCAGGGGAGTGTGTGCCGCCCCACAACATGTTTGGCTTGATTGGCCCTACAGACCCACTTGTTCTGAGGCAAGGATCTATCTGTTCCTGAGTCTCAGAACTGGCTGGTCCGAGGCGCAGTAACTGATGGAGGATTAAAGGCATCCGGGTGCGCTCTCAACTTGGAGGGGCACCGCAGCTCATGCAGGCGACCGGGGGAAGACTCTTCGGAGGAGGGCCAACAAGCTGGCATCCTGAGAGGTGCCTGGTTGCTGGGTTGTCAAGCACACTAGAGAATCCACACTTCCCCAATACTGTCAAGGAGACGGATAACGTTCCAGGTACTGAGGAAAGGTTCCTGTTTTGTTTCTGAGTACCGCTTTGAGTCAAGGTTAAAAACTGTGCAAATTCTGTTATTCAAGTGCTGACTGCCATAATCTCTGGCTAGAGATTTGTTTAGCCTGGAAGTACCCAGCTGCGAGTGGCTACTCTCTGGGTTGGCAAATAGAGACTTTCGTATACTTAGCAGTTCAAGGTGCCTGAGTTTTCTTCACCCTTGCCCTCTGTTCCCTCATGTGACTGTGTTTGTTGGATGTTACCCCTGCAAATATAAAGGACTTTTTATGGTGTCAGCGTGCAAAGTCGTTGGGAACGCCTAGACCTGGAAGAAGAAGCCAAGCGGAGGTAACCGATAAGCCCAAAAATCAAGGCCGCCCAATCGAGGGTTATGGCCGCTACAGAGGTTTTAACTGTAAAGATCTGGTTGGGTACCCTAAAAGTCTGCGTCTGTCTTGTGTCCTACTAATAAGTCTAAAAAACAATTAAACATAGTAAAAGCTGAATTTCAGACAAACAGCTAAAATAAAAATATGGGAACCCACCAATAGATGTGTAATTCTCTGCAGTTTGTTTTGTGATCCAGGAACCTGTTCCAAGCAACACAGCCAGATTCATGACCTCCACTACACTTCCTCCCACTGACAACCAACACTGAGGCATTTTATCCTCCTGGTGATCACTATTGCTGGGGCATGTCTCATTATACTATCCACTAGTCCTGGGATTTTTTTTTTCCTACTGACACCAAGGCCAGGGCATTTTTATCTCCCATGAATACTGGAGCTGGTAGTTCCTCTCATCAGAAAGCTGTAACTTGGGTAGCTGGGGATCACCAGCCATTGGAATAAATAAGACAAGTGGCGTGCATGTGCAGTATAAGCTGGACACGACCATACCTACTTTCTGTAAAAGCTGTATGGTGCCAGGCAGGGCTGCACAGTAAAGAAGGGACAGTAAGTATTTTGGTAGGTGGCTGCAACTCAGGTTTGTGGGGGAACATTTTGTAGGACAACTTCAAAAAAAAAAAAAATACTGAATAAATAAGTCAGATTAAAAAGCTATCCCTTACATTGGAAGGGTACTTTCATGTACACAGCTACTGTACACAAGCCCAATATACACATTATTCAATGAGGGGTACAAAGGGGAATAGAGATAAGTAAACGACAGTAACCTATAGCAGCCACATTTCAGTTTGGATGGGTTATACCAATTGGAATCCTAAAATGTGCTGGTCATAACACTTTTTGGTCTTTTGGTTTTTGTGTTTTGCTGACAAAGCTGCTTGTTCAGGACTGTTGACACATAATATCTAAATTGACTCTTAACAAAGTAATTACACTAAAAGATAAACAGAACATATTATCAGATAAATATACGGTATTTAATATTCAGAAATTAAATTAACATATGCTCCCAGAATAATAACAATATAAGCAAAACACGAAATAACAAAAACAATAACATAAAAAAATGTCTATAACATCAGGGCAAAATTACTGGAGGGAAGAAATGCCCTAGTGTGAGGCTCCCAATATATGTTTAACATCACCAAACTATCATCAGATACTGTATTTCAAAATTGCTGAGAAAGTTATTAACGATGAATCATCTACACAATATACATACTGTGATGTAATAAAAGGTGTATATATGTGTGTACATCCTTTAATTACATTATGTATATCATGTAGATGATTTGTTAATAATTTCCTCAGCCATTTTGATATATCTAATGATAGTTTGGGGATGTTAAACATACAGTATATTGAGAAAGTTACATTAGGGCATTTACTGTGGGTTTTTTTGTTGTCATATACAGTTAGGTCCATATATATATATATTTGGATATATATAATTTATATATATATATATATTTGGACACTGGCATTTACTAAAACATATTCAAGCTATAGTTACTGTATATAATGTATATAGACTGGAAGTACACACTCTCAGGTTTAATTGAGGGTATGTACATCCAAATCAGAAGAAGGGTTTAGGAATTACAGCTCTTAAGAATAGCCATCTCCCCTTTTTCAAGGGCCCAAAAGTAATTGGACAATTGAATCAAAAGCTGTTTCATGGCCAGGTGTGGGATACTCCTTTGTTATTTCTTCATCAATTAAGCTGGTAAAAGGTCTGAAGTTGATTTTAAGTGTGGTATTTGCATTTGGAATCTATTGCTGTGAACCTAAATTATGCATTTAAAGGAGCTGTCCATGCAAGTGAAACAGGCCATTATAAGGCTTCAAAATGAAACAAATCCATCAGAGCGATAGCAGCAACATTAGTTTGGTACATTCTGAGGAAAGAAGAACACACTGGTGAGCTCAGCAAGCAACATAAAAAGGCCTGGATGTCCACAGAAGACAACAGTGGTTGATAATTACAGGATCCTCTCTATGGTAAAGAAAAACTCATTAACATCCAGACAAGTGAAGCACACTCTCCAGGAGGTTGGCATATCATTGTCAAAGTCTACAATCAAGAGAAGACTTCACAAGAGCAAATCCAGCGGGTTCACCACAAGGTGCAAACCATTCATAAGCCTGAAAAATAGAAAAGCCAGATTAGACTTTGGCAAAAAAAATCTAAAAAAGTCAGACCAGTTCTGGAAAAGCATTCTTTGGATGGATGAAACTAAGATTAATCTGTACCAGAATGACGGGAAGAAAAAAGTGTGAAGAAGGCTTGGAACAGCTCATGATCCAAATCACACAACGTCATCTGTAGGACATGGTGGAGGCAATGTGATGGCATGGGCATGCACTGCTTCCAGTGGCACTGGGTCATTGGTGTTTATTGATGATGTGACAGAAGACAGAAGCAGCCGGATGATATCTGCAGTGTTTAGAAATATACGGTCAGCCCAGATTCAGCCAAATGCCGCAAAGTTTATTGGATGGCGCAGAAGGACAATGATCCAAATCACACCGCAAAAGAAACCCAGGAGCTTTTGAAGGAAAAAAAGTGGAATATTCTGCAAAGACCGAGTCAGTCACATGATCTCAACCCAATTGAGCATTCATTTCACATGCTGTAGGCAAAACTAAAGGCAGAAAGACCCACAAACAAAGAACAACTGAGGACAGCTGCAGTTAGAGCCTGGCAAAGCATCAAAGGAGGAAACTCAGTCTTTGGTAATGACCATGGGTTCCAGACTTCAGCACGTCATTGCCAGTAAAGGATTCTTAATAAACTTTTAAAAATTACAATTTGAGGCCCTGAAAATAGGGAGACTCTGTAAAAATGGTTGCAGTTCCTAAAATTTGTACTTGAAAGTCTACACTTCAAATTAATTTGGATTGTTTCATTTTAATTTTATTCTGGTGGCATACAGAGCCAAAAGTATGACAATTGGGTCTTTGTCCAAATATATATGGACCTAACTGTATGTTGTCACATATACAGTGCCTTGCAAAAGTATTTATCCCCCTTGGCATTTTTTGTGTTTTGTTGCCTCACAACCTGGAATTAACATGGATTGTTTGAGGATTTGCATCATTTAATTTACAGTACATGCCCACAACTTTGAAGATTTTTTTTTTTATTGTGAAGCAAACAACAAATAGGACAAAATAACAGAAAAAGTCAATGTGCATAACTATTCACCCCCCTAAAGTCAATACTTTGTAGAGCCATCTTTTGGGGCTATCACAGCTCCAAGTCGCTTTGGCTACCTTTTGTATTGAACTGTACTATAATTGTGCTGTCCCCCCTATACATTGTAAAGCGCTGCGTAAATTGTTGGCGCTATATAAATCGTATATAATAATAATAATAAGTCTCTATGAGCTTGACACATCTTACCACTGGGAATTGTTTAGGTAAAGAGGTGGGGAGGGGGATTATTGTTTTGGGTGGAGAGGCGGGAAGGGGGTTATTGTTTAGGATGGAGAGGTGGGGAGGGGTGTTATTGTTTAGGGTGGAGAGGCATGGGGGTTATTGTTTAGGTGGAGAGGCAGCGAGGGGTTTATTGTTTAGGGTGGAGATGCTGAGAGGGGGTTATTGTTTAGGGTGGAGAGGGGGGTTATTATTTGGGGTGCAGGTTATTGTTTAGGGTGGAGAGGTGGTGAGGGGGTTATTGTTGAGGTTATTGAGGTGGGGGGTTATTGTTTAGGGTGGAGAGGTGGGAAAGGATGTTATTGTTTAGGGTGGAGAGGTGGGGTGTTATTAATTAGGGTGGAGAGGTGGGGAAGGGTGTTATTATTTAGGGTGGAGAGGTGGGGGATGCGGTTATTGTTTAGGGTGGAGAGGTGGGGGAGGTGGTTATTTATTAGGGTGGAGAGGTGGGAAAGGATGTTATTGTTTAGGGTGGAGAGGTGGGGTGTTATTAATTAGGGTGGAGAGGTGGGGAGGGGTGTTATTGTTTAGGGTGGAGAGGTGGGGGATGCGGTTATTGTTTAGGGTGGAGAGGTGGGGGAGGTGGTTATTTATTAGGGTGGAGAGGTGGGAAGGGGGGTATTTGGGAATCCCACAGCTGCACTACATCACTCAGCAGACCCGCCCTCCCCATCCAAGAAGTTTTTCAGCAGCATAGACACTTAGGGAAAGTTATCATAGGTGGGGGGAAGGGAAGCCTGGCTCAGTAAATGACACACTACTCACCGGGCAGAGCAGTCACCCAGCAGCCACCCACAGAGGACCCAGAGGAGAGGAGGCACATTGCCCGGAGGACACAGGGGAGGGGGTGTGGTCATCACGGGAAGGGTCAGGTCCAGTAGAGGGGATTTGGGAATCAGCTGTGGCACTTGTCCTGTTTCGTCTATGTGTGCAGTGTTGTTCACAGTTGCCCCCCCCCCCCCTTGTGGGCCTGTGTGCAGTGAACACCGCACATAGGGATGATACGCCACTGTCATAAGCCCATGCTTTTTCCTTCTAGTTAAGAGGGCTGGGCTGGAAGGAAGCATGTGTCTTTTACAGGACAGCCTCCACTGCAGCATTTTTATTGAACAGCTTGTTCCAATTGTGCTTTACCATTGGTCCAAGGCTCCAAGCTGTCTATTAAACTCAGTGCCTCTGACAAGAAGTGAGAGGCACTGTGAGCTCTCAGTCTGCTGCAAACAGAGTGTGCCAGCTTGTCTATAAACTGGATGCTCTGTATGTAGCTTCTGACAGGCTGCACAAGGAGCCTAGTATCTCCGGACCCATAAATGATAGGTGGTGGGGCAGAACTTTAGCTACCTACCCCCGCAAATTTTGGGTCTCTGTGACCCCAGGTCGCCAAGCTATGACCCCCGAAGCTCGATCTTTTTTCTTTTTTATGATCATGGCAGGTGAGGCCAGAACCGGAAGTGAAGTTGGATTCTGGATCCACAGGAGGTAAAACTAGGTCTTTAATCGACATTAGGACCCACTGATAAAGGGGTACTTTGACGTAGTAGTGGGCTTAGCACTATATGGCCATATGGTGTAACTAAATCCCCATATTTTCTGAATATGCTCAGGTGTTTTTAAATAGCCTTGCAGGATAAATGTAATTTTTGTGCGCTGTAATCTTTTTTTTCTGTCTGTGTGGTCTTATGGCTGCACCATCTTTTATGCATTTTTTTAGAGGGTGCACCCCCAAATCTTTGTTTGTCTATTTTGAGGCACCTGCCTATTTCTCAAGACCTCATCACAGCGTTTGATTGACAGCAGCGGGATTCACTGGCTCCTGCTGCTATCAATCTGCCCAGTGAGGAGGGTGAGAGCTGAGAGAGCCGCTACTCACAGTGCTGGATCGGGGAATGGGCTCAGGTAAGTATAAGAGGGGGGGGGGGGTAGATCCTTAGGTTTAGGTAGATCCTTAGGTTTTAGAACCAGTTTATCTCTGGCAGAGGTGCAATGATCAGCTTTTATTTGTTTGGGTGAAACCTTTATCCCAAAAGGAAAGATAAACTGTTTGCTGTAACTGGTTATAAAGTATTTGCTGGAGTTCAGCTTCAATTTGTTACTGTATTTAAACCTGCTAGTACTCAACCCCCCCCGAATGCCAGTGCTACTATCCAAATCTACCTCTGTGCTCCTTCATCCAAAGTAGTGTCTGTATAATACAGAAGGGCCAGATTACAGGTCAACAGAGAGAAAATGCCCAAACAAAGAGGAAACAAATGCAGCCACCACATCTAATGATTGGTAAGTTGCAATATAACACATTTTTAGTTTTGGTTTAATACCATTTTAATAACACTTACATTGCCTTTTTTTAAATGCTTTGCATTTTTCTTTAACAATTGCATTTTTTTATGATTTGAACGTCAGGCCAAGCAAAAATGTTATTTCAGTTATAAGCGTAGGAGTCACTGACTGGGTCTTTTATTTACCTGTGCACTGCTCAGTTTCATTTCGGGAATGTTCACATAGTGACCCTAACTCCCCACGTATTTGTTTTTTCCCACCATGCTCAAATATTTGATGTCAGTAGCACATTCTGTTTTAAAAATTATACTTCTGCTCTTTATATGTAATGTCTGAGACAAGGTGACCTCGTACCTATAAAGCTTGCAATATTTTTTCAATAAAATTTTAAAAATATGTTTTTATTTTATTCACCACAAACATACATTTAGTATTTTTAAACAGAAAACCAGGCTGTTTCAGTACAAATTTAGTGAAGTGCAGTATCCATGGTAAAAGTGGTTTCTTGTTAGTAATTCTTTTATTGCTGTGTTGTATTATATTAATACTAAATGTGTTTATTTCATTTACTTGTTTTTTTCTTAAATTTGCTAAGTGTTTTAAGATAATGGACAGCATTATGTTGCAGACTTTTCACTAAGAATAGGTTCACGTTTTTGCAAATGTGGTTGCGGATGCGGGAATCACACCTGTTCCCCCACCCGCAACCTCCCACAGCCAAACCACGCTGCTCATTCATTCTTAATGGCACCCCCACACATCTGAAAATGGTTGATACTCTGGAGACGTGTAAGCCAAGTTAGGATCCAGCTGGTGTCCTCCCAAGGAAACGCAGAGTGGGCTGATTAGCTCTGAAATTTTGATGAACTTTGTCTGACATGGTGTTTGTGAGCAGATTTGTTATTATCTTACAATAAATGTTACTTTGGGATAATGTGCTAGGCTGGTGCACCCTCTCTCTTCTGTGTTTTTGTAGTACAACATTGGGGCTCCCTCAGTCCCAGGAGGGCAGCAAAGTGTGGTGTGTCCATATTTCCAGTTAAGAAGTGGATTTATAACTGGTGCCAGACCACCACCACACTCATGCACAGGAGGGGTTTAGTCCGGAGCAGAGGCTTGTTGCTACGTTGAGGTACTTGGCGACAGGGAGAAGTCTTCAGGATTTGAAGTTCTCTTCAGGTATCTCTCCCCAGGCCCTGGGAATCATTATTCCAGAGACCTGTTCTGCCATCATCGAGGTCCTGCAGGAGGACTATATTAAGGTAACATTTCTCCTTTACTATTCCCTTCTATGTATGCTCTGTTTGCTAATGTCTTGTATTTTTGACCTCCTTCCCTAATTACCATGATTGCAATATGTTCTAATATGCTGTGCCCCTTTTCTCCTTCATGCATTTTTCCCTTCACTTACCTCACCAGCATGCTCTTCTGCCCCAATAGACACCTATGGCCTAGTCACTTAAGCAATGTCTTTTGTCTGCTGCATAGTATTGTTTGCCCCCAAACAGCCCCTAAAATATGCACAAATGTTTGCTGTGTGGTTTACTTCATGTAGAGCCCCTTTTTTTGTGTTTTTTTGTGGGGGGGGCAAACTCATTAGGAACCCCCTCCCCCAACTGCTCTGTCAGATGGTACCAATCCTCTATCTGCTGGCTTTCCCAAGGTCAATACACACTATATACCTACCTCTTTATAGTGGGCATCTTTAGGGATGAATTCAGCAAAGCATGTAGTGCAAGGGGCTGGCTCCATACTTTCCATTTCCTCTTTTTTTGTGTTCTTTCCCTCCTATTAGCTTGCTTGGTAATTTCAGAATGTCACAATGTGCTATCCTTTTTTTTGGGGGGGGGGGGGGGGGTTTGAAATTTTATTTTAGCTTTCCTGGGGGCTGCCAATAGTGTTAAGTAAGGAGGGTCTGGCCAAACTAGCACACATTATTGAGCCATTTGGCAATCAATGAAGTGCAGAGGGTTACCTGTCCAACCCCCCCCCAAAACCCTAGTTATTGGCAATGGCCCATCAGAAGTGTGGGGATTGATGGGGGGTGATTAATCTGTGAAGGGGAGCCTCTACTTTTCTGTGCAAATACTTTCCAGCCTCAAATTTTTAAGAATGCTCTTGTTCCAAGATGTTGATTGTCTAATCTGCTTGCAATGTTTATGTGCAAAGTGACTAATTTTTTTTCCTTGTTTCACTCCACAGTTCCCTTCCACGCCACAGGAATGGCAGACTGTGGCCTCCCACTTTGCCAGCCGTTGGGACTTTCCTAACTGCGGAGGGGCAATTGATGGGAAACACGTCCGCATCGTCCCACCGCCCAACTCGGGGTCCTACTATTATAATTATAAGGGGTTTAATAGTGTAGTGATGTTGGCGGTGGTGTCGGCGACATACGAGTTTATGTATGTGGACGTGGGGATGAACGGCCGGATCTTGGATGGTGGTGCCATTGCGCACACGGAGTTCTACTGGCGTCTGCAAAGTGGCAGTCTGTGCTTGCCACCTCCAGAGGAGAATGCTGAAGGACTCCCCTTCGTCTTTGTCGCAGATGAAGCGTTTGCGTTGACTCCCCATCTGATGAGGCCCTTCCCAATGAGGACCCTCACCCCAGACCAGAGGGTCTTCAACTACAGGCTGTCCAGAGCCCGAAGAGTTGTGGAGAACACTTTTGGCATCCTGGCCAGCCGCTTCCGCCTGTTCTTGACGGCTATTAACTTGGCGGAATACAAACTGAACCACATAGTTCTTGCCTGTTGCATATTGCACAACTTCCTCAAAAGACATAACAGGAACTATGTGGTGCCCGTTGGCCCAGATGTGGAGGGCCCTCCAAATGCTGACCTCACAGCCCTTCAAGTGGCACGTCCAGGCTTGCCCCCTCTAAATGCCCGCGCGGTCCGCGAGCAATATATGGACTACTTTGTGGGTAGGGGGGCCATTGCTCTGCCTGACGATGTGTGAGAGGCATTTTTAATTAAATATTTTTTTTCAACCAACCTATGATTTCTTGTCATTTCCGTATTATAGCTTATTTGACCTTGAAATTTTTTCCCTTTGCCTTCGACAGTGGGAATGCACTTTCTGGGCAAAAGGAGGTAACAGTCTCTTCTTTCCAAAAAGATTATTCTCATGTTGTGTGTTTGATACCTAATCTTTGGTCTAGAGAAGGTTTGTAGTGCATAACTGACACCCAAAATACTCCTTTTCATCACCAGGTCAGACATGTGTGTATTCACAAAAATGCTGTGCTCCGTGTTTTCGTACAAAGCACTGTGGGTGTCATTTACAGAAGTCAAATCCACTATGCTCTACAAGTGCAGTGCAAAAGAGCCCTGGAAAAGAAACTTGCAGTGCAAACTGGACTTGCCTTTAGTAAATAACACCCATTGCCCCCCAAATCCTTTACATTTGACATACATAATGCATTTTGTTTTTTAAATAAGGAAGCCACACATTTTTAAAAGTAAAAAAAGTTTACTTGCAAAACATTCACAAGTGCGTTTACAAACTTCTTGCCCAAACTGACAACATCTTGGTTATTTACAACATTGTTTACAAACATTCCGCATTTTGTAAAACCAGGCATGGAGCAAAACAGAACCTAGGAACTAGGAAAGTTCAACTTTCTAAAGTGAAGACAAGATCAGACATGACTATATGTTCAAAGTGTGTTTGATCTTGCCTTCATCACATGGGGGGTCACCCCTGGAAAGTGGAAATTTAGAACATGCAGACAATTGGGGTCTGTAAATGGTCATTATATGGTAAAACACATGCCTCGAATCTTTAAAAGTGCCATTTTCCATCATGGGGATGAATGGACGTTTTTTGGGGGTGCAACCCCTTCACCACAACCACTTTAGTAGTTCGTAAAGTGGTTGCACCCCCAAAAAAACATTGTTATTCATCCACCATGATGGGAGCTAGCACATGTGGACACAATGTGTGCATGTTCCAAATTTCACACAGTTCTTAAGTGTTCAGAAAAAGCCACAAATGTGTGTTAATTACTTGGTGCGTTTTCAGATTTTTCCTAAAACATCAATGATGTTCTTCAATTTTTGTTGAACATCATTGATGTTTTGCTTTATGTAATCTAGATCTCTATTGCAGACCATTATCTCCCGATGAGTACATGGGCACTCTCTGTGGTAAAGTGCGATTTTTCTTCCACAACATCCACGTCACCTAAAAACCAAAAACAAAAAAAAATAGGGTCTTGGAAATGAGGCAGGCATACATTGATTAGCTTACCAGTAGCTGTGTTCTCCCACACTCACCTGTTGTGGTGACCAGTTCTCCAATTTCTATGATCTCTCCTTCCTCCTCCTCCTCCTCCTCTGCTTCTGCTCTTTCCCCTTTTTTGGGAGGTGTTGGTTTTGGGGTTTCCTCAGACGTCCCAAGTTTTCGCTCCCCTATGAGAATGTACAAAAGGAAGATTTAGCAACACAATCTATTGAGGGCAGAAATAGGAAATGACAAACATTGCTTGAAAGTGAGGGACAATATTTTTGGGTGTCCAGTTACAAATGACACCAACATGAATGTAGTCACTTTGTAAAGGTCCTAAACTTATAGCTTTTTGGTCGACGTTTGGGTGATGGAGACCCCCCTCTAGTATCCACTGGAGCACATGTGTGGAAAAGCCTAATAAAAAGGGGGTTTAGGTGTCCCAGCACTAGTGCTCTAGAGTCCAGATGGGTAAACAGCTACTGGGTGACGTCTCCTTTACATTGAATAAATTGGCTGGACAGTCTTGATGACATTTCTAGAGAGAACAAACTTCCTTTCCCCAAAAAACAACAAACATCGTATTATAAGTGGCCGAACGATCGAGGTTGAGTACGATCGAATGGAAACACACACGAACATGACAGTGGCAGAAAGATCGAGGTTGAGTACGATCGAATGCACAGACGAACCTGAAAGTGGCCATTTTGGAATGTACAACTTTGTAAAAATCCAAACACATGGAGCAGTATGCAAGCAAGAAATCAAACACAAAACACTTACTTTTTTGAAGAACTCGCTTGATCTTTCTGTACTGATCGGCCTCCCTCGGTTTCAGGTCTGACCAGCGTTTCCTCAGTTGCTCCTTGGATCGTTGTATCCCAAAATGATTGTACAGCCTCCTCACAACTTTAGACATGATCTTGGCCTTGCGGACATTGGGGTTGAGGTAAGGCCCATACTTCCCATCATAGTCGCTCCTCTTTAATATGTCCACCATCTCCAACATTTCTCCAAATGACATATTGGAGGCCTTGAATTTCAGGCTCCGGGATCGGGACGTTTCTGCCTCCGGACTTTCCTCGTCCTCCTCCTCGTTGGTGGGATATTTTGGGCGCACCTGCTGTGTCCCCGCCATGTGCTCTCCCCACTGCGCCGTAAAGAGAAGGGGTGGGGAATAGATGAGAAAGATCGTCAGGGGCGGGCGGAGTTTGACGCATGCGCACTGTATATAAAACGTCAGACGCCTGTGTCGTAGCCACGATCTGGGAGACGAGGGGAGAGAAAGCTCACGCACGAGACGATCGCTATAAACGAAGGTACAATTTGACGTTGGTACGTTGGTACATAACTAGCCTAGACTGATTCGACCTTGAGGCTTCTTTATGGAGAAGATTAGGAGAGTTTAGCCTGACATAATTTATAGTGTTTTGTGTGGTGTTGTGTCTTGCAGAGATTATGCAGGGATTCAACGACGTGAGTTTTCTCCCCCTCTTCATTGAGAAATACAGGGAATTTCCCATTTTATGGCAGGCCAAACACCCCCATTACGGCATCAAAACAAAGAGGTACGCAGCCCTGCTGGAACTTGTGGAATTTGTAAAGCCAAGGTTTCCCACGGCAACTGTTGGTGATATAAGAAAGAAAATTGGCAGCCTGAGGAGTGCGTATATCAGGGAGTGCAAGAAGGTCCTGAAGTCGGAAGAAACTGCAACTGCAGCAGATGAGGTCTATGCCCCCAAGCTCTGGTACTATGACAGTCTCCATTTTCTCAAAGACCAGGCTGATGTCACGGAGTCACTCTCGACTCCTCCTTCCACGCTTCCTTGCGCGCAGGCCACCCCTGATGAGGCTTCCGAGGAGCAACCTGGGCCTTCCAGTCTGGAAGAGGTGGAGGAGCCCAGCTTGTTCCAGGTATAGTAGTTTTGTAACCATTTATGTGAATAATGAATGATGTTCAGTTAATTCAGGATCCCCAATTGCTTAGTTCCTAACGTGTTTGACATATCAACAGACAGTAGTGTTTGAGACATTTGGGGCAAGAATCTAAACTGCAGGGCTGAGAATTGTATGGTTTTCTATTTGTAAGCATTTTGCAACAGTCACTAGATGAAAATTGTGTGTGTTTGATGAACAAATAACTGAAACTATGTCCCTTTTTCATACACAGGAAGACCTCAGCCAGGAGGAGGCTGTGGAATGTGGCAGTCAGGAGGAGGAAGGGGTTAGTGGCAGCCAAGAGGTGGGTAGTGGCAGCCAAGAGGGGGCTAGGCCTCGGAGCCTGACTGACTCCCAAATCCCTCCCCTCCGCCTTCCCTACAGAAGGGCGAGAAGGGGGGGGGGGGAGGCGGGAGAGTCAGCGCTCCGGATGATCAGAGAGGCTTCAGCCTCCCTACATGCCACACCCACCGACGAGGAGACCTTTGGCTCCGTGGTTGTCACTAAAATGAAGGGTATGGAGGTGAGGCAACGCAACATGTGTGAGGGGCTCATCCTCCATGTCCTAAATAAGGGGATGGATGGGGAGATGACCCCACTCACACAGGTTTGCCATAGTGACCATGCTCCGCCTCCTCCTCCTCCTCCTTCTGCCACCCCACCAGCACGACAGCCACAGCGTGCAAGGAAGCGTACAAGGAAGACCTGAGAGTGACGACCTGGATTCAGTCTGGTCTGAGAGAAGATGGAGCCTCTCGTAGGACCAGAGCCTGGGGACCTAGATGGCATCTGCTGCAGTTCCGGATGTTTTGGACTTCAGGACCAGATTGCACTCCCCTTAATATACGTACTCCTCAGGCCCCCAATTTTCTAAGCTTGAAAAATGATGGTTGCCGTGGGGGTCCAAGGCTTTGCAAATTCCCCAAGTTTCACCATGGCTGCGTTCCTCTTTGTTTTGTTGCTGAGACCGAAATAAAGGTCTTTTTGATTTGAAATAATCATTGCCTATTGTGTTTTACTTTTCTACAATGACAGTTTATTTGTGAGTAGGCAGGTACATTTCACTAATCATAAAGTATAATTAACAAGGGGCGCCAACAACAAACAAACTCATAGTAAATTTTTTTTTTTTTTTTTTCTTTTTTTTTTTTTGCCACATCAGTTCAACCTTTCGCAAGGGACCCGAATCAACTTGTCCGTTCATCACTGTCCCAATTGATCGTCACATCATTGTGGCTTTGCTCGCTTTTAATTTGTCAAAAAGAAGAGAAAACACCATACAATACCCAAAAAGAAAACTATAAAGCTGCCTCTCCCCCATCTCATTCCCTGTGGTCATTTTATCCCCTTCCACCCATCCCTCCCTTCCTCCGCGTCACCCCGGCACCACGGCCCGTCCATCTATTTGCAACGAGATATCCCTCTCCTCAGAAGGCTATAGCTGAATCCTAACTACTTCAACAAAGCTCCAGGTTTTTTTAAATTTAAGCCAACCTTCCCATTTTATTTTTTCCAAATCCCCCTTCCTTTCTTCAGCTCTAATCCTTAAAGTCTCCATCTGGCGTGTATCTTCAACCCTATCGATCCATTCCCAGATATGTGGGCTATCGTGATTGCCCCAATTTCTGGCTATCGTTCGCTTAGCAGCATTTAGAAGATGAGGGACCAGTGACCTCTCGTATTGTTTTATCCCTTCTCTGGTGCCGTGCAGCAGAATAGCCCACGGATCGTTATCAAGTTCGTTACCAGTAATTTCCTTCACGTACCTTAAAATTTTGGCCCAGTAGATCTTAATTTTACTGCAGTCCCACCACAGGTGGGCCATGGTCCCTTTCTCGGGGCATCCCCTCCAACAGGCCTCCGGGGACCCCGGGAGAAACTTACTTAACTTAGCCGGGGTAATATACCACCGAGACATGACTTTATAGTTTGATTCAGCTGACCTGGTATCTATAGCGGACCTATGGGTTAGTTTCATTATTTTGCCTATCGTGAGTACATCTACTTTAGTGCCCAAATCTCTCTCCCATTTTTGGATGAATGGCGGTATTCCCCTGTCACTCCCCTCTATTAGTAGTTTATATATTTTGGAGATCATTTTCCTCCCCTTAACGGCCGTGAAAACCCGCTCCATTCGGGTCAGATCATCAGCGGCCCTAATCGGTTGGGGAAGGCTGCTTAGAAAGTGGCACAATTGCAAATACCTCCATTCATCCATCTTGAACATGTCACCTTTATTCCGAAGTTCTGTGAGTGATAGTATCCTACCGTTTTGCATTATGTCTTTCAAACGTGTGCCCTCTTTTTTAACCCATCCCCCTCCCACCGTTACCCTCCCTGGCTGAAAATATTCATTATTTCTAAGTGCTATTAGTGGTGAATTGAACTCTCCGTTTAAGTGCTTATAAACCCTATCCCAAATGCGCAATGTATTAGTGGTTATGGCGTGCGTGTTCTCTCCCAAAGACCTGTGGTGAGGTGGGTTCCATATAAGGGTACCCAATTGTAAGTTGCTTAGTGATTTTTCTAATTTTACCCATCTTTTGTCGCTATGATCCGCCCCCCACTCGGGGATTCTTGAGAGGACGGCTGCTTGATAATAATTTTCAATATCAGGGACCGCTAGGCCACCCTTGTTTTTTTCTTGCTTTAAGGTACGAAGTGCTATACGATGCTTCCTATGTCTCCAGATAAAATTCATAATTAGGGACTTTAACTTTCTTAAATAATTTACCGACAGGGGGATTGGGAGCATCTGGAATTTATAAGAAATTAGTGGTAAGATCATCATTTTTACGGAGTTAATCCTCCCCAACCACGTCAAAGGTCTATTGTTGAATTCTTTGCATTTTTTGGCGATATCGTCTAACAGGGGGAGGTAATTAATATTAAATATTGCCTTCAAGGACCTAGACAGGGTTATTCCCAAATACTTAATTTGTTGCTTCCAGGGAAACCCAAATCGCCCCTCCAGGCTCTGCTGAGCCGAACTTGATACATTGACATTCAAGACAAATGTCTTGGAGGAGTTGATTTTAAAATTAGAAATCTCCCCGTATTGTCTCAGAACTTTCATCAGAGGTGGCATGGATATCTGTGGGTTTCCCAAGAAGAACAAAACGTCATCTGCGAATGCCGCCAATTTATGTTCCTCATCTTCTGCTGGTACCCCATGTATTCCCGGATGTCCCCTTATTGTGGACAAAAGAGGCTCCAGGGTCAAAATGAATAAAAGGGGGGACAGCGGGCATCCCTGCCTAGTACCGTTTTTCATATAAAACGGCAGGGAGGTTGTTCCGTTTATTTTAATCCTGGCTGTTGGGTAGGCATATAGCACCGCTATTTTTTGAATGATCATGGGCCCAAAACCCATATGGGTTAAGGTTTGAAACATGAGTCCCCAGTCTACCCTGTCGAACGCTTTCTCGGCGTCTATCGACAGGAGTAGACCTGGGGACCCTGCTTTCCTGATCTTATGAATTACCAACAGCGCTCGGATTCCGTTGTCCCGTCCCTCTCTACCCGGGACGAATCCCACCTGGTCGGGATGGACCAGTGTGCTCAAGTGGCCCCTAATCCTCTCGGCCAGAACCTTAGCATATAATTTGGTATCGGCATTTAGAAGCGAGATTGGCCTATAACTCGAGCACACTGATCCATCCTTCCCCTCCTTCAAAATCATGGTGATGTCTGCGGCCAAAGACTCAGTCGACATTCCAAAACTCTGACCAAGTCCATTAAAGTATGCGCAAATTCTGGGGATTAATACCTCCTGAAAGGTTTTATAGTACAGATTAGTAAACCCGTCCGGGCCAGGGCTCTTACCCTTCGGGGATCCCATCAGGGCCCTTTTAATTTCGTCTTCCGTAAAGGGACTATCTAGCCCCTCACTTACCTCCGTTGGAAGTTTAGGGAGGCCAGCGCTATTCAGGAATCTTTCCCCCTTCAAAGCCCTATCAGGTCTGCTCCCCTGCGGTTCCGCCGAATAGACATCTTCGAAATATGCTCTGAAAGATTCGGCGATGTCCCTGGATGGGTACATAATGTCCCCTTTTTTGTTTCTTATTTTTTCGATGTAGTTACGGGACTTTTTATTACGGAGAGTTCTGGCCAAATATTTTCCGGATTTGTTGCTCCAAATGTACCTCTCCTTAGCCACTAAATCCGATGTTTGTTTTATTTGTTGTTCCATCAGGTCTTTTAAGTCTTCCCTGAGGGAGATAATTTTTGAATAAAGGTCCCTGTTTGGTGCGATGGAGGATTTATGGATCTGCTCAGCAGTTTTTATTTCTTCTACCAAGGCATTTTTTTTTTTTTCCCACTCTCTTTTTTTTTCCAAGCCCCCTTTGTAATTAAGATCCCTCTTATATAGGATTTGTGGGCGTCCCATAAAGTTGACCCCTGGACCTCCCCGTTGTCATTGATTTCAAAAAAAAGTTTTATTTCGTTTTTAATTTGCTCGACTATTTCCTCATCGTGGAGGAGTTCCTCATTCAATCTCCAACTCGATGAGGGGGCCTGTAGTTCAGGGCAATCCAGGACCATTGAGACTGGGGCATGGTCTGATATGGAGACGATCTCCACCTTCGTGTCCTTAACTCGTTCTAGAAGGGCATGATCGATAAAAATATGATCCAATCGGGAGTACGTCCCGTGTACGTGGGAATAGAAGGTATAATCCCTGTCTCCAGGATGTTGTATCCTCCAGACGTCAACCAACTGATTGGACCTTAAATTCTGCTTGATCGTTTTAAGTTGTTCCTTACATATCCCACGGGCACGGGACGTACAATCGAGGTCCGGGTCCATACAAAAGTTAAAGTCCCCCATCAAGATAACATACCCCTGTCTAAAGTCTCTTAATTTGGACAAAATTTCTTTAAGAAATTTAATCGGTTTAATATTTGGGGCATATATGTTTGCGAAAGTATATTTATTGCCACCAAGCGAACCTCTTAGAAACAAAAATCTACCCTCTGGGTCCTCCACCCTACTCTCCACTTGAAACTGTATATCTCTAGAGAATCCGATGGCCACCCCCCTTGCCCTATTAATAATGGCATCGCCATAATACCAAGATGGGTAATGACCCGAGGCTAATTGGGTATTGGACATTCGGGACAGGTGTGTCTCCTGAAGGAAGACCACACCTGCCCCGTAAGCCCTCAGTTCCTCAAGGATCTTTTGTCTTTTAGCCCGGAGATTAAGTCCCTTTACATTATAGGATACAAATTTAATCAAAGTCATCTCGTCACAATAACGGGGCTTTTAATGTCAGTGTCCACGCAGTGTCGGGGTAACGCGGAGGAAACCCCCCCCTCCCACCCCCTCTACCCCCCCCCCCCTCCCTCCCCCCCCCCTCCACCCAACCCTCCCCCCTCCCCGCCCCTCAATCCCCGCCCCCCCCCCCCCACCAACCTTCCCCTCCCGTCCCGCCCTAACCCTCTCTAGGGTTTTGGAGTCGTTGGGGGCCATTCAAGTGTCTGGCCTCCCACGTCTCTCCTACCATCTCAGGAGGGGTGGGGCACTGAGTGGCTGGGAAATCCAGCCATTCTCCCGATAGTATTCAGTAATCGGGGAGCAGCGGGCGAAAAGAAAGAAGATGTAGTTCCCTGCCACCCTGGTACCCGCCCGACCGACACCCGGATGAAGAAAGAAAAAAAAAAAAAAAAAAAAAAACCCCAGCCCTCCCTCCCCCCCGTGCACTCCCCCCCCCCCTCCTCCCCGTCCCCTCACTAGGGGATTTAGCCGTTCTCTCCCCCCTCTACCCATCCTGGCAAAGCCAGTGCTTGGATGCCCATTTTACTGCAGAAGTCTGGCACCTCCTCCGGGAAGCGGAGTCTGGCAGAGCGCCCGTCCTTGTTCCCGATTAAGCTTGCCGGGAACCCCCAGGTGTATTTTATATTAGCAGATCGTAATGCTTCTAATAAAGGCCTCTGCTGCCTGCGTCTTTCTAAGGTCTGGGGGGATAAATCCGAATAAATTTGGACTTCAGTGCCTTCATAATTCAGGGGGGGGCTCCGATATAATTTTGCCCAGATTTCCGCCTTGTCCTCGTAGTGTCTAAACCTAACGATAATGTCTCTAGGTCTACCAGACTCTGCTGTTTGCCTTCTGCCCACCCGGTGGACTCTCTCAATTTTAGGGAAATTTTCACGGCCTCTTGCTATAAGCGGGTTGAGTATTAAAAATATAATGTCCCTTAAATCCTCTCCTTCCTTCTCGGGGACCAGTTTCACCCTAATATTCTGTCTCCTATTTCTATTTTCGATATCCTCCAGCTTGTAAAGGGTGTCCCGTTGTTTCAGATGTAATACTCGTATTTGCTCCTTCAATTCAAGAGTCTCGTATTCCTGAGCTTCCATCTTCTTCTCGACAGTTTCCACCCTTCCTAACAGGTGGCCCCAGTCTTCTCTAAGGAGGGTGAATTCCCCTTTGATGGAATTTTCCATCTTCTGGAGCATTTCCTCCATTTCTTTCTTTGTGGGGCCCTGTGACTCAGCCTCCTGTTCAGAAGGCCTACTTCCGTTCGTCTCGCTTTCCATCGCCTGTTCTGATAAGGTCTGATCAAGTGTCATGTCTGCTTTTTTATCTTTACCTTTCTTTTTATCTGTCATAGCTTTAGATTGGTGATCCGCATTAAGCGGTTGTGGGCTAGATCCGGATCTCATATATTGTTTTATGTCACTGGCCGCAGGTTTAGGGGTTTTAGGGGGTGCTTTTTTGGATAGTTTACTCATATTTCCTTTGGGGGGTTTTCTAATTCTCCTCCCCAGCTTGCTAGAGGGGGTACTTCCTCGGATTGTTTTAGGTTACTCTCCTTCTTCCACCCTGCCTCCTCCAAGCCCAGTTCCTATTCCTCTTCTTCTTACTCCTACAGGTTGTAGGTCTATACCAGGTGTTCAACCAAGGCTTTACCCTACAACTAGTTGTAGGTCCTGGACAGACACTCCCCTGCAAGTTTGTCCAAAAAAAAAAAAAAAAAAAAAAAAAAAAAAAACACCTGCCTCTGGCCCGTTGGCACAACCCGTCTGGGGCCCCAAAGATGGATGGTGCGTGCCCTTAGGAGGAGGCTCCCGAGTCACGGGGTCTCTTCCTCCTACCTCACGTACACCCTACAGCCAGTCCCCTACATGAGCCCTCTAGGAATAAAGAGAGAGGCTATGGAGGCTGGCAAGGGCTTATAGGTTTTAAAAATAGATCTCTCAAGGGGGTTTGTTAAGCTGCAGGGAGGGAGGCGCCGCGTGGGGACTGCACGCTAGGGCTAAATAACATCCACCAAAACCCTAAGGGGGAGGGAAGGGTAGGCACAGGAGAAAAAGAGGAAAATTCATGTAACAGAAATAATTACCACTGATAGAGGCAGTAACCCTCCCTGTCGACGCAAGGCTCCCTTTCCTTATCCCATCCTCTACCAATGAGGGGGTACAGTTCTCCCCCCAAAGTGGGGTGGATAAAAGCTGCACCGACCCAGGCTGGGGTCCAAGGTCTCTCCGCTCGGTAGCGGGCAATAAACTATATAAAAATTGAGCCCTAAAAGCTCAAAGTTCGCCCTGGTCCAGGTTTCTGATCAGTTGGGGCACCATTAGTCCTCTTAGAGACCATCAGCTTGTTCTGTGCATGCTAATAGGGCGGACCTATCACATCCCAGGTGGGAGACGTTCATGTCAATGTCGGGGGTGAAAAAACAAGATACGTCCCTTAGCTTCAGGGAAAGAACATGAGGATATATACTGGCCGCTGGGAAAAAATAACAGTTTATCCTTGTTTAAACCTGTATTGAAACATTCATTGACCCCAGCAAACCGCTATTCCAAATGTAAACATAAAAAAAAAAAAAAAAAGTCCCTTGATGTATTCCGCCTTATTGGGGAGTCAGGTTGTTTTAGATAGAGACAAAATCCTGCTTACCTCGCGCCACAGGTATAGGGAGGTTTAGAGAACCTCCCCCCTCCTGGAGGGGGGTTGATGTTCAAAGTTTACTCACGGTCTGAGCGCTTCTAACAGGCGGGGAGGAGAGCATCAGAAGTCCGGGTCGGCGGGAAGGAGGGCTCGAGGTGAAGGAGGCAGGGGTATTCCAGGTATCGGTCCGGCGGCGCCAGTCAGCAGGCTCTGATCCTTACAGAGCGTCTCCCGAGCGTAGTGCTGTCGCTCGGAGGTGCACGGCGCCTACCTTCCATGGAGCGCCGGCATCTGTCCTCCTTGCGGTCAGCGTTCGCTCAGGCCGCCCGCTGCATCAGGCCCCTCCCCCCGTGCGTAGCTACGTCCGCACGTCCTGGCTCATCCCCCCGTCTAGCAAACTTAGCAAAACCACATTATTAACATTTGTATTTGTTGCTTAAATTTACTATGAGAGAGAGAGTTTCAACTCATAGTAAATTTAAGCAACAAATACAAATGTTAATAATGTGGTTTTGCTAAGTTGAGACACACAACCACCCTCCAAAAAAACAAAAAAAAAATCTCCTTCAAATATGTATTCCAAAAAAAAAACAAAAAAAATAGAGAAATCATGCTAAAAATATAACAAAGATTCTTTTACGATCTGAGTAAAAATAAACATGTAGTGTAGAAATCCTGAAAAGTAATAAAGAACTAAGTTTGTGAGAAGTGCGGGTGAATAGGAGCAGCTAAAACATGTCATTCTTCTTGCATTGTAAAGAAAAAGAGAATGCGCTGCATTAAAGAAATTTTAACATTGCAGCGTGACGAATGTGCTGTGTCGATTAGGAAAGGTAGTTTTACCTGACCGAGCGCTTCCGTCACAGAATTTCTTCTGAGCATGCGTAGCACTTTGTCCGTCGGACTACCATACACACGATCGGATTTGGTGTGATCGGACCTTGTTGTCCAAAAATCTATCCAGCAGGAGATAGGACTTTGTCCGTCGGACAATCTGACGTACACTGTCCGATGGTGCATACACACGGTCGGATTTTTTGACAACATTGTCCGATCGGACAGAATCCATGCGAAAATCCTACCGTGTGTATGGGGCTTAAGTGTAAAGGATACACTTTGTGTTGAATTATTGTAATTTAATTTAAAAATTAAAGAGCAGAGAAGAAAAATAGTTTAGTGAGTTTATCGCTATGCCTAAAGGCAAAACTTTTTTATGCATGTGTAGAATAAGGAATGATTAAAACTCAGGTTTATTTTTGGTTGTTTCCCCATCACAGATATTTCTTGTTCTACTAACACAACAGGGGGTTAAAGAAGGTTGTGGCCTCTATAGGTATACAATAGATATAAATTAATATGATGTACCATCATCCAATTTGAGAGAAAGAAAAAAAAGGGTCTGGGAGATCGGTCCCCAACCGGTCACCAAGAGAAAGAAAACATAAAGAAGGACTATCTCGGGTACCAACTTAAATACCAACTTAAGTACCAACTTAAATAGCATATGCTCAGTAAAAAATATACAGTTTTTATTATAAAATATATACAAAGAATATATAAAACACAATATTCTAATACATCATAAAAGGTGCATGGTAACAATCCATGTGTATCACCAACATTAATGTCCCCTGTTAGCGAGGATCAAAATATGATGGATTCCCATGAATATCTTTGTTCTCAACATGTTTCGCAGAATTTCTACCGCTTCATTAGGAGAATATCTGTAATTAATCATTAGAATATTAAACACCAGGTATCATAATATTGCAATATATGGAAACATTTTTTATTTTTACTTTTTTAATTTCCAAATTTTTTTCTATAAATTGCAATAATATGATACCTGGTGTAATGATTAATTACAGATATTCTCCTGATGAAGCAGTAGAAATTTCGCGAAACATGTTGAGAACAAAGATATTAATGGGAATTCACCATATTTTGATCCTCCCTAACAGGGGACATTAAAGTGGGGTTGCGACCAAAAAAAAAATGTGGCATTACAAATCATAAAAAAAATAAAAAATAAATAATTGGAAAAAAAAAATGTTTACTCACCTCTAAATGCCTGTTGCTAGGGGGTCCCTCGTAGTCTGTCACCTTCATTGCCCGGGCTAAACGTCACTTCCTGTAGGCGCCGCACAGTCACCTGAGACCTGTCATGTGTCCCAGATGAGTGAGTGTCGAATCACGGCGCACGGCGCCGCTCGCGCATGCGCAGTGGGTGCCCGGCTGTGAAGCCACAGCCGGGTTCCCACATTAAGAATGCCGGCGCCGCAAGCAGAGCGGGGAACGAGGGGGGTCTCGTTCCCCCGCATCGCTGGACCCCGGGACAGGTAAGTGTCCGATTATTAAAAGTCAGCAGCTGCAGTATTTGTAGCTGCTGACTTTTAATTTTTTTTTTTTTCTTGGCACTCCACTTTAATGTTGGTGATATACATGGATTGCTACCATGCACCTTTTATGATGTATTAGAATATTGTGTTTTAAATAATCTTTGTATTAATAAAAATTGTATATTTTTTACTTTAACCACTTCCATACCGGGCCATTGTAAAATGATGCGGCAGGAACATCTCCTCCATCTGGGTGGTCATCAAATAGCGTCCTCCGGTTCTTGCCGCTCTTGCGGTTCCCGGGGGTCCACAGCGCGGCAATCGGGGATGAGGCGTCTCCATCGGACACAGCCCATCCTTAATCAGGGTAACGTGATCGGCTGTATCCAATCACAGCTGGTCACATCTGTTCTGCTCGTGATCACCGCTCGTACGCACCCCTGGGGACGCTCAGCTTGGCGATCGGGGATGAGGCGTGTCCCTTGGACACAGCCCATCCCCGATCAGGTTAAAGAGCCAATGAAATTGTCTCTTTACCATGTAACCGTGTCACATGTATTCTGCTCGTGATTGCCGGTCGTGAGCGCAGCGTGGCGATCAGGGATGAGGCGTGTCCCTCGGACACAGCCCATCCCCGATCAGGGTAAAGAGCCAATGAAATTGGCTCTTTACCAAGTGACCGGCTGTGTCCAATCAAATGTCAACAAACAGCTGTAGTGCTGTTTCTGGGTTCTCCTCCTCAGTGTGTGAGGAGGAGATCTGGAAAAAAAATGTGATACAGTACAGCGATCTGACCCCGATTGCCCCACAAATAAAGATGACCTGTCACCAGCCCCAGAGAACCTGTGTCACCAGCCCCAGAGAACCTGTCACCAGCCCCAGAGTACCTGTCACAGCCCATCAAAGTACCTGTCACAGCCCATCAGAGTACCTGTCACCAGCCCCAGAATACCTGGCACAGCCCATCATAGTACCTGTCGCAGCCCATCAGAGTACCTGTCACCAGCCCATCAGAGTACCCGACTACCTGTCACCAGCATTGGAGTTCCCGAGTACCTGTCACCAGCATCAGAGTACCTGAGTACCTGTCACCAGCATCAGAGTACCCGAGTACCTGCCACCAGCCCATCAGAGTACCCGAATACCTGTCACCAGCTCCTGCCTCATAGAATATATGTTGGGGTGTTTGCTTTTCAAAATGGGGTAATTTTGTGGGTGTTTCCATTGTCCTGGTGGCCCAGAACCTTCAAAAGTGTGATAGGTTGTCAGGAAATGAAATGTGTCATTTATGCTCCTAGAAGGCCTGATGGTGCTCCCTGCATGTTGGGCCTCTCTGTGTGGCCTGGCTGTGTAAAAGTCTCACACATGTGGTATCGCTATACTCAGGAGGAGTAGCAGAATATATTTTGGGGGGTAATTTTTGCTATGTGTTAGAAAAATCTTATAAATTGACAACTTTGTGTAAGAAAAATAAGTTTTAATTTTCTTTACACATTTTTCAAAAACTTGTGGAAAGAAATGACCTGTTCAAAATACTTATTATGCCTCATAGATTATACATTGGGTTGTTTGCTTTCCAAAATGGGGTCATTCCATGGTCCTGGTGCTCCAGAACCTTCAAAAGTATGATAGTAAGGAATGAAATCAGGTGTGTAATTTATGCTCCTAGAATGCCTGATGGTGCTCCCTGAATGTTGGGCCTCTGTATGTGGCCAGGCTGTAAAAAAGTCTCACACATGTGGTATTGCCATACTCAGGAGGAGTAGCAGAATGTATTTTGGGGTGTAATTGGAAGTATGCTTATGCTGTGTGTGAGAAATAACTTGTTATTCTAATAATTTTGGGTTAAAAAAAAAACAAAAAAAAAATGAATTTCTTAATTTTCCCAATAATTGTGGGACTTTGAAAAACTCACCATGCCTTCTCATGAAATACCTTGGACTGACTACTTTCCAAAATGGGGTCATTTGGGGGGTATTTGTACTGTCCTGAAATTTCAGGGCCTCAGGAAATGAGATCAGTCGTCAGTACATCAGGTGTGATCAGTTTGTAATGATTTGCACCATAGCTTGTAGACTCTATAACTTTCATACAAACCAAATAATATACACTTAATAATAATAATAATAATAATAATGCTTTGGGTTATTTTTACCAAAGATATGTAGCAGTATAAATGTTGGCTCAAATTTATGAACAAAAATTAGTTATTTGCAAATTGTATAATAGAAACTAAAAAAAAGTTTTTTTTTTTTTTTTCGTTATTTTTTTACTTATATGGCAAAAAATAAAAAACCCAGTGGTGATCAAATACCATCAAAAGAAAGCTCTATTTGTGTGAAAAAAGCGACACAAATGTTGTTTGGGTACAGTGTTGCATGATTGAGTAATTGTCATTCAAAGTGTGAGAGTGCTGAAAGCTGAAAATTGGTCTGGGCAGGAAGGGTGTATAAGTGCCCTGTATTGAAGTGGTTAAATCTTGAGTATATGCTATTTAAGATACGGAGATAGTCCTTCTTTATGTTTTCTTTTTCTGGGTGACTGGGTGGGGACTGATCTCCCAGCCCCCTTGTTTTCACAACAGGGGGTTAGCCTGTATGTTAGGCATCTTCTTCTCCCCTCTTTTTCTAGTGACAACCATAACATTTTGTATTTGCAATCGTTTTCTGCCATAGAAACATTGGTAACCAGGACCAATAGGGTAAATTTCCCCAGGGAGATACAGTCACCAATACAATGTTGATAAGAGTTCTTACCCTTCCCTCACTCCAAAAAGTTATTGTTTTTAAACCTTTTGATATACTCTAATGTATTTTCATGCATTGCAGATGAAAGGATCTCCAGAGCACGGTATACAGTATGTGTGGAGGTAAAGCAGTTATTTGGTTTTCTTATTATTAATAATGTCTTACATTAAGACTACTATATAAAATGGAACTGCTGTTTATCAGCGTCAGAAAATACCTTTTGGACTAGGATTTGTGACAGTCAGAACTTGATGGAGTTGTCTTTTTCAGCCTAGCTTATTCTAAGTACACAGTGCAAAGATAATCAAAGTAGCAACCAATAAAAATTCCTCCTTCACAAAACTGAAATCAGGTTGTCATGGTTTACTGCACTTTGCACAATATCATTGCTCCCTGTACAATCTCGTAGAATTATGCTGCCCTTAAAGACTTTCATGCCTGCTTTTCAGCTGACTGATAATTTTGTTTACAGGAATTTCACCTAAAAGAAAGCAAAATCAATATCTACAGTTTTCTCGCAGAGTAACTGGGGAAAGGTAGCACAACTGTGGAACATGTACCAGTATAGAGAGGGATGTAATGAGCACAGACAACAACTGGTTTTACACTATGTCTCATCTTAGGCAATGAATCCTTGTAGACTTATTGCCGCTGACTGCTGAAATTTAGCCCGTGGAATAAAAATATAACGCGAAGACAAAGATTGAAACTTATTACTATATACTGTGTAAAACTTGAGAATTAGAAAACGGCAAAGACTGACATGAATGTCTGACAATAACAAACATAAACAAATATCAATCACCCCCCCCCCTCCAAAAGAAAAAAAGAAAAAGGCAGGTTGGATGGGTCATGTTGTGCCATGTTGTGCCATCACTCTTCCATGCTTCTAATGTGCAAGCGCATACCTACCAAAACTGCAGATTTTAGTGAAATGGTCACCCATTTTGGCCTTGAGAGGGATAGCATTTTTCAAAAATGGTCATGTTTTGTGTAAATATTGACAAATAGGGTGTCAAATAGGAAGTTCTCTTTTCTTTAGATAGATAAAGGTAGCAAACTTTAAATTTTGAAAGGTTGTGATAGACTGATCTCAAAAGCCTCCTGTCAGATGCCCTTCCCTGCATATACATGGCAGCATGAGATTAGGGTACATCTAAGTGCAGTGTGTAGGTAGGAATGTTAGTTATTTGTTATCTCTAAAGGCTATATGCTCAGAAAAGGTGGCAATTACTCTGTGGTGACAGGGTCACTTTATAAGGCAAGTAAGACCAGAAGTAATGCAAAATATCCCCAATAGGGACATGGTCAGAATCTACAGCCGTGCCTTGCTCTATTTTAAACTAAAAAACAACTTGTTGGAAATGAGCTTTAGGGGGTTATAAAGAGGACTAATGTTACAAATTAAAGTTTTTTTGGCCATACTTCTCCTATGGATCACAGAAGTGCAGTTAGTTACTGGTATATAACCGTCAACCCCCCAACGTGCTAAAGCCTGCTGTCGGCAAACATTCAGGCTTGAGAAAGATCCCAACCATATGGTCAGTATCTGCCCAGAAGCCTGGACTGGCACCTTGCTCATCCTCTCAGCACAGAACACAGATGCTTGCGATTATCCTCAACGATGGTGACCCTCATAGTGAAGTCCATGGTAGTTCTAGTAATACAGCTGGAGGGATCCCAGGCCCGAGGACACAGGAAGGCCACCTCTATTTGAACTGCAGTAGCCTGGTAGCAATTCGGGAGGTGCTCCATACAGTATCTGGGTCTTCTGGAGAAGTTGCATGCTACAGTGGAGGGCTGCTCACCTGGCTGCAGATCGCTTGCCCAGCTACTTTTTCATCATCAAGTGAGGAAGGAAAGCAGAGAAACTTTTCTTCCCTGGGCATGTTCAAGAACCCAGGTAGTGGTGGGAAAAGTTAATTGGCCTGCATCTGAGCATAAAGGTAAATGGGCTGCAGAACTGCTTAACTAGTTAAATTCTGCTTGAAGTTAAAATCCAGGAGCCAAGGACTAGGACCCAATGGAAACTGACATGCTACTGCAGCTTCATTTTCACCCACTGCACTGTTCAATCACAATATCGCATAAAAAGTATTTTGGGGATCATTTCTTTAACATTGGAGACTCAGGCTGCTTATTAGACCATACCCTGCTTATTAGACCATATCCTGCTTGTTTCAACAACTAAAGCCTTACACTAACATTAAAGCTCATCTCAGGACACACAAAAACCCCATCGCCTCAGGGGAACCCTTTCTAGGTGATTTTATATCACACCCCGTCCTCTAAGGCAGACTTTTCTATTTGTTCTGCATTAAATGTAAGATACAGCATTCAATAGGTCTTGGAGGTACGCTGTAGTACTATAATGTCTTCTTGGTCTTGACTTTGTAAATGTAAGTAGAAGTGCTCTTTGCAGAAAACCTTTCACTACTTGTTTTTGAAATGTGGATGGTAAAGACTTTATTAAAGAGGAACTCCTAATTTATTTAAATTTTTTTGGCCCAGCTTACCTGAAGGTGGTATCGGCACATTTCAGATATTCACCCATTCAGTGGATCCAGCATTGTCCCGCTGAGATCCTCTCATGCCCGGTCACAGCCCTGCTCTGCCCCACCATGTTCTCTCTAATGTCATTGAGAGGGCCGCGGGCTCTTCTGGGTTCAGACCAAAAAAGACCCCCTAGATTGGGACTTTGACAGACCACCACCATGTACAACACAAATGTAAAATAGAATGTTTTTATTGTAAATACTAAAAATAGACGACTAGCGTCAAGGGCACAGTACGCAATACAATATACAAAGTGATGAAACAAACAGAACATTAAAAACATATGATAACAGGTAGCACTTAAGCTCTCGTGGGGGTTGTAGGTGCCCCAAGACCCAACGCGTTACCAGTTTCTTTGGTAAGAGAACTTTCATCAGGGGTAGAGAGTAAGTAGAAGTATGGTACAATTATCGCTCGCGATGGAGCAGACACTCAATGCGAGATGAAAATTGACGAAAAATCATGGGTGCAGCTGAAACCTTAATATTTAAACTTCAATATAAGACAGATAAACCGACTTGTATGTCCAACGGGGACCAGGTATCCTTTCCTATTTGTCAGGAGACAGACATAAGGCCCTTAGAAAGTTGGTGGGCACGTTATGAGCCCCCCAGGGGAAAAAAGGTGAGCCCCCAATGTGGCTCCCCAGGTACTGTCCCGGTATGATTAATGACCAAGAGGGGGTAAGGTGGCCCCAGTAGTAGTCCAGCGGAGGTGTGCGCCATCCGGATAAGAAATGCTGCCCCTTCTGGGTTCAGCAGGCAGGCCTCTCGATGGCGTGCCTAAAGGCCCGCACCCCTCCTCCTTTCCTTGAATGAAAGGCTATGTCTCCTGAGATGTGTGTTATACATATAATGGGAGACACAGCAGGAAGTGTGCGCATCATTCACCTAAGGCAAGTGACACGCATAGGGAGGCAGGACTTCAAATTAAAAAAAAAAAGAAGTAAATAAAAAGCCCTATTCCTGCAGAGGAATGGTAGAGGGGTGGAGAGGTGGGATTGTCCTCGGGAGGCTGAAGGTCCACTTTAAAGGGCTTGTAAAGGCAGAAGGTTTTTTATCTTAATGCATCCTATGCCTTAAGATGAAAAGCCATCTGTGTGTAGCAGCCCCCCTCAGCCCCCCTCAGCCCCCCCTAATTTATATAACTACTTACCTGAGGTCACTCTCTGTCCAGTGATGTCCACGAGTGTCTCAGCTGTCCGAGATTCTCCCTCCTGATTGTCTGAGACACAGCAGTGGCGCCATTGGCTGTCGCTGCTGTCAATCAACATCAGCTAGGCAATCAGGGGAGAGAGGAGGCGGGTCGGGCCAGGGCTCCATGTCTGAATGGACACAGGGAGCTGTGACTCAGCTTGGGTGCCCCCATAGCAAACTGCTTGCTGTGGGGGCACTGAACAAAAGGAAGGGGCCAGGATCACAGAAGAGGGACCCGAGAAGAGGAGGATCCAGGCTGGAGGCAAGTATAACATCATTGGTATTTTTATGGGAACAAAAATTTGACTTTACAATCACTTTAAGCTTTAAGTAAAGTAGAGAGGTTTAAAACCCCTGTCATGTTTTTTTACATCTTTGTTGCATTTGAGAGAATTTCCCTCACTACGCGCAGAAGACCTCCAAAGTTAGTGAAATCTACTCAAAAAGTTGTCACCACAAAAAGTATTCTCATTGGAAGATTCTTCCTCTACTCTTGGTGTGGTGACAATTTTGTTTTTGTCTCTTTTATTCACGGTGGAATTTGTGACAATTAGGGAAGCTGAATATCTCCAGTGGGGTCCGAGACAGCAAAAAAAGACTGTCATGGCTTATAACCCCTCTCCACTCTACCAAAAAATAAAAATAAAAAGGAGCTTTCGGTACACTTCAGTCAGAATGCATGTCCCTTTTTCCTGTTGCCTTATGCCCTGTACACACGGTCGGACATTCCGATGTCAAAATCTGTCTGATTTTTTACGACGGATTTTGGACGAAACTTGTCTTGCATACACACAGTTGCACAAAGTTGTCGGAAAATCTGAGCATTCGGAACGAGGTGACGTACAACACATACGATGGGACTATGTAGAGGCCAGTAGCCAAAAGCTTTCGTCTCCAAATTTTTTCTGAGCATGTGTGGCACTTTGTGCGTCGGAATTCTCTACATGCGATCGGAAAAAGTCCGGTCGGATTTTGTTGTCGGAAAATTTTAGATCCTACTCTCAAACTTTTTCCGTCAGAAATTCAGACGGAAAAAGTCTGATAGAGCCCACACACGATCGGATTTTCCGACAACATAATCCGATCAGACTTTTTCCGTCTGAATTTCCGACCGTGTATATAGGGTATTATTGTTTTGAAACTTGTGCTCCAAACTCAGCTTATGATATATAAAGTAAATTTATTTGAGTACAGAAATCTGGGACTACACAAAGATACTCTGCATGGAGCTACAAAAAAGTCAGATGATATCAATGGAAGCACATAAGTGACAGTTAATTACAGATGCACGTCTTACAAAGACTCACTACCCAAGCTGGGGTTCTCCCTTAAGGTTACATATATTTTCAGAGATAATATTAAAAAGTTTTAGTTTCATGAATCCACTTTTTACTGGCATTTCAGTCACAGACATATGTACATCAATATTATAAATATCAAGATAAATGCAGCAACTGGCTTAGCTGGCACTCATCCAGTCACTTTTAAGCTGCTTATGTCTGCTCCATCTAAACCAGTGTATATAACATCCAGGGACTCATATTCTGCACATCCCACAAGATTAATGTTAAGCAGATGTTATTTAAAAGCATTACAAATTATTGACGGCGAGTTACTGATCTGTGCCTATAGCATAAAAGTACATGTAGACAGTTTATAGACTTTAAGGATTATTATTCAGCCCAGGTTTCACTAGAGATCTGTGAAAGTGGCTTAATGTAGACCTGAGTGAGCTGCAAACTGAGCTAACTGTTCTTTCGAGCAATAGCCTAAAGATAAAGCAGTTCTGCTAAAAATTACAAAAATCTTGGCAAACCAATATGCAGGCACTATAGTATTTATGCTATGCAGACTTCCTGGCTCATTTGCCCGCTGCCTACCATTCATAATTATGATTTGCCTTTCTTCAAAAATGACAACACAGTTGAGAACTGTCCATACTATTTTTTTTTTATTTGCCCTAACAGTTACATTTTCAGGACAAGCTTTCTGGTCTACCCCCTTCTTCTGTGGCACAAACAGTAATGATTGAATCATGGCGGTATCACAGATAGTACTCAACGGCATTCTTGCAAGTGCACTTATACAGTTACCGTCACCTTAATGTGTCATGATATCGTTATTCTTCAACAATAATTCACACACATCCACTACTTAAAGTGATACTAAAAGCTTATGTTTTTTTGTAAATAAAAATCACAATCATGTTATTCTAACCTGTCTTGTGCAGTGTTTTATCACAGAGCAGCCCTGATCTTCCCCTTCTTGGGTCCCCCCGCCAGCCTTCCTGGTCCCTACCCCTTGCAGAATGCCCCGATAGCAAGTGTTTGCTATGGGCTTGCTATGGGTGCACTCGTGCGTACTAGCTCCCAAGCCACCACTTTGTGTCCATAAAACACCCAGAGCGTAGCTCGGCCTTGCCTCCTGCTACCTCCTCACTGGCTGTGATTGACAGCAGCAGGAGCCACTGCAGTGTCTCAGCTAATGAGGATGGAGAGAGCCACTGGTTTTGTGCCCATCACTGGATCAAGATGTGGTTCAGGTAAGCATAAGGGGGGACTTCGGGCGATGCTACAAACAAAAGATTTTTTCCCAAGAATAGAATGCATGAAGGTAAAAAAAACTTTAGGCTTTACAAGCACTTTAAAGGATTAAATACATGTGCATTTTTTTTTTTTTTTTTTACTAGGAGCCTGGAAAGCATTTCAGGACTCCTGCAGAATGTCAGTGAAAGCTGCCTGCCTGTACCTCATACGAGCAGGCAGTTACACCCTGACAATCAACCACCTAGAGCACTCAACAGCTCCCTGGTAGTTCATTGAGAACTACAAGCCAACAGCCGCAAAGTCTGTCAGTAGTTGTAGTTTTCCCATTCACAGAACTCTGTTAATGAATGATGAGGCTGGGCGGAGCTTCCCACAGAAGTGTTTTTTTTTTTTTATTGTGGCAGCAAATTCAGGGAGAAGATCCCACAGTTTGCTGTCACCAGAGGCAGCGGATCGGGGAGCAGCTGTAGGAGTGGGAACATGTTACACGTTCCACCCCAAAAAACAGGTAAAGAATGTAACATGTTCCCAAAGGTAAACTTATCCTTTAATGGCCCTGTAATCTATTTTTTATGAAATTCTTTCTTGTTTTGCTGCCTCCTTTGTAATGTCAATCAGCTGACAAATCTCTCCCCCCCCTCACTTCTGTTTGTTTGGAACAAGCAGTGAACATTAGTTGTGATTGCGTGCACTGCTCTGTAAGCACTACATATCCCATAGTCCGTAATCCATCTCAGGAGCGAGCAAGAAAAGGTGTTCCTTATGGTTGGACCCTGGAGAACAAATGTAGCCACCCTCTAACAGGAAGTAGAATCAATGCAGCGAAAAAAAAAAAAAAGAAAGAAAGAACTAATTTGGAGGAGATGATATCAATTTAAGGTACTTTTATAAGTTTGGAATACATATTTGAATAGATTTTTATTTAAGCCAGAGTTTAGTGTCCCTTTAAAGTATAACTTCAATTTTGTTTAGAATACAATATTACCCTCTGGGTGATCTATGTAAATTGCAAGGACTTTAACAAACTTTGTTGCAGATTCCTACCTTTTGTTATTCTGAAGATATAACTGTTTGATTGTCTGTGTCCAAGTGTAAAGAGAGTGTGAATGGGAATCATTTTATCATTATTTAGCTTCTGCACTTGCCCTCTTCTAATGAGGAAAGTGGCAGGGTCCGCATCACCTTCAATGTGATTTCCCTTTGGACGTAGCTTACCAAAAATTAAAATTTTTTTTTGCAGGGAATACCCAAAATCTGACTTGTATCTCAGTGCAGATGTCTCGGAAAATCAGTAAGCCAATCACACAAGCAGGAGTCATTCCGTATACCATCTGTGTGCAGAATATGTCCAGATCGCCCTATTGCATAGCATTTTACAGACATTTTTCATAACATTCAGTTACAATATGCCTTGTGTATCAATTGTTACATTATTTTTTTTATTTACTATTTGTTTCCCACATTTTAAAATGTAACCCCACCTTTTTTTTTTTTTTTTTAGATAAATAAAATATTATTTTGGGGATCTATATTCAATGGAGGGATTATAGCAAACTTTTTGGTAGACCCATACATTTCACTGTTCTGAAGGTATTGCTGTTTGTTACATCGTGTACTTCTTTCTCAGACTAAGTTCAGAGTGGCAAGCTCGGTTTTCCATATCAGCACCTGTGCTAACTCAGGGGCACATTTATGAAGCATTTATGGGCTTACTTTGGCTGTACCATAGCTTAAAAAAAAAAAAAAAAACTGGCACATTTATTAAGCTAACAGTGTGCTTTTATAGATGTGCTTATTGATTCCTTTGTGTGGGATTTTGAAGGATGCAAAACCCCATTAAAATGAATGAACACTTCCCTACAAACTAAAAGCCTCTGTATACTGCCCTACAAACTGCTGACCCCTGTACACTACCCTGCTGATGTCCCATTATCTGCCCCCTGACATTTGATATACTGCACCCACACATTAGACAGGCTAGATCCAGCCCTGTTGGCTTGTGTCTTGACTTTGTCCTCTGCCTGCTGTTTTTTTCTTCTGCTGCTCATCTGATATAGATTCCAGCCTGGCTTCTGCTGCTGCTCCTGCCTTCTTATTTGGTACCATTGCTAAATCCCACTACTGACCCAGTAGATTCACTAGTCAACAGTGAAGCTAAGGAGATAATAGGGCTGGGGTAGCTGCTTAAAGTGACACTAAACTCTGATTTAAAATAGGAAATTTTATTTTAAGAAAAGGACCTTCTATTTCTCACAGTCTCCTTTAAATCTACAAATTCTTTTTTTTTCTTCTTTTTTTTCTTTTGCTGCTGTGATCCAATTTCCTGTTGGTGGGTGGTCACGTTCATTCTTCATGGTCCCAATGTACAGTATGTAGGACATTGCTCCCTTTGTTAAGCAAATGGTTGCTAGATCTGACTATTGTCACATGCTCCCAATACCAAGATCCACTGGGTAATAGGGATGAGCCGAACACCCCCCGGTTCGCAGCAGAACATGCGAACAGGAAAAAAAATTTGTTCGAACACCGTTAAAGTCTATGGGACACGAACATGAAAAATTGTGCTAATTTTAAAGGCTTATATGCAAGTTACTGTCATAAAAAGTGTTTAGGGACCTGGGTCCTGCCCCGGGGGACATGTATCAATGCAAAAAAAAAGTTTTAAAAACGGACGTTTTTTCAGGAGCAGTGATTTTAATAATGCTTAAAGTGAAACAATAAAAGTGAAATATTCCTTTCAATTTCGTACCTGGGGGTGTCTATAGTATGCCTGTAAAGTGGCGCATGTTTCCCGTGTTTAGAACAGTCCGAGAGCAACTTCGGGTCTGGTATGAATATTAGGGGGAACCCCGAACCAAAATTAAAAAAAAAAATTGCGAGAGGGTCCCCCCAAATTCCATACCAGGTCCTTCAGGTCTGGTATGGATATTAAGGGGAACCCCGAGGCAAAATAAAAAAAATGGCGTGGGGGTGCCCCCCAAAATCCGTACCAGACCCTTATCCGAGCATGCAACCTGGCAGGCTGCAGGAAAAGAGGGGGGAGGTGAGAGAGTACCCCTCCCTCCTGAACCGTACCAGGCCACATGCCCTCAACATGGAGAGGGTGCTTTGAGGTACCCCCCAAAACACCTTGTCCCCATGTTGATGGGGACAAGGGCCTCATCCCCACAACCCTTGCCCGGTGGTTGTGGGGGTCTGTGGGTGGGGGGGCTTATTGGCTCCTGGAAGCCCTCTTTAACAAGGGGACCCCAGATCCCGGCCTCCGACACGAACATCGGGCTCATCCCTACTGGGTAATTTCAGAGGCTGAGGCAGCAGAATGAGCAGAGGAGGAGTGCTGGCACAATGAGCAGTCGGAGGAGAGAAGTGGGTCTCTATACACAGACACTGTCACTTTTCCCTGGAGGGGCAAAATGATAATGTGCCTTTAACCTTTTCATCCCAGGAAGCTTTTCTTTATCAGAACACATAGACATTCCCGGGCCCCTTGATATTTAAACAGAAAAAAGACCTGATATTGAGGCATTTATAAGTGACTGCTATATAGACAGAAATCTCTGGATTAGGCAATATATATTTTCCTTAACGTTTGCTTCAAGGATTTCCTCTCTCTCTCTTTTTTTAAAGAAGTCTCCTGCAAAAAAAACGCCCACCACTATAAACCTATGTTAGAGAGTCATTAAAGCTGGAGAGCCACCTTTATACAAATCAATACTAGGCTGATGTAATCTTTTTAATTAGATGGGAGCAACAAAGAATATATAAACACCAGTCCAGTACCTAGGTACTTGTGATGTCCTTCACCTGCGTGTCTGGTGGAGCTGCAGGTACCACATGTTATGGATATACAGTATGCTTTTATATTTCACAATAATAGAATTAAACGGCATTCACCAAGTGTAACCACTCTATTTATATAATGTATTAGCTCTCTTATTAAGTTTACCCTTACACCCACTGCTAAATTATGTTTGTTTCCAACAAGAAACCTGAACAACATCTAAGGTCATGACTCACCACCACTCAATGACCTCTTGCCTTGCATGAATAATTAGCACTCCTCCTAATATCTTCAATAGGAATCTGAAGTGTTCCTTGACACCAATTTCTCTAAAAGCTTAAATAACATAGAATAATCAATTTGCGGTGTTCCTGTGGGCATTAGTATGCCAATAGGTCCATGGCCACAGTAAAGATTCTGAAAACAGCACACAGAATCAGCTTTAGCATTAACCTTATCTAGTACAAGCTTAGCCTCTAAATAACATGTTTAAATCAGGATAGTAGAGAACTAGACTCACTGTTTCTCCTTATTATTGTAAACAGCTGACTCATTCATAATCAATAATCTCTTATCTGGCTTAAACAAGCTCTTGCATTTCCAATATAGTGGATGAGTCTATTACAAGTTTGTTTTAGAAATACCAAGAGGTGTAAAAGTCTTTAAAGTGTAGCTCCACATTTTCGAAATGAGGAATTCCAAATTGAAATGTGTACTTTACAGTGTAGGTATACACAGTGGTTGATTTGGCTGTTCCCCCATTTTGCTCTATGACCTACCTACACGAACAACGCAAAGTCTTCCAACTGTTGAATGTGTTTAAAGTGAATGACACATATGCTGCTTTCACTAGTGACCATTATGCCGCGTACACACGAAGGGACAATCCCGCGGGATTATCCGCTGGACTGAAGTCCAGCGGATAATCCCCTCGTGTGTGGGCGCCGGCGGACTTTTTGGTGCCAAAGTCCGGCGGACTTTTTGGCGCCAAAGTTTTAAGTTTGGTTTTAAAATTATCCGCTGGACTTTGCAGTCCGGCGGACAATCCCGCCGTTAGTAGGCAAGTCCGCGGGACTTTTGAAATGAACGGACTTGCCGCTCATCGGCAAGTCCGTTCATTTAGCACG
This sequence comes from Lithobates sylvaticus, assembly GCA_028564925.1. Taxonomy (NCBI): domain Eukaryota; kingdom Metazoa; phylum Chordata; class Amphibia; order Anura; family Ranidae; genus Lithobates; species Lithobates sylvaticus. Next base: position 466,281,006 of record CM053028.1, read on the forward strand.
TGACTTCAGGTTACGTAGCTAGCGTAGGCAGTTACTGCCGCCGCGCTAGCTCCATGACCTGGCATGGATTTAAAGGGACTCCCCACGCCGAAAAAATGGCGTGGGGGTTCCCCCCAAATCCATGTCACACCCTCATCCGAGCACGCAGCCTGGCAGGCCAGGAAAGGGGTGGGGACGAACGAGCGCCCCCCCTCCTGAGCCGTACCAGGCCGCGTGCCCTCAACATGGGGGGTGCCCTGGGGAAAGGGGGGCCGTGACTCCGGGACTGTGACAACACAAGGGGGCGGGGTCACCATGTGACATGAGCATGTGACCCTGTCCCCCATGTCCCTATATAAGTCCCAGCGCAGAGCGGCACAGGCATTCCGGGCAGAGAGAGCGTCGGGTCAACATCGGAAGAAGAAGAACAAGAAGAAGGACAAGAAGAAGGACAAGAAGAAGAAGGCGGCGCCGGCGGCGCAGAAGACGACGACCGCCGCAAGAACAGAAGAGACCCCCGGAAGACCCCCGAAGGCGGATCGAGACCCCCAGACGACGGCGGCGACGACGAAGAAGGTAGCCGGACTTCCCCCGCTCGGTTAAAGAGCTTGGTAAATGTCGGGGGAGTCCGGCGAGAAGACCCCCAAGACGGAAGAAGACCCCCGGAGCAGTGCAATAAAATATTTTTTCAAAAGTGTGTGTGTTTTTGTACTTTACATTTTACACCTTAGGTGAATGGGTAGGGGTACATCGTACCCCATACTCATTCACATAGGGTGGGGGGCCGGTATCTGGGGGCCCCCTTATTAAAGGGGGCTCCCAGATTCCGATAAGCCCCCGCTGCAGACCCCGACAACCAACGGCCAGGGTTGTCGGGAAGAGGCCCTTGTCCTCATCAACATGGGGACAAGGTGCTTTGGGGTGGGGGGGGCCGCACGGCCCCCCTTTCCCCAGGGCACCCCCCATGTTGAGGGCACGCGGCCTGGTACGGCTCAGGCGGGGGGGGGGGCGCTCGTTCGTCTCCACCCCTTTCCTGGCCTGCCAGGCTGCGTGCTCGGATGAGGGTCTGACATGGATTTGGGGGGAACCCCCACGCCGTTTTTTTCGGCGTGGGGAGTCCCTTTAAATCCATGCCAGGTCACGGAGCTAGCGCGGCGGCACTGCCTACGCTAGCTACGTACCTGAAGTTACGTTCGAAATGAACGGACTGCTCCGTGTGTGGGCAAGTCCGTTCATTTTCAAAAGTCCCGCGGACTTTTGGCCGGCGGATTATCCGCTGGAGAAGTCCGTGCGTGTGTGGGCAAGTCCACACGCTCGGAAAGTCCAGCGGACCCAGCTGGAAAGTCCCGCGGGATTGTCCGCTGGACTAAGTCCGCCGGCAAAAGTCCGCACGTGTGTACGCGGCATTAGAAAAACATTAGCTACTAAATAAATATCACTAAGACACAGGTTACTGTCACTAAGAAAAGCATTAGTAAGATGTCAGCTACTCTCATTGGTACCACTGTTGTAAATGAAGCAACAGCTGCATGCATTTACACTATGCACCCTATACAACAAACATAACCCAGATTTGACAAATCTAGGTGCTAGCTGGAAATGAGCCAACTTCTGAAAACTTTGATCATTTGTGGTTCAGAATTTCTGAAAAAGAAGTCAGTCAATAGTAAGTCAATCTGAATCTAAACCAGGCTGCAAAAAGGGTGCATTACAAATCGGATGTCGGGATCTGCCGCTCTCTATTGTTAGCTGCTAATATCACATTGTATAAGTTATGAAAAAGAGAAACATGTCCTGTCCATGCTCCTAAATTTAGACCAAAAGAGCCTATTATGAAATTATTCCTATGTGTCGGTAGTTTAACTGCAGCTGCCCATAGCTTTTTGAGTGTGTTTCTGAATCCTTGTAACAGACAGAGTATCTCTCTATTGTTCTTATCTTACACTCACAGTGCCAGATTGTGATACTGCATGAATGTAGGCATCACCTTTCAGTATACTAGTAGGCAAACCTGTTTATTGAAATATAGTTTATATACAGCTCTTATTATTTCAGTTAACTCTTTCTCTTCTGGTGTGTGATTCTATAGATAGTTTTAGCTTAGGGCTCAATAACCAGCATAGGCTAGAGCCAGGTTAGGCATCAGACACTCACTTTTGGTAGTTAGAGGTCTAATTGCATGACAGATTGGAAACTACAAGGCAGGGAATAAAGCGCAGAATAGATTTTGAGTTCCAGTGCCACACCATGGTTTCTGCTTAGTGAGAAACAGCATTGCAGACTGGTTGGATAACATCTGGAGCATCTCCCCATCGTTACTGGTCTTGTCTTCAGGTTTCCAACACAAATACAAACGCTGCATTACAATCATCCTCTGGGGCCTCTTTAACTGGACTTTGCTGCAACATTCATTGAGAGGTATCTCTGTTAATGTTATATCCAGGACTCCTATCTGGCCCTTTGCTGGTAATACCTGTTTGTACAATGGAATGTGCCTTGAAAAAGTATTCTTACCCCTTGAAATTTTCTACATTTTGTCATGTTACAACCAAAAACGTAAATGTATTTTATTGGGATTTTATGTTATAGACCAACACAAAGTGGCACATAATTGTGAAGTGGAAGGAAAATGATTAATGATTTTCAGAATTTTTTACAAATAAATATGTAAAAAGTGTGGTGTGCATTTGTATTCAGCCCCCAATACTTTGTAGAACCACCTTTCGCTGAAATTACAGCTGCAAGTCTTTCTGGGTATGTCTCTACTAGCTTTACACATCTAGAGTGAAATATTTGCCCATTCTTCTTTGCAAAATAGCTCAAGCTCTGTCAGATTGGATGGAAAGAGTCTGTGAACAGCAATCTTCAAGTTTTGCCATAGATTCTCAATTGGATTAAGAGCTGGACTTTGACTGGGCCATTCTAACACATGAATATGCTTTGATCTAAACCATTCCATTGCAGGTCTGGCTGTATGTTTAGGGTCACTGTCTTGCTGGAAGGTGACATTTTTTCTAAGATTGCCCTGTTTTTAGCTCCATCCATCTTCCCATCAACTCTGACCAGCTTCCCTGTCTCTGCTGAAGAAAAGCATCCCCACAACATGATGCTGCCACCACCATGTTTCACGGTGGAGATGGGGTGTTCAGGATGATGTGCAGTGTTAGTTTTCTGCCACACATAGCGTTTTGCTTTTAGGGCAAAAAGTTTAATTGTGGTCTCATCTGACCAGAGCACCTTCTCAGGGCCGGTACAAGGGGTGGGTGGGACAATTTATTGGAGGAAAGGGGTGCAGTAGAAGCCACGCTACAGGCCGCCTGTCCTGGGGCCGCTTTGGACAAAGCTGTGGCTGCAGCACAGCGCTCCGCTCCCCCTCCTCCTCCTCCTTGTCACACACAGTCTGCGGCCATCTCCCGCTGTGTCTCTCCCAGCTGAGTGTAAAAAACTTTGGCCCAGCTGTGAGAAAAGTCCTGCCCTCCTCCTAGATCAGCTCGTGTAATAGACGCAGTGTTCTGTTCTTTTTCTAACATTCTTGCTTCACCTCGGTGATAGTAAATGAGTAGGGGCAGCAGTCACAAAAATTACAGGAAACATTAAAAATCATCATCTGCTTTTTTCTTCATTTCTTAATTTCCTCTGCGTGGATCAAACACCACTTTTTTCAATATCCTGTTTGCAGAGCGCCATATTCATGTGTCAAAACCCCCCAAAAGAGGGTTACACAGAAAATGATTCAAAATTATGCAGAATGGTTTGAGAAGCCCCTGCCAGGTGATGGAGCAAAAAAATAAAATAAAATAAAAATAGAAACATTGGGATACAGCCTGGGGAAATACAATTAACTATGGCAGTGGGTAGCAGCCCTGGAAGCCCTTACATGTCAAGAAAAAATTTAATTTTATGGGTTTTGGGGACAGCAGTTTTGGAAACCCTCATGCAACAGAAAATGGAATATCACTAGAAGCAGTGTAAGTGTCGAAGGCCACTTCTTTCAAAAATTGTGCCAGGAATATAAATATATTATTTAGAGTGGCACTTCATTATTCATCATATATTATTCAGAGTGGCAGAATGACAGGAAACGTTTCTTGGCTAGTACAATAGGCAAAGATGCACGCATGTGCTGCCAAACTGCCAAATAAATGGCACTGAAATTCCGATTTAGCTTGGGACAACCAAATTCATGACTTGAATGCACCCAAGGTATAGTAAAACATTCAATGTCCTATTCTCCATCACCCATGAAGATTTAATAAATCAACTGCTAACTGTAAAGTCTGTTGTCCATAACCTCTTGCTGAACTGACCCAGTGTCTGTGTGTGAGGGTTCCCCCGCACACATCCTTGTATCCATCCACTGCACAATCCATTTGGTATTGTATATAAGACTAATGCCGCGTACACACGATCGGAAATTCCGGCCAGAAAAAGACTGATGAGAGCTTTTCATAGGAAAATGCGACCGTGTGTAGGCTTCATCAGAATTTTTCTGGCTGAATTTCCGACAGCAAAGAATTGAGAGCATGTTCTCAATTTTTCCAGACGGAAAAGGTTTCTATCCGAAATTCCGATCGTCTGTAGCAATTCTGACACGCAAAATTCCTACGCATGCTCGGAAACAATTCAAAGCATGCTCAGAAGCATTAAACTCGGCTCGTTGTAGTGTTGTACATCACCGCATTCTTGACGGTCGGAATTTGGTGTGACCGTGTGTAGGCAAGACAGTTTGAGTGGAATTCCATTGGAATTCCGTCGGGAAAACCGCCAGAGCTTTTTCCGACAAGAATTCTGATCGTGTGTATGTGGCATAAGAATTTTCTGTCTATTCCAATATAGAATTAACAAGGGGTAGATGTTTATTCTAATCTACATGTGTTCTTTAATTTTACACAGATAAAATCCCATGGGATCATCTTGTCCTTAGGGCGGGTGTACCAAAAAGTTGGAAAGTGACTAAATCTGCAGCCATTTACCTAAAATAGAGCATCTGATTTTGACTGAACATACAGTTTATTTCAGTAGCCATCACGATTTCATGTATGGATAACAAAGTGATAAGCCTCACATAAAGATTAACCTATTTTATATATAGTTAACTCTAGAAGCTAGAATATATAATTTGGTTGAACACATGCTGCACATTTTAGAATGTAAGGCTATATTTGTTGTTCTCCTAATCTAAAATACCATATTTGTACGACCTGCAATGGCAGTATTATTGACTTTCTTACCATGCTCTATAAATTTTATTGCCTTTCAAGGTGATCTGCCGCTAACTTGTATTTGGTGTGATTGCATGCTATTTCTGGGCCACTGTGTGAAATACGGGGCTATTTCTCCCATTTTCAGGCCTTGGGAGTGCTATCTGTCTTTGCTGGATTAAATTACCATCTGGGCATTTAACGTATTGTTCGCCATAACTTCTGCAAAGGTCAGTCTGGGTACATTTAGTTATAATTTCATGGTCCAGAAAAAGGCATAAACACAAAGGTTAGTAGTCATGTGTAGCATTAACCCCTGATAGAAGTCACTAACTTTCCTTATTAACTGTGTGCTGTAATAAATCTACTTTATGATTTAGCAGCCTTTAAGCCATTGATCTAAGACAGGTATGCACTATTAAGCTGGAGCCAAGTACCGCTGATTATACTGGGGTTAAATGATAGCAGAGCTAAACAAAGATATGTATTCCATTGAAATTCAGAAAAATGTCATTGCTTTCCTATGCCATGATTACCTGTGTTTTGCTGGGATGGCTGCCCCCTCGCCCCACTAATGATGTGGGAAATAATGTAAAATTAGCTCCCCTGATTTTACACCTGTTACCCACATCGCTAAGCTTAATTAATGCTGCCTAGTTGGTTTATTCACACCTGGTGCCATACATAACATCCTGTTATGGGGTAGAGGTGTATAAGAGCGCTGCCACCTTTGCATCAATTCGTATGTTACTGGTGACATTAAAGAGCCTTAAAAAAGTAGCTCAACTTAGCTAAAGGCCATTTGTTAGCACTAGAGCTGTCCATATGTTTCTCCCTGTACACGCATGTGTCCCATTGTGTGTCTCTCTTCCTTGTTTGTTTTTACTGATGTGTGTTCCGTTGTCTGTGCAGGCTTGCCAAGCATGCTGTACTTATAATGTTCATTACGCAAGGATTTTTGGCAGCTATACACGTGACCACAGCAACAGGTTGTCTGGGAAACCTGAAGTACATAAAGTGTCTTTTTTTTTCACCAAAACCCAGTGCCCATCAATGCAGCCTCGTCTGTGCCCATCAATGCAGTGTGACTTGTGCCCATCATTGTAGCGTAACCTGTGCCTATCATTGCAGCATGACGTGTGCCCACCATTGCAGCCTCACCTGTGCCCACCACTGCAGTGTGACCTGTGCCCAACATTGCAGAGTGACCTGTGCCCACTATTGCAGCATGACCTGTGCCCACCATTGCAGCCTCACCTGTGCCCACCATTTCAGCCTCAACTATGCTCATTATTGCAGCGTGACCTGTGCCCGCCATTGCAGCCTCACCTGTGCCCATCATTGCAGCGTTACCTGTGACCACCACTGCAGCCCCACCTGTACCAACCATTGCAGCGTGACCTGTGACCGCCATTGCAGCGTGACCTGTGACCACCATTGCAGTGTGACCTGTGCCCACCATTGTAGCTTGACCTGTGCCCACCATTGCAGCCTCATCTGTGCCCACCATTGCAGCGTGACCTGTGCCCACCATTGCAGCCTCACCTGTGCCCACCATTGCAGCCTCACCTGTGCTTATCATTGCAGCATGACCTGTGACCACCATTGCAGCGTAACAAGTGCCCATAATTGCAGCATGACCTGTGACCACCATTGTAGCATGACCAGTGCACATCATTGCAGCGTGACCTGTGCCCATCATTGCAGCATGACCTGTGCCCATCATTGCAGCGTGACCTGTGCCCATCATTACAGCATGACCAGTGCCCATCATTGCAGTGTGACCTGTGCCCATCATTGCAGCTTGACCTGTCCCCATCATTGCAGTGTGACCTGGGCCCATCATTGTAGCCTTACCTGTGCCCACCATACATTGCAGCCTCGCCTGTGCCCACCATTGCAGCATCACCTGTGCCCATCATTGCAGCCTCACCTGTGCCCACTACTGCAGCCTCACTTGGGCCCACCATTGCAGCCTCACATGTGCCCACCATTGCAGCCTCAACTGTGCCCATTATTGCAGAGTGACCTGTGCTCACCATTGCAGCGAGACCTATGACCGCCATTGCAGCCCCACCTGTGCCAACCATTGCAGCGTGACCTGTGACCGCCATTGCAGCGTGACCTGTGACCACCATTGCAGCGTGACCTGTGCCCACCATTGCAGCCTCACCTGTGCCCACCATTGCAGCCTCACCTGTGCCCACCATTGCAGCGGGACCTGTGCCCACCATTGCAGCCTCACTTGTGCCCATCATTGCAGCGTGACCTGTGCCCACCATTGCAGCCTCACCTGTGCCCAACATTGCAGCCTCACCTGTGCTTATTATTGCAGCATGACCTGTGACCACCATTGCACCATGACCAGTGCACATCATTGCAGCGGGACCTGTACCCATCATTACAGCATGACCAGTGCCCATAATTGCAGTGTGACCTGTGCCCATCATTGCAGCATGACCTGTGCCCATCATTGCAGCCACACTTGTGCCCATCATTGTAGCCTTACCTGTGCCCATCATCCACTGCAGCCTTGTCTGTGCCCACCATTGCAGCATCACCTGTGCCCATCATTGCAGCCTCACCTGTGCCCACTACTGCAGTCTCACCTGTGCCCACCATTGCAGCATCACCTGTGCCCATCATTGCAGCCTCACCTGTGCCCACTACTGCAGCCTCACCTGGGCCCACCATTGCAGCCTCACATGTGCCCACCATTGCAGCCTCAACTGTGCCCATTATTGCAGACTGACCTGTGCTCACCATTGCAGCGAGACCTATGACCGCCATTGCAGTCCCACCTGTGCCAACCATTGCAGCGTGACCTGTGACCGCCATTGCAGCGTGACCTGTGACCACCATTGCAGCGTGACCTGTGCCCACCATTGCAGCCTCACCTGTGCCCACCATTGCAGCCTCACCTGTGCCCACCATTGCAGCCTCACCTGTGCCCACCATTGCAGCGTGACCCGTGCCCACCATTGCAGCCTCACTTGTGCCCATCATTGCAGCGTGACCTGTGCCCACCATTGCAGCCTCACCTGTGCCCAACATTGCAGCCTCACCTGTGCTTATCATTGCAGCATGACCTGTGACCATCATTGCACCATGACCAGTGCACATCATTGCAGCGTGACCTGTACCCATCATTGCAGCATGACCAGTGCCCATAATTGCAGTGTGACCTGTGCCCATCATTGCAGCATGACCTGTGCCCATCATTGCAGCCACACTTGTGCCCATCATTGTAGCCTTACCTGTGCCCATCATCCACTGCAGCCTTGTCTGTGCCCACCATTGCAGCATCACCTGTGCCCATCATTGCAGCCTCACCTGTGCCCACTACTGCAGCCTCACCTGTGCCCACCATTGCAGCCTCACCTGTGCCCACCATTGCAGCCTCACCTGTGCCGAGGAAGAGAGAGGGCGGCCGGATCATTACAGGGGAAGAGAGAGTGGAGGAAGAGGAGAGCTGGCGGATAACAGTGTGCGGCTATAGCCCATATAGTGTGCGGCTATAGCCAATATAGCTGTAACAGCTTATATTGCAATTGCCGTCTGCTCGTGGTTACACACAGCCCTGCCTCCTGACCTGTGATAGACAGAACGATGGTCCAATGCTGGGATGCGTTCTATCTATCACATGCGCCGGTCAGAAGGTGGGGCTGTGTGTAATCACAAGCAGATGGCAGTTGTAATGTAAGCTGTTGCAGCGGGCTATATCCGCTCTCTGTGATCCGCCAGCTCTCCTCTTCCTCCACGCTATTTTTCCCCGGCGATCGCTGGGAGAAAAAGCCCCCCCTCTCCCAGGCAGCCCATCCTTGCAAGCCCTCATTTTCACACCGTGATCTGTGAATTTCAATTTGAGAGCTGATATACTGTATATTTACAAATGTTTAAATATCTTTTTCCTGGCGCCTTCATGGCAGCATACATATGACTGAAGCTTCACCTGCTATCAACCCACAGGCCCAAATATAAACATAAGTTTAAGCCCTATCCTAGGCTCACCCTTCTCTTTTAGTCCCTAAGACTTGCAGGAACCGATTTACTGACCTCTTACATTAGCCGATATTGGCTTCTCTATTCAGGTTATGCTCTCCAGTTTAAAGTCCTTAATCTTAGGCTGCTAAATGCACCCATGACATAAGGAGTTAAGTTTTTCTGTGAATCTTTTTCAGACATATGTTTTGTCTTTGGACTAGGGTGTAGCAGTTGCAGAGTTTTTCCTATTTTTTTCTTTATCTTTTTCTTTACCTTTCTGATGTTTCTTCTTTTGATTGAGGTTCTTGGGTCATCGCCTTATGGTTTACAAGTGCGTGTGCGCTATTTTGCCATTTATTAGGCACATGCTCACGCACATACTCTTGGCAGCCATTTTTCTGTAGGAACTGTGTTGGATTAGGTGAGGCAGTTGCATGCACAATGTGCAAACCTTCCTCTGACTGCCATCTTTACTTGTTTCTCCTGGAGGACCTATCTCAGATTGTCGGCCATGGTTTTCTGAAGTGCTTTACTTACCCTAGCTCAATTTGTGGAGTGTAGTGTTCTGCTGTCTTCCTGGGAGGAAGGCTCCTTCTGTCTTGCTTTTATCCATTATGCTTTATGCATTACCATTTTTATATTGCATGTTTTTTTCTGTGTTCCCTTCGCCTTCTTGTTAGATAATTTCCTTTTCTCTTGTGTGGGCGTCTCTATTCCTTCCTGATCGCAAGTGGCACACATTGGGACTAGGAAAGGCTATACCTATTTTTTGGACCACTTAAAACACTTTTATATCATATCTAATGCATCTTATTGTATTGCCATAGCTTTCTGCAAGCAATAAAGACTTTCATGGATTCCAAGTGTTTGATAAGTTCAGCTATCTGACGAAGATTGTTTGTGGTCTCAGGAAGAGATTGTCACAATGATTGGAGTCAGAATAATCCTACTATTTTTGATTTACAAGTTTTTTTTCTTATTGTGATTTACCAATTTAGCCGGGCACACAATATTCGTTTTTAGGACACACTATTATTTTTTCTTCGAAAAGCTCTGGTCGATTTGTCTCGATTAGTGTCCCTCGATTAGTGTCCTTTTTTTTCTAATTTTAAATGCTCCTATGCAGCTGCCTAGGTGGACGACATGCCACAATCTAAAGATTAGCAAAATGCCACTAGGTAAGAGGTCAATCTTACTGTAAGAATATCTTTTTTAGGAGCACTTTTTTGATGGGATGTTTATTTATGCAGGCCTGAACAGAGAGAGAGACTCTACTTCGAATCTCCCTGACTCCTCATCAGCAGCAAGTTCTGCTTCTCTGATCGCACAGCTGACAGAGATTGAAGATAGTCATTCATTAGAGGAAGAGGACTTGACAGAGAATATTATTATTATTATTATTTTTCCCTTATTAATCATTTTATTGCAGAAGTTAAAGCATTTGTAAAGGCAAATGTATTTTTTATTAAAATAATAGAGATGTTATACTCACCTGTTCTTCTGGGGTCCTCCTCTAGCTATCTTGGCTCCTTCTCTTCTTTGTCTGCCCCCATAGCTATACGTGTGGGCTTGATTATGAGCTGGGTTGTGAGCACCTATTGATACACACAGCATGGCTCAGCCCCACCCCCTGCTCTCTGCTCTCAGGATTTTGAGATTGGGAATAGAGAAGAGATCAACTGAAGTTGGGCACAGCGCTGGATCGATACCAAGAAGGGCACAGCAAGAGAAAATCGTTTTTTTACCTTATTGCATTAAGTTAAAAAAATATTTCACCCTTAGAACCATTTTAAGCATGCTATTAAGAGGGAAGAGTGCTCCCAGTAAAAAGGAAAATTTTCTCTATTTCTTCTATCTCCAGACGAAGAAGAATTTGGTGGCTTTTCCCTTGATTGAGAACATTAAAGATTTGGTTTTATAGGTATAAAAGAAAGCAGATAAAAGGCCTATATTCCACAATAGGCTTTCCAAGCTTTACCACCTGTTGGAGGGAGATGCTCAGATGTTTGATTCTCCTTCTACAGTGATGTGTTTGGCAACACATACCCCGTTACCCTTGGAAAAACGCTGTATTATTTTGAGATGTGTTGGACTGCAGAATAGACTTTGATCTGAAGAAAACCTACCAGGCAGCTAGAATGGCCTGCAGAACAATGTTTTTTTGTCATCTGTCTCTAGTTAAATTCTATGACACACGGTTAATCTCACAGTAAGAGGCCATAACCGCGAAGGAAAATCCCTTTGCAGTTATGGCCTCTTACTGTGAGATTACCGTGTGTCATAGAATTTAGCTGTATATTATCCATATATGATTCCAATTCCTGCATAGTAAATGTTATATTCTCGTCTATTGTTAGACGGTTTTTATCAATACAATTTGTACTTTTTATTATACTTCTTTACGCATCTTTCTGGTTTCCAACCTATGCCTATAAAGTTCCAGGAGGCATCTCCTTTGTTTTTTTTTCTCTATTTAGGTATGTGGCTTTAGGTTCATAGGTTCCAGTCATTGACTATACAGTTGGCTTTCTATCTATAATTTCCTTTTTAGAGATGGGCTCAAACATCAGCTGTTTGTTTGTAGAACAAACGAACATATGGAGCGTTCGTGGGATGTTCGCACGCCATGGAGCACCCCATAATGCACTGTGAGATCGCAGTGCATTAAAGGCTACTGAATGGCCAAAGCATGCACCTGACCTGCATGCTTTGGCCAATCACAGCGCGAGGTCAACGCCCCACACTATATAAGGTTTTTTTATGCATTGATACATGTCCCGCAGGGCAGTACCCAGGTCCCCATATACTTTTTATGGCAATATAAGCCTTTTGATTTTTTATGTTCATGTCCCATAGACTTTAATAGGGTTTGCATGTTCGCTAGAACTTTTTGCTTGTTCGAGGTGTTCTGGTGCAAACCGAACTGGGGGTGTTCGGCTTATCCCTACTCCTTTTCCACATTCATTAATCTATATAGTTTGGATCCAACATCTCTCACTTTCAGAGATTTTTCACTGCCCTTGTGACCCCCTTTCCTCTGCCCTGAAGGTCCCTGTTCTCTGCCCTTGTGACCCCTCCTCTCTACCATACTGACCCCTGCAGACCCTTCTATTCTGCCCTGCTGATCCCGGTCCTCTGCCCTTGTTCTCCACCCTGCTGACTGTGGTAGGAGTAGGAATGGGGTGGATATGTGCTGGGAAAAAGTCTTTGGTCATTTGTGCAATTTCTTCTTATGAGCATCATCTGACCTCATGTTTGTTTTCTTTTCACTATTATTCCTGAATGCAGGGTCAATTTGAGATAAGTAACCTGGTTGTGTCTTGCTTCAATACCTTGAGTCTCTCAGTCACAACAAGCATGTGGCAATGGAATGCTAGAAACCCCTGGATTATCATAAAACCCAGGTAGCTAACATTTTTAGAAGGCGAGGTTAGCAATGGCAACTTACATGTACTCTTTGTACAGGTCTCCTTTAAACTGCTTCCTTATTTATATCCAGTTATACATCTTATTTTTATATCTTCCACGGATATATTATTTGAAGTTCATCATCATTCCCAGCCAGATCATTTCATCAAATGTGTCTCCCGCAGCCTGCAAAAACCAACAGTCAAATAAAGGCCTGTATGTGAAGTTCAGAGCAAAGCAGCCTCCGTGATGTTTCATGTTTCCAGGAAGACAACATCACACATTTGTCTGATCTGAGTCAGCAAAGCCGTGGCAAAATGGATTTTTTTTTACTAGAAAGCACATTCAGGTTAAATAGAATTAACAATATGTTTTATTTATGAGAAAAATTTGCAGTTCCGTGAAGAAATGGAAAATAATTATAAAACAAAACGAGTGTAAAACAGAACAGCGAAAAAATTGTACATTTTAAATCAGTCTCAGTTTTGCTGTGTAATGATTTATTCAGGTATTACTTCTTATCTAAATTATTCTGTAGTGTTTTACAGAGAATATGTTCACTATTCACATCTGTCATTAGCACAGTATAGCTAAAGTGGAACTTCACTCTCCCAATCAACAGTGATTATTTTTAATCCCCATGCTGCTAGCATTAGTAAATAGATATGAAAGTGTATCATATTTACATTACTTGTTTTAAACTTTTTTTTTAATTTCTTTAGTACTTCCTGGTTTTCTTACCTAGGTAAATTATATCATACACCCCATGAGTCTTCAGGAGAGGAGGAGGGGTTTTCTCGGCTAAGCACACCCCCCTACCTGCATGCTTGAGCTAAGGGCAGATGATTTCCAGGAAGTAAATTATACATGAATCATTTGCCCTTACTCAAGATGGCCACGGACAGACATGCTTGGGGGATGTTTTTCAAAGTAATTTCTTAGCAAATTAAAGCGTGGAGACATGGATGGGTGGGTGGGGGGTTTGTTTTGAATATTAAAAATGAATTAAATTGTGTCTTTGGTTTATGATTCTCAGATGCAGTGAAGAATCACTTTAATGCCTCTTATATAAATATTCATATACGTTATTGGACCATTCCAGTGTGTTGCTGGAGTGTGAGAGTAAAACTACATACAAACCATAAGCTAAGAAAATGTCATCAGTCTGTTTTATCAGTCTCCTTTTCCCCCAGTGAACACCCTGCCACATTGTTGCAACATTGTAACTTTACAGCAGTCACTAGGTATGAGACTGCAGCAGGGGGCTGACCTGTGTTAGCTATTTGTGAATATAGCCAATGACTGCACAGGTACCAGGATCTATGAGACTAATATGCGCTAGTTATTTGTGAATATAACCAAGAACTGCACAGGTACCAGGATTTATGATGATCGTGTCATATCTGACCCAACATTTTAGTCCTGGAAGAGGTAGCTGATAGTGAATGATGTGTAAATAAAGATAACACATTCTTTCTGGAAAGAAAACACTTCTTTAAAAAAGATGTAACTTTAACTGGCTTACATTTCATTTGCAGAAACTCTCATTATACACTAGACATGTGCATTCGTTTTAGTCCGAATGCATTTTTGTCCAAAATTCAGGTATTTTCGTTATCGTTTTAACAAACGATAATGAACGTGCAGAATCTGAAAACCGAAAGATCCGACATAAACAAATGCTTTATTTTAGTTTTCGTTGTGACAACAGTTGGATATAGATAGGAGATTCGACATGATGCTGACAATAAAAATCTGTGTCCATCGAACCTGTGGTCGAATGTGCCTAACCTTAACTCTATTAGTCCAAGATTATTCTACATAGAGAGAAAAGATATAAAAGAAAGAGAAAAGATTCGACAGAGAGAGAAAAGATTCGACAGAGAGAGAAAAGATTTGACAGACAGAGAAAAGATTCGACAAACAGAGAAAAGATTCGACAAACAGAGAAAAGATTTGACAGAGAGAGAAAAGATTTGACAGAGAGAGAAAAGATTCGACAGACAGAGAAAAGATTTGACATCGAGAGAAAAGATCGCTGCTGGAATCGGGTGGGGGAAGTAAAATAAAAATAATGATGATGATGAATGTTATTGGCTGATTGTAACCAAAGAGGAGGAGCAGTAAAATAGCTAGAACTAAGTACACATGTACAGCCAACTTACTTTCACTTACGATTGCTAGCAGAGAGAGACACACACTGAATCATTTCAGAAGACAGTCAATCTTAGCTGGTCCGTTTGTCAGAGAACCTGAATTATTTAGCAATTAAGCATAAGCACAGCAGCAGAACAATAGTGAAGCAAGCTACAGTTCAACCTAACTTTTTCATAATAATCTGCTGCTATTGTGTTAGTGTTGTGAACTTGATAGTGATACTAGTGTTGCTAGTGTTGTGATAGCCTCAGAGGCTGCCCGTGTTGTGGGGGGGGGGGGGGGGGGGGATTTATTATTATAGATTCTATATTATAGATTGAGATTCTATATAGATTCTATATACCCTATCTTGTTAGCTGTCTGATCAGTGATCACTATCACCAATCCATTTTCTGTTTGAACTATATACATTCAACCAGTGATGTAAGTGACTGAGTTAAAATAAACTGAGTTACCTAACGCAGTTACTTTAGAGGGTAACGAGTAATCTAACTGATTACTTTTCCCCTCATGGTAACTCAATTCCCATTACTTTGGCTTAGTTACCCCAATTACATCTACCGCCACTAGATGGCAGTAGTGTAATTCCGGTGTCCCGATGAAAAAGTTCCCCCGCCGGATAAGGACCCCCTGTACTGCGCAGGCGCAGGGCTTGCGCAGTACGAAGGACTACGGAGCTTACGAAAATTGCCGAACCTAAACAGCTCTGAGTGAACTCTACACCGCGCAGGTGCAGTTAACATGTAATTGTACGAGGCGATGCCGCACGCTCCTGATGCTCGTGCTACTCTGCAAGGGGCGTCTATCTTGTAAGTAAGGGGCGGGTCTAGTATTACTGTAACCAAGGGGCGCATTTATTATTATTGTTATATATCCAGCTCTGCCCATTAATTTAACATTCGCCCTCTTCTGTAGCCATCCGCCCCTTACACGATATAATAATAATAGACCCGCCACTTGCTTACACGCTATAACATATCTGCCCCTTGGTAAGAGTAATAATAGAGCAGCCCCTTGGTTACACGATATATAACAATAATAATAAATGCGCCATTTGGTTACAGTAGTACTAGACCCGCCCCTTAGTTACACGTATAGAATATTAAAAAAAAGTCAGTTACTTTGCTGCGTAACTAATTACTTTTCCAATGTAGTAACTGAGTTACTAACGCAATTACTTTTTGGAGAAGTAATTTGTAACTTAACTAATTACTTTTTTAAAGTAAGATGACCAACACTGCATTCAACATGAACGGCAAAGATTCGACAAATCAGCGAAAAACATACAAACATTGAATCTTTGGCTTATGGTGTCTGTTGATATTTCTAAGAAGATTCGACGGAGCAGCTAAACTATACAGCGTCATACAGTTTAGCTGCTCCGTCAAATCTTTTTTGAACATTCGACAGACACCATAAGCCTTCAATGACAGATTCAACCTTAATTAATTTGGATTTTCGGACAAATGCAATTTTTTACGAAAAACAAAATAAATAAAAACGAATTTCGGGAGTAACTAAATACATTTATTTTTCAGAAGAAAATGAAATTCCAAAACGAAATGTTTCAGTGTGCACATGTCTATTATACACTCATTATAAACAATTGCCAGGTTCATTCATTTAAAAAATACTGTTTTTATCTATTTTTTTTTCTTTCACTCTTCTCAGTGCTGTTGATAATCTTCAGCCACCTACAGGCTGAATACACTTACTCCAGTGGTGGCTGTACATCGGAGCTCAGAGTAGGCTTCCAGGTGGTGACAATGGTGGATCACTTCTATGCATCAATAGAGCCTTTTATAGTCTCCTGAAAGCATGTAGCAGGGTGACAACACATACTGTATTATACTGTATATATTTTTATATATATATATATATTTATTTATTTTTTGTGACTGAGTTAACACACTTTAACATTACTTCTACTTTATGAGTAAAGCTGTTGTATTTTAGAAAAGTGGAAAGGTTCCCCCAAAGTGGGGGTTTTAGGCAGCAAAATAGAAAAATTAGGACAATGTTTATATGAAAGAGTGGTTATTTATGTATAGTACCAAAAGCATAACATAATGATTAAAACATGAGCTCCAGTAGGAAATTAAAACTAGGCTGAAAATACACTAGCAGACAAAACTTTCATAGCAACATTAATGATAAAAATGTTGACAGTTTGGAAAGTGAGACTGACGCGTTTCAACCCAAAATACAAGGGTCTTCTTCAGAGGATTAGTCTGCTGAAAAAATAATACATTACAGGTACACATGTCAAAATTATTTTCATACAGTAATGGGAAAAATAAATACCATACAGTGCAGACATGTAATATAGTTACCAAGTGGTGTATGTTCAACAGGAAGAATACTTCCTACATGGAGATCCTTTAGAAAGCTCCCCTTCTCTCTGGGTAGTTCCAAAGCACACCACACTCGTGTAGAACGTGTAGAAAGTAATCGAGCAATATGGCTTGTGAGAGGTCACACTAAAGTTGACCCCCCAACGGATCAAGCGGCGGTCAAATGGGGGGAAAACCACACCTACAGCGAAGATCCAAAATGAATCAATTGATAGCTCACAGCAATATGTAACCAACCAAACAAAACATTCACATGGCAACAACATCCCAATCATTTATAGCAGAGGGTGCGATAAAGTAAGTGCATGTCCACATGCATGTAATATACATGCATGTATGGCCCTCTGCTAGAAGATATTACATTAAAATTAAATTAAATATACGGAGGGTCAAAATTACAATATATCAGCTCCTTAAGTGAAGATCAAATCCCATAAACATATATAATTTACATCGTGAAGTGAAAATGAACAGTGCTGAGAAGAAAATTGGGAAAACAAAAAAGAAGTGAAAAAAAAGAAAATAAAAGGGAAAGGAAACATTAAACAAAAAACAAATAGTGGATAGAGGTACTGTGAGAAGTGTGTGTGCTAATAAAAAAGGGTGTGTGGGCTGTTGTATTTTTGGCTTTCATCTGCCATCTGTCTTCTGCCATACCTTCAAACAGTCTTGAATTTGGTGGGGAAGTTCAGCAGTTTGGTAGTATTTTTTCTGACCACTGATACTGGGGCATATTTTCTGACCACTGATACTGGGGCATATTTTCTGACCACTGATACTGGGGCATTTTTTTCTGACCATTAAAATTATGGAATTTTTATGACATCTGATACAGGGGCATTTTTTTCTGACCACTGATACTGGGGTATTTTTTTCTGACCACACATACTGGGGATTTTTTTCTGGCCACTGATACTGGGGCAATTTTTCTGACCACTAAAACTGGGGCATTTTTTCTGACCACTAAAACTGGGGCATTTTTTCTGACCACTGATACTGGGGCATTTTTTCTGACCACTGATACTGGGGCATTTTTTATGACCACTGACACTGGGGATTTTTTTATGACAACTGACACTGGGACATTTTTATGACAACTAATACTAGTGATTGTTTTTCCTGGCCACTGATACTGGGGCATTTTTTATGACCATTGATTCTGGGAATTTTTTTATGACCACTGAGGTCCATCAACTACCTAAAAAATCAGCCACTGATCTTCATATGGATCGGGACGGTAAGACAGGCACTGCTGCACTAAAAAATTCAACAGGTGGAATTCTTAAAAATAATCCTTCAAATCGTATTATTAAAAATAATAAAAAGGACCAAGGAGCGATCCCTAAAACCCAACGTACACAACTAGACGATTTTTTAGACCGGAACCGGATCCCACAGATCCCTCCGTTACCAACTCCACTGACACAAACAGGAATTCTCCAGTCAGTAGTAACTCAGATAGAGATGGAGCCCACCACGGTCAAGGGTCTAGTGAGGGAGGTCTAAGCATCATAAACCTGTCTTCCTACACACTTTCTAAATGTGAGCAGGAAGTACTATCGTTGGGGTTATCGTTTTGTCCTAATAAGAACTCAGATATCTTTGAGGTTATCAAAGACATTCACCTTTTTGCTCGAAATTTGTTTTATAAAAGTCTATATAAAAAACAGATTAAAAAAGAAGGGGATTTACCACCCAATTTAAAAGCAGCAGACTTTAAAGCCTTGAGGGACCTCAACCTTCTTCTACTGGAAAGCGGGGCCTGGGATGAACATGATGAGGATCCCCTGGACAGTGAGGGGAGTGAGGAGGAGGAAGAGGAGGGTGCTACATATGAACCAAAAAAGTTTAAACGCAGATCACATGTCTTTCCACAACTCAACCAGAATCCAGCTTTGGCATTATTTGTTAAGCAAACCGCCAAAGATCTGGAAAGATTAAAAGAGGACCTAGGACAGCAAAACTTGAATATGGGTCAAAGGAAAGCACTTCAATCTCTTAAAAACAACTTTGATATTACAATTAAGAGTTCCGATAAGGGAGGAAATATCGTAATCATGAATAATCTAGACTATGAAAATATGGTCCTTAGAATACTCAATGATTCCAATTGCTACAAATTAATTGCCCCCTCTTTGGTGGACAAATACAACCAGGACTTTTATGTCCTGGTTGATGAATCCTTCAATGTGGGGACAATTACCCAAGAAATCTGGGACTTTATTAGAACCAGATACCCCAGACTACCTACTCTATATGCCCTCCCTAAGGTGCACAAAAGTCTCCAAAGTCCACCGGGGAGGCCTATAGTATCAGGTAATGGATCCATCACTGAAGGGCTCAGCCAGGTCATTGATGACCACCTGAGACCCCACGTTATGGATCTACCGTCCTATACCAAGGACACCATTCATCTGTTACAGATCATTGAAGAGTTGACTATTCCAGAGACGGCGATTCTAGTGACTATTGATGTAGAGTCACTATATAATAGCATTCCACATGATCTAGGAATCGTGGCAGTAGATAGAGTTCTAAAACAAAGAACTACCACAGATTGGAAATTCAATTCCTTCATTATACAGATGTTGGACTTCATCCTCCGACATAATGTCTTTATCTTTAAAAATTCCCACTACCTCCAGGTGCAGGGAGTAGCTATGGGGACGTGTTGCGCGCCCTCATATGCGAATCTGTACCTGGGGGAGTGGGAAAAAGATTTTTTGGCCAGTGAGCATGCGTCTATGTACACCTGCCGCATTTTAATGTGGCAGAGGTACATAGACGATGTTTTTATTATTTGGGACGGCTCCGAGACACAATTGCTTGAATGTCTGGAGCTCATGAACGATAATACCTACAACTTGTTTTTCACAATGAGTTTTGACTATAGTGAGATTCACTTCTTGGATATCTGCATTAAAAAAGCCCCTAATGGAAATTTAACTAGTAGGTTGTTTCGGAAGGAAACTGCTGGTAACACCCTGCTCCATGCAGACAGTTTCCATCCACTCTCATTAAAAAGATCCATCCCCTTCAGTCAATTCCTCCGGATCAGAAGGAACTGTACGGAGGAAGAGGATTTCCAGAGAGAAAGTGATGGATTAACTTTAAGACTATTAGATAGAGGCTATACTAAAACATGCCTCAAGAAGGCTTTCAATAGGGTTAAGGCTCTGACCAGGAAAGATCTCCTCTTTAAAAAGAAGAAAAAGAATTTTGATGATAACACCCGTATTATATTGCGGTTTTCAAATGAACATGAGAGGATCCGCAAAATCATCAACAAGAATTGGTCAATCCTCACAGATGATCCAGTTGTGGGTACTTTGGTCTCACCCCGTCCTTTGATTTCATATAGAAAGACGGTTTCGATTGGCAATTTAGTCACACAAAGTGAATATAAAGGAATTTCTAGAAAGGATCCATGTAGGAATTTTGGAACTTTTCCATGTGGAAATTGTGCTCAATGCTCAGTTATTGGCCAGAGGACCACACTGACGCTGCCAAATGGGATAGACTTCTCCCTGAGACACTATGCTTCTTGCCAGACTCAGGGGGTGGTGTACCTCATGCAGTGTCAGTGTGGTTCCTTTTATGTAGGTAAGACCAGACAAAAACTTAGTAAGAGAGTTGAAAAACATATGCACGATATGAAGATTTGTAATCTATATCTGCCTTTGGGGCGCCATATAGCCAAGAAACACAACTACAGATTACCGAAAGTGAATTTCACTGTCCTTGATAGATTTCATATTCCAATCAGAGGAGGAGATTGGAACAAGGTTCTTCTTCAGCGGGAAATGCGTTGGATTAGAACCTTGAAGGCAACCACTCCTCCAGGTTTAAACGAGGTGGAAAGCTTTAGACCATTTCTGGATGGTTACAGCTCGGGAAAAACTGATTAAATTATTACTGGAGGTAGCTTTAAGTTTCTTCAATATAATAAATAAATAAAAAAACAATTCAAAAACTTATAGAATCTTTTTTCCAGTCCTCTTTCTCTGCAGGTCCCTCAGCCTAGGGGGGTTTCCCTTTGAGACTCCTTGTCTCTCTTTTAGCAATTTACTGGGTGGGGTGAATGGTTCAGTTAGGGGGTTTTCTTTATACATCCTTGTTGGACAATACTTGTAAATGTATGTGTTGACTTTATCATTGTAAATGGCTTTGCCTCCTGGGGCTTTACTCACCGAGGAATAGAAATGTTGATGTTCCAATTTTTTGCTTGGCAGGGGTTCTTTTTGTGTCCTTCCACTACTCTCTACCTGGCATCTCAACCCCAACAGACCCATAGGCTCCCTATCCCGCGATGAGGTGCATCGTGGGAATTTTCCTTTTAGGGGGTTAAGTCCCTTCATCTTCCATCCCTGATGGTTTGGCTGGAGGTGACTTTGGGTCTCTTGGGGCAGTGGCCACCCAGAGGTTCAGGAATAACTTTCTCTGACCCTCAGATGTTGACCCCTTTTGTTTTGCCAGTGGTCTTAGCCCTTTATTGTTGCTTTAATTTTTGGGGGATGGGGGGGTTTCGCCCACCAGTGTACCTGGGCCCCTATTAGGCTCTAGGACATTGGAGGGGGGGGGCCCCCCTATTTACCTCCATGCAACAACAGACTCTCTCCCAGTATCGACCCTCTACCCCCCAGCCTATTACATCTTGGTGCGGAAGATTTCCGCTTTCCTGGGGGCATTGGGGACCTATTTACCCAGTTGTCTCCCCTTTCCGTGCCCCACCTTTTCTGTCCAACTTGGGCAGAGGGGGTGGTGACGGAGGTGGCTGGTTTGGGTGGCTCGCGCGGCCACCTGCATTCTGGGTGGCGTGGTTCCACTTCTGCTGTCTTTACGTTCTTGTCCCATGCAAACTACCCTGCGCATGCGCACCCTCAATCTGGGCCGCTTGCGCCACAAACAAACCTTCTTTGGCTGGGATTTCACATCGCGCATGCGCTCTATGCAATGCGCGATGGTGTTGTATGGGGCAGGGACGTTTTTAGACGCCTTGTGGACGGCGCTCCCTTGGGTGCGGATGGCTGCGCGCGCACACTCATGCCGCCTCCGCTACATGGATTACCTTCCCTTTCTTTCCATCAGGGATAAGACGCAGCCCATTGGGCGGGCTTTTGCGTGACGACGCCGGACGCCTTTTGCGTCTGACGTCGTCCGGCAACACCCACTGGGGCCGGAAAGAGCCTTTTTACACCTACATAAGGACGCCTGAGACGGCATATGGCGTCATTCCCTTCCACAGCACTGTGCTGTGCGAACTGCTCTCTACCTTTGGGATATCTTGGGAGTCTTTTTCCTGGAATTTCTCCACCTTTGGACCCTTTGATTATGGACCCCAGGGTGAGTTACTTATATGGGACAAACGGGGGGTATCTTGGGTTTCCTCCCAAGAGTACCACTGTTTCCCAGATTTTATATCCAGGTTCTGATTTTTTACTCCCGTTTTTCCATTGGTGGTTTTTAGGTCTTTATGCCATTAGATGTATGGAACTTTTTTATCCGTGCCGTCTTGTAGAGAGTATGGGAATGCGACCTTTTCCCCTTGCCAGCATTTGGACGTCCTTTCTTCTCGGAGAGTGAATGGGAGGCAATGCTATATATGCGATGTTATATATGACTATGTAAGTGTATTATTCATAGTGTATTATTCATATATACTGAATATTTGTATACTTTTATGCAATATATGATTCTCTACTCTATGTTAAAGTGGGGTACAGAACTTTTCTTTATATAATTGACATGTCTTGATATTCTATAGATGGTGACTATAATTCCCTGAGGAAGATAGGCATATTTTCAGCCATTTGGAAACGCGTCGGAATTCTTCACCTACTTCAGATATGCATATCATTTGTACCATTTGTCATGTTGTTTTTAAAATCTATATATGTTTTTTCTACAAATTTTGTATAATAAATCCATAAAAATTATCTCATGTAGCCTATATGGTTTTTATAGTTGCCGGTATAGTCCCACCTCTAGAGGTTTTTTTTTATGACCACTGATACTGGGGCATTTTTTATGACCACTGATACTGGGGTATTTATTTATGACCACACATACTGGGGAATTTTTTTCTGGCCACTGATACTGGGGCATTTTTTCTGACCACTAAAACTGGGGCATTTTTTTCTGACCACTAAAACTGGGGCATTTTTTTCTGACCACTAAAACTGGGGCATTTTTTCTGACCACTGATACTGGGGCATTTTATATGACCACTGATACTGGGGCATTTTATATAACCACTGATACTGGGGACTTTTATATGCCCACTAAAACCGGGGCATTTTATATAACCACTGATACTGGGGACTTTTATATGCCCACTAAAACCGGGGCATTTTTTCTGACCACTGATACTGGGGCATTTGTTATGACCACTGATACTGGGGCATTTTTTATGACCACTGATACTGGGGTATTTATTTATGACCACACATACTGGGGAATTTTTTTCTGGCCACTGATACTGGGGCATTTTTTCTGACCACTAAAACTGGGGCATTTTTTCTGACCACTGATACTGGGGCATTTATTATGACCACTGATACTGGGGAATTTTTTATGACCACTGATACTGGGGCATTTTTTAGGACTAATGACACTGGGGCATTTTTATGACAATTGATATTGGGGATATTTTTAAGACCACTGATACTGGGGATTTTTTTATGACCACTGGTACTGGAGCATTTTTTTTTATGACCACTGACACTGGGGAATTTTTTTTTGACAAATGACACTGGAGCATTTTTATGACAATTGATACTGGTGTTTTTTTAAATGACAGCTGATACTGGGGAAGTTTTTATGCCCACTGATACTGGGGGATTTTTATGACCACTGATACTGGGGCATTTTTGTATGACCACTGATACTGGGGCATTTTTTATGACAAATGACACTTGGGGCATTTTTTATGACAACTAAGGGAAATTAAAAAATGAAGAAAAATTTCCCTGACCACTGATACTGGGGCATTTTTTATTACCATTGATTCTTGGACATTTTTTATGACCACTGATACTGGGGCATGTTTTATAACCACTGATACTGGGAAATCTTTTATGACCACTGATACTGGGGCATTTTTTTATAAACACACATACTGCAGAATTTTTTTCTGGCCACTGATACCGTGGAATTTTTTTCTTCGAAAAACCACTGACATTGGAGTATTTTTTCCACCAACTGACAATCAATATATGTGGCACTATGACTTCAGAGAGCTGCACACTATACATTATGTTGCATGATACATGATTGTGACCATTGAACATTGTGCCAGCCACTGTATTTCGTAAACTGCGCTGTACATTGCATAATCTGACCAACATATCTATTGCCTCAACAACTGCTGGCTGCCATGTAGTTTCCACCTGTTTAACTGAAGTTGTTCTTTAAGGTAGGCTCACAAAAACTGTTAACTCTATGATCTGTTTTAATTGTAACTTAAAAAAAAATATTATTTCTTTAAGTTTATGTGCAGCTGTGAAACTCTCATTGATAGCACAGTTAAAGTGGTTGTATACCTGCAAAAATGTATGCTTACTTTTTTAAAAACATGTAAGGCAAAAGCCATAATGAGCTAGAATGCACCGCACACTAGCTTATTATGAAATACTTAATACTCATTATGAGCGAAGCATCGGCAGCTGATCTCGGTCACCACTGAGATAGCTGACATTTCCCCTTGGCGGGTCTTCCAGGATCGCAGCTACGCCCCTGGGTGGCCGGAGCCGAGACCTTCACAGCGCATGTGCCGCTGACGTCATCAGCTGATTGCAAAGTGAATATCTCCTAAACCGTACAGGTTAGGAGATATTCATTTTACCTACAGGTAAGCCTAATTATAGGCTTACCTATAGGTAAAAATATAAAAAAAAGGGTATACAACCACTTTTTGTATGTATACAACCACTAAAATGTATTTTGTGAGTGGGTGCAAGGACTGCAGCAATTGTAAGCAGTGTATACTGTGTGTGTAGATTAATTCACCCATGTCCCCCAAATATTTAGTACATTGTAGCCAAACTCACTTTTTACCTGTGTGCTTCATTTTTACTCACCTCCGGGGTGTACCTCTTTTTAAAGGTATAATGTTGGAAGGGGTGAAATTCAGTAAAGCAATTTAAAGAGCAATGATGATGTAGCCACCTTCGGCAACCAGACTTGGTGGTCACAAATCACTATTGATCTTTGTCCTGCTTTTCTGAACACGCTGGCATTTTATGACCTTAGACTATATACATTTTGGGAACTGTAAAAAGTTCAGCATCTCAACGTTTTCAATTTCTACATCTGCTTGTCATGCTGCATGTGATCAAAAGCAAATTGTTCCATTTTATGCCTTCATATTCATAGTGTCCTGGGGGTGGCATTGTTGTACTACTTTCCATTTAGGACTGCTATAGCTTTCTTTGCCTCATCACCCTATTGATTGACCTTGCTCTGCGATGCTTGTTCATGAATCATGACTTGCTGTAGACACAGTTTTAAAGCAACTTGTTCTGAGATATTTATACACCTGTTCAGTCCTACTTCCTTTTTGTTAAGGCTCCCTAAAAATACACTAAATAAAAAGTATGTGAATTAACGTTTGGACTCATTTTACATAACAGAAGATTGTTCTTTTCATTTGGCACAAACTTTTTTTATTGATATTAATTAATGTAATCATTTACACAGCATCAGCTCCTATAGGATTCATGCACTGAGGTTTGCCTGACATAGTTTCCCGCCGTTTTTCCACACCTGGGGAGCCATGTACGTGTTACATGACAACATACCATACAAGGGAATTTCTGCAAGCAACTGTGCTTTTTAAATGCCGTTTTCATCAGCGTTTACCTGCACATGCACGTCCAACTTATTTTCCAAACACAAAGCTGTTCGCATCAAGTATGGCTCCCCAGGTGTGGGAAAGCGATGGGAAATTACACCATGCATTTAAAATGCTTGAGTAAGCCCCGTGTGTATGCACCTTTCTAGTACATGGAACTATAGTAAAGCAAGCAGCTAACTGCACAGTTGAAAAACATATGGGAGCCATTTTACCTGCCAAAGGATTTATATTTTTGTCCGGTTAGTCCTGGGATTTATCCAGCTGTGGCAGAAAGCATAGCCAGCCCGTTGACCTGACTTTACTCTTCTCCAAAAAAGTACCACAGCTAGGTACCCTGTCTGTGACTTGGCAATGAAGGAGCAATAACAGAATGATGTCATCTTTCTGCTTTTGTTAGGGATGAGGCTTGAATCGGCATCACTGCTTCCATGGATTCACAGAAAATTCCCGGGATTCGCAACGTTGGCAAGTCACAAACTCTTGACAACAAATTTGCCAGGAGTAAGGAAAAACCCATAATGCAGTGCATATCTTTTTTCCCTTGTCATCTGTGCCACAAGAGCCAATGGGTGGCTCAAATCCATTTAGGGAGGGAGAGATGACAGCTCTGAAGTGTATCTAAAAATGAAAGCCTCAAAAATCTGTGAATTAAGATCTGCAGAGGTGCCCGTGAATGAAGATGCTGCAGGGAATTTGTGCATCAAGGATAGATCTGTAAAGGTCAAGGAACATACATAATACACAGTCTATGCGTTTTGTGGCACCAGTGATGTACTCTAACTAGCATATCTAGCACTCGGGGTCAATCATTTTCTTAACATCCCTCTCCCCCACAAAAAAAATAATGGGAGGGGATTAAAGGGGCATGGTTAAATAAAACCAGAGCCTGCTCACTGTATACACAGCCCACATATTACCCACAAAATATTCTTTACTTTGCCCCAAGAGGAAGTCTAACAATCATACACAACACTTAGCACGGTAATTAAAAAAAAATATATAAAACTCTTCAATTACATACCTTTATACTTTTCTACAGACAGCCTTTCTCAAAAAAGAACTACAGGAGTAAATAATGTTCTTAGAGTGCCGTGGTCAGGAGTATGTCACATAAAACACATCACATAAATTAGCACTCCCACATTTGTAATGCAATACAGAGAAATGGCAAGGTATAGACTGGACACTGTGTGGCTTGGAACAAGAAGTTGCTTGTCCCTTTAGCATGGGTGATCGCGGGCAGGTGACAGGTGGACCACAAACAGGTCCCTGTGCTGCCGACCCTGCCTTCTATGTGCCGGGCCTTCTCCCCCCATCCTCCTCCACCGTGCCTCCTCCACAACGCCTCCGCCGCTGTCATCAGTACAAAACGGTGGGCAGGAGGCCGCACAGTTCAAGACAGATGGTGGGAGGAGGAGTTGGCCAAATCTACTTTTCAAGTTAACCAATCACCAGCTTGTTTATATGAAAAGTCACTCTGGCAGCTCCCGCTCCCGCCCTCCATACAGAACTGTGCTGCCTTCTACTCCCTCCTCTGTATACCCAGGTAGGACACTGCTCTTGTATGGGGGTGATGTTAATGAAGCAGAGGACATTGCTATGGGACACTACTATAGAAGGGAAGGGGGGTGGGACAGAGGACACTGCTGAGGGGGGAGGGGGGAGGGGATCAGAGGTCACTGCTATAGGGGAAATGGGGGCAGAGGACACTACTGTGTGTGTGTGTGGGGTGATGTGAAAGGTGGTAGAGGACACTGCTATGGGGGAGAAGAGGACACTACTGTAGGGAGAGGTGATGTGAAAGGGACAGAGGACACTGCTATAGGCAGGGCCACCCCCATAGCATTACCCTCTACCGCCCTTCACATCACCCCCCCACAGTATTGTCCTCTGCCCCCCCTTTCCCCAATAGCAGTGTCCTCTGCCCCCCTCTTTCCTCCCATAGACAGGTATTTAAAAAAAATCTGAATTCACAGCAAGTGGCTGGGGATTCAGATTGTACAGATTGTGTCTCCCCTACCCTGGCACTCTAATTCAGCTTCCTAACCAGCCTTATACTAGTGCCCAGCATGAGGCTGGTTAGGCCTTAGGTTCCCCCCTAAAATCCATACCAGGCCCTTATCCGAGCATGCAGCCTGGAGGACAGGATGGGGGGGCGCTGACCTACCCAGATTACCTCACCCCCTCTGATGGCACATGATGTCAGAAGGGGTGGGGTCAGTTGGTTACATCACCGGGTGGCCCTGCCCATTCCCATATAACAGCTGTCACTGCTAAAAGACAGCAGTCGGCGAGACGCCTCCCATCGAGGCAGAGCTTTTTTTTTTTCTATTTTCCGGGTCCGCCTGCGTCGTGATTAAAGATTAATGGACATCGCGGGACACAACATTTTTTTAATAAAGGAATTGTCAAAAACTGTCTTTTGTGGTTTTTACTTTTTGACACTTTTTTTTGGTGAATGGGTAAGGGTACAATGTACCCCATACCCATTCATATAGGGGGCGGGATCTAGGGCCCCCCTTGTTAAAGGGGGCTCCCAGATTCTGATAAGCCCCCCCGCCCGCAGACCCCCACAACCACCAGGCAAGGGTTGTGAGGATGAGGCCCTTGTCCCCATCAACATGGGGACAAGGTGCTTTGGGGGGGACCCCAAAGCACCCTCTTCATGTTGAGGGGCAGCGGCCTGGTATGGTTCAGGTGGGGGGGCGCTCGCTCGTCCCCCCTATCCTGGCCTGCCAGGCTGCTTGTTCGGGTAAGTGTCTGGAATGGATTTTTGGGGGGGGACCCCCACGCCATTTATTTAAACATTTTTGCACAGGGTTCCCCTTTAAATCCATACCAAACCTAAATGGCCTAGTATGGATTTGGGGGGGGGGGGGAATCCCACGCTATTAAAAAAAAAATTAATGTGGGATTCCCCTTAAAATCCATACCAGACCTGAAGGGCCTGGTATAGATTTTGGGGGAACCCTCACGACATTTTTTTATTTCAATTGTGGCGCAGGGTTCCCCTTAACCACTTCAATACACTGTGTTATATTTACTACACTGCCTGCACTGACTGAATATAGAGTCTGCACTGAATATCTAGTCTACAGTAAATGCAGAGTATATATAAATTTATACTAGACTGTATTTATATATATATATATATATATATATATATATATATATATATATATATATAAATACACTGCCTGCATGCCACTAACTAACCTGCCTGCCTAATCTAGCTCAATCTATCTCTGTCCACACACTATACGTGGCCGCTATGTAAGCAGCCTTATATAGTGTGGGGCGTGAACTTAGTCCCCCTGAGCCATGATTGGTTAAAGTCATCTTGCCTTTGGCCAATTATGGCTCTCGCAGCAGAGCGCGCTGTGATTGGCCAAAGCATGCAGGTCAGGTTTGGACAATCATCAGACGTCAATGCACTGCGATCTCGCAGTACATTATGGGGCGTTCTGCGGTGCTCGAATTTCCCGCAAACGCCCCATATGTTCGGTTCGTTTGTGAGCTTTTTTTTTTTTTTTAATTCATATATTCTTTTAATATTGGCATTGTTATTGTTGTCCCCAATGTCATTGCCCCTCTTCTCATTGTTTGACAATATCTTGCCTTTTAACCCTACAAATGGGCAGAGTTGAATGACAAGATTCCATCCTCACCCCCTTATACTTTTTTTTTTGAAAATCATTTTTATTGAATTTTTCAATTACATACAACCTTATACTTTAATGGGATTTGCCACAAAGCAAGGAAGATTTGCAAACTGTACATGAACCGAACCTAGGCATATTCACTCATTAAAAGTCCCATGTTGTGTCAGCATATGTGTATGCAGAAAACCTGATAGGCCGCAAGTGCTTCGCCTCTTTGTATACATACTGAGTGCTGCTGTACAAGAGATTAACGTGGTTCCAAAGGCAGAAGTTTTTTTTTTTTTACCTAAAGTGGTTGTAAAGTCAGAAGTCATTGTTATCTTAATGCATCTATGCATTAAGATAAAAAACCTTCTGTGTGCAGCAGCTCCCCTCAGCCCCCCTAATACTTACCTGATACTTACCTGAGGCCATCTCAATCCAGAGTTGTTCCAGTTGAGTTGTGGATGCCTCTCCCTCCTCATTGGATGAGACAGCAGCTTGACGCCATTGGCTGCCGCTGCTGTCAATCGAAGGCAGTGAGCCTTTGAGGACAGAGAGGGAGCAGGGGTGAAACACGGCTCAGTGTCTGAATGGACACACAGAGCAGCGGTTTGGCTTGGGTGCCCCCATAGCAAGCTGCTTGCTGTGGGGCACTCGGCAGGAGGGAGGGGCCAGGAGCGGTTGCAAGGTACCCGAGAAGAGGAGGGTCTGGGCTGCTCTGTGCAAAATCATTGCATAGATTAGGTAAGTATAACATGAAAAAAAAAACTGGAACTTTAGTATCACTTTAATGCATTCTATGCATTAGGGTAAAAACAAAACCTTCTGGTACAGCTCCCCCCTGCCCCCCTTATACTTACCTGAGCTCCATCTCAATCCTCCTGGGTCTCTCTCTCATTGGCTCACACAGCAGTGGGAGTCATTGGCTCTTGCTGCTGTCAATCATTGCCAATGAGCCAATGAGCCAATGGGGGGGGGGGGGGGGGGCTGAGGCACACTCTGTGTGCGAATGGACAATGTCCATTAACAGAAGCGCAACTCAGGCGCAAGAATGCTTGAGTGCTCCTGTAGCAAGAGGCTTGATATTGGGGGCACTCGGCAGGGGGGAGGAGCCAGGATCACCGGCAGGGACCCCAGAATAAGAGGAGCAGGGCTTCTCTGTACAAAACCATTGCTCAGAGCAGGTAAGTATAACATGTTTGTTATTTGAAAAAAAAAGAACCTTTAGAATCACTTTGAAAGAGCTTTATCAAGGTAAATTCAGTTATTTACATTATTTGCCTTGAAAAATAAATTTTATGATTTTAATAAATACATATTTGCATTTATTGGTGTCTCTTTCTAGCTCAGAAAGTTACTTCACCTAAATTCATAGAAACCCACATTCATAAGTTTATACAGTGAACTGCTAATGCTCTCTGGACAAGATAACAAATTTGCTAAATGTAGGAATTCTATTCAATTCTTGGCCTCACATAAGCGTTTTCTATCCAGGCTTCTTGGTATAACTACAGGCTCCTTACACATGATTCATGAATAAGGATGGGCCCGGTGCTCGATGCGAACCCACGTTCGCATCGAGCACCGGGCGGTCGCGCGCGCGGCGAGCCCACAACTATTTGGGCCGCTCGCATCACGTGCGTGTGATGCGAGCGGCCCCGCAATGCATTGCGGCCGGCGCGGCCGACGCAGTGCATTGCTGGCTGATGGGCCAAGCATGCACTGTGACCCCGCATGCTTGGCCAATCACAGCCCCGGAAACTCGAAGAGCCATAATTGGCTACAGGCAGGACGCCTGTAGCCAATTACAGCTCAGGGCTGTAGTACACGCCCCCCCCTATAAAACGCCGCCACGCCGTCTGCGCCGGTCACATGCTGTTCCGGCGCAGATTGAGCAGGCTGTTCCTGTGACACTCTGCTGCATTTAGATAGATAGAGAGAGAGATTCACTTGCAGAGATTGAGTTAGATAGATTCAGTTACAAAGATTGATTGACAAAGAGGGGCTTGTAGTGTGCTCGTGGCAGGCAGGCAGAGCTCCTATATTTTGTTACCAGAAGCACCTATAGGACTTGTAGTGTGTTCGTGGCAGGCAGGCAGAGCTCCTATATTTTGTTACCAGAAGCACCTATAGGACTTGTAGTGTGTTAGTGGCAGGCAGGCAGAGCTCCTATATTTTGTTACCAGAAGCACCTATAGGACTTGTAGTGTGTTAGTGACAGGCAGGCAGAGCTCCTATATTTTGTTACCAGAAGCACCTATAGGACTTGTAGTGTGTTAGTGGCAGGCAGGCATAGCTCCTATATTTTGTTACCAGAAGCACCTATAGGACTTGTAGTGTGTTAGTGACAGGCAGGCAGAGCTCCTATATTTTGTTACCAGAAGCACCTATAGGACTTGTAGTGTGTTAGTGACAGGCAGGCAGAGCTCCTATATTTTGTTACCAGAAGCACCTATAGGACTTGTAGTGTGTTAGTGGCAGGCAGGCAGAGCTCCTATATTTTGTTACCAGAAGCACCTATAGGACTTGTAGTGTGTTAGTGACAGGCAGGCAGAGCTCCTATATTTTGTTACCAGAAGCACCTATAGGACTTGTAGTGTGTTAGTGGCAGGCAGGCAGAGCTCCTATATTTTGTTACCAGAAGCACCTATAGGACTTGTAGTGTGTTCGTGGCAGGCAGGCAGAGCTCCTATATTTTGTTCCCAGAAGCACCTATAGGACTTGAAGTGTGTTAGTCCCATCACACACACAGAGCTATATTTTCTTCCCAGAAGCACCTATAGGACTTGAAGTGTGTTAGTCCCATTACACACAAAGAGCTATACTTTGTTCCCAGAAGCACCTATAGGACTTGAAGTGTGTTAGTCCCATTACACACACAGAGCTATATTTTCTTCCCAGAAGCACCTATAGGACTTGAAGTGTGTTAGTCCCATTACACACACAGAGCTATATTTTCTTCCCAGAAGCACCTATAGGACTTGAAGTGTGTTAGTCCCATTACACACACAGAGCTATATTTTCTTCCCAGAAGCACCTATAGGACTTGAAGTGTGTTAGTCCCATTACACACACAGAGCTATATTTTCTTCCCAGAAGCACCTATAGGACTTGAAGTGTGTTAGTCCCATTACACACACAGAGCTATATTTTCTTCCCAGAAGCACCTATAGGACTTGAAGTGTGTTAGTCCCATTACACACACAGAGCTATATTTTGTTCCCAGAAGCACCTATAGGACTTGAAGTGTGTTAGTCCCATCACACACACAGAGCTATATTTTCTTCCCAGAAGCACCTATAGGACTTGAAGTGTGTTAGTCCCATTACACACACAGAGCTATATTTTCTTCCCAGAAGCACCTATAGGACTTGAAGTGTGTTAGTCCCATTACACACACAGAGCTATATTTTCTTCCCAGAAGCACCTATAGGACTTGAAGTGTGTTAGTCCCATCACACACACAGAGCTATATTTTCTTCCCAGAAGCACCTATAGGACTTGAAGTGTGTTAGTCCCATTACACACACAGAGCTATATTTTCTTCCCAGAAGCACCTATAGGACTTGTAGTGTGTTAGTCCCATTACACACACAGAGCTATATTTTCTTCCCAGAAGCACCTATAGGACTTGAAGTGTGTTAGTCCCATCACACACACACAGAGCTATATTTTGTTCCCAGAAGCACCTATAGGACTTGAAGTGTGTTAGTCCCATTACACACACAGAGCTATATTTTGTTCCCAGAAGCACCTATAGGACTTGAAGTGTGTTAGTCCCATCACACACACACAGAGCTATATTTTCTTCCCAGAAGCACCTATAGGACTTGAAGTGTGTTAGTCCCATTACACACAAAGAGCTATACTTTGTTCCCAGAAGCACCTATAGGACTTGAAGTGTGTTAGTCCCATTACACACACAGAGCTATATTTTCTTCCCAGAAGCACCTATAGGACTTGTAGTGTGTTCGTGGCAGGCAGGCAGAGCTCCTATATTTTGTTCCCAGAAGCACTTATAGGACTTGAAGTGTGTTAGTCCCATTACACACACAGAGCTATATTTTCTTCCCAGAAGCACCTATAGGACTTGTAGTGTGTTAGTGGCAGGCAGGCAGAGCTCCTATATTTTGTTACCAGAAGCACCTATAGGACTTGTAGTGTGTTCGTGGCAGGCAGGCAGAGCTCCTATATTTTGTTCCCAGAGGCACCTATAGGACTTGAAGTGTGTTAGTCCCATTACACACACAGAGCTATATTTTCTTCCCAGAAGCACCTATAGGACTTGAAGTGTGTTAGTCCCATTACACACACAGAGCAATATTTTCTCCCAGAAGCACCTATAGGACTTGAAGTGTGTTAGTCCCATCACACAGAGCTCCTCTATTTTCTTTGCATAAGCACCCACAGGACTTCTAGTGTGTTAGTGGCATCACACAGAGCTCCTATATATTCTTCTCAGCAGCACCCACAGGACTTCTAGTGTGTTAGTGGCATCACACAGAGCTCCTCTATTTTCTTTGCAGAAGCACCCACAGGACTTCTAGTGTGTTAGTGGCATCACACAGAGCTCCTCTATTTTCTTTGCAGAAGCACCCATAGGACTTCTAGTGTGTTAGTGGCATCACACAGAGCTCCTATATATTCTTCTCAGCAGCACCCACAGACTTCTAGTGTGTTAGTGGCATCACACAGAGCTCCTCTATTTTCTTTGCAGAAGCACCCACAGGACTTCTAGTGTGTTAGTGGCATCACACAGAGCTCCTCTATTTTCTTTGCAGAAGCACCCATAGGACTTCTAGTGTGTTAGTGGCATCACACAGAGCTCCTATATATTCTTCTCAGCAGCACCCACAGGACTTCTAGTGTGTTAGTGGCATCACACAGAGCTCCTATATTTTCTTTGCAGAAGCACCTATAGGACTTCTAGTGTGTTAGTGGCATCACACAGAGCTCCTCTATTTTCTTTGCAGAAGCACCCACAGGACTTCTAGTGTGTTAGTGGCATCACACAGAGCTCCTCTATTTTCTTTGCAGAAGCACCCATAGGACTTCTAGTGTGTTAGTGGCATCACACAGAGCTCCTATATATTCTTCTCAGCAGCACCCACAGGACTTCTAGTGTGTTAGTGGCATCACACAGAGCTCCTATATTTTCTTTGCAGAAGCACCTATAGGACTTCTAGTGTGTTAGTGGCATCACACAGAGCTCCTCTATTTTCTTTGCAGAAGCACCCACAGGACTTCTAGTGTGTTAGTGGCATCACACAGAGCTCCTATATTTTCTTCTCAGCAGCACCCACAGGACTTCTAGTGTGTTAGTGCATCACACAGAGCTCCTATATTTTCTTTGCAGAAGCACCTATAGGACTTCTAGTGTGTTAGTGGCATCACACAGAGCTCCTATATTTTCTTCTCAGCAGCACCCACAGGACTTCTAGTGTGTTAGTGGCATCACACAGAGCTCCTATATTTTCTTTGCAGAAGCACCCATAGGACTTCTAGTGTGTTAGTGGCATCACACAGAGCTCCTATATTTCCTTCTCAGCAGCACCCACAGGACTTCTAGTGTGTTAGTGGCATCACACAGAGCTCCTATATATTCTTCTCAGCAGCACCCACAGGACTTCTAGTGTGTTAGTGGCATCACACAGAGCTCCTATATTTTCTTTGCAGAAGCACCCATAGGACTTCTAGTGTGTTAGTGGCATCACACAGAGCTCCTATATTTTCTTCTCAGCAGCACCCACAGGACTTCTAGTGTGTTAGTGGCATCACACAGAGCTCCTATATTTTCTTTGCAGAAGCACCTATAGGACTTCTAGTGTGTTAGTGGCATCACACAGAGCTCCTATATTTTCTTCTCAGCAGCACCCACAGGACTACCGACTACAATGGCTGGAAGACCGCCAAGGGGAGGCAGAGCGTGCAGAGCCAAGAACACAGGGCAGACAGTCTCTGTTTCTAGTGGACGTGGCCGTGGACGTGGACGTGGTCGTGCATCGTCATCAGCACGTGGCCATGGGACACGCGCGTCTTTGTTTTCGGCAGCTGGACATGTGGAGCCGCATCATGCTGAAGGCTTGGTAGAATGGATGACCAAGCCCTCCTCATCCTCCTCATCCTCTCTCACCCCAGGCTCAGGGTACTGACAGAGCATCATCAGCCACCCCTTCCCTAGACCCACCATGTCCTCCTGAGGAGTCCCCCGAACTCTTTGAGCACAGTGTTGGGTACATGCTCCAGGAGGATGCCCAACGATTCGAAGGCTCGGATGACGATACCCAGCTTGAGGAATCTGGCAGTACAGTTCCACCAGCTGCAGCTTACTGCCAGGTTTGCTCTAGTGGTGAAGAGGGAGGGGATGATGAGGTCACTGACTCCACGTGGGTGCCTCAAGGGAGAGAGGATGAGGAGGAGGACGAGGAGGAGGAGGATGCGGCGTCACATGTCCAACGAGGCAGGATGCCCCCTGGAGGCCAGGTAGAGGCCAGCACAGCAACTGTACAACACCGCAGAGCTCCGCCTGTGCAGGGCGCTGCCTCTGCACGTTATCAGAAAAGTTCTTTGGTGTGGGCCTTTTTTGAGACGAGTGCAGCAGATCGCACCACTGCTATTTGCAATATTTGTCTCAAGCGTATCTCGCGTGGCCAAAACATCAGCCGCTTGGGCACGACAAGCATGACCAGACATATGGCGACCTGCCATGCAGCTCGTTGGCAGGCACACATAAAAGACCCACACCAAAGAACTAAGCGGACCTCTCCTTGCTCCTCCTCAGCTGGGATCTCCATCCCCACTACACCTTCAGTCCTCTCTGAAAGCTGCTCTGAGAGGACTGAAGGTGTAGAATTCGGTGTGTCACAACCAAGTACTTGCAGTACACCGACGTCCGAATGCAGCAGGCAAATTTCCCTGCCCCAGCTGCTGGACCGTAGAAAGAAGTACACTCCCAGCCATCCACATGCCCAGCGGTTGAATGCTAGCCTTGCTAAATTGCTAGCACTTCAACTGCTGCCTTTTCAGTTGGTAGACTCGGCCCCCTTCCGTGAGTTTGTTCAATGTGCGGTTCCTCAGTGGCAGGTTCCCAAACGCCACTTTTTCTCGCGGAAGGCGATTCCGTCTCTCTACCGGCATGTGGAGGGCAATGTCCATGCCTCGCTGGACAGGGCGGTCAGCGGTAAGGTGCATATTACCGCTGACTCATGGTCCAGCAGGCATGGACAGGGACGGTACCTTTCTTTCACGGCCCATTGGGTCACTCTATTGGCAGCTGGGAGGGATGCAGGACAAGGTGCAGTAGTGTTGGAGGTTGTTCCGCCACCACGCCTCCAAAACGCGACTACTGCTACTGGTTGTGACACACCTCTCTCCTCCACCCCCTCCTCTTCTTCTTCCTCCAGTGCTCTGTCCTTGGAACCAGCGGTGCTCCGTAGGCGTACAAGGGGCTACGCAAGTACGCAGGCAAAAAGATGCCATGCCGTGCTTGCGCTGGTGTGTTTGGGGGACAGGAGCCACACTGGGCCAGAGGTTCTGGCAGCTCTGCAGGGGCAGGCCGAGAGGTGGTTGACGCCACGTCAGCTTAAGCCAGGAATGGTCGTTTCTGACAATGGCACCAACCTCCTCTCCGCCCTGCGACAGGGGCAGCTCACCCATGTGCCCTGCATGGCTCACGTCCTCAACCTGGTGGTGCAGCGGTTCTTGGGCAGGTTCCCAGGCTTACAGGATGTCCTGAGGCAGGCCAGGAAAGTCTGTGTGCATTTCCGCCGATCTTATAATGCCAGTGCTCGGCTGACTGAGCTGCAAAAGGAGCTGAACCTGCCCAAGAACCGCCTAATATCTGACATGCCCACCAGGTGGAACTCAACGTTGGCCATGCTGCAGCGACTGCACACGCAGCAGAGGGCCATCAATGAGTACCTTTGCGACTACGGCACCAGGACAGGGTCAGGGAGCTTGGGTTTTTTTCCCCACGTCAGTGGAGCATGATCAGGGATGCATGCACTGTCCTCTCACCATTTGAGGAGGCCACGAGGATGGTGAGCAGTGACAGTGCATGCATCAGTGACACTGTCCCTCTTGTCCACCTGTTGGAGCATACGCTGCGTGGGATAATGGACAGGGCACTTGAGGCAGAACAGAGGCAGGAAGAGGAGGACTTCCTTGCCTCTCAAGGCCCCCTTTATCCGGACAGTGTTCCTTCTGTCCCACCCATCACACAGGAAGAGGATGAGGAGGAGGAGGAGGAGGAGGAGGAGGAGGATTGTGTGAGCATGGAGGTGGAGCCTGGCACTCAGCATCAGCAGCAGCAGTCTTTTAGGGATGATGTACAGTCCCAACAAGCCAGTGGACTTGTACGTGGCTGGGAGGAGGTGGCTGGCGATCATGTCATCCTCAGTGACCCAGAAGACTCCGGACCGAATGCCTCAGCTAACCTACGCTGCATGGCCTCCCTGATCCTGCAAAGCCTGCGGAAGGATCCTCGTGTTCTTCGGATCAAGGAGAGGGACCATTACTGGCTGGCCACTCTCCTTGATCCGCGGTACAAGGGTAAGGTTGCGGACCTTATCTTGCCGTCGCAGAGGGAGCAGAGGATGAGACATCTCAGGGAGGCCTTGCAGAAAGGTCTGTGCAACGCGTTCCCAGAAACTGGGAGGCTACAAACTCCTGGTCCTGGGCGACGAGTTGCTGAGGCTTCGGTCAGTGGCAGAAGGAGCGGTGGGGAAGGTGGACGTCTGACCGATGCGTTCAGACAATTTTTTTAGTCCGCAGCCCCAAGGTATGATCGGTTCCAGCAACCATCGCCAGCGTCTGATATACATGGTGCAGGAATACCTTGGGGCAAGGTCAGACTTGGACACCTTTCCCACCGAAAATCCTCTGGCTTACTGGGTCCTGAGGATGGATCACTGGCCAGAGCTTGCACAGTATGCAATTGAGCTACTGGCCTGTCCTGCCTCCAGCGTTCTTTCCGAACGCACATTCAGTGCTGCTGGAGGATTTGTGACTGATCATAGGGTGCGCCTGTCCACCGCCTCGGTTGATCGACTGACATTCATCAAAATGAATCAGTCTTGGATCACCACCAGCTACCAGGCACCTGAGGCGGATATAACCGAATAATTTTTAATGTCACATCCCTTCAAGACTGCCTATGCTGATGCTGAGTGACTGTCCTCTTATGTTCACTGACTATCCTCTTCCTCCTCCTCAATGATCCATGCCACAGCACCAGTGCCTAAGGCACAATTTTTCAGCCCCTGTTTAACAGGGCGTGTACTTACAATTTTTAAAAAAAATGCTTCGCAACACGTGTGACTGCTGTGCTCCAAGTACAGTCTCTGTGAGGGCCGTGTTGCAGTGTTGTGGCACCAGCACCAGTGCCTAAGGCACAATTTTTCAGCCCCTGTTTAACTGTACTTACAATTTTTTAAAAAAATGCTTCGCAACACGTGTGACTGCTGTGCTCCAAGTACAGTCTCTGTGAGGGCCGTGTTGCAGTGTTGTGGCACCAGCACCAGTGCCTAAGGCACAATTTTTCAGCCCCTGTTAACAGGGGCGTGTACTTACAATTTTTTAAAAAAATGCTTCGCAACACGTGTTACTGCTGTGCTCCAAGTACAGTCTCTGTGAGGGGTTGCAGTGTTGTGGCACAGCACCAGTGCCTAAGGCACAATTTTTCAGCCCCTGTAACAGGGGCGGGTAATTACAAATCTTGATCTAATAGTTCACAGCAGGGCCCATAACTATGAGGGCCTACAGTCTTGTGGCAACACCGACCACCACCGCCAAAGGCCCAATTTTTCTGCCCTGTTCATCAGGTGCTTTCAATTACAAATCTTGATCTAATAACTCACAGCAGGGCCCATTCCTGCGCCCCACCAAGAGTAACTGTGAGAGCTTACAGTCTTGTGGCAAAACCGTCCACCACCACCACCACCACCACCCACCCCCAATTTTTCTGCCCTGTTCAACAGGTGCATTACAAATCTTGATCTATTAACTCATAGCAGGGCCCATTCCTGTGCCCACCAGTCTTGTGGCTACACCAACATCTAATAGGGCAAATTTCTGCAGAGTATATACGCCAGGCCCCTACTTTCAAACATCCAACTTACAAACGACTCCTACTTGCAAATGGAAAGAGAAAACAGGAAGTGAGAGGAAATCTACCCCTAGGAAGGGAAATTCTATCCTGTTAGATTTAATTTGGGAAAAAGGTATCTCCTCTCTACTGATACTTTATCACCAATCCTTGTTTCAATTAAAAACCCCACTTTTCCAAAAACATTTATCATTGGGACGGAAAGTGAGGTGACATGTTCTGAACAGATGTGCAAAGACAGCAAATGTTACAGGGTGATAACCCCTCCCTATGTTCTCCAAAAAGCTTAAAATAGATTTTTTTGGGATGGAGCTACACTTCATAATGTACCTGTTCAGATTCTACTTAAGATCAAACCTAAAGCCGCAAGTGGTTTTAAATGGCTTCTTTTTTTCCTTTACAAATGTCATTTTGTGCAAGGACAGTTCTAAACACGGGAAACACATGCCACTTCACAGGCATACTTTGGACACCCCCCAGGTACCATATTTAAAGGAAAAGTTTTTTTTTTTTCACTTTATTCATTAAAATGACTGCTCCCGAAAAAACGTTAGTTTTTAAAAGTTCTTTTTGCATATGTCCCCTGGGGCAGGACCCGGGTCCCCAAACCTGTTTTATGACATTAACATGCATATTGGCCGTTGTAATTAGCACTTTTGATTTCGAACGTTCGCGTCCATTATAACGTATAGGGTTCGAAAATTCGCGCGAACTTTCGGTCCGTTCGAAGGTTCTGGTTCGAACCGACCCGGGGGTGTTCGGCTCATCCCTATTCATGAATACGTAACATCTCTTTCTAAGAACTTTGGAGTGCCATGCTTACAACTTGTGAATGTTAAGCTAACATTTTTTAGTAGGTTTGAATTCAGAGCCATCCTGTTAATGATATTGGCTGCTACAGAGATTCAGTCAGTGTGACTGCCAGCGGCACAAGATAAAATTCAGGATGAAGATTCCAGACACTCATTGGATTGGCTGTGTCCCCCTGACTAGGTTTAGAGGACCTATGGGGGGGGGGGGGGGGGACATGCTTCAAGTATGACCCTCTAATTATTGCTCCTTACCCCTCCATCTACTCATTTTCCTT
Organism: Lithobates sylvaticus; assembly: GCA_028564925.1. Lineage (NCBI taxonomy): Eukaryota > Metazoa > Chordata > Amphibia > Anura > Ranidae > Lithobates > Lithobates sylvaticus. The sequence continues at coordinate 466,321,779 of CM053028.1, forward strand.
GCTTTGTAAAATCTGCCTTACCGTCGTGGAAGCTGGCAGTGCCAAATCAGAGCTGACAGAGTGCAGTACACATCAAGTTTTTATTCATCAAGCACTGTTTCCCGGTGCAGAAGGAAGCTCTGACAGAGCCAATGCTCCAACTCTTCACTTCCTAACAAGCTTCCAGGGCGGTGAGCTGGATGATAAGATCAGAAGAAGGATGGGGATAAGAGGGAGCAGATGTCCCTCATACACTTGCATTCCAACTCTGAATCGTGGCACCAATCTAACAACATGGATTACCGACTCTGGTACTGCTAAAACACTATGGCAACACAGCATCACATTAGTAACAGGTGTAAAATATAATAAGGATGTGAGAGGTCAGGGAAGAGTACCATGCACATGGACACTTTTTGTTAAGTGAAGTTCAGATGGAATAGCTGCAAGGAGAGTAAGCAAGATTTTGGTTTTAATTGGATGCAGGGTGGGTGAGATTCTGAACTAGTGTGTAATTTTACACAGGATGCCTATAACCTAAGGCAATCCAATTAAGCGTTAGTGTACAGGTTCTCTTTCTGATGTACATCAAGCAACATTTAATTTGGAAGGATTAAGCATAATATTTGAATTTTAAATTGGATCATATAGATCGATGATAACTAGAATTTATGGTTGACTTCAGTATGCATTGCAATTCTTTTTTTTTTTTTTTTGGAAATGTGTCCAATTCTGCTGTGTTTTTGCATTTAGAAACCAACTAGAATGCATCACAATTGTATCATATAATGTATTTTTAAGAAATGCTGTTTGGTTCTGTCTCTGATCGTCCTCTTTTTCCACTGTCCCCAATCCATCTCCTCCTAGTATAGAACAGGGGTAGGCAACCTCGGCACTCCAGTTGTGGTGAAACTACAATTCCCTTTATGCCTCTGCCTCTAGGAGTCATGCCTGTGATTGTCAGGGTCTTGCAATGTCTCATGGGACTTGTAGTTTCAAAAGAGCTGGAGGGCCGATGTTGCCTACCTCTGGTATAGAGCCTTGGAGTCACTCTGACCATGCTCAGTTTGGTGTATATTGCTAGAGAGTATTTTTATTTCTTGGGAGGGTGCATGCGATCAGCACAGGGCCAAATCAGCACTGTCCAGACAGAGGGTCAGGGGTCCTGCAGCCTCATAGGACAGTTAGAGGAGAATGAAAACTCCTCCTACAAGCTTTAACCAGACACTGATAGAAGTCATAAGACTGCTATATACTGCTGATGAGAAAAGGTATTTAGCAGTTTAAATTTACTAAACTAATTGCATTTCCATGCTCTGTGTACTGTGGGAGACCAGATATAGTGAATGCAGGGTCCTGGGTTTAGTAACACTTTAAAGTAGAACTATAGGCAAAACTTTTTTTTTTCTCCATTTGGGATAGAGCAAGCAAGGTTTATAACCTCTGTCAGATTTTCTTTCGCCATCTGTGTCTAATTGGGAAGATTTCCCTTCACTTCTTGTCCCATAGCCAAGCAGGAAGTGAGAGGAAATCCCTAAATTAAGGGAAATCCTTGGGGACCCCAGGTCACCAGAACTAGTGTCCCCATTGGAAGATAGGGGACACCAATTCATTTTAGTTGTCCTTGACTATGCCACAATGTATCTGGAAGCTGTCCCTTTAAGGAATTGCTCATCCAAGGTCATCGCACGGGAGTTGTTTCAGATGTTCATGAGAACAGGGCTTCCATCCGAGATCTTGACAGACCAAGGTACAGCCTTTATGTCTAAAGTGATGAAGGAGCTCTCTAAAATGTTTAAAATTAAACACTTGCGGACCTCAGTATATCATGCACAAACTGACGGGGTAGTGACGGGGTAGTGAAACAATTCAACAAAACCTTGAAGGCAATGCTAAAAAAAGCAGTTGAAGAGGATGGTCGGGATTGGGATTGCTTGTTGCCTCCCTTGTTATTTGCCATACAAGAGGTACCCCAGGCCTCCACGGGATTCTCCCCCTTTGAGTTGGTTTATGAAAGACACCCCCTGTGGACTACTGGATATAATGAAAGAGATGTGGAAACAAGAAGCTTCCCCATACTGGAGTGTGGTAGAGCACATCTCCCAAATGCAGGATCGGATAACAAAAGTTATGCTAGTTTGGGAGCATTTGCAGGCTGCGCAAAGGGCCCAGAGTCGTGGGTACAACCAATCTCTCAAGGTTAGAGAGTTTAAACCTGGGGATCAGGTGCTGGTTTTAGTGCCTACAGTAGAGAGTAAGTTTCTTGGCAAGTGGCAAGGACCCTTTGAGATAGTTGAGAGGGTGGGGGAGGTTAACTATGTCAATCAGCCCACAAAGCGTAAACCCCACCAGATTTACCATGTCAACTTGATCAAACCAAGCTTCCGACGGAGGCTCTTTACCACGTGATCAGCCGTGTCCAATCACGGCTGATCACGATGTAAACAGGAAAAGCCGGTGATTGGCTTTTCCTCACTATCGTCTCACAGACGCGAGTAGAGGAGAGCCGATCGGCGGCTCTCCTGACAGGGAGGGGTCTGCGCTGATTGTTTATCAGCGCAGCCCCCCCCTCGGATGACCACACTAGACCACCAGGGACTCCACTAGGACCACCAGGGAAGGGGGCAACATGGGGATGGCCAGGGATGTACCCCCTGACCATCCACATGTTCAAATGAATGCCCAATCTGTGCCAATCAGTGCCCACAAATGTATGTAAGTATGTAATAAAAGAGAACAGTGATGCCCAGCAATGCCACCCATCAGTGTCATCAGTGCCACCCATCAGTGTCAATCAGTGCCACCCATCAGTGTCCCTCCATGCCCATCAGTGCCCACCTATCAGTGCCCATCAGTCCCCATCAGTGCCACCCATAAGTACCAATCAGTGCCACCCATAAGTACCCATCAGTGCCGCCTATAAGTGCCCATCAGTGCCACCTATGAGTGCCCATCAATGCCGCATACTAGTGCCACCTATCGGTGACCATCAGTGCTCATCATCAGTGCCCATCAGTGCCACCTCATCGGTGCCCATCAGTGCCGCCTTATTAGTGCCCGTCAGTGCAGCCATATCAGTGCCCATCATTAAAGGAGAAAACTTACTTATTTACAAAAATTTTTAACAGAAGCAAAGAAAAAAACACAGAGGTGAACAAATACCACCAAAAGAAAGCTCAGCTTACTTTAATTTTACTGGACTGTTTTGTTTTGAAACTTTTAGCAGTGGTAATATTAAGACTGCTTTCACAGGAGGTGCTTTACAGGCGCTATAGCGGTAAAAGTAGTGCCTGCACAGTGCCTATAAAGAGCCTCTTTTTTCACTCTTTTCTCACTCCAGTGTGAAAGCCCGAGGGTAAAACAAGTCCTGCAAGCCGCATCTTTGCAGTGCTGTAGGAGCCATGTAAACACGGCTCCTAAAGTGCCCCTGTCCATTGAAATCAATGGGCAGCGCCGCCAAACCCTTTTTAACCCTTTTTCGGCCGCTAGCAGGGGGCTTTTAACCCCCGCTAGTGGCCGAATAGCGCCGCTAAAACTACGGTAAAGCGTTGGTAAAAATAGCGGCGCTTTACCGCCGATGCCCCCAACGCCCCAGTGTGAAAGCAGCCTAATACTGCTAAATGTACCACACAAAGCTAGAAGGTTGGATGGGTAAGTAGGTTAACAGACTAAGTAAGGGATTAGGTAACCAATCATCAAGAGAAAGAGCATTAACTCATAAAGAGCAATTAACCTTGGTTCCAAAGAGTAAACAGCATTTAATATAAAACATTCAAAATTTATTAGAAAACATGTACAGATAAAGATATAACCATTAATTCCAACAAATCAATCTAAAATCCAAGGCCTTAAATTATCTACTCCATATACTGTAACTGTATATGTGCACCCCTAAATAATACAGTATATGTAAAAAATCGATTCAAAAGGCCCAAATAGCCAATCACTTCAGATGTTGATGGCTGTGAAGGGAGTCCAAATTTCCTGACATATTTTGCAGAGTGCTGCTTCCTTAGAAGGATGGAGGTATTGAAGCAGAGTTTATAGATAGATACATAATGTACATAAAAAATAATAAATAGCAATATGTTATTAATATAATTCTTTCAGAATAATATCACTTGAATAATAAGGTATTTTAGCTAATATCTGTGGGGTGTAATTTGCCCTGGGACGAGCATGGGATCACACACAACAAGGCCTCTTCTGAAATTGCAATTACAATAGTAGAGTTTTAAAGTTTTTTTTTTAAATTTTGGAGTAAGGGAGAGCTATAAAACTAAAAAAAAAAAAAGTTTACCCTTTAGTTATACTTTAACCCACATGTAGCATGTTAACAGGTCAATAAAGACCGGCGATGAGGGCTTTCATGTCAACCACCATAAAGTGTGTTAGAAATGTAATTGATGGACATATACATGCAAAGCTCTTGTTTCTGAATTACTGAAAAGGTAGGAAACTATATAGAGAAAAGGAAAAATAAGTAGAGAACAATATATAAAAACGCCTACACTTAGTTATATCCAAACTTCTCAACATTAAAATGGCCCCTTTAAAATACAACCTTCAACTCATGGCTAAAGTGTCCATGATTCCAGACCAGGCCAGGTGGTACAAGTGTAGTGGCCATAACCCCTTGAGGGGCGGCCTTGACTTTTGGGCTTGCCAGTTACCTCCTCGTGGCTTGTCAACACATTTCTAGGGGTTCCCAGGGTTAGTACCCAATGACTTCAAATGCTGACACATAAAAGTCCTTTTCAAGATTTTTATTTTGCAGTGGTAACATCCAACATAACACAGTCTCTGATGGGAATAGAGGGCACGGGTGAAGAAACTCAGGCACTTTGAAGTGCTGACATATACTGAATGTCTCTAATCAAACCCAGAGAGTAGCCACTCGCCGCTGGGTGCTTCACTGCCGGATAAACCTCTAGCCAGAGATTTAGCAGCCAACGATGTGATCTGGAAACTTTGCAAAAGTCTCTGCCACAGACTAAATTGTAACTGAAGATGAAAAGGAACCTTTCTCTCTAGCCAGAGATTTAGCAGCAAACGATGTGATCCGGAGACTTTGCAAAAGAACTTTCTCTGTCTCCTTGGCAGTACTGTGGAAGTGTGGATTCTTTAGTGTCCATACAACTCAGCTTCCAGGCTCTTACTGAGTAGTCAGCTTGTTGGCCCTCCTCCGAAGAGTCCTCCCCTGGTCACTTGTAGGAGTTGTCGTGTCCCTTCAATACCGAGAGCACACCGGGACGCCTTTGAATCCTCCTTCAGTTACTGGGCCTCAGACTAGCCAGCTCCGAGACTCGGGAACAGACGGATCCCTGCCCCAGACCATGCGGGTCTATGAGACTAGTAAGCTTGACCATACTTGCGGGACTGCAAACGCTCCTAGGCACGGGTCCCCTCGCAGGGCTACCGCAGTCCAGAACCAGGATACAATGAACTGTGGCCGAACTGCCAAATACGTGACTTCAGCACCTTAAGTACCCCTTCCCAGACAACGCAGCAGGGCCAGACGCGCCCACTGATTGGCTCCGGGAAAGATTGGTACCTAAGACATCCAAACAGGCCTGGTTCTCGGCCTGTCATAGGTACCTCAGAGACAACAGCCACAGTACCGTGACTGGAGAGTATGTAAGCACAATGTAAGAGTGGGAGATGAGGTAGGTTTTATCATGCTATAAAAATTTTAATGTATAATTTCAAAGACAATAGCCACAAGTATTGTAAGTCACTGCACAGTATGTAAGCAGCTTGATTAGGCTGCAATGTTCAGAAGAGGGAGAGACAAGACAGTTCTTATTGTAAATTAAAAATTAAAGAGTACAATTTCCAAGAAAATAGTTGGAGAGACTGTAAGCATCTTGTTTAGGCTGCAAAGAAAGTGGGAGAGATAAGGCAGTTTTTATTGTGTGTATCAGTTTAGAGACAATAGCTACAAATATTGTACATTCTCTGTAAGTGGTTTTATTAGACAACAATGTAAGACAGATATATGAGGTAGCTTTTGTTGTGAAATAAAAATGAAAGTGCATCATTTCAGAAACAAAATCCACAAATATAGTACAGTTGCTGCACAGTATATAGGCAGCTTCATTAGGCCCCAGTATAAGAGGAAGAGGCTAGGCAGGTTTTATCATGAAAATTGAAATGTATTATTTTAGAGACAATAACCACAATTATTGTACATTTGCTAGAGCGTATGTAAGCAGCTTAATTAGGCCACAAATGTAAGAGGGAGAGATATTGTGAAAAAAAAAATGTGATGTATTGTTTCAGACAATAACCACAAATATTATAGAGCATTTTGGATCAATGCATAGTACAATTATTCTAAACACATTGAAAAATGCTGCTGAGAGGGGGCTGGAATATAAAAAAAAATCCCTTTGTTGGCATCTGATCAGTTCAAAGGCCAGGAAGTATATTAATTGTAATTGGTTGCTATAGTGGTAAAAAGCCGCATTAGTTCACCCTTTTCCAAAACTGCAAATGAGTTGGATTCACCTCAACCTGAACCAGCAGCTCATTCCTATGGGTGTCCTACTAATTATGATGAGTTAGAAAATGTGTTTAAATCCCTATGGTTCCCCTTAAAAAAAGTCCAAAAGTACCTTCTACCAGGGACTACCAACCGTTCAACCAACTCTGCATGCTGCTAGATATACTCACCCACATTCAAGATCAGAGGTCTTGGATGCCTGCTGTGCCAGGGTTGCAGATTAAAGTCATGTAAACCCTCTCATATACCAAATGAAGTGTATAATCTCAGGCTATACACAGAGATGAAACAAATCCTCTTACATAAGTTTTGTCTTCTCTTGTCTACAACCCTTCAAAAGAGCACAATTGTGATAAAATCCTTTTGCAACTGTGAGGAGTACAGAGGGGGGGGATTTAAACTCTGTGAGAGCTGATTGTAGGAAAGTGACACCCCCTCCACATAGGCAGAGGAACATGCAGAGCTGTATTCTGAACAGACTCCCTCCCCATCACAAATTTTATCACATGTGTCAGGAAAACTTCTCAGAATTGACTCATGCTGATAACAGAGGAACGAAGCACCAGAGAGAAATTACACTTTCTTTGGAGAGAGACAAGTAAACACTACAGATATACTGTATGTGCTTTGTTTACATTTCATGACTGGGGTTTAGAACCACTTTAAGGTTTTAATGTTAGTGTTTTTTTAGAATTTTTCATTGAAAAAAAGGTAGAGATTACTTTTGGGGGTGTGGGGGCATTATTGCTTTTTTAGTTGTCCTTTAACCACTTCCCGACCGCCCCCTGTATATATACGTCGGCAGAATGGCACGTACAGGCAGAATCACGTACCTGTACGTGACATTCTTCCGGCGGTTGGGGGGTCCGATCGGACCCCCCTCCGCCGGCGGGGACGGTCGGGATGGCTTCAGAAGCGATGCGGGACGAGGTAACGGCCAGTCGTTTCTGGCCACCCCCTCCCGATCGCTCTGGCCAATGGGATTCGTCCGCTTCCTTCCCCTTCCTGTGTAATTGTAAACACAGGCAAGGGGAAGTGATGTCACGCTCCTCGTGTCGGTCTTTCTGACCGGGACGCCGAGCGGAGAAGACATCAAGTAAGTGCACAAACACTACACTGACACCAGGTACACATAGGCACACATTTCACCCCCCTGTCACCCCCTGATCACCCCCCAGATCACCCCCTGCCCCCCCTGTCACAGTGTCACTGATTGCAGTGATCATTTATTTTACTGATCACTGCATTTAGTGTCAGTGTGACTGCAATAACTGTCAGGGCAGTTAGTTTTAGGCCCCTTTAGGTCCAAGGTAGCCCCCTACCCCCCCCAAGGTTTAACCCCTTGATTGCCCCCTAGGTAACCCTTTCACCCCCTTTTGCCAGTGTCACTAAGCGATCGTTTTTTTTGATCGCTCTATTAGTGTCACTGGTGCCGCTAGGTAGCCAGTTTTTTTTTTAGGTAACCGCCAGGTTTATATAGGATTATAAATAGGTTTATAGGTCAGGTACCCCCATATTACAACCTAAATAAAGGTTTTAACCCCTTGATTGCCCCTAGAGTTAACTCTTTCACCAGTGATCACAGTATAAGTGTCACTGGTGACGCTGGTTAGCCAGTTAGTTATTTAGTTATTTAGGTTCCCCGTCAGGTTTTTATATAGCGTCAGGTACCCCCATATATTACCTAATAAAGGTTTTAACCCCCTGATTGCCCCTAGTTAACCCTTTCACCAGTGATCACCGTATAACTGTTACGGGTGACGCTGGTTAGTTAGCTTGTTTTTTTATACTGTCAGGGCACCCGCCATTTATTACCCAACTATCGGTTTAACCCCCTGATCGCCCGGCGGGTGATATCAATTAGGTGTTAGGGTCAAATAAGGTCTGCGTCGCCCCAGGTTAGTGCCAGTACCGCAAACACCCACGCGCAAAGCATACACCTCCCTTAGTGGTATAGTATCTGAACAGATCAATATCTGATCTGATCAGATCTATACTAGCGTCCCAGCAGTTTAGGGTTCCAAAAAACGCATTGTTAGCGGGATCAGCCCAGATACCTGCTAGCACCTGCGTTTTCCCCCCTCCGCCCAGCCCAGCCCAGCCCACCCAAGTGCAGTATCGATCGATCACTGTCACTTCCAAAACACTAAGCACACATAACTGCAGCGTTCGCAGAGTCAGGCCTGATCCCTGCGATCGCTAACAGTTTTTTTGGTAGCGTTTTGATTCATTCGCCAGCAGCCTAGGAGCTTTTTTTTCCTGTGAATCTCACTAGTGTACTACTAAATTTAGAGCCCAAAATGGCAAATCGCAAGTACACTAGTGAACAGGCCTACTTGTTTCTGAGTATGTCAGATAGTGAAGAGGAGGTCACTCATCTGTCAGAATCAGGCTCAGAATCAGAATACGATCCAGTAGACGACAGCGGCTCCATGACAGATAGCTCTGGCGACGAAGGTGTGGTCCCTGCTAAGGTCAGGCGTACCCGATCCCGATCTTCTGATGTTGTTGAGGTGCAGGAACCGCAGGTCTCTCGTATGGAGCAGAGAAGTACTAGCGCCGCTATTCCTTCTGGTGAACTGGCAAGCACCAGCGGCCTAGTACACCCTGGACGTAGTCAAACCAGCACTGCAGTAACACTTGGTGACGTGGCGAGTCCCATAAGTGCAGTTCAAGCTGGCGAGGTGGCAAGCACAAGTAGTGTCCCGCTGCCACCAAGAAGAAGACAAAGGCAGGCCCGTCGATCACATAGTGTCCTTCCTGCAGAATTCGCCAATCCTGATTGGGTGCCCACCACTTCTGCAGAACCCGTACTTCCCCCATTCACTGGCCAACCCGGTATTCAGGTGGAAACAGCTGATTTTAAGCCATCCGATTTTTATTCGCTGTTTTTCACGGAAGATCTCTATAGATCTATTGTGGACCAAGGTAATATATACGCTGGTCAACACATCGCCGCTAATCCCCAAGTGCCTTCCCTTGCCAGAGATTGGAAACCAATTACGGTTTCCGAATTTAAGACCTTTCTGGGCCTTTCCCTCAACATGGGCATACACAAATTCCCGACGCTGAGGTCTTATTGGTCCACCTCACCGCACCACCATATGCCCGTGTTCTCTGCCTCCATGTCCAGGGCACGATACGAACAGATCTTGCGGTTCATGCACTTCAGTGACAATGAACTTTGTCGTCCTCGTGGAGACCCTGAATTTGATCGGCTCTACAAAATTCGGCCCCTCATAAACCACTTCAACCAATGTTTTGCAGCCTTGTTTACGCCCAATCAAGTTGTCTGCGTTGACGAGTCCCTGATTAAGTTTTCTGGCCGCTTGTCTTTCAAACAGTTCCTTCCCAGCAAGCGTGCCAGATACGGGGTCAAGCTCTACAAGCTCTGTGACAGGGCAACAGGCTATACGTGGAGCTTTTCGGTTTATGAGGGAAAAGATAGTCACGTAGAGCCGGAGAACTGTCCAGATTACATAGGGAGCGCTGGCAAGATAGTGTGGAACTTGGTGTCACCCTTATTCGGAAAGGGGTACCACTTGTACGTGGACAATTATTACACGAGCGTGCCACTGTTTAGTCACTTGTTTGATCATCAGATTGGAGCATGTGGCACCGTGCGACCTAATCGCCGGGGCTTTCCCCCAGCGGCTTGTAGATTCCCGTCTTAGGCTGGGGGAGAGAGCCTGCTTGAAGTGTAATAACTTGCTCGCTGTGAAGTGGAGGGATAATAGGAATGTTTTCGTTCTTACCTCCCTTCATGCAGACACGACAGTCCAAATTCGTACGGCGGCTGGTGTTGTGACGAAACCCCTCTGTATCCACGAATACAACCTTAATATGGGGGGGGTGGACCTCAACGACCAGTTGTTGGCGCCGTACCTAGTTGTCCGTAAGGCTAGACGCTGGTACAAAAAAGTGTCTATTTATTTATTCCAATTGGCTTTGCTGAATGCTCATGTGCTATACGGAGCTTCAGGCGGGACGTTACCCTTCCTTGAATTCCAGGGAGCGGTTGTCATGGAACTCCTGTATCCAGGCGATTCCACACCTCACCATCCCCTACCAAATGCAGTAAGCCGGCTGCATGAGAGGCATTATCCTCATGTCCTCCAGAGTACCCCTACCCAACGAGCCCCCCAAAGAAGATGTCGTGTCTGTAGCAAGCGCGGATTTAGGCGTGACACCCGTTATTATTGTCCACGCTGTGCTGACAATCCTGGTCTCTGCGTTGGTGAATGCTTTGAACGCTACCACGAACTAGTGAGGTATTAGCGTAGGGTACAGCATTTCACAGGCTAGGATACACTTTCACAGGGTCTCAAGAATGCCATCGCATTTTGAGACCCGACCGTTGCAGTTAAAATTATAGTTACAGGGTCTCAAGAATGCCATCGCATTTTGAGACCCGACCGTTACAGTTAAAATTATAGTTATAGTTTAAAAAAAAAGTGTAAAAAATAAAAATAAAAAAAAAAAAAGTACAAAAAAAAAAAAAAACCCCAAAAAAAATATAAAATAAAAAACCAAAAATAGTTGTCGTTTTATTGTTCTCTCTCTATTGTTGCTCTTTTTTACTCTATTCTATTCTGCAATGTTTTATTATGTTTTATCATGCTTGCTTTTCAGGTATGTTTTATTGTTAACCATTTTTTTGTTTTCAGGTGCGCCATTCAGTTGCAGCGCGGATTTATTTATCTTGACAGCAACAGCGTTTGCTCCCACGATACATAAAGCCGCGACTCCAACACTGTAGGAGGTGATTTCACCACCACAGTTAAAAAAAAGAGCATATATGCCGAAGCATGGGGGCAGCAGAGGGCGGAGGAGCGATTTTGCTCCTAATGCCACGTACATACGGTCGAAAAAAAAGTCCGACCATGTGTACGTGGCATAACTTTTTTGCGGGAGGATGCCCCCATGCTTCGGCATATATATATTTTAGGCACCGGTTGCGTTAACAAAATGTTTTATTTTTTACTATGTTTTTTTTTTGGTATTTGCTTTGCAGGTATGGTATGGTAAGGTCTTACTGTTATACTCTAATGTTACTTTGTTTTAATGTTAACCATTATTTGCTTAGCAGGTACGCCATTCAGTTGCAGCGTGGATTTATTTATCTTGACAGCAACAGCGTTTGCTCCCACGATACATAAAGCCGCGACTCCAACGCTGTAGGAGGTGATTTCACCACCACAGTTAAAAAAAAGAGCATATATGCCGAAGCATGGGGGCAGCAGAGGGCGGAGGAGCGATTTTGCTCCTAATGCCACGTACATACGGTCGAAAAAAGTCCGACCATGTGTACGTGGCATAACTTTTTTGCGGGAGGATGCCCCCATGCTTCGGCATATATATATTTTAGGCACCGGTTGCGTTAACAAAATGTTTTATTTTTTACTATGTTTTTTTTTTGGTATTTGCTTTGCAGGTATGGTATGGTAAGGTCTTACTGTTATACTGTAATGTTACTTTGTTTTAATGTTAACCATTATTTGCTTAGCAGGTACGCCATTCAGTTGCAGCGTGGATTTATTTATCTTGACAGCAACAGCGTTTGCTCCCACGATACATAAAGCCGCGACTCCAATGCTGTAGGAGGTGATTTCACCACCACAGTTAAAAAAAAGAGCATATATGCCGAAGCATGGGGGCAGCAGAGGGCGGAGGAGCGATTTTGCTCCTAATGCCACGTACATACGGTCGAAAAAAGTCCGACCATGTGTACGTGGCATAACTTTTTTTGCGGGAGGATGCCCCCATGCTTCGGCATATATAAATGGTGCATGTATGCCCATCATTAGAAGTGGGTGGATGAAGGGAGGTATTCTAATGGTGGGCATACCCACCGCGCCATTGGGAAATTGGGAAAGCATTTTATCACACCGATCTTGGTGTGGTCAGATGCTTTGAGGGCACAGGAAAGATCTAGGGTCTAATAGACCCCAATTTTTTCAAAAAAAGAGTACCTGTCACTGCCTATTGCTATCATAGGGGATATTTACATTCCCTGCGATAACAATAAAAATGACAACTAAGAAAAAAAAAAATGGAAGGAACAGTTTAAAAATAAAATAAAAAAGCTAAATAAAAAGAAAAACTAAAAAAAAAAAAAAAAAAAGCACCCCTGCCCCCCCTTCTTTTGCGCAAAGGCGAACACAAGCGTTGGTCTGGCGTCATATGTAAACAGCAATTGCACCATGCATGTGAGGTATCACCGCGAAGGTCAGATCGAGGGCAGTAATTTTAGCAGTAGACCTCCTCCGTGAATCTAATGTGGTAACCTGTAAAGGCTTTTAAAGGCTTTTAAAAATGTATGTAGTTTGTCGCCACTGCGTGTTTGTGCGCAATTTTAAAGCATGTCGTGTTTGGTATCCATGTACTCGGCCTAAGATCATATTTTTTATTTCATCAAAAATTTGAGCAATATAGTGTGTTTAAGTGCATTAAAATAAAAAAAAAGTGTATTTTTTCCACAAAAAATGCGTTTGAAAAATCGCTGCGCAAATACTGTGTGGAAAAAAAAAATGCAACACCCACCATTTTAATCTGTAGGGCCTTTGCTTTAACAATATATATAGTGTTTGGGGGTTCAACGTAATTTTCTTGCAAAAAAAAAAAAAAAAAAAAAAATGTTTTCATGTAAACAAAAAGTGTCAGAAAGGGCTTTATCTTCAAGTGGTTAGAAGAGTGGGTGACGTGTGACATAGGCTTCTAAATGTTGTGCATAAAATGCCAGGACAGTTCAAACCCCCCCAAATGACCCCATTTTGGAAAGTAGACACCCCAAGCTATTTGCTGAGAGCAATGTTGAGCCCATTAAATATTTTTTTTTTTTGGTCCCAAGAGATTGAATAATGAAAAAAAAAAAAAATAATAATTTTTTTTACAAAAACTTGTCACTAAATGATATATTGCTCAAACATGCCATGGGCATATGTGGAGATACACCCCAAAATACATTCTGTTGCTTCTCCTGAGTACGGGGATACCACATGTGTGGACTTTTTGGGAGCCTAGCCGCGTACGGGACCCCAAAATCCAAGCACCGCTTTCAGGCTTTCTAAGGGTGTAATTTTTTTATTTCACTCCTCACTGCCAATCACAGTTTCGGAGGCCATGGAATGCCCAGATGGCACAAACCACCCCCAAATGACCCCATTTTGGAAAGTAGACACCCCAAGCTATTTGCTGAGAGGTATGGTGAGTATTTTGCAGATCTCGCTTTTTGTCACAATGTTTTGAAAATTGAAAAAAAAAAAAAAAAAATGTTTTTTTCTTTACTTTCTTCATTTTCAAAAACACATGAGAGCTGTAAAATACTCACCATGCCTCTCAACAAATAGCTTGGGGTGTCTACTTTCCAAAATGGGGTCATTTGGGGGGGTTTTGTGCTATTTTGGCATTTTATGGCCTTCGAAACTGTGATAGGTAGTGAGGAGTGAAATCAAAAATTTGCACCCTTAGAAATCCTGAAGGCGGTGCTTGGGTTTCGGGGCCCCGTACGCGGCTAGGCTCCCAAAAAGTCCCACACATGTGGTATCCCCATACTCAGGAGAAGCAGCAAAATGTATTTTGGGGTGCAATTCCACATATAACCATGGCATGTGTGGGCAATATATCATTTAGTGACAACTTTTTGAATAAATTTTTTTTTTGGTTTTTTTTTTTTGTCTTTATTCAATCACTTGGGACTAAAAAAAAAAATATTCAACGGGCTCAACATGCCTCTCAGCAAATAGCTTGGGGTGTCTACTTTCCAAAATGGGGTCATTTGGGGGGTTTTGTGCCATCTTGGCATTTTATGGTCTTCAAAACTGTGATAGGTAGTGATAGGTAGTGAGGAGTGAAATCAAAAATTTATGCCCTTAGAAATCCTGAAGCGGTGCTTGGTTTTCGGGGTCCCGTATGCGGATAGGCTCCCAAAAAGTCCCACACATGTGGTATCCCCGTACTCAGGAGAAGCAGCAGAATGTATTTTGGGGTGTAATTCCACATATGCCCATGGCATGTGTGGGCAATATATCATTTAGTGACAACTTTGGGCAAAAAAAAAAAAGTTTGTAATATTCCCGCAACTTGTGGCAAAATATAAAATATTCCATGTACTCAACATGCCTCTCAGCAAATAGCTTGGGGTGTCTACTTTCCAAAATGGGGTCATTTGGGGGGGTCTTTGTGCTATTTTGGCATTTTTTGGCCTTCGAAACTGTGATAGGTAGTGAGGAGTGAAATCAAAAATTTGCACCCTTAGAAACCCTGAAGGCGTTGATTGGGTTTCGGGGCCCCGTGCGCGGCTAGGCTCCCAAAAAGTCCCACACATGTGGTATCCCCAAACTCGGGAGAAGCAGCAAAATGTATTTTGGGGTGCATCTCCCCATATAACCATGGCATGTGTGAGCAATATATCATTTAGTGACAACTTTATGAAAAAAAAATTTTTTTTTTTTTTTTTTTTTGTCTTTATTCAATCCCTTGGGACTAAAAAAAAAAATATTCAATGGGCTCAACATGCCTCTCAGCAAATAGCTTGGGGTGTCTACTTTGTAAAATGGGGTCATTTGGGGGGTTTTGTACTTCCCTGCCATTTTAGCACCTCAAGAAATGAGATAGGTAGTCATAAATTAAAAGCCGTGTAAATTCCAGAAAATGTACTCTAGTTTGTAGACGCTATAACTTTTGCGCAAACCAATAAATATACGCTTATTGGCATTTTTTTTACTAAAGACATGTGGCTGAATACATTTTGGCCCAAATGTTTGACTAAAATTGAGTTTATTAGATTTTTTTTATAACAAAAAGTAGAAAATCTCTTTTTTTTTCAAAATTTTCGCTCCTTTTCCGTTTATATCGCAAAAAATAAAAATCACAGAGGCAATCAAATACCATCAAAAGAAAGCTCTATTTGTGGGAAGAAAAGGACGCAAATTTCGTTTGGTTACAAAATTGCATGACCGCGCAATTACCAGTTAAAGTAGTGCAGTGCGAAATTGAAAAAAGACCTCTGGTCCTTTGGCTGCCAAATGGTCCGGGGCTAAAGTGGTTAAAGCATGACAGAGATGAAATCTTTCCCTACTCTAAAACTAAAAAAGCTGTTTTGTCTGGAGTTAGGCATGCTTTTCTTCTAAGAGCTTCCAATCTGCATAGACTAGTGTTGGTGGAGACAGACGACAGCTCCGTTGAACATTTTTGCAGTGTTTATTCCCCTTGAGATTTTAGCTTTTATTCTCAATTGTTTCACCAATCAGAGTGAGAGCATCAAGAGCAAAAGTGCAGGGTATGTGTTTACTTCCAGCACCCATACTTGTTGGTACAGGTCCTACGAGCTGCACCATTTATCCTTGTTCGTATATTTTTTTCAATTGCATTCCTTTAAAAATTTCCAGTTTTGTAAACATTATGTAATAAAGTAAAAGCCATAATTTAAGCATGGTTAAATGTTCGTTCTTTACATTGCAAAAGCTTCAGTTGCTAAACTTCAAAATGTTTTATACCCCCCCCCTCATAATGTTTTCTATAGCTCTTGGAAAGTGTAAAGCCCCATACACACGCGCGGATTATCCGTGGACCAGGTCCGTCGGATCATGTCTGTCTAATGTTGGTGTTGCATACACACGGTCGGAGTTGTTCTTCCGTCGACAATCCGACGTACACTGTCCGATGGTGCCTACACACGGTCGGATTTTACGACAACATTGTCCGATAGGACAGAATCCATGGGAAAATCCGACCGTGTGTATGGGGCTTAAGTGTTCTTTGCTTTCATGGTCATGTTAAGCTAATGAAATGTAATATGTTTCTGTTTTTCAGTGGTTTTGTTTTGATAGAGAATAAAAGGTCATTATGCAGGTCATTGTGTGGAGAAATGTCAATCGTGAACTTCTAGTCACGACCAGCCATTAAGTTGCTGCAAGCCAGAAATTCTTCATGTTTGTGCAGGTTGTCTTGATGACAACTAACTAGAAGGGCAATAAACAACACAAACAGAACAACAGAGTACTCATTGTTAAACTACAACTGCATAGTTTACCCATTGAGTTTAAAAATAGATTTAGGATCCTTTATCTAGTTAAAAAAAAACATTGTTTTAGCTATTCTGGAATGGAATTTACAAAAAAAAATTATTAAAAATGGCAAAATATACAAGCCTGAGATTAGTTTGAGGCTTTGGTCAATAAAAATAAAGGGCAGCATGTTAAGCAAAGTAAATACCATTGCTTTAAAGTTGTTGTAAACCTCTAAAATGAAAAATTAACAGAGTACATCCCTCCATAGTATGTACTAACCTCAATCCAAAGACCTGAGCATTTCCCTCTACTATCTGCATTAGTCATTTCTCAGGAGACAGCCCCCCAGCACACAGTGCCAGTTATGCGTGCTTTCCTATGAGACTGTGTAGAGGGAATGTGTGTCCTTTCCCTCCACTCATGTCTCAGATTACACTCAGGTCTCTGATCGGTACTGTGCAGTGTCTGATGTTAGATCTCTGCATCCCTGCATTTGATCTGTGTGTTTTAAAAGACTGTAGAAAAGAGAGGACTGAAGATAAACAGCTAACAACTTATGTAGGAGGATTTGTTTCATCTATGTTTATCCCTCAGGCAAGTCACTAATTGGGTATATGCAAAGGTTTACAACCACTTTAAAAAGCAACTTTATTGTTATGTCTAATGAAAACAGGTGGAAACTGATATAGGATTGCATAACATGTGATTTATCCACAACAAAATATGTAATTTGTCATTACAATCTAAAATGTTAGACTCAGACTTTTTTAAGACATTTTAGATCTAATACCCTTTAAATTAAACTGGAGAAATAATGCTGGAAACATATTGCCAATATCTAGTATAAGTAAATATTTACTACCAGCCTCTGATGTGTATGTAATTAGTAGATACTTGGGGAGATACTGTGCCAGCGTCATGACAGTAGCCTTTTACTGAAGGCCTGATCACATAATTTCATCCTGCATCACAGGTACAGTAATGCTAATTTCCCCAGTGTCCTGTTCCAGTCGCCTCTCAAATCTTTAGAATGGAAGATGTGTCTGCCATCGCTAAGGCAACAAGCCCTAGCAACATGACTGTTGCTGTCGCTTTCAAGACCCCAATCAGAAAGCAGCTACATAAAAAGTATGCACTTGTTGGAACTTTGCTTATTTTTTATTTATTTTTCTTATTAAGGCAATTGATTTGTTTTAAAGAAAGCCATGTACATTGCAATGTACACTGATCACTCACTGCTGTATTATTTACTGTAAGTATGTGCAAACTTGAGTTATAGCTGAACTCCAGGCACAAAGCTAAATTCAAGGATGAAATAAAAAAATGGGAGCTGTTTTGCTTGCCAATTTGTATTCCTGTCCATGTGGTCATGAGATTTACACGGCCCCCTCACACAGCACAATCAGCCCCGTGACCTGACTTTTCTCTGCTGCAGTTAAGCAACACAGCTAACCTCACTACCCCAACCTATGATTGCATTGAAGGTTAATGGGAAGGAGAGTGGAACACTATTTTTTATAGTCCAGAATCAGTTTATTAGTCATAAACCTGTGTTCAGAACAGCGTTTTAGGGTTTATATGGACCCTGCCATTAGAGCTACATAATAACGAACAGGACTTAAGCAAGGAATAGTGTCATAAAACAGTATATAAATGATAAGATTATAATAGGAATATAGAAAACATGAACCAGACAATATATTAGAAATACAGTGTTCATATTTAATGCATATTTTTTCTCCTTACTTTTGAAACACTGTATGACATACAGTACATTTTAAAGTAAAGTCCTTTATTGCTTATGGATTCTAATATTTATGATCTGTTTCTATACTATTGTTATTTTTTTATGCTATTTTTAATTTTTTTAAGTCTTAACGTTTTTAATCAAATTTTATAATTTTAATGCTGTTTTATTACACTGATAGTATTATAGACCTTTTTACAGCAATTTCTAGTCCTGTTTGTAGCCATGATTCAGGGGGTCCAATAGATCCCTCTGAGCATATTGGTTGCTCTGAGCAAAATTTCATGACTTACAAACCATTTCTTGATAAAAAAAAAAATTAATGTGTTGGCTTCCTTCTCCTCTCATCAGCATGTTCTTTGTCATCTCGTCAGCGTGTACATGCTACATGTAAATGCAGGGAGGGGTGAGGACGGTGAAAGCACCCAGACCCTTATGAGGAGTAAGTGGCCAGTCAGAAATATAGCAGCTCTGCAATATTTTTTTTACACACAAATGTTTATTGTAGTCTGGTGCGCTGAAAGCACCAGCAACATGTGAGTACCCTGTTTTCTTTTTTTTTTTAAATCCCAAGCTTTTAAACATTATAAGCACTATTGGCATCATTTTACATCCACGTGTCCTTTGATGCTGATTGCAGGAAGATTGCAGGAACTAGCTGACCTAAATCCATCTCATTAAGCCCTGGAGTAGCTCACAGGCATTTTTTGACCCAACTTAGATGACGGGTCACACTGTCTGAGGTGAGCCTATACCTAATAGGGGGGGAGCACGTGTGAGGTGTCACAGCTGTGATTGAAGCACATCAAATTGGATTGCACAGTTTATCAGCGATTTTGATTTTGATCGATTAAAGTCACAAGTGTAATATTTTGTTATTGCACATATAAGGACTATATTCATCACTTATGTATTTCATGTTATATCACGTTATATACAATTGTACCTTTAGTTTTTTGAACAAATATTATTGGCTAAGGATCATTTATTGAACTGCTATTCACTAGGATGGTTATACACAGCGCGGCATTTATATAATTTTAAGTTAGTTTTGCACATTTATATGGGAATGTGACCAGTGCCAGCAGCTTGTTTAAATGTATTTTATTTTATTTATTCACTTATTTTCTTTGTTTAGTGCATACTTACTTGGTAGCTCACAAGGTATTTTTGAATAACATGCAGGGCACTTATTTGGCTCTTAGTCTTGCCCTCTGTATAGGGCATTACAGGAGGTTGAAATCATGCAAAAATTATATTATTTACACTAGCTGCACTAGATTTTTTGAAATAAACACATAACTGCACAAATCAGTGTTTTATGTCTGCCTAGAGTACAGCGTTAACCCTGGTTTTCCAAAATGAATGACCTGTTCTCTTGGTTAGGCATTAATCCTATACTTTCAGTGGGAAATGCTCTGCTGAAAGTCCTATAAGGCATTGCGCACAACTATCATTAGCCATGTTAACAGATCTGGGAGGCCCAAAGGGGAAGGAAAAAGTGGTTTATGTGCAGCTATCAGGGGACGAGCAGCATCAAGACCAAGGTGGTCGCCTGGGGTGGTATGGGACACCCTGAAAGCCTTCATCAGAGGTATGTGCATAAAAGAAATTAACAAAATTAAAACGAACAGTAGACAATGGACTATAGATGTTGCTCAGGCGGTGGAGAAGGCAGAGGCATTATATCTGCAGACTCCTACGCCTAAACTGGAGAGAAGCTGGTCGGATGTGCAAAAAATATTCCGAACTGTACACATACAACAAGCAGAGAATACAAGATTCTTTACAGCCCAAACCTACTTTGAAGAGGGGGAAAAAACTGGCCATATGCTGGCCATGATAGCTAGGTCACAACAACCACCCCAGACTATGCACAGCATTACAACATCATTACCATCAACAGTCACTGATACACCCTCCACCTTGAAGGAGTTTTGCTCCTTCTACCAGGACTTATACTCATCCAAGGTATCCTACCTCATGGAAGCGTTAACACAGCTCTTGGACTTGATTACTTTACCTCAGCTCCAGGAAGCAGATAAGAATCTCCTAAATGCTCCCCTCACTCTAGAAGAACTTCAACTTGCACTAGCCACATTCCCGAATTCGAAGGCCCCAGGTAATGATGGCTTGCCGATTGAACTATATAAAAAATTTAGCGGAGTATTCTTACCGGAGTTACTCCACACACTTACTGAGGCATTTAACCTAGGTTTCTTGCCCAGATCTATGTATGAAGCGGTAGTAGTGGTCATATTGAAACCAGGGAAAGACTCTGATAAACCAGAGTCATACAGACCCATCTCACTGTTAAACACAGACCTAAAACTCCTTACTAAGACCATAGCCATGAGACTTTCTAAAGTGGTAACTAAATTAGTTTGATAGTGTTGAGTAGGAATACTTATGGAAGGTACTTGAACGACTTAATTTAGGAGAAAATATAATTTCTTGGATTAAACTATTGTATAAAGAGCCCAAAGCCTGCATCAGGATAAAAAACACTCGATCTACCTACTTTGACCTGTTTAGAGGGACCAGACAAGGCTGCCCCCTAGCCCCCTACTTTTTGCTTTGGCCATTGAGCCCCTGGCAGCGGCCATAAGGGGGAACTCAGATATAGTGGGATTTAGGCGAGGGGACTCTGAGGATAAACTCGCACTATATGCTGACGACGCATTACTGTTTCTGGGTGATACTTCTAACTCCCTAATTAAACTTATGGAACTTATACAGACATTTGGAACCTTCTCTGGATTCACCATAAATTGGGATAAGTCGACGATCTTACCCTTAGACCCATTGACAGACCCCCTCCCACAGACAGCTAGTCTGATTAAAATAGTAGAAAAGTTGAAATACCTGGGGATTAAACTTCCAATTTAAAAAAAAATTCCAAGATAAAACATCTAGCTGAATTAAACTTCCACTCTCTGTAGTTGGTCGCTGTAACTTGATAAAAAGGGTCTGGAACCCACAAATACTGTATGCACTCCACAATGCCCCTCTATGGATCCCTATCCATGTGTTCAGGAAATGTAACATTCTGTACCGTGCTTTAATTTGGAGGAAGCAGGTTCCGAGAATTAAACTGGAAACCTTGCAGGAAGCAAAGGACTCGGGCAGACTAGCAGTACTGAATCCATTCTACTACTTTATAGCTGCCCAGTTACAGCATTTAACGGGCTGGCTTCAACCCGAGCCCTCTGATCCTATTAGAAACATTGTCCGTACACAGATGTCTGATGATGGACTTGCATAGGAGTGCATAGAGGCAGGTAAATTTAGACAGCTAATCCAATACCCCACGCTAATTCTTATAGATAATGTATGGTATAAAACCAAACAACACATGCAATACGAAGGATACACTAATTGGTCACGTATATGGAATAACCATAAATACCTAGAGTTAAATAAACTCCAAAATTTTACTAATTGGTCAAGGAGCGGAGTAAACTATATTCCACAACTGTATTGTGGAGGTTCACTCCGGGACTTCCAATCACTGCATGAGGAATTTAATATACCAAACTCCTCATTCTTTCAATACCTTCAACTTAGGCATGCGATAGCAGCACAAGCTACACATTCACACTGGGAACTGACTAGACCCACGGTGCTTACGCAATTAATTATGTCATCATCCCGGAAGGGACAAATATCCTCTATATACAGCTCGCTCCTTGGGCATGTTTCTAAGGTAATGTCTCTGAACTGCAGGGGTGGCTGGGAGGCGGACATAGGACAAATCACAGGCGAAGAATGGAATACCATACTAGACAATGTACTCAAGGTGTCACTGTCCGCCCCCCAAAAAATCACTCAACTATTCATTATCCATCGTACGTACCGCACGCCTGAGAAGCTATATAATGGCACAGAAGAGATGACCCTCTATGCCCCCAATGCCTTGTTGATAATGGAACATTGATCCATATGCTGTGGAACTGCCCCAAGCTACAAAGATACTGGGCGGCAGTGGTAAACACTATAATATATATATAATATGGAATCTCAAACTTAGTACTGAACCTAAATTATGCCTACTGGGTCTACTAGATGAGGAAGAATATACCCCTTTCACACAAACAGCCATTCTTAGAGTATTATTCTTAGCTAGAAAGCTTATTGCTAGAAAATGGATATCCACAACGCCACCCACACATAAGGAATGGATAATGTCTGTGAATGACTCTCTTATTAGAGAGCAGCTCACATACAAGCATCGAGGAAGCCCTCATAAATTTGAAAACATATGGGATCCATGGCTAGACACCCCAGGATTGGAACCACTTTGCCTAGTCCACATAATGAGTTTACCAGTAGGCCATAATGTGCATGAATCATAGGCCAGTACCCCAAAGGGATGCTTGGAGTGAAGATAGACACTTTGAAAAGGTATATGCGTGTAGTAAAGTAAATATTTTATTCAAAGTATACAAGGTAAACAGGGAAAGCTCAGTGTGGCATAGTATGTTTACATACAAAAAATGAAATCAATTGATGCAGTTAATAACATGTCAAATAGCAAAAACATACAAAGCATTATGACACTCATAGAAACTTGCTTGGTACATATGGTAAGGAAGATGCCAACATGTTTCGGACTTTGGTCCTTTATCAAGGCCACTAGATATCCTTTAGATTCTCATCTGGGTATATGAGAAGTCATAGGGATAATATCAGTAAAATATAACATCATTATACTGTCAAGATATACATTGCTAGATATAGTTAAATGAATAAGTGGTCAGAGAGATACTCACATGTCCTACCGATGCCTATTTGTGTGCCAAAAGGGGGAGCCACTGAGCGTGGTGTCCAAGGGTATCAATGGGGTATATAGAGTAAAAACAAGATGAACTTGACCACAAGATGTGGGAAGCTTGCTGGATGACCCTCAATGGCTACAAGGTCCAAGGTACAGGGCTGGGGCGGGGAGCCCGGGTCCTGTATCAGGCAGACACGTCTGTCTGCCTGATACAGGACCCGGGCTCCCCGCCCCAGCCCTGTACCTTGGACCTTGTAGCCATTGAGGGTCATCCAGCAAGCTTCCCACATCTTGTGGTCAAGTTCATCTTGTTTTTACTCTATATACCCCATTGATACCCTTGGACACCACGCTCAGTGGCTCCCCCTTTTGGCACACAAATAGGCATCGGTAGGACATGTGAGTATCTCTCTGACCACTTATTCATTTAACTATATCTAGCAATGTATATCTTGACAGTATAATGATGTTATATTTTACTGATATTAACCCTATGACTTCTCATATACCCAGATGAGAATCTAAAGGATATCTAGTTGCCTTGATAAAGGACCAAAGTCCGAAACATGTTGGCATCTTTCTTACCATATGTACCAAGCAAGTTTCTATGAGTGTCATAATGCTTTGTATGTTTTTGCTATTTGACATGTTATTAACTGCATCAATTGATTTCATTTTTTGTATGTAAACATACTATGCCACACTGAGCTTTCCCTGTTTACCTTGTATACTTTGAATAAAATATTTACTTTACTACACGCATATACCTTTTCAAAGTGTCTATCTTCATTCCAAGCATCCCTTTGGGGTACTGGCCTATGATTCATGCACATTATGGCCTACTGGTAAACTCATTATATATTTAATCTGGGATGCGATAGACCACTTCTTATCTCCACCCACTTGCCTAACAAATAAATCCTATGCCTAGTCCACAATAGAATTTTGGGGGGTAGAACTGCCTCAAACAATATGCCAGCTTAATACCCATAACGAATATGTAGACGCAAAAATACAAGTAGACTGAAGGAGAAGAGGGAAAGACACAATACTTCAATTGCACAATTATTTTTATTTTTATTGAGAGACAGCACATATAAAAGTACTTTGATCTGCGGAGGTATTGACATTGTATATAGTTGATGTTGCACACTGTTAAAAAGTTTTGAATTGATGTACACCTCTCCCAGCTGGTTAGGAGAGAACGGCTCCCCTCACTGCTCCCCAGCTAAGGGTTGGCTGGAGATGGTGAGAGGGGGTAAATACTTAATAGCAGACACATATACTAAAATACAGAGACCAAGCAGAAAAACTGCACGAAATATGACCATGGCATGGGATAAGTCCTTTATTGATTATTCTCTTACCATAGTGCGGTTGGTGGTGATTATATCAGACCAGTTGAAAAGGTCAAACAATTTGAACGTGGATTTACATGTTATACAAATAACTAAACGTGAACTGTATTGGAGTACAATATGTGAAAAAGAAGATATATATTTTTTGGTCTGCTTTTATTCTTATTCTCATGTGTAATTTTTGTATTGTATATCTATGTATGTATGTTTGTTTTTTGTTTGTTTTCAATAAAAATTATCTGATTTAAAAAAAAAAGACCAAGGTGGTAGCCTTCATCTAGAAGCAAGTCACATGCGCCTTTATTTTCTGGTAGTTAGTTAGTAGTTGGTTGGCTAATAATGCTTTCATCATTCTCCTCCTCTGTCATCCTCCTTGGCCATTTCCAGACACTTTTAAGCTCTGTAAATTGGATTGGGAACTCCATCTGCTCATATGCCACCTGATATGTGAAATGCCCAACCGTTGTAACCTGCGGTTGTATCTATTTGACAATGAGGCTGTGTGAATAAAGAATAAGGACAGGATTGGGGGAGCTGGGGTTCTTCTCCTCACATCAGTAACTTCTTATACCAAACTCATGCACTGTATTGTCTCTGTTTGAAGAGGCAAACAGAATGGTGACCTATGACAATACAGGCATCAGCATCACTGTTCTTATTTTATTTCTGCTGGAGCAGACACTGTGTGGATAATATAGACAGTGCACTGGAGGTACAGCAGCAGGAGGAAAAGAAGGACTTCCTGGTGTCTCAGTGCCGCTATATCCAGACACCCTCCCAGTGAGGCCTCAGCAAGTACAGAAGAAGCATGATGATGAGTAGTATGGTTGCTGTGGTAGCAGTCAGTAGGAGGAGGAAGACATAGTGTAAAGTGATTCCTCACAAACCATGGGGAACTGTACGTGGCTGGGGGGAAATATCCTTGGATTAAAAAAGTTGTGATTCCATACATCAAATCTGTTCAGTTTTTATATAATATTAGATAAACAAAATTTTCATTTTATAATTCTGCCTGATAAATGCCTACTCCCTGCCTCCCAAATTGCCTCTTATTAAAAAGGTTAAAATTCTGTGCCTCAATGATTATACAGTGTTTCTGGATGAAATATGCCTACTCCTTACTTCCAAAAGCCATCACATCCTAAATAATGTTATTCAGTTCAGAAAATAATTCAATGTCATTTATAAAATACTTTTTGCGAACAATACAATTTCATGTAAGATTTATGGTTGAAATATACAAATTCCTTCCCTACCAAATTGTCTCCCACGGAAAAAGTTAGGATTCTGTTAAGTGAATCTGTACAAATTAGATGATGTACCATTAAAAAAAATACACTTTTCAAAAAACACAAGATTACCTCCCATTAAAATGGATGAGATTCTGTTTACTTGAATCCATACGATTTTCATGTAGTATCTTTCTAGAAAATACATTTGTGATTCATTTTTCTGACTGAAAGAAGCCGACTCTATGCCTCTAAATGTGTTTCCTGTTAAAAGGATGAGATTCTGTTCTGCACAGTTTTAGGTAATATTTATCGCTGAGATAGGCCTAATCTCTGCCTTAAAATTACTCTTTCATTAATAAGGATTAGATTCTCTGCAGCAAATCTGTATTTATATTATGTCAACACAAAGATTCTGTCTTATACATTCAATGATGTTCTCCCTGTCAGAAATAGTGGTCTGTTTAAAAAGGCTTAAAAGGTGTTCTTTAACCACTTGCCTACAGGTCACTTAAACCCCCCTCCTGCCCAGACCAATTTTCAGCTTTCAGTGCTCTCACACTTTGAATGACAATTACACAGTCATGCAACACTGTACCCAAAATAACTTTTTGTCCTTTTTTTCCCCACAAATAGAGCTTTCTTTTGGTGGTATTTGATCACCTCTGGATTTTTTATTTTTCGCGCTATAAATGAAAAAAGACCGAAAATTTTGAAAAAAAAAACAAAATTTTCTTTGTTTCTGTGATAAAATTTAGCAAATTATAAATTTTTCTTCATAAATTTTGCCCACAATTTATACTTCTACATATTTTTGGTAAAAATAACCCAAATTAGTGTTTTTTTTATTTGGTCTTTGTGAAAGTTAGAGAGTCTACACCTGATGTACTGGTGGCCTCTCATTTCTTGCGACCCGAACAAGCCAGGAAAGTACAAATACCCCCCAAATGAAAGTAGACATTCCAAGGTATTTAGTAAGAGGCATGGTGAGCTTTTTGATGTTGTCATTTTTTCCCACAATTCTTTGCAAAATGAAGATTTTTTATTTTTTTTTATTTTCCCCCACAAAATTGTCATTGTAATAGGTTATTTCTCTCACATGGCATGTGTATATCACAAATGACATTCTTCTACTTCTCCTGAGTATTACGATACCACATGTGTGGAACTTTTCCACAGCCTGGCCACTTAGAGAGGCCCAACATGCAGGGAGCGCCATCACGTGTTCTAGGAGCATAAATTACACATCTAAATTGTTGACTACCTATTACACTTTTGAAGGCCCTGGAGCACCAGGACAATGACACGTGACACTGACGTGGCACTTATGACAGATGGCACTGATGACACGTGACACTGATGTGGCACTGATGACAGATGCCACTAATACGGGGCACTGATGACACGTGACACTGATGACAGATGGCACTTATACGTGGCACTGATGACAGATGGCATTTATACGTGGCACTGATGACACATGGCACTAATACGTGGCACTGATGACAGATGGCACTAATACGTGGCACTGATGACAGATGGCACTAATACGTGGCACTGATGACACGTGACACTGATGACAGATGGCACTGATACGTGGCATTGATGACACGTGACACTGATAACAGATGGCACGTGACACTGACAGGTGGCACTGATGACAGATGGCATTGATGACAGATGGCACTAATATGTGGTACTGATGACACGTGACACTGATATGGCACTCATGACAGATGGCACTATGTGGCACTGATGACACGTGGCACTGATGTGGCACTGAAGACAGATGGCACTTATATGTGGCACTGATGACAGATGGCACTTATACGTGGCTTATACAGATGGCACTGACAGGTGGCACTGGGGACAGGTGGCACTGGGGACAGATGGCACTAACAGTTGGCACTGGGGACAGGTGTCAGTGGGGACAGGTGTCAATGGTGACAGATGGCAGTGGGGACAGATGGCACTTTAATTTCGTTTTTTTTTCTGCACTTACGGCCACTGCAGCCGTTCATCTCTCCCTCCTCACACACTGTCTCTGTGTGAGGAGGGAGAGCGGCGCTTAGAGATGATCTCATATGTTTACATATGAGATCATCTCTCATTGGACACGACGATCGCACTGTAAACGGCCGCTGTGATTGGCCGTTTACAGCGATCTGTGACTGGCTGTATTCAAGGGACACGGCCAGCACAGAACTTCCCCGATGCGCGCTCTCAGGAGCGCGCATTGCGGAAGTAAAAAGGAGGACGTCCAGGAACGCCCTCCCGGCAGGGAGCATCCGCGCTGTAGCCGTCTTTCGGCTATAGCGCGGGCGCGAAGTGGTTAAAACACTTACATGTTTTGGTTTTAAAATTCAAACAAAACTCAAATACATTTTTTTTATTCTACATGCAGTTTGCTAGCTCTCTCCCTCAGAAATCCAGTAAAGTTCTCAAAGATTTTTTATATTTTTATTTAAAATTTGAAACAAATAGCTAAATAAATAATACATTTTTCCCTTTTAGATGCAATATTCCTGCTTATTTCCTCATACACTGCAGCCGGCCCAAAATGGCTTAATATCTGTGATGCTAAACTGTAAAATGTTTCCCTTGCCAATCTAACACATAAAACCTTGATTTTCTATTTACTGATGTCATGTGCCTGCTCAGTTGCGCAGAAATTGCAACCTGTATACACAGGCTTAAGATCTGTGGTGCAAATCTGTATCATTTTTCCATCTTCAGTCTCCAACAAAACATACATTTTTTACTTCCAGTTGCTATGTGCTTCATCTTTTCCTCAAAAGGCTACAGGTGTACTGCAAACCTGAACAATTTTTTGGTCTTCAGACCTATGAAATAGCCAATAACATTTATTTTTATTTTTATTGGACATGAAATCTGCCTGCTCTCTCCCTCGGAAAAAGCTGACTATCAAAGAGGCTTAAAAAGTCTAAAGTTTAAAATATACACTGTTGTTTGTGTAATCAAGAAGAAATCTGCATTCTCTTTCCCTCTGACACAGTAACTTAGCTGAAAAGGAGTACATACTGCCCAACAAATCAATTTTGTTTTTCTTACTTGTGGCTCAGGAAAATTACACTCAATTATAGTTACATATAACACCTGTTAACTGTTAAGTCACTTCATCTTCTATTGTGGACTAGTAAAACACTTATACGGTGTTCAGTGTGTTTGGTGTGTTTTGTCACACTGACTTCATCAAAAATGGTTGCTCTTGAGGATGTCAATGTGACAAAATGCGTTGGATAGGGCAATGGCACAGCGACATAATTATGTAGAGAATTGTGCACGCTCATGAGAAGTCAGTGCAACATACACTGTCTGGCCGGCAATAATACACCTGTATATCATTAGTGCTGGGATAGCACTCAGAAAATGGGAGTTTTGTGATGTTTTTAAATTCCATATTATAACAAATGCACTGTGATGGTTTCCCAATCATTTTGTTTTATAATCAATTCATACATATCACTTGGATCTGATAAGTGGTGCTAAGGAGAGAAGGGAAGTCCCTGTGATTCACAGAAAGAATTACAAGTGCTGCTAGACCCACATATTCACTTAAGGGGTCAACATCATCTGGATAGTTGATCCTCAAAGGAAATTGAAGTGTGGCTAGGTGGCGATGACCACAAGGTGCAAGTTCTTGGAAGATCTCTTCTATATAATGTATGCTTCACGGTTTTGAAGATTTGTTACATAGATATTCACTGCACTTCCTTTTGGACTTTTAGTTGCTTAAAGAATGACTACTCATATTTTTAGTGCACTCTATTGAGGAATTATCAATTGTGTTACCCTTATGCCCTTTTGGCACATTATAGATATATGTTTTGTTAATATTTTTAAAACCCTTTTTTAAACATTATATTCAATTCAATTAAATTATATATAAATGTGTGTGTGTGTGTGTGTTTATATATATATATATATATATATATATATATATATATATATATATATATATGTACTGGTCAAAGAACAGTATATCTCCCCATATTTCCTCAAAGTTGGACTATAGTGTTCATTCCTTTATCATAAACTGTATGCACAGAAGAGCAGATAGAGCAGACACTGTCGTGGCTGCCATGCTGCTCTTTATTCTGGCATTTTTCTAATTTTTGACTAGACATCATTTCCCAGCCTTAGGGCTTCTAAGGTCATATTTTTAGACATCAAGATGACGTCTGAGGCGCTGTAAAGGTTAAGCAATGCATGCAGTGAGGAATATGTCACTAGTCCTGGCTTTATGTGAATTAAGGACATGTCAGGATACATCATAACCCAAACTCAGGTCTAACATCCATTTCATATCACATTTCACAGATATAATGATATATGCTGTTCTTTAGTTTGTGTTCCTTCATAAATTTGCTTTCATAATTAATCTCTTTACATAACAAGAGAACATAATCAGTATTTCCATAAGCATGTGTGACGTAAATGGCTAGTAAAATACAACCTGATTTATATACAAACATTCACAAGTAGATATGCAAAAGTTTTTAAAAAAAAGCTTATTAGAATGAAAGATATTTCAGCTGCTTAGGTAAACATAATTTGAACAATTCTGGAATGAACTCACAATGCAATCTCTTTTACAGAGTAAAATAACAGGCTAGCCCTTTTGGCAAAAGCGATGTTGCTCACGTGTTCCTCTGTGCCCTTAAAGGAACTCTACTTTTGTTAACAAATTTATATTTGAAGTGTAAATGCAGCTTAAGAGCAGTTACACTTATTTTTTTATTTTTTTGTTATATAATTGTATTTTTATTGAAAGAACATAAGACAGCAAGTGTAATTTGAAAACAGATTTTCAACGGAATGACCAAAAAGGAGGAGATCTAACATGTGCGTTTAACAGAGCACAAGTGCATTTTAAACTGTAGAGTTACACAGCAATCTTATGTGTATGCACACCAATGAAAAAGAACACGTCAAGAAATTGGCAACAATATATATTGCTTCACCATATGCAGATTAGTCCCAAGTCTCCCAACATTTATTGAATTGATCAAGGGTGTCAGATGCTGTAGCAGTAAGGAATTCCATTCTCCGGATCCCAGTGATAATGCGTAGAAGTTGAGTCTTAGAGGGAAAAGCTGTAGAAAGGCAGTGGAGAGGAATTGCTTTATGGGCAGCCAATAGTATATAGGCTATCAAGCGTTTTGCTGGTTTCGTGAAACCGGAGAAGGGAAAACCTAATAGGTAGTGGATAGGATCCAGAGGAAAAGATGCATTAAACAGTTGTTCAAGTAATAACATAACATTAGGGATGAGCCGAACACCCCCCCATTCAGCTCGCACCAGAACCCGCAAACGGACCTAAAGTCCGTGCGAGCATTAGAACCCTATTAGTTACAATGGATGCGAACGTTCAAAATCAAAAGTGCTAATTTTAAAGGCTAATATGCATGTTATTGTCATAAAAAGTGTTTGGGGAACTGGGTCCTGCCCCAGGGGACATGTATCAATGCAAATTTTTTTTTTAAAAACGGCCGTTTTTTCAGGAGCAGTGATTTTAATAATCCTTAAATTGAAACAATAAAAGTGTAATATTCCTTTAAATTTCGTACCTGGGGGGTGTCTATAGTATGCCTGTGAAGGGGCGCATGTTTCCTGTGCTTAGAACTGTCCCTGCAAAAAGTGTCATTTTTGCTGGTAAAAAAGCTATTTAAAATCACTCGCGGCTAATGTATTGACGGCTCCCGTAACACAGAGAACAGTCATTCATTGAAAGCCATTCATAAAAAAAAAGTCATTAATAAAAATAAATAAAAATTTTTTTTAAAAAGCGTGGGGTCCCCCCAAATTCAATAACCAGGCCCTTCAGGTCTGCTATGGATATTAAGGGGGACCCCAGCCAAAAAAAAAAAAATGGCGTGGGTCCCCCTCAAAATCCATACCAGACCCTTGAGGTCTGGGATGGATTTTAAGGGGAACCCTAGCCAAAAACAATGGCGTGGGGTCCCCCTCAAAATCCATACCAGACCCTTATCCGAGCACGCAACCTGGCAGGCCGCAGGAAAAGAGGGGGGGACGAGAGCGCCCCCCCCTCCCTCCTGAACCGTACCAGGCCACATGCCCTCAACATTGGGAGGATGCTTTGGGGGTCTGAAACCCCCAAAGCACCTTGTCCCCATGTTGATGAGGACAAGGGCCTCTTCCCCACAACCCTGGCCATTGGTTGTGGGGGTCTGCGGGCAGGGGGCTTATCGGAATCTGGAAGCCCCCTTTAACAAGGGGACCCCCAGATCCCGCCCCCCCCTGTGTGAAATGGTAAGGGGGTACAAAAGTACCCCTACCATTTCACCAAAAAAGTGTCAAAAATTGTAAAAATGACAGGAGACGGTCTTTGACAATTCCTTTATTAAAATCTTCTTTCTTCTTTCTTCTGGTCTTCCTTTCTTCATCCTTCGGTTTCTTCATCTTCTCCTTTCGGCATCTTCTTCCATCTTCTTTTTCCTCCGATTCGCTTCTTCTTGCGCTGGTCTTCTCATCCTTCTCGTCCGGCATCTTCTTCCATGGCGTCTGTTCTTCTGTCGGGCCAATCCTCGCAATGGGAGGCTCCCGCTGTATGAGGCTTCGCTCCTTCTGACAGGTCTTTTATAACGGAGGGCACCTGGTGACCCCGCCCCCCTCTGACGTCATGGGGAAAGCCATAGGGAATTCCCCATGACGTCCCTGTGCGTCAGAGGGGGCGAGGTCACCAGGTGCCCTCCGTTATAAAAGACCTGTCAGACGCAGCGAAGCCTCACACAGGGGGAGCCTCCCATTGCGCGGAGCGGCCCAGAAGAGACGCCGACGCCATGGAAGAAGATGCCGGACGAGAAGACCAGCGCAAGAAGAAGCGGATCGGAGGAAGAAGAAGATGGAAGATGGAAGAAGATGCCGGAAGAGAAGATGAAGAAACCAAAGGATGAAGAAAGGAAGACCAGAAGAAAGAAAGAAGAAAGAAGATTTTAATAAAGGAATTGTCAAAGACCGTCTCCTGTCATTTTTACAATTTTTGACACTTTTTTGGGGAAATGGTAGGGGTACTTTTGTACCCCCTTACCATTTCACACAGGGGGGGGGCGGGATCTGGGGGTCCCCTTGTTAAAGGGGGATTCCAGATTCCGATAAGCCCCCCACCCGCAGACCCCC
Source organism: Lithobates sylvaticus (assembly GCA_028564925.1). Taxonomy (NCBI): domain Eukaryota; kingdom Metazoa; phylum Chordata; class Amphibia; order Anura; family Ranidae; genus Lithobates; species Lithobates sylvaticus. Next base: position 466,354,545 of record CM053028.1, read on the forward strand.
ACAACCAATGGCCAGGGTTGTGGGGAAGAGGCCCTTGTCCTCATCAACATGGGGACAAGGTGCTTTGGGGGTGCTCTCGTCCCCCCTCTCTCTTTTCCTGCGGCCTGCCAGGTTGCGTGCTCGGATAAGGGTCTGGTATGGATTTTGAGGGGGACCCCACGCCATTTTTTTTGGCTGGGGTTCCCCTTAAAATCCATCCCAGACCTCAAGGGTCTGGTATGGATTTTGAGGGGGACCCCACGCCATTTTTTTATTTTGGCTGGGGTCCCCCTTAATATCCATAGCAGACCTGAAGGGCCTGGTTATTGAATTTGGGGGGACCCCCACGCTTTATTTTTTTTTTTTTTATCAATGATTTTTTTTATGAATGGCTTTCAATGAATGACTGTTCTCTGTGTTACGGAGCCGTCAATACATTAGCCGCGAGTCATTTTAAATAGCTTTTTTTCCTGCAAAAATTACACTTTTTGCAGGGACAGTTCTAAGCACAGGAAACATGCCCCCCTTCACAGGCATACTATAGACACCCCCCAGAAGTGATACTGCAATACTGTACTAACAGCACACACACACAAATCCCCAGAATCATAGCACATAATGTCAGCAGCACATAACACTGACACTGACACGCTGACAACACAACACAATATGCGAGGCCGCCGCGGTGGCGGACTTTTATACTGTGGGGCGTGTACTAAGCCCCCTGAGCTATAATTGGCCACAGGCATCCTGCCTGTGACCAATTATTGCTCTCCTCGCCACTGGCTCTTTGATTGGCCAAGCATGCGGGTCACAGTGCATGCTTGGTCAATCATCAGCCAGCAATGGACTGCAACTGGCGCAGTGCATTGTGGGCCGCTCGCATCACACGAATTTGATGCGAGCGGCCCAAATAGTTCTGGGCTCGCCGAGCGGCGAACGCCCGATGTTCGATTCGAACATGGGTTCGAATCGAACACCGGGCCCATCCCTACATAACATCAGTCCAATAAGGTGTGAGCTGTATGCATTGCCAGAAGGTATATAAGAGTGTACCTGTGGCAAGGGACATCGCTAACATAGGGCTGAAAGTGAGGGGTTTAGATGGTGTAACACTTCTGGAGTCCTATACCAAAACTTTAGTACATTTAAGGCAGTCTCTCTCTGCACCACACATCTGGATGACTTAAAGGCAGCAGTCCAAATCTTATCCCAGGTGTGTATAGGGATAGGTCTCTGGAGAATATGTGCCCATTTTCTCATATAGAGATGAATATCCTCTGTGAGGGGGGACACTTCCTGATGAATTGTATAAATAAAGAAAATCAAGTGACGTTGGTATGGGCCAGTACCATGTGAATGCTGTGACCAATCACAGAAGGTCACATGACATTTGTACACAATGAATGACTTTGATTTATGCCATTCATTGTGTACAACTGGGTTGATCTCTGTGATTAGTCACAGAAATTACATGGTCCAGACAGGGCCAATCACAACCCATTTGTATTCGCTATTCACTATTATAAGCAATCATAGTCATAGTCATAAGAGTAGTACAGTGTTACTTTTTTTTACATTCTGTCATCAGTCAGTGTCCCTAATCACCATCACACAAGTTATATGATGATGCTGTACTGCACTGGTGACAGTATGTAAAAAAACTACAACTTCCAAAAACTCACCATGTCTCTTACTAAATACCTTGGACTGTCTACTTTTCAAAAATGGGTAATTTGTAGGATATTTGTACTGTCCTGGCATTTTCGGGCCTCAGGAAATGAGAGCCTCAGGTCATCAGTATATCAAGATTGATCGATTTTCATAGACTACACAACATACAATGATTCAGGGTATTTTCATCAATGAAATATAGCAGAATACATTTTGACCCAAATTTATGAAGAAAGATTACTTATTTGCAAAATGTTATAACAGAAACAAAGAAACACATTTTTTTCCTTTATTTAGCAAAAAATTTAAAACCCAGCAGTAATTAAATACCACCAAAAGAAAGTTCTATTCGTGTAAAAAAAAAAAAGATAACATTTTCATATGCGAACAGTGTTGCATGATCGCACAATTGTCATTCAAAGAGTGAAACGCTAAACGCTGGCCTGGGCAGGAGGAGGGTGAGAGTGCCTTGTATTGAAGTAGTTAACCACTTTCAGACCTTACCATTTTGCTGGCTTAAGACCAGACCACTTTTTGCGATTCGGCACTGCGTCGCTTTAAACTGACAATTGCGCGGTCGTGCGACATGGCTCCCAAACAAAATTGACGTCCTTTTTTTTCCACAAATAGAGCTTTCTTTTGGTGGTATTTGATCGCCCCTGCGGTTTTTATTTTTTGCGCTATAAACAAAAAAAGAGTGACAATTTTGAAAAAACGCATTATTTTTTACTTTTTGCTATAATAAATATCCCCCAAAAATATATAAAAAAACATTTTTTCCTCAGTTTAGGCTGATACGTATTCTTCTACATATTTTTGGTAAAAAAAATTGCAATAAGCGATTATTGATTGGTTTGCGCAGAAGTTTACAAAATAGGGGATAGTTTTATAGCATTTTTATTAATAATTTTTTTTTTACTAGTAATGGCGGCGATCAGCGATTTTTATTGTGACTGCGACATTATGGCGGACACATCGGACATTTTTGACACATTTTTGGGACCATTATCATTTATACAGCAATCAGTGCTATTTAAATGCATTGATTCCTGTATAAATGACACTGGCAGTGAAGGGGTTAACCACTAGGTGGCAGTGTAGGGGTTACATTTACCTAGAGGCGTGTTTCTAACTGTGGAGGCGTGGCTGTCAGCTAGTGAACACTGATCTCTGCTCCAATCACAGGGAGCAGAGATGGGCGTCACTAGTTGCTAAGCAGAACGGGGAGATGCTGTTTATTTCCGCATCTCCCCGTTCAGCCTTCCCGTGAGACAATCGCGGGTATCCCTGTGGTGATCGAGTCCGCGGGACCCGCGACTGGCCTCACGGGGGTCCCGACCTGCGCGAGCGCGCGCTGCCGGCGGCGCCCGCTCGATGGCACGGCGGCATCTTAAAGGGGACGTACCTGTACGCCCTTATGCTTGTCCGTGCCATTCTGTTGACGTACATCGTCGTGCGCCGGTCGGAAAGTGGTTAAAGAAGTATTTAAAGTATGGTTATTTTTATAGCTACATTGTTCTGGCTTGGACCAATGAAATTGTGCATATACTATACCTGTGGGATGCCTCTAGAAGCTAGAAGTAGGCACTGCCACTCCAATGATATTCACTAGCTTCCCTGTGCCATGCCGAGCAACTGCCCTTCTAAAAGCTAGTGTAGATCTCTGTAGTAGTGGTGCCTACTCCATGGATTTCTAGCTTCCAGAGGGATTGGCAAGGTATGGTATATGCAAAGCTACATTTGTCCAGCTTTAAGTCAACTGGACCCCTAAAAACCACCAAAAACAACTTCAGTTTTGCCTACACATTAACTTCAATGCATTTCACCAAAATGGCAAAATTTTGCAGTAATGTGTTGATTTTTGGCAAAATTTTAGGCTAATTAAAATCTGAATCATCCCTAAGCACTATTAGTACCTGTAACATGACCCCATTATAGCGGCAGACAGTGAATACAGCAGATACTGCAGATATGTTTTCTGTCAAACACTCTTGTTTTTTTCTCTTCTCTCCAATTTTCAGTCGGTGTAGGCACATCCCCTAAGTTTTTGATTTGAAATTTCAGTTGGTCTGCAGGGGATGAGAAAGCTTAATTTAAACAAAGGTCATGGGTGACTGCATGTGGCAGAGTTGAAAAATAAATATAGAAATTGTTCAGCAAATAAACACAACTACCAAGCAGAAGTTTTCCTGGGGTTTCTACTTTCTACCCAATATTTATGGATGCACATGTATAAAAAGTAATGTTTAGCTATACAAGTTATTTTACATGCACAAAACAATATTTCTTCAAGAGCCTACTTACGGATTTAATTAAGAAGTGCTCTGAACTGACAATAATGAAAAATAGAATTTAATAGAATTAAGTGCATTAATAGTATTCTGGCTTGGGCAAGAAAGCTGAGGTAATAATGTTTCCAAGCCTTTGTTTATACTCTCATTCAGTGCTTTTTATGTCTCCATAGTATTATAAATAGTTATAAGTAGATTGGTAATAAAAATTGGTTCATTTACTTGAAAGAGTATTTACACAGAGCCAAGCAATGTCTTTTTTTTGTGACTGCATTTCCACATCCAATGAAGCTTTCAATATAATAACACGGCCAAGTAACTTTATCATTGTGCTTATAATGGCTGCAATGTAAAGGGAGGGTTCTTATAAAGTGAAATAAAAAAAAAGTCCTTGTAAGCTTTTGCCGCCAGGAGAGCTCTGTTGTGAATTAGTAAAGGGAAAGTATAATGAGACAAATGCTTGCGTTGCTATTCCTTAACTCCTTCTGAAGGTGGATCAGCATGGCATAGTGATCCATCAACTCAGCTAACAACGTCAGAACCTACTGACCTGAAAACATTGAAGATCAATGACTACCCAAGTAGTGAAGTGAGATGATTACCAGGACAATTAGAAAACTATTTTCTTAGAGGGATGGTCAGAGATGGCAAAACAGGTAGGGTAAAATTGCTCCATTGAAGGCTACTTCAAGGGACTCTAATGCCCCGTACACACGGTTGGATATTCCGTTGGAAGAAGTCTGATCGGATTGTGTTGTCGGAAAATATGATCATGTGTGGGCCCTAGCGGGCTTTTTCCATCTGAATTTCCAACGGAAAAAATTAGAGGGCTGGATCTCAAATTTTCCGACAACATGGTCCGATCGCATCAATTCCGATTGTGTGTAGCCTAGTCCGACAGACAAGATGCCATGCATGCTCAGAAGCTATTGGCTACTGGCCTCTACGTAGTCCTGTCGTACGCGTTGTACGTCACCTTGTTCAGAATGATCGGATTTTCTGACCACTTTGCCCGACTGTGTGTGGGCAACACTAGTTTCGGACAAAATCAGTCAAAAAATATTAGACGAATTTGGAATGTCTGACCGTGTGTACGGGGGCTAACACTTTCACTATTGATCTATTACTAGCCCATCCAACCCACTTATACACACCTTTCCTGCACTCCCTTGTCTTTATGAAATACTAGAATACGGGAACATGTCACCTCCTCCCAATGATGCAGTGCTAAGCAGCCAATTGTCAGGCCCAAAAGCCATCATGTGAGAGAGGGAGGGACATAGGTAACTCTATGTATGCTCAGATACCTAACTATACCTATATATCTAACTTATAGAGCTTATACATGATTTGACTCCCACCACGGATTAAGGAATGGAGCAACAGGGAAGCACTGCAAAGATATAAATGGGTGAGGTTGTGGGCTGAATAGGCAAAGTAGCAAAGGCTCTTTAAGGTTTAATTGCTAATATATATTCACTTAGGGAGGATCTATATGCAAAAACATAATGCTATAATAATAGTAATTTTAATATGAATATAAAGTAATAGATGCCACTCCACTTCCCCCATGTAAGTCCACAGCATTAAGCTGCAATCACTGAGTATAATCAAGGTGACGCAATCACTCCCAGGTGTATTATTACTCACTTCAGAGACTCTGGCTTGGTCCAAAAGGCATTTAGCATTCTGATCATGACCATAGACAACAGTGAAAGAGCCAGGGCAATTACAGCTGGTCCTTCTGGGTGTTGAACTACCTCACCAGAGGTTTCAGCCCTGTTAAGGGCCTTTAAACAGTAGCTGACTATGTCCAGATAGCTCTGGGGTGTTTGGTTCCCAAGGCCCCTCCCATCCTGGCAATTATATGGGCACCAACTCCACCCATTACACCACTACATCTCTAAAAGGGGGGTAACACCAACTTAACACTTTTCCTATACCTGTCTACATTGGACACAGTGGTATCTATTGGCATTTTATTTTTTCTAGAGAGGATGTTGTTGCATGTTTCCCTTGCTCACATACCCCCCCCCCAAAAAAAAAACTTAGCAATATGTTATTTAAATAAAGATCTTTCGTATAATGATGGTAAGACCAGAATTAAAATCTTTGGAACAGAAGTAGGAAAGGATCATCAATAGGGTTGAGCAAACCCGAACTGTAAAGTTCGGGTCCGTACCGGACTTTTGGGTGTCCGGGACCCGGACCCGAACTATTGGCTGTAAGTTCGGGTTCGGGTCCGGTGTTCGGCGCTGTATTGGCGCCTTTTTAACAGCTTTAGGGCAGCCAATGGATGATTGTTTCACTAGTGTGCCCTAGAAGCCATCGCAGCCATGCCTACTAATGGCATGGCTGTGATTGGCCAGTGCAGCATGTGACCCAGTCTCTATAAACAGTACACACACAGCACACAGCGTCATTCTGTTAGACAGACACTGTTAGGCAGGTTCCTGTGCTGCAGATAGATAGATAGAGGATTTTAGGAGTTAGTGTGCTAAAGTCAGTCCACATTCCTGGAATTTTATTCTAATTAGTTAGATCAGTGAGCGATCTAGATAGCTAGAGTAGGGAGGGAGTTTCTTTATTTTGCAAAAGAAAGAGGCAGACATAATTATTGAAGAGATTGCTAAATCAATTGTACCCTGGCTGGGGTGAAGTGCACAGTCACAGTAACAGTGCCATGAGGCCAGTACCAGACAAAATCTAAACGTTTTACCTGCAAGCTCAGTGCAACATTACTGCACTGCATATACTAAGAGATACACCACAGTCTGTGTGTATTCTGCTATTGGAAAAACATTGCATAAAAATTTAATTTTGCTTTTTATTTTTTTTTCCCAATAGCATTTTCGGCGTGTTCATACATACACACTGTAAACACTAACCGTGTATTCTGATATTGCAAAAACATTGCAAAAAAATAAAATTTTGAAGTGTTTTTTTTTCTTCCCAATAGCATTTTCTGCGTTTTCATAAACGCTTTACATACTGTCCGTGTAGTCTGATATTGCAAAAACATTGTAAAAAAAATAAATTTTGCAGTGTTTTTTTTTCTTCCCAATAGCATTTTCTGGGGATGGTGCTGCTGGTGGCGCTCCTGTTGCAGGGAGAGGACGTGGTCGATCTGTGCCAGCTACACGCACTAGTGAAACACCTTCCGCAGGTGCGAGTAGGCGACAGAGCCTGCAGCAGTATTTTGGCGCGCCTAATGAGGCTGTACGAATGTCGAGGCCAGGACAAGTACAGGCGATAGTAGATTGGGTTGCTGCTGACAGTGCCTCCGGTTCCTTCACATTGTCTCCCACCCAGTCTCCTGATGAAAGTTCAAAGTTGGCACCTGCAGCCGATGTCCATCAGTATTTCACCTCACCCCCTTGCAAATCAGCCAATCCGTCTGAGCCCCAAATCATGCAGCAGTCTCTTCTGCTTTTTGATGACTCTGTTAGCAGGGTTTCCCAGGGCCATCCACCTAGCCCTGCCTCAGAAGTGGAAGAGATTGTGTGCACCGATGCCCAACCACTTATGTTTCATGATGAGTACATGGGAGGACCAACGCAGCACGTCTCGGATGATGACGAAACACAGGTGCCAACTGCTGCGGCTTTCGCCATTGTGCAGACCGACAAGGAGGGCAGGGGTGAATTTTGGGTGGAAGATGATGTGGAGGACGATGAGGTCCTTGACCCCACATGGAATCAACGTCATGCAGGTGACCAGTGTAGTTCAGAGGAAGAGGCGGCGGTCGCACAGAGCCACCAGCACAGCAGAAGAGGGAGCAGGGTGCAAAAGCGGAGCGTCCGTCCCCTAGACAGTACGTCTGCTACTGCCCAACGCAGCAAGGGACCGAGCACACCAAAGCCAGGTGCAAGGAGTTCCCTAGCGTGGCAGTTCTTCAGACAATGTCCTGATGACAAGACACGAGTGGTTTGCAGGCTGTGCAATCAGAGCTTGAAGCGAGGCATAAACCTTCTCAACCTGAGCACAACCTGCATGACCAGGCATCTAAGTGCAAAGCACGAGATGCAGTGGAGTAGACACCGCAAAAACCAAGAAAGGCCTCTGGCTCCTCCTGCTTCCTCTTCTGCTGCAGTCTCGGCCTCTTCATCCACCTCTGTAGTGACAGTGACACCTGCCAACCCGCAAACAGAGTATCTGCCAGCAACACTACCACCTGGGTCACCAACCATCTCCACAATGTCCCATGGAAGCTTTCAGCTCTCTATTTCCCAAACACTGGAGCGGAAGAGGAAGTACCCCCCTAGCCACCCACGATCCCTGGCCCTGAATGCCAGCATTTCAAAATTGCTCGCCTTTGAAATGCTGTCATTCCGTCTGGTGGAGACGCAGAGTTTTCAAAGGCTGATGTCATTGGCTGTCCCACAGTACATCGTGCCCAGCTGCCACTACTTTTCCAGACGAGCTATCCCTTCCCTGCACAACCAAGTGGGGGACAAAATCAGGTGTGCACTGCGCAACGCCATCTGTGGCAAGGTCCACCTAACTATGGATGCGTGGACCAGTAAGCACGGTCAGGGACGTTATATCTCCCTAACAGCACACTGGGTAAATGTAGTGGCGGCTGGGCCTGAGGCGGATAGCAGTTTGGCGCATGTCCTTCCACCACCGAGGATTGCAGGGCACTTCAGTTTGCCTCCTGTTGCTAACTCCTCCTACTCCGCCTCCTCATCCTCTACCGCCTCCTCATCCGGTCAGCGTAACACCTTCACCACCAACTTCAGCACAGCCAGGGCTAAACGACAGCAGGCAGTTTTAAAACTTTCCTGTTTGGGGGAAAAACCCCACACCGCGCAGGAGTTGTGGAGGGACATGGAACAACAGACCGATGAGTGGTTGGTGGCAGTGAGCCTCAAGCCCGGCCTGGTGGTGTGTGATAATGGCCGAAATCTCGTAGCAGCTCTGGGCCTTGCCGGTTTGACGCACATCTCTTGCCTGGCGCATGTGCTGAACTTGGTGGTCCAGAGGTTCCTGAAGAATTACCCCGATATGCCAGAGCTGCTGCAGAAAGTGCGGGCCGCCTGTGCGCACTTTCGGCGTTCTCACCCTGCTGCTGCTCGCCTGTCAGCGCTGCAGCGTAACTTCGGCCTTCACCGTCTCATATGTGACGTGCCCACAAGGTGGAACTCCACCTTGCACATGCTTGCCAGACTGTGCGAGCAGCAGCAGGCGATAGTGGAGTTTCAGCTGCAGCACGCACGCGTGAGTCGCTCTCCGGAACAGCAGCACTTCACCGCCAATAACTGGGCCTCCATGCGAGACCTGTGTTCCTTGTTTCGCTGTTTCGAGTACTCCACCAACATGGCCAGTGCCGATGACGCCGTTCTCAGCGTTACTATCCCAGTTCTATGCCTCCTTGAAAAAACTCTTAAAACTCTTAAGGCGATGATGGAAGAGGATGTGGCACAGGATGAGGAGGAGGAGGAGGAGGAAGAGGGTTCATTTCCAAGGCTTTCAGGGCAGTCATTTACAATTGGCTACGAGGGTGGGTTCCTGCACCAACAAGCGCCAGGTACACAATTGTCTGGCAGCAAGGGCACAGTTCTGGAGGATGACGAGGTGGAGGATGAGGAGGAGATGGAGGAGGAGGAGGAACCATGTTCACAGCAGGGTGGCACCCAGACCAGCTCATGTCCATCACTGGTGCGTGGCTGGGGGGATACAGAGGACACAGACGATACACCTCCCACAGAGGACAGCTTTTCTTGCCTCTGGGCAGCCTGGCACACATGAGCGATTACATGCTGCAGTGTCTCCGCAACGACCGCCGAGTTGCCCACATTTTAACTGGTGCTGATTATTGGGTGGCCACCCTGCTGGATCCCCGTTACAAGGACAACGTGCCGTCCTTAATTACCTCACTGGAGCGTGATCGTAAGATGCGCAAGTACAAGCGCACGCTGGTAGACGCGCTGCTGGTGGCATTCCCACTTGGAAGCGGGGGTACGGTGGAAGCACAAGGCGAAGGCAGAGGAGGAGGAAGAGGTCGCCAACGCAGCCGGGGCACCGCCAGCACCTCGCAAGGCAAGGTTAGCATAGCCGGAATGTGGAAAAGCTTTGTCGGCACGCCACAACAACCAGCACCACCAGCTGAGATGGAACGTCTTAGCAGGAGGCAGCATTTCACCAACATGGTGGAGCAGTATGTGTGCACACGCCTACACGTACTGCATGACGGGTCTGCCCCCTTCAACTTCTGGGTCTCCAAATTGGGCACATGGCCTGAGCTTGCCCTTTACGCCTTGGAGGTGCTGGCCTGCCCTGCCGCCAGTGTATTATCTGAACGTGTATTTAGCACGGCAGGGGGCGTTATCACAGACAAGCGCAGCCGCCTGTCCAGAGCCAATGTGGACAAGCTCACGTTCATTAAAATGAACCAGGCATGGTTCCCACAGGACTTGGTCGTACCTTGTGCAGAATAGACACATATACCGGTGTTCTGACGAAAACTGTCTTGCTATCGGATAGTGTCCGGCCACTTACTGCGCAGGTGCAGTGCTTGCGCAGTACGGAGGACAAGGATATTCACAAAATCTCCAAAGATGAACGTCGCCTGCGCAGTGAGTGCAGGTTCAAGCCCGACCATCCAAGTGGACATACGGTAGCACATAGTAACAGGGCCCCTCACGGGCTCGCTTGGCTAGGCTTCAACCTCGGATGATGTGGCTTGAACCTGGAGTCACCGCGCATCCTCTTCGGAGAGTTTCAAAATCCCCTTGTCCTACGTACTGAGCAAGAGCAGTACAGGGCAGACGCTATGCGACGGGGGACAGAATTCGACACATCATTCACCACTAGCCTTACCCAGCCATTGTTGTATTTTTGAACCAGTGTTGGCTACCTCATCCTCCTCCACCGCCGCTTCCACCTACACCGCCACATCCACCGCCACCTCAACCTCCTACTCCATTTGAATTTCGTCCTCCTAGGTCAAGATTATAATTTTTTCATTTTTTTTAAATTTCCAAGTATTTTATTTTCCCACTATCTTATCCATTAAATTGAATAATTTTTTCCAGAAAGTGCGTATTCTGGGGTATTCCCACCATATGTGCGGCATCGTGCCGTTGAGTTTCTGAGGTTCTTAATGACTTCCTGTACCTCTTCTGCTGAGAAGGGGGCCTCCAGCATTTTTTTTATTTTTTTATTTTTTTTTATGTTATTTTAAGTTATTTCCCTATCCACATTTGTTTGCAGATCACTTGCCATGCTCTTAACAACATTTTGTTGCCATTTGCAGCCCTCTAGCCCTTTCCATGACCTTTTTACAGCCATTTTAGTGTTCAAAAGTCCAGGTCCCCATTGACTTCAATGGGGTTCGGAGTTCGGGGTCAAGTTCGGGTCAAGTTCGGCCGAACCCGCCGAACCCGAACATCCAGGTGTCCGCTCAACTCTAATCATCAATAATGTGCCCCTCTCTGATTTTGTTTTACCCTGTTAATGGGGCATAACTTGCCTAGATTTTATGACTTAGTCCCATTAACCCATCATTACACCATTAAATTTCACTGATTCAGTGTTCAGTTTAGGCACCCTCAATGGACAAGCGGTGGTAGCTGGTGGTGCTTAGCCATGAGGTCAATGGAAGACCTCAATGGAAGGCCCTAGTAACAAAGTGACAATAAATGAGTACATTGCACAAAAGAGGCTTTTGGGCTAATAAAGGTGATATTTAGCATCCTGTGGTGTCTGCTCTGATGCAGGTTTTGTATTCCTAACACTTAAAAATAGAGTTCAGGTTAACTGTAAGATAAGCATTTTGTTTTATTCAAGGTCTATAACTGAGCTTCAGTGGTCAATAATGCCTGTTTTAGGTTTCAGGGACCCACAAAGAGAAATTGACTTGCATCTGCAAGTAGAAGGATCATAGATAATTCAGTTCCAAAAAAATGGTTACTTTGGCAGTGCATATGTAGCAAGTTTTCATCAGCTGCTTTCTAGGCACCATTTCAATGTACACCCATTCAGAAAAAAAAAAAATATATATAGAGAGCATTGTCAAAACTGAAAGTGGAGCCAATGAAATAAAGCAGATTACAGGCTTGTAAGCAGAGCCATAAAGATAAATCAGAAGAGAACTTCCAGGCCCAGGGAGCAGTTATAATACCAACAGATATATTTATAGCAGACTTTGAACAGATTTCAGGAATAACTCATCCCTCTCATGGAGGTGAAGGTGAAGAGCCAGGGGACAGCACAATAAATGCCAGTGAGCCAGGGAAGGATTCTTTGTATGGTAGTAAATACACACTGGGGACCCACGTGTCTACAATTAGACAATATACTTACTATAAATACTACCCCAAATTATTAAGAGGCCATTATCACTTGGGTGAGAAATCTATATAGTGACCAGTACCTGCTTCTGTAAAGAGAAAAGTTAGATATAGTTTGGAAATTAAAGGGACTTTGTTATGGGGGACAGCCATTGCTGAACTTTCCTTTTGAGAATGCTATTCTCTACTTGCCATGCTGATGCTTTGGCTTTAACACCATCTGAGCTGATGACCCAAAACAAAAAAGAATTCTGACACTTTTTGACATTCATTTATAACAGGCTTGATCCAGATTTAAAAAATACTCAGGTCAGATGCATTTTCAAAAGCAGGCCAGTAAAGGCATCCCTCATATTTCTCTCATGACAGGGTCACTTTAACCACTTCCCACCCGGCCTATAGCAGAATGACGGCCGGGCGATGGTACAGTTATCCTGACTGGGCGTCATGACGTCCTTCAGGATAACAGCTGCCATGCGCCTGATGGGGCACCCATCGCAGCGATCAGTGGTATGGTGTGTCAGTCTGAGGCTCTTTACCATGTGATCAGCCGTGTCCAATCATAGCTGATCACGATGTAAACAGGAAAAGCCATTGATCGGCTTTTCCTCACACGCATCAGACAGACGCAAGTAGAGGAGAGCCAATCGCCGGCTCTCCTGACAGGGGGGTCTTCGCTGATTGTTTATCAGTGCAGCCACCCCTTGGATGCCCACACTGGACCACCAGGAAAGCCGCCAGGACCACCAGGGAAGGGGGGCAACATGTGGATGGCCAGGTATGTACCCCATGGCCATCTACATGTGCAAATGAATGCCCAATCTGTGCCAATTAGTGCCCACAAATGGGCACTGACTGGCACCATTATATAAAAAATTACATCAGTGATGCCCAACAATGCCACCCATCAGTGTCATCAGTGCCACCCATCAGTGTCCATGAGTGCCACCTATCAGTGCCCATCTGTGCCCATCTGTGACCACCTATCAGTGCCCATCCGTTCCACCTATCAGTGCCACCCATAAGTAACCATTAGTGCCACCCATAAGTACCCATCAGTGCTGCCTACGAGTGCCCATAAGTGCCGCCTATAAGTGCCCATCAGTGCTGCATACCAGTGCCACCTATCAGTGCCCATCAGTGCTGCCTATCAGTGCCCATCATCAGTGCCTGTCAGTGCCACCTCATTGGTGCCCATCAGTGCCACCTTATCAGTGCCCGTCAGTGCAGCCGTATCAGTGCCTGTCATTGAAGAAGAAAACGTACTTATTTACAAAAAAATGTAACAGAATTTTCAATATTTTTTTATTTGTTGCGCAAAAAATAAAAATCACAGAGGTGATCAAATACCACCAAAAGAAAGCTCTATTTCTGGGAACAAAATTATAAAAAATTTGTTTGGGTACAGTGTTGTATGACCACGCAATTGTCATTCAAATTGCTACAGCACTGAAAGCTGAAAATTGGCTTGGGCAGGAAGGTGTCTAAGTGCCTGGTATTGAAGTGGTTAAAGATTTTATGATCTGGTAAAACTGACCTGTTTCTTTCTTGCAATTATAAAAAGGGATTAGGTTGTGGAAGTCCTATGAGGCGGTAATGGCAAAATACTAAATGGAATTTAAAGTGAACCTGATCTGATGTATAACAATTCTAAGCTAAAGTGCTGAAGTGCAAGGAATCTGTGGTGCCTAAAGTACCTAAAAAAAAAAAAATCAGTAACTATGTCCCTGTGGAGCCTATTGGAACCTAATCCCAGGGCTGTATTTGAGACCTTGCCATCATCATTGACATAAAGATTCAACCCCTAAGCTCCAGCCCAGTCATTCAGAAGTCAATACCACAGCCTGTATGGCTCATTGAGGTTTTATCACATAACAGTATAATAGGAGTGGAGCTTTAATCTGATACTTTTGGTACATGATTTCCACTTACCTTTTACTCTCTTGTTCCTTTCGAGATAGTATCACTTCCCACTTCATGCCTTCTGTGTATCAGCAGCAATAAGACTATTTTGCTTATGACCATAACTATGTGTGATGTGGTCTCATAGCAAAACCATCAAGGGTCCCATGCCATACCGATTTTCATCTCAAAGGCAGTTCATTCTAGTGGTACAGAACATAAATCCCTTTAAATACAGTTTTATAACGAATCCCAAACTATGAATACATTTTGTTGAGATGTATTTGTCAAATGTTATTGCTATGTGTAGACGGACAACTTAGAGTCCCCTCTTCTTCTGGGCCCCAGAGTAGTCACATAGTCTGCTCTAGCTATATGTACCCCCATGACGATGCTGTTTACAGCTTGGATTGAATTAACGGGTATCAGTGTGTAAGCAGGTGGATGTCAAATGTATATGTTTTATAAAAATGTTCTACTGTTTTTCAGTTGATGTACTGTATGTGGTAAGAATTTTGTGTTATAATATTGCACTGTTTAGTTTTGTTTGCCCTGCTGAGGTGATACTCGCTGGGAGGTAAGGGTTAACACTGCTGGTCAGATTTTTCTTGGCATTTGCTCTGCTAGGGCAAACACATTACGCTAGTAAGATGGCTGGTGGGTCCATTCTAGGTCTCCCAAGCCAAAAACATGCTGCAAAGGATGTGATCCACTACTTTGCACTTAAACCATTCCTCGTGGGGAGCCCAGTCAGGGTTCCAGGGGTATGGACTCATGTTTGACCAAAGGACTCTTAGGACTTTTTCACCTAACTAAGGGGCACGTAGAAAATTGTGTACAGGAATGTTTATGGAAGATATCTTTGTTGAACTGTACATTTGTTATATTTAAACAACTTCAGTAAAGAACATTTATTGTAATTCAACTTGACCTGATCTGAAGTTACTTGAGGACAATCCTAAAGGGGTGCATGCATGTGTAGTGTATCAGAAGAACAGGGCTTATTAGGGGACAAGACGAGTTAGAGAAGATGCACTACAAATGTCTAACATGCATTAAAGCTGTTCAGAGGAGGCTATGTTGCCATTGTCAATAACTACAGTACTATTATTGTGTGCATAAGCAACCAGCCAGTCAGGAAGCGGTGGGACTAGGCAACTCTGACGTACGGCCCTGGTATTAAAGGAGCTTATGTGCCTAGACTCCTTCCCTAGTTAACGGAACCCCAATACTGGGTCTGACTCATGGTACTGGGGATCCTAGGGACCCATCCTGTTAGTCTTAGAAAATGGAGTGAGGCCTCAGGAAAAGTAGGTTATGTATATAAGTCAAGCTTCCTAGTATTTAAGTGAAAAGTATGAATCAATGTCACTGAGAGTGAGATGAGGGGTTACTTGGCTGGTGGAGTCTGGTGCAGGCTTAGCAGTACTGGCACAAGAATGCTGCACAGCTAAATGAGAGAAGAGTTATGAAGTGTATTGAGAAACAGTTTTTCATAGTGTACAGAACATATTGATAGTGTACAGAACATATTGAGCTAAAGAGCTGTGCCATGAACTACAAGAAGTTAATTGTATTCTTTTGGAGAAGCATCACTTTTGGCAAGTTGGAGTGCTGACTTAACGCCAACCTTGAGGGGTTTGAGGGATTTCACTGATTGTGGGATATTTTTTTTTTTCTCCTGTACATCTACTCTCTAGCTTTTTTTGTGAATGTGACCTATATACTAACCCCATTTACCTCCCTTGTCCTGCACAACTGCATATTAACTCATTCATCCTTTAGCCACTATATGGGACCTGTACATTAATCTCTTAACCTCCTCTTCCCTCTGGGTATGACCTAATGTGTCTAATGCACTATTGTTGTTGGTCTTTTTTTCTTTTTAAAGTAAAACATTAAAAACACAAGTGCTTATTAAATACCTCCAAAAAAAGCTCTACCTATCTCAATAAAACTATATAAAGATATTTTGGATACAGTGCTGCATGATGTTGTAATTGTCAGCTGTACAGTGGGCCCAGTGAAAAAATGGTATCACCAGCTGGTGCTCAAGTGGTTAAAGAAGAAGAAAAAAAAATCTGTAAAGGTAGTCATACTCCTTAGACAGAAGGATCTCTGCTGAACTATTTTGCCTCTCCTGAATCCTGAATAGCAGGCCACATCTCTGCAGTGCTGTTATTGCAATAATTTGAACTCTATCAGACGGAAAACTGCAGCCTAGACAAAAGCTAACCATAGACTACAGAGAGTAGTCAGATGTGTAGGTATGATTGTATCACTTTCAGACAAAACTCTGTTTGAATAAACATGAACACTCTCTATTTAACTACTTCAATACAGGGCACTTACACCCCCTTCCTGCCCAAGCCATTTTTCAGCTTTCAGCACTGTCACACTTTGAATGACAATTGCGTGGTCATGCTACACTGTAACATGTGACATTTTTATTATTTTCTTCACACAAATAGAGCTTTCTTTTGGTGGTATTTAATCACTTTTGGGTTTTTTATTTTTTCCTTAAAAAAAAAAAAAAAACGAGACTGAAAATTATTTCTTAGTTTTTTGTCAGTAAATTATGTAAATAAGTAATTTTTCTCCTTCACTGATGGGCACTAATGAGGTGGCACTGATGGCCACTGATAGGCTGTACTGATGGGCACTGATGAGGTGGCACTTGTGGGCACTGATTAGGTGGCACTGATGAGGAGGCACGAATATGCCGCACTTATGGGGACTGATATGTGGCACTGATATGTGGCACTTATATATGGCACTGATAAGCACTGATAGGCGGCACTGGTGGGCACTGGTGGGTGGCACTGATGGGTGGCACTGGTGGGCCCGGTGGGTGGCACTGATGGGCACAGATAGGCGGCACTGGTGGGCACATATAGGCGACACAGATAGGCGGCACTGATGGGCATTGATGGGTGGCATTGTTGAGCAGCAGTGATAGGTATTGATGGGCAGTAGTGGCGGGCAGCAGTGATAGCCAGCACTGACTGGCATCACAAATGGGTACCTATTGCTGCCACTTGTGGGCACTGTTTGCTGGCACTGGTGGGCACTCACTGCTGGCACTGGTGAGCACTCACTGCTGGCACTGGTGGGCACATTACTGGGACTGGTGGGTACTCACTTGTGCCCTGATTACATGCCTAGATGTTCTCTGTGAGGAGATGCCGCTGATCGGCTCTCCTCTCCTCACACTCCGTCAGTGTGAGGCGAGGAGAGCCGATTTCCGGCATCTCCATGTTTACATGTGACCCGATGTGATTGGACACAGCCGATTACATGGATAAAGAGCCACGGCCGTGGCTCTTTACAGAGTTTGGGGTCACGCAGTGTCCTAGCAACACGTTGCGGCCACGATTGCCACGATGCATGCCCCCGGGGGTGCGCGAGAGCACTGTTCTGGGCGCCATCATATGACGTCCACCCAGAACGAGAGCCGCACTGCTCCGCCGTCATTTGGCGATGGGTGGGCGGCAAGTGGTTAATTGAGGAAACAATGACTATACTATATTTTCTAACTTTCTTGGTTATTTTCTCCCCTGAGATCATAAGGTTTCATTAATTCTACAGTAGCCTACAGACAAGAAATCATTGTCTGATCTGGACCTAAGAACCATGTCTATGAACAGCAGCAGGGTGATGGGTCCCCACAGTGGTATTCATTGTCACGTGATCCTTCCAAATTCATAGATAAAGCTTAGCCTGAAACCTTAAAGAGCGAGAATGAACATTAAAACATGTAGACTTATGTGAAATATAACAAGAATAATATACACAAAGGGTAAAAATACAGCTAATGTCCCTTAAAATGACACAGTGAGTCAGTACAAACAGAACAAGTAACCTTTTATTTGCTGCACAGAATAATCACAAACCTATAAAACTCTCTGCTGTTCCTAAAATTGGTGGCTGATAAAAACTAGCAGAGTTGGAGAATAATAGCAGGTGCTTTATTAATCCTATTGAGTGGGCTGAATAACCATTTATTCTGAACAATAATGGATCAGCAAGTAGAAACTGGACTTGGAACAGACAATAAAGATTATAGTTACTTGGCTTATAATAGTACAGCATACTATGGTTTTACAGACTGTGCCTGGGCACTTTACTGAATAGCTAGCCTGATTCTTATAAGCTTTTGGTAGAAAATATAATACCTTTATCATCCCAAAAAGCTCAAATGTTACGGTTAGACATAGTTGAAAGTCACTATAGCATTATAAATCCCTGCTTGCCGGCTGATTAAAGTAGATCTAGGCTTAGATATTTTTTTTATGTACAGTAAGTGCATGCATGCTTAGTAATGTGTAAAGGATTAATGCACACAGGGCTTTAACAGGCATTTTATATGCATAGCGTAATTTTCCTGTGCGTACGTGCCATCTACAGCCTGCATACAAGTGAATGGCTATACTTGGCCTTAATCTTGTAAACACAAATGTTTATTTGCATCAGCATTTACCTGTGCATGTTCATCCAATGTATATTCTGAATGTAAAACTTTGATCCATGAGAGGTTCTAAATACCTAAAATACCAAAGTACTGCTGGTCCTGAGATGACAGAACCACATAAATCCTGGCGTCTGACATAGATAACAACTTGCTGCAGCTCCTCCCATTTTCACATGCCACAAATTTACAATAAAGCAGTCAATTGATTTCAGTTGACGAAGCTGACTGAAGAAGTGCTTTCTCTTTCTCGAAAGACTGATGACATCATCACAGTCTCACTTCCCTAGAGTATAAAGGCCCTTTTTTGTGATAAAAGCTTACCCTCCAACCTTCTAAGAAAGAAAAGAGTAACACCCTTTAGAAATGAATATTTTAACAATAGAAACACCCATCCACGCCGACCAGCCTTTACCAAAAGTTCATTCATTCGTATGAAATACCAGTCCACTATGGGGAATTACATGCAAAATGTATTTACATGATTATCAAAATAACATATATCAAACATTTTTGATAAAGAATATTGATTTTCTGTAATACAGAAGGATCTTTAAACATATCTGAACAAATTGATTTTCCCAGAAAAGGAGCACAAGTGAACAAAGTCACTGACTAAAGGGAAGCGATCACGGGAATTCAGGCTTTTGAAGTAGGGCAGAATTCCACAGGGTAATAAATTATAATTTCTCCAGTCTTCACTGTGTTTAATGTCCATTCCTGTAGTTGTTGTTACATTTATGTTTCCTTGTGTCTTATTTGAAGACCACTCTACACATGAGACAGCTATAAAATTGACGAGCTGCAGAGGGATCTTTTTACGAAAATTTGCAACTAAACATATTTTTTAGTTAGCTCCACAAAAGGTATTACCTACATTTAATTTGTCTACATACATTATGACAATAACACTAATGCCGTGTACACACGATCGGAATTCTCGTTGGAAAAAACTCTGACGTTTTTTTCAGACGGAATTCCGACGGAATTCCGCTCAAGCTGTGTTACCTACACACGATCACACCAAATTCCGACGGTCAATAATACAGCGGCATAAAACACGTTCGACAGCACTATAAAAGGGAAGTTTAATGCTTCCGAGCATGCGTCGAATTGTTTCCGAGCATGCGTCGGAATTTTGCGTGTCGGAATTGCATACACACGTTTGGAAAATCCGATAGAAAGGTTTTCCGTTGGAAAAAATGAGAACAGGTTCTCAATTCAAAGTCCGTCGGAAATTCCGACAGAAAAAGACTGTTGGGCATACTCACGGTCGGAAAATCCGATAAAAAGCTCCCATCGGACTGTTTCCATCTGAAATTCCGACCGTGTGTACGCCGCATTAGTCCTGGATGTTTAATTTTGTTAGCTTAGCTAATGGCTCATCCCACTCTAGTGTATAATACAGTTTAAAATGTTGCACAAAAATTCACCCAAAACTATTTTTTTTTCAGTTATGACTGGGTTTGGGTCGTAATCATTAGTGGCTTCCTTTTTTTTTTTCCAAGTCTCCCTGGTTTATTTTCTTTCTGTCCTCCTCAATGAACTCATGTTCCACAATGTAAAGTAATACAGCACAGTAGGTATGTGGAGCTTAATATTCAAGGACAGAAATCTCACTGGTGGAATCTGCAAGAAACCAGTAGTATCTAGGTGATTCCACACCCTAGCATATACCCAAATGAAATATCAGTCTTGTGTGGAATTTTTCTTTAAAATGAAATATGCCATTGTTAAACTATCCTAAAAATCCCAGTTGCCTGGCAGTTGCACTGACCTTTTTAGTTCAATTCTTTAAGTCACTGATCTAGAACAAGAATGCAGTAGTGATAAGTGAAGAAGGCAAAGTTCAATTTGCAGGAGGTTCAGCAAACCTACGATAAAATACACCAAACCTGAACATAGCAACAAACCCCATTGAAGTCAATGGGAACTGAACCGTATATATTTTTTCTGTCCATTTTCAAGAAGAATTTGCAAGTTTTTCTTAAAAAGGTCATGGGTAATTGGGCATTGCCATGGGGGACATGTACCTATGCAATTTTTTTTTTCAAATATCATTCAGTGAGGAGGGGTTCTTTCAATGTGATTTAAAAGGTAACAATGAAAATACACAAATCCTTGAAATAATATGCTTGGGCGTACCTTAAGAACCCTTTCACACTGGAGGCGTTTTTCAAAAAAAATAACACATGTAAAGTGCCTGAAAAATGCCTCATCTGCAGTCCCAGTGTGAAAGCCTGAGTGCTTTCACACTGGGGCGCTGCGCTGGCAGGATATACAAAAAAAAGTCTTGCAAGCAACATCTTTGGGTGCTTTATTTATTTTTTTATTTATTACAGGATTTATACAGCACCAACAGTTTACGTAGCGCTTTACAATATAAAAGAGAGACAATACAGTTATAATACAATAGAATACAAGAGGATTAAGAGGGCCCTGCTCAGAAGAGCTTACAATCTAATAGGGTGGGGGAGGTGGTACAAAAGGTTGTAACTGTGGGGAATCAGCTGATGGAAGTGGTAAAAGATTAGTTGGAGACGTGATAGGCTTTAGGAGCGGTGTATACA
This sequence comes from Lithobates sylvaticus, assembly GCA_028564925.1. Classification (NCBI taxonomy): domain Eukaryota; kingdom Metazoa; phylum Chordata; class Amphibia; order Anura; family Ranidae; genus Lithobates; species Lithobates sylvaticus. The sequence continues at coordinate 466,375,723 of CM053028.1, forward strand.
ATGTTCCTAAAGCGCCCCTGCCTATTGAAATCAATGGGCAGCACTGCAAAGCGCCTGCAAATCGCCTGCAAAGCGCCTCAGCAACAGCAGCGCTTTGCGGTCGCTTTTAACCCTTTAATTAACCACTAACGCGGCTGTGCTGTCAGTGTGAAAGGGCTCTTAAGCTTTGTGTGTTAAGTTGCGGATGCAGTGCAATGTTCACCTTTACAGCTGACATTTTGTGTTTACAAACAGCAGCTGGGGATCTGTCAATTAAAAGTAGTAACACATGATTTCTGCTGGCTTCTGCTTGTCAACAAGCTAGGGGATATTTTATGTAGCAACAGTATTACTACCACCTCTTGATAACAGATTACTGCCAGCTTATGTTGTAAATAAAAGGGCTGGGAGTTCCTGGGTGACATCATTGACCAAATATGGTCTGGATCAGTATGCTGAATGGCATTACCCAGGATCCCCGTTGGCTTGTTTGCATTTCAGTGGTGCTGGGGAGCTGTCATTTGCAATGGGAATAGCAGCAGAGCAGCAATGTTGTGGCAACAGGTTGTCATGACATTGGGTCTACATTGTTTGGCATCACCCATTGTGATTGATGTGGATCTATATTGCTGGATGATATGATTGACTTAACTGACCAAATATGGGCATGACCATACCATATTTGGTCAATGGCATCTCTGTCAGCTTGTTTACTTTCAAACAGAAGTGGGCAAATATCTGTCATTTCGAGAGTAGTGATACCACAGACTTCAAGCAAAATCAGCTGGAGGTTTGAGTGGGCAGGCGCACTGGCCAAATATGACTAATTTGATCTGATCACATGTTCGCTAAACTGCAAATAGGGTCAAACCTATATTTAACCTGAACCCGAAGCTCATCATCCAGCTTAAAACCAACATATTAAGATTGCTTTAATGAGAATTGCTACAAAATAAGTCATGCAGTTTACTTTTTGTGCAATGAGCAGCAAAAAAAATCCAAGACATGTAGGCAAGTGTAATTTATCCTACATCCAGTAGGTGTCACTGTGCCACTGTACAAATGGTGGGGAGGGTCAGAGGAACATTGTTCCTCTGCAGGCCCTGTAGGTGACTCAGGGGGAGAAACTGTCTGATTGGATGCTACAATCCCTGCTGACCTTCAACGGTAATCTTAGGTGAAGCAGTCCTTTTAAATAGGAGTGCTCTTCTCAGATTGACGGGCTTATATAAGTGGCTAGGCTAGGTACAGGACACTGTTTGTTAGAGTGAGACTTAGGGAAGAGAACGGTCCCTGTATAAGGAGAGACAGTGTAGGGACATTGCTGATATCCTACCCATATCCCAGTTTCTGGAGCAGCTGCAGTTGTCCTAGAAGTCTAGAAGAGCCGCTATTGGTGCATCCAGTCAGCCATCCCTTCAGCAGAAGCCCTCCTTGATAAAGCAGGCCTTACATAGAATAGTGCCTTACTACTACATGATGTAAAAAATTAACGTATTACTTTGTTATAGCCTACTATTACAAATCGGTACCTCATTGAATACTGAGAGTGGCAAACTGCACTGTTATGACTGTACCTTTATACTGTCTGAATATCTGCAGTGTGTTTACAGGGTTCTAGTTTCTATGAGTGTTACTACTATTTACCTTGATATCTACTTATCTGAATACAAGAACTTATACCACAATTTAGTTTCTGTGTGATTGCTCCTTTTTCATTGGGCACCCAAGCCCTTTGCCCCGTCCACAGGCTTTTGTTAGGGATGCAGGATGAACATCATTTGGTGCTCATGCGAATGAGCCTAAAGGTCCATTTTTGTTGTTAACACTCACAAGTTAAATCATATATAACTTTATGTGCATGCAAAGAATATTGGCATTTACACAAGATTTTGTATTCAAATGTTCACTGAATTCTTATTAGCGATCACATATTTTATGCTGGATGAAACTCAAAAACGTCCTTTCTTGTTGTACTCAGTAGACTCTAAGGTGCTTGATATAAACAACATATTTTTTATAATCTGTGAAGCTCTGTGTTTGAGTTGCAAGATAATTAAAACCTTTTTGTGTTCCAACTAACTACATGGAAACCATCATTAAAGTATATAGAGTCCTGATGGAGTCCAACAACTCAAGCTTATAAAAGTTATAGTAATGGAAAACATTTTGCTAAGGAAGTAAACCACAGAGGACATCACTCTAAGTAAGGTGATCTACAAGATGGAATGACTATAACCCCAGCTGGCCCAGCCATAGCAGAGGAAGAAAGAAGGGCCTCCCTTATCTTTAGTAGGGATGGGCCGAACAGACCCCTGTTCGGTTCGCACCAGGACTTTCGAACACCGCGAAAGTTGGGACCCGAATAACGAACCCCATATATAAGTCAATGGGACCCCGAACGTCAAAAATCAAAAGTGCCCATTTTGAAGGCTTAAATGTAAGTAATTGGGCATAGAATGGTTATAGGGGTCCGGGTCCTACCCTGGGGGACATGTATCAATAAAAATAAAGTTTGTGAAAAAAGTAATTTTTAAATGCGCATAAAAAATGAAAGCATAAAAATGAAAAATTCCTTCCAATATAGTGCCTCGGGGGTCCCCTTAGTCTACTTGTAAAGTGTCAGATCTGTACCATGTGTAGAATCTGCTGCAGCAATAATTGCATTTATAAAGCCAAATGAAATTGTCCCTGAAAGCTGCCTGTCAGTGTGTATGACGCTGGAGAGTCAGTGTGTATGATGAGGCCACAATGTAGTGCACCGGGAACAAGATTAGAGATTTTTTGGATACATTCTGGTGTCACTTTGGCTTTGGATAGAAGTAACTGGTGCGTAAAAATTGGTCTTTGGGTGGCGCCTTCCCACCGTAACCCTATGAAAGCAAGAATTGGCCTTGCTGTACAAAATTACAATGATATGCACCTGTCAAACAGGTGCAGAAAAAATGGTCTTTGGGTGTCAGTGGTGCCTTCCCACTGTAACCCTATAGAGGCAATCTTGATGAAAGCAAGAATTGGACTTGCTGTAAAAAATTGCAATAATATGCACCTGTCAAACAGGTGCAGAAAAAAATGGTCTTTGGGTGTTAATTGTGCCCATGAAACCTATACCAAAAACATTCTTCCAGATGAAATGATTGAACACCCTCAAAGCTAGGCAGCCTCGAAGTCCTGCAGAGATTCCACATCCCAAAAAGACCTAATCAGTGAAATTGGCATCAGGGGCTTCATAGCTGGTAATCCAGGACTGATTCATTTTTATAAAAGTCAAACGGTCCACTGAGTCTGTGGACACATGTGTTCTATGATCAGTAACCCTGCAGCATTGAATGCCTGTTCTGAAAGTACGCTGGATGCAGGGCAGCCCAACAACGCAATAGCATACTGGGCAAGTTCTGGCCAGTGGTCTATTCTCATGATCCAGTAAGTCAGTGGATCATCAGCACTGAACAGAGCACTGTTCTTTCTCTCTTCACACTGAAATCACACTGAAAATGGCTGCCAGTGAAAGAATACTTCTTTACTGTGGGGCGAGAATGAGCCATGATTTGATAAAGTCATAATGACAGTGTCCAATCATGACTCTGACAGTGCTCTGTGCCCTGATTGGCTGAAGCTTTCACAGCTTCAGCCAATCAGGGCTTGCAATGCACTGTTCAGCACTGCAATGCATTGTGGTCGAATTTATGCTTGGGTCGAACATTTCGCCCATCTCTAATCTTTGGCTCTTTATTTTTTTCATTGTTACTAAGCAAACACATGACTGTGAGGTGGAGAGGATAGCAAATATTACAACACGTATGAATGACAGTACTGCAACAGCTCAATACACAAAATTAACTTGTACAGAAACGGTTTATTTCAGTTTCCAGTTAGTGTGTCAAATTAATATAACTAGAGTTTGCAGCCAGATCACCAGACACCTCTACATTGTATCAATGGCAGACTCAACTGGTTCCACCATCAATGGTGATTGTCAGATCTGAAAGATATGGGTATTTGTATAGGGACCCTGACCTATTCAGCAGTGCCCTCAGTCTAAATGTAGTCAGCCTAAGCATGAAAGTTCTGTTTACCGCTAAGCTCACTGCTATTGTTTGCTTCACCCTGCTGTTGGGGAGTGTCCCTGGCAAAAGTGTCCAATAACCTGTGTTATTAATATTTATGTCCAATAACCTGTGTTATGAATATTCATATCTCTCTGGCCAACCACTAGAAGTTTTATTGCTAATGATAGATGCTGAGGAAGGCCACAAATATTTTGGAGAGACCTTGAAAAGCTTTATTGTCTCCAAGGCTCTGTGTTGCTGTGTGTTCAGGGTCTGGAATCTGAAGATTCCTGCTGTCCTGCTAGAGGGTATATCTAGGGTAAGTTGAAACATTGAGTAATGAAAGGTGATTGCTAAATTGAAGTACCAGGAATTAAATCTTCACTGTGGAAGAGTGCCATGGGGAGCTGGGTAGAAGCCACTGCCAGTGTACATTGCAGGAAGCTCTTATTGCTTATCCAAGGAGTAAGCATCATCATAGCTATTAGCATAGCAATTCACATGCCATTCAGCGAGGTGCAATTTGAGCCCATTCATTTGGAATGGACAGGGCACACATGCTCTTGTTTATTAAAAGGGAAGAGGAACTGTATGTGAAGCTGACATGGGTGGACCTGGAATTGGGGTAGGTCATGTTGTGCTATAAATGGGACAAGGAACCAAGTACTGCTGATGTTGAAGCTAGTAGCATACTGTAGATATATAAGTAAATAATTAAAACAAAAAGTAAGATTTTGGAGATGTTCTTAAAAATAATTGATGCTGCAAGTTGCTTTGGTAACAGTAAATATTGTGAAATGAAAATGAAGGGTTTAACCACTTTCAGACCGGACCAATTTGCAGCCAAAGGACCAGGCCCCTTTTTGCGATTCGGCACTGCGTCGCTTTAACTGACAATTGCGCGGTCGTGCGACGTGGCTCCCAAACAAAATTGACGTCCTTTTTTTCCCACAAATAGAGCTTTCTTTTGGTGGTATTTGATCGCCCCTGCGGTTTTTATTTTTTTGCGCTATAAACAAAAATAGAGCGACAATTTTGAAAAAAATGCATTATTTTTTATTTTTTGCTATAATAAATATCCCCAAAAAATATATATAAAAACATTTTTTTTTTTTCCTCAGTTTAGGCCGATACGTATTCTTCTACATATTTTTGGTAAAAAAAATCGCAATAAGCGATTATTGATCGGTTTGCGCAGAAGTTATAGCGTTTACAAGATAGGGGATAGTTTTATAGCATTTTTATTAATAATTTTTTTTTTATTATTAATGGCGGAGATCTGCGATTTTTTTTGTGACTGCGACATTATGGCGGACACATCGGACATTTTTGACACATTTTTGGGACCATTGTCATTTTTTACAGCAATTAATGCATTTAAATGCATTGATTTCTGTATAAATGACACTAGCAGTTTAGGGGTTAACCACAAGGTGGCAGTGTAGGGGTTAAGTAGGCCTAGGGGTGTGTTTTTTACTGTGGGGGGGCGTGGCTGTCAGCTAGTGAATGCTGATCTCTGCTCCAATCACAGGGAGCAGAGATCGTCACTAGTTGCTAGGCAGAACAGGGAGATGCTGTTTATCTCGGCATCTCCCCGTTCAGCCGCTCCGTGAGACGATCGCGGGAGTCCCCGCGGCGATCGAGTCCGCGGGGACCGCGGCCGGACTCACGGGGGTCCCGACCGGCGCGGGAGCGCGCCGCTCCCGGCGCGCTCCCGATGGCACGGACAGGCGAAAGGAGGGACGTATATATACGCCCTCCTGCCTGTACGTGCCATTCTGTCGACGTATATCGTCGTGCGCCGGTCGGCATGTGGTTAAAGTGGTTCTAAATGTTTTTTTTCTTAAGCAAACAGGTTTATACTTACCTGCTATGTGCAATGGAATTGCACAGACTGGCCCCAAACCTCCTACTCTTGGGTCCCTGCCATCACTTCTGGCTTCTCCTCTCTGGCGAGTGGCCCCATAGAAAGTGTCTTTCAATGGGGGCACTTGTGTTATCTAAAGACACAGATAGTGGGGTAATCCTAAAAGGACGTAATCAGCCAGTCTGTATCTCTCTTATCGACCAATCAGATTTTCCTTTTGTAGTAAGGAAGCATGAAAGAAAAAATCTAATTGGCTCCAATTGGACTGTAAGGTACACGTCTTTCTCCTTGTGTTCTAAATGCCTAGGCCAGGATGGTAGAGCGGAGGTCCCGGTCACCGGTGGATAATCAACACACATACACTGGTAGTACGTGAAGAATGATTACAAAGTTTAATAGGAGAACACAGTCTTTTATGTGCAATACTAGAAGACCCTGCCCCATGTGGAGCCAATCAGGGCATTACACATAAGCATACATCAGCAATTTCTTGTCATGTGATGGTCGTTAGTTTGCAATATAGAATATAGGCCAAAGGTTAGTATATTCATCTGACAGTTTGTTCTCCTTGTCTGTATACATCTGCTGACTTGACCACAAACTGCTAAGCCACTGGTCCTAGCTAGTTTCATATCCTCTGGTGAAATACAAAGATAAGAACCTTAAAACAGATGCTTCCTGAGATGTCAACACTTGTCAAGCAGTTTGTTACATACAGTATACACTATACACTATAACAGCTTTGTTCCAAAGCTGAAAGTTTAAGCATATTAATTTCAATCACTATTGAAATGGTATATCATTATAAGTAGCCCCCTTATAATCCTCCCTTTGATCATTCTGTTTTAACATAATGATCATCCCTTTCCTTATTTTATAGCACAGGTCTGGTACTCTGTGGTTTCGTGTTCTTGATTCTCATACCACACAGTCTGTTCCTTGGTGATAAAGGTCAGTTTAAAACTCTCTGAACCTGCTTTTACACCCTTCTTACAGATACATCTAGCTATTTTATAACAAGCATATAAGAACAAAATAAAAAGCAATATCATAACAATGGTCATGGCAGTATTTTTTAGCCAGGAGGTTAGTCCTCCTAGGCTAAAGCCTGTGGAGAAGGGATCCCACGTTTTTCCAATGTTCCTTGCCTCATCCTGGAGTTTATTTACCTCCTTGCGATGTTGGGCAACTATGTCATAATAATCTGGTACTTCAATACTGGTATTATGAATCCAAGTGCAGCATTCATAATCTTCAGTAATTTCACAAAGGCCGGTAAGGGCTGCGCTCATGCTTTCTATAGCTAAATCATGTAGTTCTAATTGTTTTCTTATTGCCCTGGTTTCTATGTTTAATTTTGTGATGTCATCGGAATTCTTTTCCAAGATCTCATCAATGATTCCAGTGTAATTGTTTAGTCTCTTCATTAAATCTATTCCCCATCCTGTCCAGGAGGGGAACCATGCCCATGCCATATCTTTTTTCCAGGAATATCTCTCTCTTATTGCGATGTTTAAGGGGATACCTGGGGTGGATGCTGGCCTCAAGGAGGTGAGTACCTTCATTGTTTCCCAATACACCCATGAGTGGGGCCAGGGCTGCTAGATAACACCATCCCTGGGGCTGGATAGGAATCCAGGGATGACAGAGCTTTCCACAACAAATGTAAGTATTGTTCCCTAGTGCTAAAGGGCGTGCACGCAGTACCTTATACATTTGGTCTGACAAACCAGATAGTGTAAAGCCCCATACACACGGTCGGACAATCCGCGGACCAGGTCCGTCGGACCATGTCCGTCATACTTTGTCCGATGTTGGTTTTGCGTACACACGGTCGGACAAAGTTGTCGGAAAATCCGATCATTCTGAACGTGGTGACGTTTGTTGCCTACGACGGGACTACGTAGAGGCTAGTAGCCAATAGCTTTGGTCTTGTAATGTGATCTGAGCATGCGTGGCACTTTGTCCGGTCGGACAACCGTACACACGATCGGATTTGGTGTGATCGGACCGTGTTGACGGCAAAGATTTCCAGCAGGAGATAAGACTTTGTCCGTCGGTCAAACCGACGAACACTGTCCGATGGTGCATACACACGGTCTGATTTTTCAACAACCTTGTCCGATCGGACAGAATCCATGAAAAAGTCCGACCGTGTGTATGGGGCTTTAGAGTAGCCAGAAGCTGAGCCATGGGAGAAGTGGTATTAATACTCAGAAATTGATACAGGGTGGTATTAAGAGTAAGATCTTGGGTTACATAGAATGTATCATTTAATGTTGTCATTGAGATATTAAGCTTTGATTGTTTACAAACTTCGGCTCCTTTGGTGGTATTCCCTAACCTGAAACACCAGTCTGGATAATGGCTTCTACCTATGATTTGAAAAGTGAGGGTTTTGTTAGGACTCTTCCTGGTAACGTCGGTAAGAACTATAGGGGGTGTGCCGTTTAGGAGTGAGGTAAAATTTAAAGGTATGGCCATTAAAGGAACTCTGGCAGTACTGGGATGTAGTTTACTGCATATCCAGCACTTTTCAAAACCTGATTTTTGGGCATAGCTATATTTAAATTTCAACAACAACATTTTATCAGAAAACTCTTGGGGGGGTTCACTTCTTCTGTGTCTTACTATAGGAGTGTTATTTGACTTGGGAATCCCACATATCCCTTTTAGTGGTCCCAAATCTTCTGGGTGGTATATACAGTTAGCTATCAGCCAAGTGGGTAAGAATATTACCAGAATTAGACAGCACCAGAGGCACAAGGCCTTCCTTGATACTGATGTTGAAAGCATTATATATATATATATATTTTTTTTTTCAATGTCCTCAAAATTCACTATTCTTCTTCTTCTTCTTCACTTGTCCTGATGATAGAAAGATCTGTTTTGTTTCCAGGTAAAATCATCGTGTCCTTCAGGGAGATTTGTCCTATGCCTTCCTGAATATCTTGTAGATTTTGTCGTTGTCTTGAAGGGAGTGTATCCTCGGTTACTGTTAGGGGCTCTGGAGTTGAGGGGAGCTGGGGACACTTCTTCAGTCGGCTGGCGTGGATCCAGGTGTTGCCTAGGTCCGTTAGTACCGCGGTCCTGGATACCTTTTCCACCTTCCACGGTCCGGAGTAGATTGGTCCAATTCTTTTCCTGTGAGCCAGCTGCTTAATCAGTACTTTGTCCCCTGGGATGAAGGGGTGGGTAGGTTCTGTTGAAAGAGGAGAGAAGGTGACAGAAACTTGTTCATTTATTTCATGAAGCATACTTACCAGACTTTTCACGTACACTTCCTGTTGGGAATAAACGTTAATGTCAGAATTTGGGTCTAATGGGGGTAATTCTATATTTGCAGGGATTCCCATTAGAATTTCAAAAGGGGACAATCTTGTCCTGGAATGGGGGGTGGTTCTTATCTGAAAAAGGACAGAAGGTAAGTGTTCCAACCAACCTTTTAGAGTACCTCCTGTAGCCTTTTTTAATTTGTCTTTGATGTTCCTGTTCATTCTCTCTACTACTCCTGCACTCTGGGGATGATAGGGAATATGTAGTTTCCATTGCATCCCCAGAGATTTGGCTACAACTTGGGTCACTGAGGAACTAAATAGGACCATATGGTTGTGGGTATCCCGAACCTACAGATCCAATAATTTAACAAGCATCTTGCTGCTATATTTGCGGTTTCTCCGGTACAGGGAATTGCCTCAACCCATCCTGACCATTTGTCAACGATCACGCAGAGGCACCTCAAATTTCCCTTTTGCTTTGGTAGGTGTGTGAAGTCTATTTGTAAATCTGTTAATGGTCCCAAGGGTGGAGGTAGATGGCCATGTAGGCCATGTCTTTTTCCTTGAACATTGTTCTGGGCACAAGTTAGGCAGCTTCTAGTTAGAAGCTTAGTTTGTTTTTGTAAATTATTTGTGCAAAAAGATTTTGAATATATATTTACAAGAGGGGCGGGTCCTATGTGTCCTGGGCCATGGAGGTAGGATAAAATTAGGATACAATTAGCTTCAGCTATACCCAGGATCTTCCCCTCTTTTGTCCAAAGACCTTCAGAGTCCTTGGACAAACCTTCATCTACCCAGAAATGGACATCTGCGTCTGTGGCCATTGATTGCATTTGGGCCACAACAGTTTTGAAATCAGGGGATGAGAAGTGCTCTTTAAAGAAGATTGTGGTAGGGGCTGGTGAATTGGGTGAACTGGCAGCAGCCTTTTTTGCTTCTCTGTCTGCAAAAGCATTTCCTTTTGATACTATACTATTATCTGATGAGTGGGCTTTTACTTTTATAACAGCAACCTTTTTAGGGAGCAGAATTGCTTGTAGTAGATTAAGGATCTGCTCTGAATTAGCTATCTGTTTGTTGTCTGCTGTTTTAAATCCTCTATTGGCCCATATCACACCAAAATCATGTACCACTCCAAATGCATATCTGCTGTCTGTATAAATGTTGACTTCCTTGTTTGTGAACAGAATACAGGCTCTGGTCAGAGCTTCTAGTTCTGCTACTTGGGCAGAAGCAGGGGGCAATGGTTTTGCCTCTAGTACTGTATGTGGCAGCTGAACTACAGCATAGCCAGTTAAAAATGTAGAGTCAGAGGGACGGGAACAACTACCATCTACAAAAACATTTTCGGCATTTATAATTGGAATGTCAGAAAGATCAGGTCTTGGTGAAGTGACTTGTTCCACTTTTTCTACACAATTATGTGTGTGATCAGGTTCGTGTGGTAAACGTAACATGGAATGTAGTAAACGTACAACTGGATTGCTATTCGGAACATATTTAAGTACCAAGTTGTCAGTATTTAACAAAGTGATCTCGTATCCACTGAGTCTTTGGGAAGTCATGTGTTGTGTGTTCATATTCTGTATGAGGTGGGTAACTGAATGAGTGGTGTACAGTGTCATTTTGCGTCCCAATACTATTTTGTTGGCATCCTGTGCAGACATGGCACAGGCAGCGACATTCTGAAGACAGGACGGCATGCCCTGGACTTGGACAGGGAGTTTTCTAGATAAATATGACACTGGACGATACCCTGAACCATGAGATTGTGCAAGTACTGCAGCAAAAGATTTTCCTGAAACTACACAGTACAACTGGAAGGCTTTACCATAATCTACCAATCCCAGGGCGGGGGCGGTGGACAAACTCTTAATAAGAGCATCAAAAGCATTTTTCCTGTCTTCTGTCCAGTCTATCAATTTAGGGGCGTTTGACCCGGCAGCCTCTCGTAGGATAGTGCCATAATGAGAACAGTCAGGAATCCACTGGCGACAATATACAATTGCGCCCAAAAATGACAACAAAGCTGCTTTGTCTTTTGGAGGACTGAGAGCTTGTAAGGCTGCGGCACGTTTGGGGGACACTAGCCTGGTTCCCTTGTCCAGAATACATCCTAGGTATTCTACTTGTGGTAGACACCACTGTATTTTCTTCCTTGAGGCCAGGTGGCCGGCTTTGGCCAGATGTTCTAACAGTAATGTTGAATCGACCGCACAATCTTCAGCAGAACGACTGCACAAGAGCAAGTCGTCCACATACTGTATTAGTACCGACCCATGCTCGGAAGTCCAAGACTTGACGGTCTCGTTGAGTACCATGGAGAAGGCGGCGGGGCTGTCTACATACCCTTGCGGTAAACGCGACCAAGTTAACTGACCCCCGGCCCATGAGAAGGCAAATATAGGCTGAGCCTCTTCGGCAATAGGGATGCTAAAAAATGCGTTTGCCAAATCAATCACTGTGTAGCATAGGGAGTCTGCAGGTATGCATGAAAAAATGAATGTTATATCAGATACCAAGGGCGGGAGGGGTAGTACTTGCTTATTAACTGCCCTTAGATCTTGGACTAGCCTCCATTCGCCACTGGCCTTTTTTACGGGGTAAATGGGCGTGTTCCAGGGGCTGATTACTGGTTTCAAAATGCCTAAGCGTATGTATTCTTCAATCTGTGGTGCAATTCCATTGGTTTTCTCTGGGGGCAAGGGATACTGTTTGTGGTATTGAGCTTGTGCGTCTGGACGTAATTGGGGAGTGTAGGGTGTGCAGTTGATAAATCCTACGCTACCTTTGTTTTCGGCCCAGATTTTGTGAGTCTCTAAAGTAGCGGGCAGTAGCATAAAGAATCCTTTATATGTGTGTCGTTTAGGACCAGTCAGGTCACAGAAAGGGGAACTTGCAGTTAGTGAGCCTTTTTTGTCAAATTTAATAGTGATACTTAAACTGGATAACAGGTCCCTTCCCATAAGGGATACAGGACAGGAGGTCAACACAGCAAAAGATTGATCGCACAAATGTTGCCCCTCGGGAGTGGTTACAGGTAATGGTGGAGTGATGGGATGGGTAACAGGGGTCCCATTTATACCAATAGAGTTTCCCTCAGTACATTGTGGTGTGTCAAAAATTACATTATTCACTGAACTTGATGTGGCACCAGTGTCGATTAAGAAACAGACACGCTGTCCATCAACATTTAATACAACTTGGGGAAGACTCTTCCATGAAAGGTTATAACACACTAGACTGAGGGAAGGGACATACTCTAGGCATCCCTATTGGGGGTTTGGCTGCTGGCGGTTTGATGGCCACTGCATAGGGATCCGGGGAGTGTTAGGGACAAAAGGTGGTGGTCCATTAGGAGGCTGAGGTGACATTTGTTGTTGTTGAGAAGGATATTGTTGTGGCTGGCGAGGACCCTGATAGGGTGGGTAACGTGGAAACTGGGTCGGGGGGTAAAATCCTCTTCCTCTTCCCCTACCCCTACCCCTATTCTGTCCTATCCTATAGGGACATTGAGATTTCCAATGTCCTGGGGCGTGGCCTTGACTATGCACTAGAGCAGACGTGCTTTCTTGGAGCTCCGGCGCCGACACAGAATTATCAACTTTAATCAACGCGCAGACCCCCGGAACACCCCTCCAAAGATGAAGAGGCGAACGACTAAATCCCTCCCCAAAAAGGGCCCATCCGCCGGTTCGATCAAACGGTTCATGTCCGTGGAACCACCGGAGCTGGAGGATCTTGACGGCCTAGGCCGCTCTCCACTTGGCGCGCTTACAGCCTCAGGCTCCGCCCACAGGAGCAGGCCTGACCGCGGACAGCTCTCGCCTGCATCGTATGCGGGCTCGGATGGGGAAGAAGGCTCCTACAGACGCTCGGGTGTTGCATCCCTAGTCAAGGACTTACCCACCAAAGCGGACCTGGCATCCATGCTGTCGAGCCTCGAGCGTGTCATTAAAAAGGAAGTTTCCGCGGTGCGCTCAGACCTGTCGCAGGTCCTTCTCCGCGTGGAGGAATCGGAGCAACGCCTTGACCGCCACGCGACCGCCATCAGGGCCCTCCAATCCACCACCCGACAACTTGCGATTGCCCACAGGATGGCCCTGTACAAGCTGGAAGACCAGGAGAACCGGAGCAGGCGTAACAATATCAGGATCCGTGGCCTGCCGGAGGCCACGGGAGACGACGACCTCCTCCCCTCAGTCCGAGGCATCTTCAACAGCCTCCTGGGCCGCGCGGCGGACACCCCTATAAAAATTGACAGAGCGCACAGAGCCCTCCGGCCCCGGGCTGCTGCGACAGATATGCCGAGGGATGTTATCTGCAGAATCCATCACTTCCCGGAGAAAGAGCTCATCATGCAGAAGGCCAGGGTCGCGGCCCCGCTAGATTTCGACGGCGCCATGCTCTCGTTCTACCCAGACCTGGCCAAGGAGACTCTAGACAGGCGTAGGGCCCTACGCCCACTCACCGAGACCCTCCGCACAGCATCCATCAGATACAGATTGGGATTTCCCGCGGCTCTGATCGCCCAAGCTGATGGTAAAACGGCTGTCCTCCGGTTCCCGGAGGACCTCCAGAAGTTCTGCAAAGACCTGAACATCCCCACACCGGACCTTCCGGGCTGGCAGGATATCTTACCGCCTCTTCCCTCCAACTCCGACCCGCAGTGGCATAAAAATGAGAGAAGGCGCCACTCTTCCCCACCCAGCGCTTCTATCCCCCCTGACTGAGTCATGGCCGGGCCTAAGATCGCTCCTGTCGTCTCACAGGAGACGACAGGTGATGCGGCCCCGGTCTCTTGGCCCCCTCCTCGCAGACTTCCCTCACCTGATACCGGACCAGGTAGGCCTTTACAAGACTTTTCTCTTTTCTTTTTGGGCTCTAACCGGTTCGTCGCCTGTCCACTGTGGCCCGTTTTGTAAAAACTTCCCCCGGACCCTATCCGCAACGAGTAGAGCAAGGGTGCGGTGAGCCCCGCTCACTTACCCGCACAGCGCGGCCGCGCTGAATGTATCCGCACCACTGGACCCACGAATACAGTGGATTGCTAGGACTGGGCCCGGGCAGCACTTGCAGATAAGTCTCTAAGTTTTGTTTTACTTTACTCTACAATCTAGAGCCCGGGGCTCCGTGGAGCACTCGCTGGGGACACTCCTGTGGTTCTTTTTTCTTGTTGTTTGCCATTTTTTGTTCGTTTTGTTGTATGCGTTATATGCCTCCCTGTTCTCCTCCCCCTGTCGGCTTAACACCGACCACTGGCACGCAGGGGTTCTTCTTTGGGTCTGCGGATTATTGTCGGCACCGGGGCTCTGGGACGTTGTATCTCGTATGACGCGGGTCTGTGTTCCGGAGCCTCGGTCTCCTCGCCCCCCCCGCAGCGGTGCCCGCTCGGCGCAGGGCTTCCGCTCCCCGGCTCCCCCGGGGGCGGTTGCGCTGGGCCGGACGGGCGCCCTGATAATGCACCGCACCGTTTTGCGTGCTAATTCAGCCATTGTGGCTGTACGGTTACAGTTTGTCTCCTCCACTCTGCTATTCCTCATCCTCTCTCTTCCTCCCTCACCTATCTCCCCTCTGCTTCCTCCTCCTCCTCCCCCCCCGTCTGCCCCAGTCCGTCCAGGGTTCTGCTTAGATACGTTATATATATGCTTTTGTGCGGGGTATCACTGTGTGCCCTGTTCCCCAATTGAGCTCCCATGGCCCGAATAAAATTAATATCATTTAATGTCAGGGGGCTTCATGCCCCTGGTAAAAGGCATGCCCTGTACAGGGAATTGGACCGCCTGAAGGGTGACGTGGTTTTCCTCCAAGAGACCCACCTCACCCATATGTCCTCAGTCAAACTATTCTCACACCACTACCCCACGTGGTACTATAGCTCATCTGACCTGCACAAAGCTAAGGGAGTGGCCATTGGGCTCCGTAGGGGAACCGCGTTCATTTTGGAATCAATGTTGAGTGACCCGGCTGGGCGCTTTCTGTTTTTGAAGGGTACCCTGGGCAGCATGCAGTGCACACTTGCCAACCTGTACTCGCCCAATAAGGACCAAGCCAGTTTCATTGCCGCCACACTGAGGAAGTTGCGTGACTTTTCCGGTGGGTGCGTTCTCCTCGCAGGTGATTTCAATGTCCCGCTGGAGCCGTCCCTGGATACTTCCAGGGGCGGCTCCGCCCTGTCCCACAAGAGACTGAGATACATCCGCAAACAGCTCCACGACTCTCAGTTGGTGGACGCCTGGAGGATCATGCACCCAAGGGAACGTGACTTTACGCACTACTCCTCAGTCCACCACACCTACTCCAGAATTGATCTAATACTCATTGATCACCAACACCTACCCCTTTTACTCAGTTCAGACGTGGAAACGTCCCCTATCTCTGACCATGCACCAATCTCCCTTACAATTAAGGTACAGTCACTCCCACTTAGGCCCCTTAACTGGAAACTGAATGATACACTCATTGCTGACGAAATCGACCTGAAAAATATAGGGGTGGAGCTAGCACACTACTTTAGAGACAACACATCTCCTGACATCTCCCCCGGCGTACTGTGGGAGGCCCACAAGGTCCACATAAGAGGCAAGCTTATTGAGCTAGGCACCAGGAAAAAGAGGGAACGCACGCACCAGCAGACCACCCTACTCATTGAGATACAACGCCTTGAGCGTTTACATAAGTCAAAACAAGCGCTGGCCCTATTACACACACTAACCGAAAAGAGGGAGGAACTGAAATCTCTTATGCACCTCGAGCACAAGCAGCGAACTCAGTTGGTGGCCCAACAATTTTATGAATGGGGCGATAGGCCCAGTAAGCTCCTCGCCCGCTCACTCCAGCAACGCAAAACAGCGTCTTTTATATCTAAAATTAAGAACCCTGCGTCGGAGTTTGTACACGAGACCCCAAAAATCGCCAAAGAGTTTAGGGATTTTTACCAACACCTATACAGCGTCCAACACTCCATAGCCGACAGTGCGACCAAAACGCAGCTCATTAAAGACTACCTTCTCGACGCAAACCTACCGGCTCTCCCCCCGGAGACCCTGGCGACTCTAGAGGGCGAGCTTACCCCGACTGAACTTCATCAGGCACTGAAAGCCATGCCGAGGGGTAGGGCACCGGGACCGGACGGCCTCTCGGTGTCATACTACCGCGCATATGCTGACATTCTGATCCCGCGTCTGACCACTTATGCTAACGTGACCATCGACGGGGGCTCCCTCCGCCCAGAGACCACCCATGCTTATATTACAGTCATCCCCAAAAGCGGGAAAGACCCCTCTAACTGTGGCAGCTACCGCTCCATATCACTCCTGAACATAGACGCCAAGATCTATGCCAAGGCCATCTCAAACCGCTTGCTCCCCCTAGTCCCTAGCTGGGTGTCCCAAGACCAAACGGGCTTCATACCGGGGAGGGAGGCCCGGGACAACTCCTTACGCACCCTCTCTCTGATTTCACACGCCCGGGGGGACCCCCAGCCCACCCTTCTGTTGTCTACGGATGCCGAAAAGGCGTTCGACAGGGTGGACTGGGAGTTCCTCATGGCAACGCTGTCTCACCTAGGTATTAACACCCCCCTTCTTCATCAGATAGAGGCACTCTACAGGGCCCCAACGGCGCAGCTTCGGATTAATGGGACACTAAGCGACCCTTTTGTGCTCCATAATGGCACGCGCCAAGGCTGCCCCCTCTCCCCAATCTTATTCGCGCTCTCCCTTGAACCCTTCCTATCCAAGATCAGACTGAACCCCAACATACATGGCATAACAGTCGCGCAGACCGAACACAAATACGCTGCATATGCGGATGACATCCTCTTCTATATCCGACAACCCCTCATATCACTTCCCAACCTGATGTCAGAATTCTCTGACTACGGCCGGGTCTCTAATTTTAAAATCAACATGTCCAAGTCTGAAATCTTAAACTTATCTGTCCCCACCCGCCTAGTGTCCCGTCTTAAGCAGTCCTTCCCTTTCGCCTGGCAACCAAAACAAATGAAATACCTGGGAATATACCTTACAGCCAGCCCGGCCACCCTCTTCCGCACAAATTTTATCCCTCTGCTCAACACCCTCCGGGCAGACGTACAGAAGTGGTCACAGCTTGCACACTCCTGGCTAGGCCGAATAGGAGTGATCAAAATGAATCTACTGCCCAGGGTACTGTTCATGCTCCAGATGATTCCGTACAATATCCCTGTTGGGTTCTTCTCTATCTTAAACTCCTTAGTGATCAGGTATGTGTTGAATAGGAAAAAGCCAAGACTGTCTAGGGCCCTCCTTATCAGACCCAAGAGAGATGGAGGCCTTGCCCTACCGGACTTTAGGCTATATTACCGAGCCATTGTCTTGACTAGACTCCGAGATTGGAAATTCTCAGCAGACACCAAACTATGGGTAACCCTGGAGAAGGACTTGTGTGGCTCCACCCTCTCTACACTTATGTGGATCCCAAAGAAATACAGGACCCTTTCCCCCACTGCTTCCCCGCTGACCCGTTCCTCGCTGGCGGTCTGGGACTCTCTCTGCAGGGTGCATGGTTGGCCACACAATTCACCGTTACTTCCCCTGCTGGGGCATGACTACTTTCCTCCTGGTAACCTCCCGTCCAGCGCCCAAACCTGGTATCTGGGGACAAAGACTCTCCTGCACCAAGTAACCTCCCCCAAAGGGATACTTCCACTGTCCACCCTGCTCACAACGACTCCCTGCTCTTTCATGGATCAATGGAAACACCACCAACTCACCGCCTTTGTTCATTCCTTACCAAAGCCTCTCAGAACGTTTGATGACCTCTCCCCCCTGGAAATTGCTTTCTCCGACCCACACGCTATTGGGAAACCCATTTCATACTTTTACCAGACGCTAACTTCGCTCCAATCGAGCAGTAGCCCTGCCTTCTTTCACAACTGGGAACTTGACCTGCATAGAGAATTATCTCCCGAGCAAAAGAGCAAGGTGCTCATACTGGCCCACACTTCCTCCGGTGCTTCTAGGATGGCAGAGGTCAACTATAAACTCTTAACCAGGTGGCACTACACCCCCGCTCTGCTACACAAGCTGTTCCCACAAACCTCACCTCTCTGCTGGCGGGAGTGTGGTGAAACGGCAACACATGCCCACATCTGGTGGTATTGCCAGAGGTTACGTCCCTTTTGGCTGGCTATCTTGTATTGGATTAGAGAAATACAGGGATGCGTAATTCCCAATGACCCTTGGTGTGTGCTATTCCACTGTACAGACAAACCAGTCGGTCCATATAAACGCTCTGCGACCCCCCACCTACTCAACGCTGCTAAATCTCTTATTCCTCGATTTTGGAAGTCTAAGACCATTCCGACCTTGCGTCAGTGGCTAATAAAGGTAGACTACGTATACCGCATGGAGGATATGACTCTCTCCTTGCGGGGTAAAGCGGACCTCGCGAGACAGATCTGGACCGGCTGGTTTGCCTTCAAGTATTCCACCGCCTATGCGGAAATCATGTCTAGCCCTGTGTAAACTGTGTGCCGAATGTGCTTATTGTGTTGTTACCTGTGGACGGACTTGGGCAGAACCCCACCCCTTCCCCCCCCCTCTTCTCTTCCCTCTGTGCCCCCTCTTCCTCCTTTACCTCTCCTTTTCAGTCTCTGTGTGCTTCTCCCTGAGACCTGAAGGGAAGCATACTCCTCGCATGTTGGTTAACCTGGGACTGACACCCAGTGCTCTGATTTTGTATACCCTTGAAATGTGCGGCTTATGGCCATTTGCACTGAACACGGTTGTCGTCACTCTCTCTTGTTTTGTATGTTTTTCCTTCTGTTCAATAAAAATTGATTAAACAAAGAGATTTCCAATGTCCTTGTTGGCCACAATTATAACAGCCCTGGTCCGGGGGGTATATAGCAGCTGGATCAGGATACGGTTGCATGGTCATAAGGGGAACAGGGGACACTGTCTCTGGCCCCATGCCAATGGAAGTAAAAATTCCCCCTTTCTGTTCAAAGACTCCAGAGCATTCTCTGGATCTTGCATCTTTCATAAAATCTTCGGGCGTTTGTTCAGTCCATTTTGGATTTGTAAATTTAAGGAGCTGGGTAACTTTAGGGTCACCACCAGACATAACTGTGGTTGTAAAAATTTGTGCTGAAGGTTTGTCTACCGCTTTCCATAAATGGTAGACTCTGGTACAAAAGTCAAAGAATTTCTCTTTAGGTCCTTGCTTGGCTAGAATTTACTCTTGCAGAGCTGATGAACCTTTGTATAAGGTTGACCAGTGACTACCTATACCCTTCCAAAAGGAAGTCCAGTCATTTACACCTTGGACGTGGGTTGCCCATAGAGTTTCTATAGGGGTTTCTTCGGGGCTGTCAGGGTCTTTTATACTAAGTATGCCTTGGACATCCTCTTTATCTAAGCTTGACCCAATACTGTATTTTGCCAAAAAGGCAGCTGCTTCTCAGGGGCTTTTCTTTGGATTTGGGCATAACTCCTTTATTTTAGAAAGGGTTCCCAGAGGCAAGGGGATGTGTACCTGAGTCGTACCAATATGCATTAAAGGCGCTTTAACATCACACATTTCCTCCTCTTCTGAGGCATTGTCAGAACCTATTAAGGGGCTCTCTGTTTGTGTAATGTCTCCGGATTTTTCCCCTTTGGGGGGAATCTCTTCCCTTTTTTTAGTTTGGCTACGTGTGGCCGTAGAGGGTTGTGAAATAATGGACTCCTCAGCTTTCTTTAATTCCTCTGCTTTCTTTTCAAGAGCTTTCCTATACTGTTCTAGTTCCTCCCTTTGTTTATATATTCGTTCCTCCGCTTCCAGTCTGTCTAATTCAAACTGTTCTTTTTCTTTCTCATACTGTTTCTCTTTAGGGGTTAGGTTTCTTTGCCTTTCTCTTTCTCTGATACTTTCAGCTTCTAGTCTTTCATTTTCTCTTTTTATTCTGCCATTTCTTTCCCATTCAGCTATCTGATCATCACTTGCTACACCATATACCATACTTGCGAGGACATGAGGTTCTAGTGAGGGATATAATTGTAGGCGAGGACCAGGCTCTCCTGAGTCCATTTTTACAGTGACATAAGGTGGAGGAGGTTCAAAGGTAGGGGCGGATACATTTGTTTTAACTGCAGGAGTCTTTTTAGCATATTTCTTTCTATAATCTTTTAAACATTTGCTCCATGAGTGATAACAATCTTTCATGTATTGAGGGTCATTAGATTTACCCGGGGGGTAGGAATGCTTATGCGTCTGACAAATTTTGCTAACTTCCTTCTAATCTTCCTCTGAACAAGGACCTTGTGGTCCCGGATCATGAATACCTAACTGGTGGCATCTTTCCTGGACTTGAGCCCAGAAAGGTTCCACCTGTGGTCCGGGTAGATTGTTTTTAATATATTCATACGGGCACGGGATCCCTATGTCCGATCCTGGGGTGGCCACAGAATTCCCCATCTAACAAAATGGGCAGAGTATGACTAGTATGTGGGCACAAGTGATAACAACCCGTTTGGGTAATCACTTGTTGTCGAACAATTGGGAAGTCTGCTTGGTCTGTCAAATTAGATGGACTAATGGGACTGTGAAGGTTTACCCTTAGTACCCGATTTAGGGTTCCTTTCTTTGTGGCGGGATATATTCCTCTTACCCCTAATCTACAGGAATAGCCCCCTGGTCTATTGGTTAATAGAACCCACCTATTTTCTATTTTAAAAAACAGTAATCCTATAGTACAATGTGGACAAGGTGGAGCTATGTCACTACAATCAGGTTCTGCATATTCAGAAGTCATTTAACTCTTATACTTTATACAGCATGAAATTTTTAGATACTTACGCTGTCTGTGGAAAAAGGAGTCTCACATATATATATATATCTTAAACAAAACTTTATACTTATTTCTATAGGTCTTATACTGTAAATCTTATGAACAGAATTATTTTAAATGATCATTATAAAACCATACATTTGTTCAATTTTATAGTGCACTTTTTGTTTCTCAAAAACTTAATGGGCGTCCGCTCAACCAAACCTTTTATCACGGGCGTAATCTGCTACTTCCCGGTGATTAAAATAATAATAATTTCTTTTACAATAGTTTATAGCCAGACCAACCTAGTCGGACTCTCTTAAAATACCTAAAATAACCTAAATTGCTACCTGCGTGTCCTTTTAACCTCCCGGGGGACCAACCTAGTCCGCCGCGAAGGCACAACAACCCCTTTAAACTAAATTCGTGGCGATGATCTGGACAGCTTAAGCATTTACCCCTATTCACCTTAAAAGGTAAAAAGGGCAAAATCACTTACCTGTCACAAGATATCCCACTTCTTGACACCAGTGCTGTAAGGTACACGTCTTTCTCCTTGTGTTCTAAATGCCTAGGCCAGGATGGTAGAGCGGAGGTCCAGGTCACCGGTGGATAATCAACACACATACACTGGTAGTACGTGAAGAATGATTACAAAGTTTAATAGGAGAACACAGTCTTTTATGTGCAATACTAGAAGACCCTGCCCATGTGGAGCCAATCAGGGCATTACACATAAGCATACATCAGCAATTTCTTGTCATGTGATGGTCGTTAGTTTGCAATATAGAATATAGGTCAAAGGTTAGTATATTCATCTGACAGTTTGTTCTCCTTGTCTGTATACATCTGCTGACTTGACCACAAACTGCTAAGCCACTGGTCCTAGCTAGTTTCATATCCTCTGGTGAAATACAAAGATAAGAACCTTAAAACAGATGCTTCCTGAGATGTCAACACTTGTCAAGCAGTTTGTTACATACAGTATACACTATACACTATAACAGCTTTGTTCCAAAGCTGAAAGTTTAAGCATATTAATTTCAATCACTATTGAAATGGTATATCATTATAAGTAGCCCCCTTATATGGACAAAATAGATTGTCTAAGTAAAATGTTTCCTTGGGTAAGGTTCCTCTTGTCAAATGCAACCTCCATTGCTAACACATACGGATGTCTGTTAGCCATAAATTTGTATAATAGCTGACTCAACTCTTCTCTGTGTATCCTCTTAATCCGAGTATGTTGAATTTCAATCTAAACAACCTGTCTTTGGGGTGGGGTTGGGTATCTGTGTAGATGGCACAGTTTCATTTCTGAGATCTTCAGATGGCCATAAATCATGTCACCAGAATGCTGGGAATTTGCTTGGCCTGAATTTTCAATCTTTGCTTTTCGGTCCCACAAATTTACTTTGGTATGTATCCAAGAATTCATCAGCTTACAAGATTTCCAGCAAGATCAAAAGGTATATTTTTTAACTTATCATACAGACATAACAAAACATAACAACATTTGTAAATGTAGCGTTACCCTGATTGGAGCCGCTGGATAGAAAGGGGTTCCCTGTTCTAAATCGACGATCTCATCTTTGTCTGCAAGAGGGATGTGAATTTTACATCCTTCTTGCTATATTTGAATGACAATCAATGCAATCGACAGTTTCCAGAACTGTCCCCTTTTTGGATGTGCTTTTGAGTGGTGACATGCACAAAGTCACCACCCAACTGTACAGGAAACCATTAGCAAGAAACAGTCTCTTGTTGGCAGGATCTAGTCATCCTATCACACAATAAAAGGCATTCCAGTGGGACAATTTCTTAGACTACGAGATACTACGAGATATGTTTGTCTACGGTCTACCATCCACAGAGTTACGGTCAAACTGAAAGGACCAAGCAAACACTAGAACAATATCTACTGTGTTTTTGTTCGTTTTCTCAGGATGACTGGATTTCCTTATTGCCATGTGCGGAATTCGTCTATAACAACTCTGTGCACGCTTCTACCAACCAGTCACCCTTCTGGGCAAATTATGGGTTCCATCCCTCATTTTTACCCAATATCATTCCAGAGTCCTCAGTTCCTGGCAGTCCAGGACAGAATACATTTATTACAAACAAATTATCATACACTGCAGGACACAATGCAAAAGGCTCAAGAAGAGTACAAGAAACAATATGAGAGGAAAAAAAGAGATAACCCTACTTTTAAAATTGGGGAGTGTAGCTTTCATCAGCAAACCTCAAGCTGCCATGTCCGTCCCGGAAGCTGGGACCAAAATTTGGTGGTCCATTTGAAATTAAATGTGAAATTAATTCAGTAGCTTTTGAACTCGCTTTGCCAGAATCTTATAAAATTCACCCTGTATTTCATGTTTCTCTGCTTAAACATGCTGTTTCTAGTTCTTTTCCAGGGAGAGAAGAGATACCACCACCTCCCGCCTGGTAGGGGATGAAACAGAATTAGAAGTGGAGTCCATTCTTGACTGTCAACGGAGAGGTAGGACAATTCAGTTGTTATGTAAGTGGAAGGGATATTCTGCAGAGGAGAGCTCATGGGAGCCTTCAAGCAATGTACACGCTCCTAGGCTTTTGCAGAGGTTCCGCAACAGCCAACCCCGAAAAATGGGCACGACTAGGGATCCGGAGACTGCCCCTTGGGAGGTGGCACTATCAGGGAAATAGGCACATTCCCAGGCGCAATAGTGCAGGGATCGCGAACTGGCGTAGCCAGAGGCATGCTGGCGTGAATCAACGCACAAGGTTGTGCAGCACCGCAAACAGGCACACACACAGCGTGATAGTGGTGCCACTGCCTATTTAAACCCACTGCTGACAATGATGCATTGCTGGTTTATCGTCAGCTCCCCTCTGTGTTCCTGTGCCTTGTATATCCTGCTGATCAGACTTCCTGTGTACCGACCCAACTTGCCTTGACCTGCTCTTCTTGATCTTCCGGCTTGACCCCTCAGCTTGTATCCTGACTCCTGACCTTGTTTCTGCTTGCTCCCTGCATCTGATCCCAGCCTGGCTTATGGACTCGACCTTTACCTGTCTCCTGTGCAAAGACCCGGCTGACTCCTGTTACACTTATCTTGGACTGTCTTACTGTGAATGACCCCTGGCCTGGCTCCCGTCTCAGCTATCTGGTCTGCTCCACTGGTCCGCATCTCCTGGACTTTCCCAGCACGCCTGTCTTGCAGTATACCTTGTCTGTTCCAGCAAGTTCCTGGCAACTATCTCCCACATTCAGGCAACCCATGCTTCTGTGGGCACCACACCCCCTGTGTCACCTTCAGGGGTATGCTGCACTTGGCCGCAAGGGGAGTCCTCCCAGCATCTCGGCCTCCTACCAAGCTCCTGACATCAGCACTGTTCCGACAGAGGGCCGGGGGTCCTGGATCCTGATAGGACAGTTCAGTGCAATATGAAAACTTCTCCTATAAGCTTTACCAGGAACTGATAGAAGTCACAAGACTGCTATATACTGCTGATGAGAAAAGGTATTTAGCACTCCCGGAGACCAGATATAGTGAATGCAGGGTTCTGGTTTTAGTAACACTTTAACCGCTTGCCGACCAGCCGCCGGAGTTTTACTGCAGCAGAATTGCAAGGCTGGGCGAAACAACGTTACCTTACGTTGCTTCACCTTTTGGCCACTAGGAGCCGATGTGAGTGCCCGGCAGGCGTGATGACCGCCGGGCTCCAGTGATCGCTCGTGACAGAGCGAGAACCGGGATCTGTGTGTGTAAACAGGTTCTCTCAGGGGAGTAGAGACAGAACACTGATCTCTCTCTCCTCCTAGACAGTCCCACCCCCCCTACAGTTAGAACACACCTAGGGAAAACAGTTAACCCCTTGATCGCCCCTAGTGTTAACCCCTTCCCTGCCAGTGACATTTATACAGTAATCAGTGCATTTTTATAGCACTGATCGCTGTATAATTGTCAATGGTCCCAAACAATGTGTCAAAAGTGTCCAATTTGTCTGCTGCAATGTCGTAGTCCCGATTGCCCCCCCTACTAGTAAAAAAAAATAATAAAAATGCCATAAATCTATCCCCTATTTTTGTAGACAGTATAACTTTTGCACAAACCAATCAATATACGTTTATTGCGATATATTGCAAAAATATGTAGAAGAATACATATCGGCCTAAACTGAGGAAAACTTTTTTTTTTTCGATAAAAAATTTGGAATATTTATTATAGCAAAAAGTAAAAGATATTGTGTTTTTTTCAAAATTGTCGCTCTTCTTTTGTTTATAGCGCAAAAAATTAAAACCACAGAGGAGACCAAATACCACCAAAAAAATGCTCTATTTGTGGGAAAAAAAGTACGTCAATTTTGTTTGGTTACAGCGTCGCATGACCGTGCAATTACCAGTTAAAGCAACGCAGTGCCGTATCGCAAAAATGGCCTGGTCATTGAGCAGCCAAATCATCTGGGGCGGAAGTAGTTAATGTATGAAATGTTAACAGTTTTTTCCTTCTTTTACAGCATAACATTTAAAATACAGCTACTTCCAAAACAGAAACACTCCATGGTTTATGAACTCAGCACTAGATCATTTTCTCATCCGCCACATCATATTTGACCTGATCAACCCCTGCAAGAAACATCAGCATATACTAATCAATCTCCCACTTCTTATAGATTTTTAATTAAAAATAAACAAGTACAGCTGATGTCAAAAGATTGCATTCAATTATCTCTATGACTATAATGCACAGTTAAGCATTTAAAAAGTTTCTATTGCGTATGCAATTAGAGAAGAAAATTATATTTATTTGTACAGAATGGCCAAGTAAACATGTTAGAAAAAGCGTACTGCAATTTGTGACAATACATGGAATTTTATTTACGTGAACTCCTTCACATGTTTAATTTAAATGGCCAATCCACCCAAAACAACAATGGTGTGTAGATTCACTGGCTTTTTATATGTTTTTAGAACTAGAGCCTCATTTCTTTAGCTACATTATTTATTTTTTGTACTATAAAAGAAATGAAAATTCCAAAAGGGAGAAGTACATTCCCTTGTAAGAGCTGTAGCTGGTCGATATAGCTTGGGAACTTAGGCGCAAAAATTCACCACTGGAATTCTTGGGAGATTAGAATCTTGTGAGTTATTAAACACTGTGGCAACTGCCCAGACTAAAACATCAGTTTCACCCTTGAGGCTCGATTTCCAGCTATCCCTTATTTCCAGAGACAGCTCTGGGGTTTGTTCCTGGACATGTCTCTGATCAACGTTGAAAAAAAGATCCTTGTTTTATGAAGTGTTGCGTTTCAGTCACCTTGGCCAATCAGCCATATCAAAAAGATCTCCCAAAAGGTAAAGAACATTGATTATATTGTTACAATGGCATCTGAATGTGGGTGGGATATATTAGACCGTAAGTGAACATGTTGTCCTAGAAGTTGATATGTTAAAATCAGAAAATATGGGCGAGCATAAGGATTTGAGTGACTTTGACAAGGGCCAAATTGCAATGGATAGACCCATGCTGACCCATGTCCACAACCAAAAGTGGCTACAATTGGAATGTGAGCATCAGATTTGGAGCACAGAGCAATGATCTGATCCTATGAATCACATTTTCTTTACATTATGTGGATGGCGTGTGTGTGCCTTCCATGCCACCAGGATGCATTATGAGAAGAAGGCAAGTTGGTAGAGGCAGAGTGATGCTTTGGACAATGTTCTTCTGGGAAACCTTGGGTCTTGCTATTAAGGTGGATGTAACACCTACCTAAACATTGTTGCTGACCAAATTCAACCTATCATGGAAACGACATTCCTTGATGGACATGGCCTCTTTCAGCATGATAATGCACCCTAACATGCTGCAAAAATGGTTCAAGAATGGTTTAAAGAACACAACAAGAAGCTCAATGTGTTTATTGGCCTCCAAATAATTCTCCAGATCTAAATCCAATCAAGCATCTATGGGATGTGCTGGAGAAACAAGTACAATCTATAGGGACCCCACATTGATACCAACAGGACTTAAAGTGTTACTAAACCCACAGCAGTAAAATCAGTCTGTATATGTAGTTAAGCATGCTTGTTATACTCACTGTGGAACGTAAGGGGTTAGTCCTCTGCATTGTGTAAAAAGGCTGCTTGATCTTGTATGCACAGATCCTCCCCTCCCTGCACTGTCCCCCTGGACAAGTCTGTATAACGCAGAGCCTTTGGACTCAAGCTGCACATGCTCAGTTTTTTTCTTGGGAGAGTGTATGGGATCAACACAGGGCCAATCAGCACTGTCCAGCCATGTCCAGACAGAGGGTCTGGGGCCCTGCAGCCTCAGTGCAGTATGGAAACTCCTCCTACAAGCTTCACCAGGAACTCATAGAAATCACAAGACTGCTATATACTGCTGATAAAAGAAGGAATTTAGCAGTTTATATTTACTAAAATAATTGCATTTACATGTTCTGTGTACGGTGGGAGACCAGATATAGTGAATGCAATGACCTGGGTTTAATAACACTTATAAAGCATAAAGGATCTGCTTCTGATGGCTTGGTGCCAGATACCACAACATACCTTTAGAGCAGGGGTGTCCAAACTTTTTTCAAAGAGGGCCAGATTTCATGAAGTGAACAGGCGTGAGGGCCGACCATTTTGCCTGACATTTTTTGAACCATTAAAATTAAATGCAAATTAAATATTTTATGCAAAGGCATACTATTCATTTCATAACATTGATGACAATATATGATGATATATAATATATATATCTTCTCTTCTCCACTCAGGGTAACAATGAGCTCAGGCGTGATATGTTTAAAAAATATATATATAAATCTCTCTCTCTCTATTTCTCTCTCTATATATATTTCACTCTCTCTCTATTTCTCTCTCTCTCTCTATATATTTCTCTCTCTCTCTATTTCTCTCTCTATATATATATTTCGCTCTCTCTCTATTTCTCTCTCTTTAAATATATTTCTCTCTCTCTCTATTTCTCTCTCTTTAAATATCGCTCTCTCTCTCTCTCTATTTCTCTCTCTATATATATATTTCTCTCTCTCTTTATTTCTCTCTCTCTCTATATATATATTTTGCTCTCTCTCTATTTCTCTCTCTATATATATATTTCTCTCTCTCTCTATTTCTCTCTCTCTCTATATATATTTTGCTCTCTCTCTATTTCTCTCTCTCTATATATATTTCTCTCTCTCTCTATTTCTCTCTCTCTCTATTTCTCTCTCTCTCTATATATATTTTGCTCTCTCTCTATTTCTCTCTCTATATATATATTTTCTCTCTCTCTCTATTTCTCTCTCTCTCTATATATATTTTGCTCTCTCTCTATTTCTCTCTCTATATATATATTTCGCTCTCTCTATTTCTCTCTCTATATATATATTTCTCTCTCTCTCTATTTCTCTCTCTATATATATTTCACTCTCGCTCTATTTCTCTCTCTCTATATATATATTTCGCTCTCTCTCTATTTCTCTCTCTCTATATATATTTCGCTCTCTCTCTATTTCTCTCTCTCTATATATATTTCGCTCTCTCTCTATATATATTTCGCTCTCTCTATTTCTCTCTTTCTCTATATATTTCGCTCTCTCTCTATTTCTCTCTCTCTATATATATTTCGCTCTCTCTCTATTTCTCTCTCTCTCTATATATATTTTGCTCTCTCTCTATTTCTCTCTCTATTTATATTTCGCTCTCTCTCTATTTCTCTCTCTCTCTATATATATTTCGCTCTCTCTCTATTTCTCTCTCTCTATATATATTTTGCTCTCTCTCTATTTCTCTCTCTATATATATATATATTTCGCTCTTTCTCTATTTCTCTCTCTATATATATATATTGCTCTCTCTCTATTTCTCTCTCGCTATATAAATTTTGCTCTCTCTCTATTTCTCTCTCTCTATATATATTTCGCTCTCTCTCTATTTCTCTCTCTCTCTATATATTTTGCTCTCTCTCTATTTCTCTCTCTCTCTATATATATTTTGCTCTCTCTCTATTTCTATCTCTCTATATATATTTCGCTCTCTCTCTATTTCTCTCTCTCTATATATATTTCGCTCTCTCTCTATTTCTCTCTCTATATATATATTTCGTTCTCTCTCTATTTCTCTCTCTCTATATATATTTCGCTCTCTCTCTATTTCTCTATCTCTATATATATTTGCTCTCTCTCTATTTCTATCTCTCTATATATATTTCGCTCTCTCTCTATTTCTATCTCTCTATATATATTTAGCTCTCTCTCTATTTCTCTCTCTATAAATATTTCGCTCTCTCTCTATTTCTCTCTCTATATATATATTTAGCTCTCTCTCTATTTCTCTCTCTCTATATATATTTCGCTCTCTATATATATTTAGCTCTCTCTCTATTTCTCTCTCTCTATATATATTTCTCTCTCTCTCTATTTCTCTCTCTATATATATATTTCACTCTCTCTCTCTATGTCTCTCTCTCTATATATATTTTGCTCTCTCTCTCTCTATTTCGCTCTCTCTATATATATTTCGCTCTCTCTCTATTTCTCTCTCTCTCTATATATTTCGCTCTCTCTCTATTTCTCTCTCTCTATATATATTTGCTCTCTCTCTATTTCTATCTCTCTATATATATTTTGCTCTCTCTCTATTTCTATCTCTCTATATATATTTCGCTCTCTCTCTATTTCTCTCTCTCTATATATATTTTGCTCTCTCTCTATTTCTCTCTCTCTATATATATATATTTCGCTCTCTCTCTATTTCTCTCTCTCTATATATATTTCACTCTCTCTCTCTATTTCTCTCTCTCTCTATATATATTTCACTCTCTCTCTCTATTTCTCTCTCTCTATATATATATTTCGCTCTCTCTCTCTATATATTTTGCTCTCTCTCTATTTCTCTCTCTCTATATATATTTGCTCTCTCTCTATTTCTATCTCTCTATATATATTTTGCTCTCTCTCTATTTCTATCTCTCTATATATATTTCTCTCTCTCTCTATTTCTCTCTCTCTCTATATATTTTGCTCTCTCTCTATTTCTCTCTCTATATATATATATTTCGCTCTCTCTCTATTTCTATCTCTCTATATATATATATTTCGCTCTCTCTCTGTTTCTCTCTCTATAAATATTTTGCTCTCTCTCTATTTCTCTCTCTCTATATATATTTAGCTCTCTCTCTATTTCTCTCTCTCTATATATATATTTCGCTCTCTCTCTCTCTATATTTCTCTCTCTCTCTCTCAAAAGCAAAGGAATTGCGTTCCAGTTTGATGTGGCCCCCCCAAGTATATCCATCCTTGGCCCCCAAAGCTTGAGCGTGTTATGTTTTTTATGTTGTTAACAGGGCTCAAGTCCTGCAGGAACGCATGGGAACGGAGTTCCTGTACTTTTTCCACAACAGGAACTCAGTTCCCGTTAGCAGCCGTGTCTTGCAAGACTTTGAAGTATGCAAGCTGTGTGGCAGGTGCTACACCAGCAGCCGCCGACACAGCTCGCAATAGTAAGTGACGCACACCAGGGGTGGACTGACCATTCAGACATTGCCAGTAGGGGTCCCCATGACAGCTTCCACTTAGATTTTCCTGTCAATCACAGCTAGCTGTTGGGTAGATCAGGTCCCTGCTGCTAAGAGATTGTGTTTAGTCAGACCTCTCATGATGCGCTCCTCCCCGCCTCCCCCTCCTGATTTTCTGTCTCCTCACGCCCCCCCCAGTCTCCTGCATACTTGCTCTGTGTGTCCCGCTGAATCCCCTCACCTCCTCTATCTTCAGTGCCATATGATGAGAGAACCCAGAGGAGGAGCACAGCTATTCTGCTCACAGGACATGCAGGGAGAGAGGTGAGCTGAGGGAGGAACATCAGTTTGGGGTGGTAAGCTGAGCACAATACCTGGCAAAGTTTAATGCCAGGAGGGAATTTTATGTGGAAATATGTGAAGGGTTTGAATAGCAGCGAGTGTGTGTTGGAGCCCTGCAGAGTTTGCTGCCCCCCAAGCTAACATACATCTCCTAAGCAGGAACACATCACTATCTCCCCAAGCATTCTGTCCAGATAATGTGCAGTTCATTTATGACCTTTCCGTTTAACCCTGTGTTATCCAAACTCTGTTCAATGAAAAGTGTAAACATAAAGTTCCTCAATAAAGATCAGAACATGATGTTCACATTTACATGGAAGCACAATTGTATGAATGCTGATTATTCAGAGAATTACCGTATTAATGTTTATTGAGAATTGTTTTTTTTATGTACTAATAGTTAAGCTTCATACACACAATACGAAAATTGGATGAAAAATACCACATTTGAAGCGTTCGTGCATATGAGCGCATCATTATATTTTTTTGGTGGGGGAGTGGATATTGGGTGGGAGTTCCCACACTTTTTTCCCCAGGACTTGACCCCGGTTGTTAATATATCTATCTTCTTTAGCCTGACAAATCCTGAGCGCCGCGCTCATTCTTAGTATGAGCTGGGGCGTGTGGCTGGGCGTGTTCACAATTCTATATGCCCGAGCCCGCAAGGAAGCTTACAGCTTACAGTGCCACCGCCAATCACAGGCACTGTGACATTTCCCCGATCTCTGCAGTCCGCAGATGCAGAGATCGGGAATAGTCACAGCGCCTGTCATTGGCTCTTCGTGCTGTCAGCTTCATAGTGGTTCCGGCACATTGTTGTGAATTTATGAAGAAATATATCTAATATTCGCTGGCAGAGATGGGAGATTCAGTAGGCCTAACAAAAAAAAATTGAAATGAACTTTTGCTCCTGAAAAGCAGATGAACTGGTTGCCCATTTTACAAGTCTCAAATATATAAAGTTTACAAGCCTGTATTTAGACAGAAACTGTAGGACAATGAGACAATTTCGAAAACAAAGGAAATAAGTTCCTATATGTGTGATAGTAAATACAACTACAAGTTCCTTGGTTCAAGGGAAGGTTGAGCAAATAAACTGGATTGTGTCAATGTGGGCTCAGAAAGTGAGAGATAAATAAGACCCAGGAGTCTGTATTGTCCCCATTTCTCATAAGACAATGACTAGGATAGAAAATGATGGCTTCTTTCAACAGGACAAATAATGAGAATAAACATGAGATTGTTCACCCGAATGTCTAAAGTTCATCTCAAAACATGATGTTACCAGTCAATGCATAATATATATGATATCTGTAAGTCACAAAAGAAAACTATCATTTAGTATCCGATGAATTGATGAAATCGGTTATAAAGAAAACATAATAAATAAAGGGTGATTATTAATAGAATTGTTTTAGGAACAAATTAGTATTAAGACAAATATATGATTATGATATGAATGTATTAGAATTGAAATGCTTAGATAAACAAATATTGATTGGATACCCAAATTATACAGGTATCCAGATAGATAAAAACTGTATGTGATGTTGATTAATATATATATATATATATATATATATATATATATATATATATATATATACATATAACTTGTGTCATTTTTAAATGGACTATATGTTTACAGATATACAATGATATGCATATATATCACCATTTTATGCAAGTGATTGATCAATAATTATGCTAAGCGTATTTGATAGTATGGGGTTAGTAGAATTCCCAAATATTAAAGATATAGATATTTCCACTAAAGTAAAATATACAGTATAAAATAAAATATATTACTTTACAGAGCAGCCCCAAAACACATGTGAGACCCCTGGTGGTTGAAGGTGCAATTACATTAAAAACGAGGCCAATAGGAAAGAGACACATACCTTTTGGGCTGAACATATTACAAATTTTATGATCTTATTGTGTGAGAGGGTATTTAGGAAGCTAGAGAGATAGTGAAAAAAAAGACAGCTCAGGGGAACCTGAGAGCTCAGGGACACACCCTGGGGAAGGGACACTGGGAGAGAAACATCTTCCCAGATAGACTGACAGCCATGCCTGGAAATATACTTTAAACCTCCAAGGAGATTCCTGAACCCGGTAGCAATCTTAAGTCCAGACTAATAGCCATTTTGGAATGGGTAAATATAACATGTTGATTTTATCTGGTATGCTCTCTTAACCATTGATGTATTGAATATTCTAGTATTGATAATCATTCTCCAGAATCAATAATCGCCTTTTCATAGATTTTTCTCTAATATTCAATTTTTATTATATATTACTTTTTGCATAGTTGCTTTTTATTGACAAACAAATGTCTAATTTGTTTCGCATTGTTCAACGTTACTTACCTGCAGCATAGTAACGGCTGGGTGTGTGAAATACAGACATTCTGTTAAATTGTCAAATATAAGGTTATTGATTCTACTGAAGAAGTTATCATGGTGATATTGTGTCCAAGCTACTACTACGCCCAATTTTGGGTATTTTCATTAATTGTCAAATGTTCAAGTAATGCAATCTGTATTTTAATTTCATGTAAATATTTGTTTTCTGTCAACCAATAAATGTGACTATTAAGTATGATCACTCGTCTCCGTGAACAAGTTTCGCATATATAGACTGTGTCATATAGATTGATCTTGTATCTTAAAAATATCTTCGTTAAAAATTACTTAATAAAAATGTGCGGGAAACTTTCCTTAAAAAAGCACAACATATTAAATGGAGGCACTGCGTGAGATAACGTCGATATTTTGTACAGGATCAGTCATAGTTACGGTGGTGACAGAAATAATATTTTGCATGAAATTATTAATTATTAATTTTTAAAAAAAAAAAAATATCTTTGCCAAGAAAAATGTCTGGTCAAAGTGAATTTTATGTTGATAGGGAAGTAAAGGAAATGTTGGATAGGTTTTCAAAAATTAACATGACAAATCATGCCGAAAAAAGTTTGTCTAACGAGACTAGTCTAGAAGCAGGCATTGAAGACCTTATAAACCACGCCCGTCAGTTAATGAAAGACGTGTGGAACGTGGAAGGTCAAAGCGATGAACTCACAGACAGCTCCTCTGAGACAAAGGAAATAGAAAGGCCTGATCCCATGCATTTTGAATTAAGCGATAACCTGATGTATCTTTATAGTGAGTTTAAAAGTCAATATACCCAACAGGAGAGTGATATCTTAGAACCCCAGTCCCATTTAATAGAAGGGGAATATGAGCTTACTAAAAAGCTAAAGGAAATTAATGACAAGGCAGATTGTTATGATGAGTCTACAGTGACAATGATGAAATATGAAATAAAACAGATGCAAAATAATGCAATAATAATGCTGGAAGAATGTCACCAATTAAATAAAGAATGTAAACAATTAAGAGAGAAGGAGAGTTTTCTGCAGGAAAACGAGTCTCCTGACGAAAGTTGCAGAGTAATAGGCAGTGGAAATTTAGAAAGTTGCCAAGTAATAGGCAGTGGAAATTTAAAAGAAGAAACAAATCAGCTTAGGTCAGGACAGGAATCCCTAACTAAGCAACAAGAAGAATTAAAAGAACAAGGGAAGTTTATGCCCCAGAATAATGCTCAGATGCTTAACCCTGAAATTATAGAATCGGATAATACTCCAAAATTTGACTCTCAACCTAAAGTTTGGGAGTTACATAATGAAGAGGAATTAGAAAAAGTAACCATGCTCTACCCCAAGCCATCTGTAGAGCAAAGGGGGGTAAAAATTGAACCACCACATGAAAGTAGGTCTAATCAGTTTTCTTTGGGATCAGAGAAAACTACAGGCACACCTAAACAGGGCGCCTCATAAATAATAGAATTTTTAAAAGATGCTGTCCCAGTGTTTAAGGAAGAGGGATCCGTAGGCATTATTGACCACATTGAGGCCCATGAAAATGCTTTATCAGCTTTAGGCCTAAATGATGACCAATCTAGAATTAATTTCTTACCGTGGGTATTTGAAACCAAACACCGTCCATTTTGCGAAGAGTTAAAAAGTCTGTTGGGTACTGCCTGGCAAGAAATTAAAAACGTCTGTCATCTAGAATTTGTCCCGCACAAAAATGTTAATGCGGCTAGCGCGGATATACACAATATCACATGTACCAATAATCAAAGCCCCACCGAATTTATGGCTGTGCTCAAAACTGATGACCTCTTAGCAGAAAAGGAGCCAGGTTATGATAAACCTGGGTTCAAACCCATGTTCTTCGAGGCCCCGCCTACCCACGTAAAAGTAAAATTAGCGAAAGATTACAAAGGGGGGTGTTCACTGGAGTCTTTGGTAAAAGAGAGTAACAATTTGTACTCTATCCAACAGACTGGTGAAAACAATGGAAGGCCTGAAAGCCCTATAATGAAATTTGTGGATGAATTTTATGTATCTCCTCAATCATTACAGTCCAAAACTAAGAAAAAGAGATACGCTGATATAGCCAGAGGAGAGATGCTACCGAGTTTCCCCAGCAGGAGACCAATGTCCCCACCCATCAGAAGGGGGGAGCAGAGAGTACCCTTTAGAGGGGGAGTTCAAAGACCACCTCAGGAGTCTCATCCAAAGGATCCAGACCCGAGGTTTAGGAGAAACTATAGGGTATATCTCCAACGGGTCAGATTTAAACCTAAGGGTAGACACCCTCACCTTTACCGGTGTAATTGGCTTCGGGGGCCTACACGGGTAAATAGGGAGAAACTACAGGGTAGGACACCTCAGAATCCCCAGAACAATAGGGAACAACTAAGGCCCAGACAACTATCCCAGAATCAAGACAATGTTTCTGATGGTGATATGTCTGATCAAACTGAGCCAGTAGTCCCCAGAAAGTACAGAAACCGGGTCCCACAACCCAATTCTGATCAGCCTGTAAGCAATATGGAAACCAAAATAGACAAAATTACGGATATGTTACACGGTTTGAATAAGTACTGAATGCATGTACTCAAGCGCTACTATGAATTTAAAATCAGAGATGCAACCGATATTTAAGATAACCAAATGATGTAGCTGCAACCCATATAATAGTGTTCCCACACGTAAAATAAGTTAAAGACAAGTACACATTTTTGTGTAATAGGTGCGCTTAAATCAACCTTAAAAACTCAATAGATTGTTTAAAATAAGTTATTTAGGAGACCTCTGCGCAAAACGTGAATAATATGTGATATATGAATACGTGATAAAATAAATAAAACAGTGTTAAGTGTATTAAAACTTCCTTCAAAAGGTGAATTTGCTGAGGTATAGATGGCTGCAGTGCGCATAAACCTCATACAATATATGGTTTGATAATCCGTGCAAACCAAAGCTTGGTAAAATTAGGAACAGATATATAGGCTCTAAAATGTTGAACTTTCTATAGTACACCGGCAAATGGTGTGGACCAGTTGGTTACTTTAGTTCAGTGTGTTGTGCCAATTTGTGAAATAAATAAATAGATTGACTTAATTAATTGAATAGATTAAAAACCACGAGTGTATCAATGGTTTCATTGCTAAAATGAACATGAATAGCAATTCTTCAAGGGGCAAATCATGTGGCCAGCCAAGGGCCACAGAGCCTTTTAAGCGCCTATGTTAAAATAAATCAGAGGAATGCACTGAATAAAGATATAGGAAGCAGAGGTTCTAACACTATGTTTCTCCCAGGTCACAGTAATGAGGATCCTGAAATCCCTACCGGGGAATTGTGGTTGTTAGATATTAATTATTCTCCTATTTTTCAGTGGTCACTTCATTCCTCTGACATAAACAGGTCGCTCCAAACAGTCTAATTTCAAGAAGTCGACGAAGACGGTAATTCCAGAGGAAGACCGAATCCTAAAGACATTAATATCAGGAGGCCTAAATGGTTTGATATTTTGGTAAAAGATGAGGACTCACCCGCATAAGGTAGTTTGATTGCCTCAAATGAGTCATATTGACACCCCAAAGGGGGAGAATTTATTTGTTTTATTCCTCACAAGTAGAAGGTTGACTATAATGCCAAATATCTTATTACTGACAGTGAGTTGTCACTTACATGTCAAACTGAAATGCTTTTATTGTTATTCCAGAACCGCTACAATTAAGCTAAAAAAGAAAAAAATGGTTCTGAAGAACATAAGTCAGTCATAAATGTCTGGTATCCACAGCTATTAATAAATGTCCTCATGATAATGAGCCCTGGATCTTGGTCTCCCATAGCAAATGTGTCATACATTGTCTTTATATCCAAGGTGTTTAGTTAAAGGACTGATAACACAATGGGAAAGAGGGGGGCTCAGAGGAAGCCCAGGATACCTGCTTGACAGGGATATCTCAAACATAAATCATATAAAAAGAAAAAGGACATATATGTTTTTCTCATGGAATCTATTTTCCTTTACAGAACCAATATGTCCATGAGCCGGTCAACAGAACCGAGAGTCCAACATGTGTGAAACATCCAGAGAAGGAACCGTATGTGGAATCCAGGGACATCATTGATGGCCAGTCTACAGGGACACAACCCACCAGGACAGCCAAGAACCAAAAGATGCCCGGAGTTATCCATTTCCCGCCAAAGAACGGATGACGGCCCTGAGATGCACACATCGATCACAAACCCATTTTTTTTTTCCAAAGAATTACACCCATCTGCAGGTGTCTATACCTTTTAAATATATCCACAATCCGGATCCATTTTCACAACTCGACTTACAAGGCCCAAACGAAGCCATATTTCTTCAACAAGTTGCATTGGGAAAGTCTGTCAGATGAGTTCCGGCAACCGACAACTTTCCAAGGGGGGCTTTGTTGTGAATTTATGAAGAAATATATCTAATATTCGCTGGCAGAGATGGGAGATTCAGTAGGCCTAACAAAAAAAAATTCAAATGAACTTTTGCTCCTGAAAAGCAGATGAACTGGTTGCCCATTTTACAAGTCTCAAATATATAAAGTTTACAAGCCTGTATTTAGACAGAAACTGTAGGACAATGAGACAATTTCGAAAACAAAGGAAATAAGTTCCTATATGTGTGATAGTAAATACAACTACAAGTTCCTTGGTTCAAGGGAAGGTTGAGCAAATAAACTGGATTGTGTCAATGTGGGCTCAGAAAGTGAGAGATAAATGAGACCCAGGAGTCTGTATTGTCCCCATTTCTCATAAGACAATGACTAGGATAGAAAATGATGGCTTCTTTCAACAGGACAAATAATGAGAATAAACATGAGATTGTTCACCCGAATGTCTAAAGTTCATCTCAAAACATGATGTTACCAGTCAATTCATAATATATATGATATCTGTAAGTCACAAAAGAAAACTATCATTTAGTATCCGATGAATTGATGAAATCGGTTATAAAGAAAACATAATAAATAAAGGGTGATTATTAATAGAATTGTTTTAGGAACAAATTAGTATTAAGACAAATATATGATTATGATATGAATGTATTAGAATTGAAATGCTTAGATAAACAAATATTGATTGGATACCCAAATTATACAGGTATCCAGATAGATAAAAACTGTATGTGATGTTGATTAATATAAATATATATATATATATATATATATATATATATATATATACATATAACTTGTGTCCTTTTTAAATGGACTAGATGTTTACAGATATACAATGATATGCATATATATCACCATTTTATGCAAGTGATTGATCAATAATTATGCTAAGCGTATTTGATAGTATGGGGTTAGTAGAATTCCCAAATATTAAAGATATAGATATTTCCACTAAAGTAAAATATACAGTATAAAATAAAATATATTACTTTACAGAGCAGCCCCAAAACACATGTGAGACCCCTGGTGGTTGAAGGTGCAATTACATTAAAAACGAGGCCAATAGGAAAGAGACACATACCTTTTGGGCTGAACATATTACAAATTTTATGATCTTATTGTGTGAGAGGGTATTTAAGAAGCTAGAGAGATAGTGAAAAAAAAGACAGCTCAGGGGAACCTGAGAGCTCAGGGACACACCCTGGGGAAGGGACACTGGGAGAGAAACATCTTCCCAGATAGACTGACAGCCATGCCTGGAAATATACTTTAAACCTCCAAGGAGATTCCTGAACCCGGTAGCAATCTTAAGTCCAGACTAATAGCCATTTTGGAATGGGTAAATATAACATGTTGATTTTATCTGGTATGCTCTCTTAACCATTGATGTATTGAATATTCTAGTATTGATAATCATTCTCCAGAATCAATAATCGCCTTTTCATAGATTTTTCTCTAATATTCAATTTTTATTATATATTACTTTTTGCATAGTTGCTTTTTATTGACAAACAAATGTCTAATTAGTTTCGCATTGTTCAACGTTACTTACCTGCAGCATAGTAACGGCTGGGTGTGTGAAATACAGACATTCTGTTAAATTGTCAAATATAAGGTTATTGATTCTACTGAAGAAGTTGTCATGGTGATATTGTGTCCAAGCTACTACTACGCCCAATTTTGGGTATTTCCATTAATTGTCAAATGTTCAAGTAATGCAATCTGTATTTTAATTTCATGTAAATATTTGTTTTCTGTCAACCAATAAATGTGACTATTAAGTATGATCACTCGTCTCCGTGAACAAGTTTCGCATATATAGACTGTGTCATATAGATTGATCTTGTATCTTAAAAATATCTTCGTTAAAAATTACTTAATAAAAATGTGCGGGAAACTTTCCTTAAAAAAGCACAACAACATAGACTTGTGAACACGCCCAGCCACACGCCCCGTAACTCCCTGCCACGGCGCTCAGGATTTGTCAGGCTAAAGAAGATAGATATATTAACAGCATAGCAAACATAATACGCTTAAGCTTTCGGGGCCACAGATGTATATATATATGGAAATTCCAAGTGGGGGCCACATCAAACCGCAACGTGGGCCGCAAATGGCCCGCGGGCCTGACTTTGGACATGCCTGCTTTAGAGGACTACTGGTGTACATGTCTTAATGGGTCAGGGCTTTTTTGGCAGAAACAGGGCCCTATATACAACTCTCATAGGTTCAAGATTAACAGTCTTGATGTAGAAGCTTTCCAATGCATTTCAAGAATCATTCTTTATTGGAGGCAAAAGTACACCTAGCTTTATAAGAATGAATAATTATGAACATAACAAAACCGAACTATGGAAACATATTACAAAATGCAACAACATGGGGCTCTACTCATAGAGAGGATAGCAGTTGCAAGTCTACAGATGAGAGTTAAGATAAATAAGTCTGGTGGTGTGGTTATGTGATTATATGATGATAGGGTCCCAAAAAGGAAAAAGGGACAGCTGTAAATGCAGAGATCCAAAGGGCAACCAAGATATTTTCAAAAAATATGCATACACATGCTAACCATAGAAGGACAAAAGATAATAATAATAAAGACTCAAACAGACTAACCTTAAAGTGGAGGGCCACCCTAAAAAAAACAGCATTAATATTCTTAAAAAAAAAAAAAAAACATTTGACTTTTTTTTCTTTTTTTACCTTACCAGAAATCCCTGTTGCTAGACAGTCTTCCTAATCTGCCTCCTTCCTACTCCACTGTGATCTGTGGTCTTCTCTCATCCTTGCGTTGTCTTCTGGGTAATGGGGTGCACTGTGTTTTGGGAACTGTGTGTTTCCTAACACAGCGCGTCCCATGCACAAAGTGCCGTGTGACTCGCGCATGCGCAGTAGGAAACAAGCAGTGAATCTGCAAGGCTCCACTGCCTGTTTCCCTAAGTGAGGATGGCAGCACTGGGACCCGAGAGCCGAGGGACGCGCCGGCCTTGGCGGCCGCCATCGCGGGCGCCCTGGAAAGGTAGGTGTACTTATTAAGGCCCCTTTCACACCGAATCGTTTTTCAGGCGCTACGGCGCTAAAAATAGCGCCTGTATAGCGCCTGAAAACAGTGGGTCCTTTCACTCCAGTGTGAAAGCCGGAGGGCTTTTACACTGGAGCGGTGCGCTAGCAGGACGGTAAAAAAAGTCCTGATAGCGCTCCTATACTGCTCCTACCCATTGAAATTAACAGCGAGGCAATACCCTTTTCTGCCGCTATCGGGGGTTAAAACCGCCCCGCTATAGGCAGAATACCGCTGCTAAAGGACGGTAAAGTAGCGCTAGATATAGCGCTGCTTTACCTCCAACGCCCCCACACCGCCCCAGTGTGAAAGGGGCCTAAAAGTCAGCAGCTACTTTTTTTTTTTTAGCTGCTGACTTTAAAAAAAAAAAATTTAACACTGAAACACCGCTTTAACTAGAGTAGGCAATTCATGCCTGCCTCTGGTCAGGCATAGATTGCTTACATCCATTGTATATATGTGGTCCCAGATCCTTCTCCGCCACTCCCTCTTAGTTTTGCCCACATAGAGACGTCCACAATCACATATCAATAAACATATCACTCCCTCTGTACAGCAATTCACAAATTGAAGTGGAGAATACAGTTCACTGTTGAGGAGTCTGAAGTCTTTTGTTGTATTGATGATCTTATAGAAGTTACATATTTCAAGTTAGATTGTAACTTCTGAACGTTCATCAACAGAACATAAGACTTCAGACTCACTAACGGTGAACTGCATTCTCCACTTCATTTTGTAAAATGCGGTATAGTGAGAGTGATATATTTATTGACTTGTGATTATATATTTATATGTGATCCTGCATTTCTTTTGACATGTACTTTTATTGACTATTATGTGCTGGTTTTGTAGGTGGTGAATGTTGGGTAGGATGATTGTTATTCTCAGCACGGAAAGCCCCCCTGGCTGCAGTATGGTGGGGCTTGGGGGACTCCCTATTAAAGGACCTTTGTGGCAGGCTCTGTGGGACACTGGGTCCTTGTGGACACATTTGTTGGGGTGTGCCATTGGACTTCTGACCCCGATGTGTCCTTCTCTCTGTGTCTGCTGATATTTCGTCTGCTTTGGACACATTTAGGTGTTCCAAGATGGCTACTGCACATGTCTTGTGACATCATTTCTAGTTTGGCGATGATGTATATCCTGGACTTGGGTGATGGGGGGTCCAGTAGAGGTCGGTAGTGTAGGTGGACACATACATAGTAACTTAACCCAGTTGACACTCTGGCCTGCTTTCTGTGTTCTTTGTGATTTTTTTTAGTTTGCCTTACACAATTTCCTGTCTTGTGCCATATACTGTATAAGGGAAATTCTTAAAGGCATGATTTTCTGCATCTTTCCTGGTGTTGGAGTGTTGTGGCTGGCCATGCTCTTAGATAGAACCATTTTAGGCCGTAGTTAAGGTACATCTGTTTGCCTTTTTATTATTCCTTGACTTTATTTTTACTAACTTTTTTTCTAATTGTTGTTTTTTTGTTTTCGTTTTGGATCCTTCCTATGGTTTGCATATGTATACATATGTTCTGAAAATCTCTTAGCTGCTCTCTGGATCTCTGCATTTACAGCTGTCTCTTTTACATTTTGGGACCCTATCACCTTGGGATCACATTGCCACACCACCAGGCTTATTGTTTTTAACTCTCATCTGTAGGTTTGCAACCGCTAACCTCTCTATGAGTTTGTGAATATTTAGAGTACCATGTTGTTGCATTTTGTAATATGTTTCCATTGTTCAGTTGTGTTATGCTCATAATTATTCATTCTTGTAAAGCTAGGAGTACTTTTGCCCCTGATGGTAACTATGAGAATTGTAAATGGGTCATGTTTCCTCATGGTCTAAACCTACAGTGTATGGTTTTATGTTCTGCAATAAATTATGTAATGTTGCATATATTTTCTGTTTTTGAATTATATTTGGTGCCAGCAAAGTTCCATACAGCCATGTTGAGCCAAAATGTTTGGAACAACCTACCTGCCAAGTTCCTTCAAAAACTGTGTGCACAAGCACTGTGTGTACCTATAAGAATTTATGCTGGTTTGACGCCAAAGGGTAGTCACACCAAATATTGATTTGATTTAGATTTTTCTTCTGTTTTTCTTGCTCACGTTGCATTTTGTAAACTGATAAAAAAAAAACAATTAACATTTTTACATAACAGTATTTTTTCAAACCTGCCTAAAACTTTTGTACAGTACTGTATATGACAGGATAAATACAAGAAATATTTAATGTGCAACTTTTCTAGAGCAGACCTACTCTAGACAAAAGTGCTTGTTCATATAAGATGGTTTATTTTACACTGAAATCAGTTGATTAGATGGAATTATGCACTCCATATTAAAAAATTAAAAGTATAATAGAAATTACTTTAGTGACCACTATAAAAAAGTAAATGGAGTCTTAAAGGACCAGTCTAATTTATATTTCAGCATTAAGTTAAATTGTCTGGTAGGTTTTCATACCATTGAAAGATTTTTTGTAAAATCTATGCATTTATCTTACATTTTCCAGGTTAATTTCTCTGTGCCATTACATAGTGCCCTCCCTTTCTCTGTTGTACATTCATATGGAGATTGCAGTACAAGGAAAAATATGTTTTTAATTGGGGAGGAAAGTAGCCAAATCCTGTTGGAGCAACCTCTCTTTTTGGGTGTTCCCCAAAGGGTTGATCAAGTCCAAAAAGCTTCACCTAAACCTGAAATATAAGTTTTAAAGAAACAAATAATTTAAGGCATCTATAAACATGCATAAATAAGCAGTATTGGTTTCCGAATTAAATGTATATAAACTACTACAGACTCCTTAGAAGTAGCGAAAAAGGAGGAGCTTATTCGCCAGTTTGAAGTTATTTACTACTAGCCTGTTTTTGTGCATAGTATTTTGTTCACTTTGTTAAAGCTCAATTAACCTTTCAGTTTTAATCAGCTAAATAAATTCCAGGTGCATCAATACAAAAGATGTATAAAGTCTTACAGTTATGTTTCTTTATAAGACAGCCACAGCCTGACCAGAAAGCCTGCCCCTGCCAACATGTGGTAGAAAAGGACCCTTGCCCTCTTTGTGTAAACAGTGGTCTCTCTGAGGAGGTCGAACATGCCCCCCCCCCCCCCCCCCCCCCCCCACTGAATACAGTTCCTCATTCAGCAAAGTTCCCAATTCAACAAGAGCTTTGCACATATTTTCTTCTGAAGTGTATTTAGATTATTGATGTTCAGTTGGGCTTTAAGTGAACGTTACCTATTCCTTTATTACATCTTCTCTTATAGCAGGGATCTCCAAACTTTATAAACAAAGGGCCATTTTACGGTTCTTCAGACATTAGGAGGGCTGGACTGTGGCCAGTGGGCATAATTTGGAGACCACTGTCCTATAGGGTTGATTTATTAAATTAGTAGAGACACTTAGGAACATTTATGTTGTCTGAGCTTGGTAAATAATTCTGAACATGTGTTTACTTTGAATACCTAGTTATGTGATAAAAATACATACAAGCTTAAGAAACAATTGAGTTGACAATTTTTTTTATTTGCACTAACATACAATTTTTCAGGACAAGCATTCGGGGTCTTCAATTGCAAACAGTACTAATTCTGCTTGGATTCTGGATGTATTACTGCTTGGACTTGGTATCGCTTGGAAGAAGGGGACCTTCCCCTGAAAGCTTGTCCTGAAAAAATGTATGTTACTGCAAATAAAGAAAGTATCATGGACAGTACTAATTTTTTTCTGTGCACTAATATGGCTACAAGCACCTCATAAGCTTAATAAAGTGAACACCTTATTTAACCACTTATGGACCGCTGCATGCCGATATATGTCCTAACTTTTTCCTAACTTTGAAGAGGAATAGCTGCCATAACCCCAGTATCCTCTTCTTCGGCCGGCGGTCCGCTTTCCTATAAAGCCCCATACACACGGTCGGACAATCCGCGGACCAGGTCCGTCATACTTTGTCCGATGTTGGTTTTGCGTACACACGGTCGGACAAAGTTGTCGGAAAATCCGATCATTCTGAACGTGGTGACGTTTGTTGCCTACGACGGGACTATGTAGA
Organism: Lithobates sylvaticus; assembly: GCA_028564925.1. NCBI lineage: Eukaryota > Metazoa > Chordata > Amphibia > Anura > Ranidae > Lithobates > Lithobates sylvaticus. The sequence goes on from CM053028.1 coordinate 466,420,473, forward strand.
GGCTAGTAGCCAATAGCTTTGGTCTTGTAATGTGATCTGAGCATGCGTAGCACTTTGTCCGGTCGGACAACCGTACACACGATCGGATTTGGTGTGATCGGACCGTGTTGACGGCAAATCTTTCCAGCAGGAGATAAGACTTTGTCCGTCGGACAAACCGACGTACACTGTCCGATGGTGCATACACACGGTCTGATTTTTCAACAACATTGTCCGACCGGACAGAATCCATGAAAAAGTCCGACCGTGTGTATGGGGCTTAAGAGTGGTTTCTGCGGCAGATTCGCAGCAAGATCACTTTTATCGGCGGTGAAAGAAGGCCCCCCCCGACGCGTTCCGGTACCATCCCCTGCTTACCGGAGCCATTGGCATCCAGATCTGCACCCTTGCTGGGTATGGAGACTTCCACCCATAGCTCTTAAAGGGCCATTTTTTTTTGTTTCATTTTTTAATTTTTTTATTTTTATTGCAATTTAGTGTAAATATGAGATCTGAGGTCCTTTTGACCCCAGATCTCATATTTAAGAGGTTCTGTCATGCTTTTTTTCTATTACAAGGGATGTTTACATTGTAATAGGTAATAAAGGGACACCGTTTTTTTTAATATAAAAACAGTGTAAAAATAAAAAATAAAAGGTAAAATTAATAAGAAAACACATTTTTTTTTAAACGCGCCCCGTCCCGCCGGGATCGCATGCAGAAGCGAACGCATATGTGAGTAGCACCTGCATATGAAAACGTTGTTCAAACCACACATGTGAGGTATCGCCGTGATCAGTAAAGTCCGAGCAATAGTGTCCTCTGTAACATGCAACCTGTAGAGTTTTCTAAACGTCGCCTTTTTTTCCAAAAAAGTGCGCTTGTAAGACCGCTGCACAAATACTGGGTTCTAAGTAATTTTCTAGCAAAAATAACTGTTTTTAACTTGTAAACAACACATCTCAAAAAGAGGCTTGGTCCTTAAGTAGTTAAAAAGATCAGGCAATGCACTGAAGGCTAAGTGGGAGGAAAATGTTGGGGTACTTGAGGATGAGGAGTGGAGTGAAGCTCTAGACCATTGTAAACTGGTATCCCCCAAACTCTCAGATCGTCTTACACAGATATACATCACCCACTGGGCATACCTAACCCCAACTAGAGTGTCGAGGCACAAACATGACAAAACCGCCAACTGCCCTATGTGCATCCAGGCTTTGGGTACGTTCTACCACCTGATCTGGGATTGCCCTAAGTTCTTCTGGGCACAAGTAGTCCAATTCCTGCATGACACTATGGGCTCCCACATCCCACTAAACCCCAAATCGTGCTTACTAGGCATATACCAAGAACCAGACATCAACAAATTCATTAAGATATTCCTAAATGAAACACTGTTTTCTGCTAGAAAAAACATTACGAGACAATGGATGAGGTCTACCCCACCCGAGTTTAAGATGTGGCCATTGGAGGTAAATAACGGTTTAAAATACAAAAAACGAATTTATTTGCATAGAGGTTGTCCTTCAAAATATGGTAAAATTTGGGATAGGTGGTTGCAAGCTCCGAAGACTCTGTGATGATGCCCGTCTTTATACTTGTCTTTGTACATAGGTAGCCGAGTCCCCAATAATACTCTCAATGGAGTGGGAATTATGAGGATGATGAATATTTGCTGTACCGTGCACGATACGTTCCTATGCTATGGGATACCTTTTTCTTGCCTCATACTTAAATTATGAGGATGATGAATATTTGAGGATGATGGGAATTATGAGGATGATGAATATTTGCTGTACCGTGCACGATACGTTCCTATGCTATGGGATACCTTTTTCTTGCCTCATACTTAAGTTATTGTCACCCTTCCTAACATTTACTGTGATAATGTATATTTTATTGAATGTACCAATAAAGCCGGTTAAAGTAAAAAAAAAAAAGATCAGGGAACCTATACTTCGCAAAGTGAACAGTTTCTACCCCTTTAGTAAATCAAAGTGTGTGTCCCAATTAATAAATATTGTTCAGTAGTTGAATCATTTGCTAATGTCCATCTGTAATCTACTGTCTACAGCCAGTTTAATAATTTTATATGGTCAATAAACTCCCGTGTGACCTTTAACAATCCTACAATATGCAGTGGGCATAAATTATTCTTATTGAGTTTGACATATTTTCACATTCAGTCTAGCAAGAGGCAAAATATCCACTAGACATGTGCAATTTGTTTCGTTCTGAATTTACTTTTTAACTAATTTCGACAAATTCGTTAATTCACAATTTTCCGAATTAACGAAAACCTGTGTAACTACTACTAACTATTAAACTATTGTTTTATTATTATTAGGTATTGGAATTCCCTTTCAAATTTGGCTGTTAGTGAATGTAACGAATACGAATTTATCTGAAGTTACAAATTATCCAAAATAACGAATGCCATATCTAAACGAATGGAATGTAACTAATAAATAATAATAATAAAACCTTTTTATTATTATTATTTTTATTATTTATTATTAATTTGTTCCATTTGTTTAGATGCAGCATTCGTTATTTTGGATAATTAATAACTTTGGATAAATTCATATTCATTACGTTCACTAACAGCGAAATTTGAAAGGAAATTCCAATACCTATAATTTAATAGTTCGTTATTGTTAGTTAGTTAGTTATTCTTTCAAATTTTTGGATTTTCTTTCTTATTTTCGGATTTTCAGATTTTCGAATTTACGATTTGACGAATTAAAGAATGACCTGGAAAAAAAAAAGAAAATAAACAAATTTTTTGGCACTGCACATATCTAATACACAATTCATAATCTCATATTCTATTTTAGGTAAAATAAATTGTATTTGGTATTTTGTAAGTAAATTAAGTATTTATGAACAGTCTGCTCTTTTGTCGTTTAAATAATCTGTAATTTGAACAAGGTTATCTTCCATAGCATTTATTCATCATTAAGATAAACATTAAGCAGACTTGACATGTGAAAGCTGTACTATCTAGAACAGTCTGAAGATTTTAACAAATTGTACATTGTTCAAAAGAGCTTCAATTATCTCTTCATTGCAATCTATAATGCATGTCATTAGTATCTTGTTTATGCTCAGCTATTTTAAAACTTAAAAAAACTCAACACTTTTCAAGCAGTTGTAATCATTAGTTTTTATCTTGGAATTTGAGTTTTTCTTTGCTTCCAGAGCTTGGTTATGTCAGTTTTCCGCATGATATATGGCTGCCAGTTTATATGCAGGCCATTATATCTAATGAGCGCAAGCAATACATTAAAGTATCGTATATCTAAACTCAAAAACAAAAATTAATTATGTTGCAACTTACACATTCTTAGATGGGATGGCTGCATTCGTTTTCAGTCAGTATTGTCTTTCTTTCACCTGGTGTTTCTGCCACACTTTCTGATCTAGTGCTACAATGTTCACTCATAAGAGGATAAGACTACAGAAACCTCTCGCTCTTCTCTTCTCCATAACATAGAAGGATGTGGTGCTATGGCCTTTAGAGATAAGTGGAACAATGTAACCAATAAGAAGGCAGTGCAGGTATCATCTCTGAAGATTTAGGTATTTTTTGCATGTATCAAACAAATAACATAATACTTTCAATTATATGAGAGATATACTTACCTAATCCTCCAATCCTCTCAGTGCAAGACCAGTCCCTGCGGCTCCTGCCCACCTACAGTCTGGTGGTCTTGTGCAGAGGACTGTTCCTGATGTCATCACGCCCATAGACCTGCTCTGGACATGAGGACATCAGGAACAGTCCACTGCTGGATCGATGAAGGGGAGGATCGGGTGAGTATACAGCTTTCTTCACTTCTCTGGACAAAACAAGCAGTTACCCATTCAGTGCAGGCACAGCCCCACTTCATGGAAAAACTTTTTTTGCTCAGAGCTGGCCTTTAACAAACTAAAAAGGACCAACTAAGAGAGGCTTGTTGTACTGTATTTTATTACTTAATAAAGTAATCAAGAAAAAATAAAAATAAAATTCCCCTGTTCCTTGTTTTCTTGTATCTCCTTAGCTTCTTTTTTGTAAGTATTTGGTTGACTATGGAGCTCATTAGCCCAAGCTGATGTTGATAAACACAAGTTTACAAATGTGTAAACTTTCAAAAATTCTTCCTTTGAAGTGGAACTTAGCTCAAAAAGTGAAGCTTTGCTATGTTATAGTGAATATTTAGAAATGTTAATTGTGTCTAGCCCATTGCCGACCGGCTCAAGCCGATATAAGTCGGCAGATTGGCACATACAGGCATATTAACGTACCTGTACGTTGCCCTTTAACCGCTTCAGCCTCGGAAGAATTTACCCCTTCCTGACCAGAGCACTTTTTGCGATTCTGCACTGCGTCGCTTTAACTGACAATTGCGCGGTCGTGCGACATGGCTCCCAAACAAAATTGATGTCCTTTTTCTTCCCACAAATAGAGCTTTCTTTTGGTGGTATTTGATCACCCCTGCAGTTTTTATTTTTTTCGCTATAAACAAAAAAAGAGAGACAATTTTGAAAAAAAACGCATTATTTTCTACTTTTTGCTATAATAAATATCCCCAGAAATATATAAAAAAATGATTTTTTTTTCCTCAGTTTAGGCCGATACATATTCTTCTACATATTTTTGGTAAAAAAAATCACAATAAGCGATTATTGATTAGTTTGCACAAAAGTTATAGCGTTTACAAAATAGGGGATAGATTTATGAATTTTTATTTTTTTTACTAGTAATGGCGGCGATCTGCAATTTTTTATCGGGACTGCGACATTATGGTTGACAAATTGGACACTTTTGACACTATTTTGGGACCATTGTCGTTTATACAGCGATCAGAACTACAAATAGCCACTGATTACTGTACAAATGACAATGGCAGGGAAGGGGTTAAACACTAGGGGTGATCAAGGGGTTTAGTGTGTCCTAGGGAGTGAGTCTAACTGTGTGGGCTCACTACAACATGACAGAGATCACTGCTCCCGATGACAGGGAGCAGCAGATCCCTGTCAAGTTGCTAGGCAGAACAGGGAAATGCCTTGTTTACACAGGCATTTCCCCATTCTGCCTCTCCTTGCCACAATCACGGGCCGCTGGTGAACACCGGGTTTGCGGGACCCTCGGGCACGCTCCCACGGTGTGCAATAGGCGGCAAATTTAAAGGGACGTACAGGTATTCCCATTTGCAAATGTGGATACCTGTCTGTACGGCGGTCGGCAAGTAGTTAAACAGCCGACGTACAGCTACGACGGCTTGAGCAGGGGAGCCAACCTGCCGCAGTATAACTGCGTTGGCTGTTCGGGAAGAGTTAAGCAGCCCTGAGCAGTCTGGTTCCTTCATGTGTGTCTATACCTTTTAAAGAGGGTTGTGGTAACCATATAAATAGGATTAATTGTCATACTTTTGCTACTGCCAGTACTCTTACAGATTATACTATTACCACAGGTTCAGAAGCACCTTGATCATGGTGTGAGGCTTCGACATATAAAGCATTAATAAATGAAAGCAGACGGAAATCTTATGTTTATCTAATGTTTGCTGGCTAGGCTGAACAATACATGAGAGATACAGAATTAAATATCAATACTATGTGTAGAACTACCCTCGAAGGGGCTGCTGGTAACTGGCATCCCTATTCCTGCACAGCCAGGCAACAAGCATTTTTTACTCACATCCAGACACAAGAAATCAGTCTCCGAGCTTGCTTTTGTTGTTTTATTAGGGATAATAACTTGGAGGGGGTTATGGGATGCCCAACTTGATCGAAACAATGTAAGGGGACAACTACTGTCCTATGTAGAAAGAAAATATCTTGTACACCATCAGTCTTTAAGAATCAACAGCAAAAGTCCCTTGAGGACCAGGAGCTCTAAGTCCCCTTAGAAAAATAGCACAGTATGTTGTAAACCACTTGCAAGAATATCTCCTCTCTTTCTCTCAGCTCTGTACTGCCTGCAGAAACTACCAGCCCTTCTGGCTGCTTGTCTCCCAGCCCACAGCACTGTCCTCCTGAAAGCTTGGTACATGTGGGAGTCTCTCCCCTTGTGAATCCCTGGGTGTTCTGATGTACTCAGTCCTTTTTGCTCCCTGCTGCTCCTTAGGCAAGATTCTTTCTCAAACCATAATGCTGGTAGAATCTTCCCAAGCAAGCCCAAGCCCAGCCTGCAAAGCCCCCCAGACCCAGGGGTCCAGCACCCTCCAGATTCTAGATCTAGCAGGAGGTACCAGAGACCTGCCTCTGTAGAGCCTGACTGGCAGTAACCCAACCCAATTTATGACTCACAAAATTTACCATGAGTCATAAACCTAAATTTGCCTGCATTAACACTACACTGGGCTCACAGGAGGCCAGTGGGAATTTTAGTAAAAGGGAGGAAAGGTACGCTTTAACCTACACACAGGCCAAATCAGACTGATGTGGGGGCATTGCAGGGTTGCAGATGGGAACGAAAGACAGTGGGGGTTATTTACTAAAGGCAAATCCACTTTGCACTACAAGTGCACTTGAAAGTGCAGTTGCTTTAGATCTGAGGGGGACATGCAAGGAAAAAAAAAACAGCATTTTAGCTTGCACATGATTGGATGATAAAATCAGCAGAGCTTCCCCTCATTTCAGATCTTCCCCTCAGATCTACAGTGACTGAACTTTCAAGTGCACTTGCAGTGCAAAGTGGATTTGCCTTTAGTAAATCAACCCAGAGTCACTTATCTGCAGATCTGAAGCTGTAGTCTTATGAACATGAGTCTAATGCCCCATACACACGAGTAGAAATTCTGCCAGCAAAAGTCTGATGAGAGCTTTTGGTCCGAAAATGCAACCGTGTATATGCTCTATCAGACTTTTGCTGGCGGAATTCCAGCCAGCAAACGATTGAGAGCATGTTTTCAATTTTTTCGGTCGGAAAAAGTTCTGATCGGAAATACCGATCGTCTGTACCAATTCCGACTCGCAAAATTTCTACGCATGCTCGGAAACAATTCGATGCATGCTCAGAAGCATTGAACTTAATTTTCTCGGCTCGTTGTAGTGTTGTACGTCACCGCGTTCTTGACGGTCGAAAGTCCAGCGAACTTTTGTGTGACCGTGTGTATGCAAGCCAGGCTTGAGCGGAATTCTGTTGGAAAAAACATCCAAGATTTTTCCGACGGAAATAACACTCGTGTGTACGCGGCATGAGAGTGATGTTCAGTTTGCATACAAATATGTTAAAAGGCAGCGATGTGCCAACCACAGAAATCCCCCCCCCCCCCCCCCCCCCCCCCTCCGCCCACCCCCCCCCCCCCCCCCCCCCCCCCCCCCAGCCACAGAGAACAAGAGTTTCAGCCGTTAGAGTAAAAACAGCCATATTACTGGGGGACAGTGATGGCACTAAGGGCTGGCAGCACAGAAAAGGACAAAGAATTAAGACAGGCAGTTGCCATTATAACAGTTTTTTGACTAGAGTATATTTAGCTCCACAAATAAAACTTCTAACAATGTTGCATTTTATAATCGCTTTGAGCTAATGGATTTTATCTTATCCCTAATCTCCCCAGAACTCATTTGAATACACAAATAACATCTAAAAGAAAGATACTTTAAAATTCAGTTACAATTGATCGTATTGTCTAGACCAGCATCAATCAACCACATTGATGTTTTACTTATTAAATTAAATCTTAGTAATAATTAAAATTCTAATGACTCCAGAGCCAATACCTATAGCAGTGATGCGCCTGTGTCTCCTGGGTAAAGCAAAGTCTGACATTGTTCACATGTCAGTGTCCTGTAATAAGGACTGAATGGTTGTGATTTCAACACAGAGTACCACTTTAAAACAAACCTATACTGACCTAGAACACGAAAAACTGACATTAGGATTTAAATGTACCTGTACATGTTTTCAGTAACCTAGTATAGTGTAGTCCTGGCAGGATCTTATTTAAGCTTGGGGTAGAGCTTAGCTTAAGGAGTTTGGACTGGCTAATAGGAAGGATAGAGCCACAAGAGAGAGATGGGCTAAGAAATTAAAAGTCCTTTCTTTGCTACACCTACCTCCTACTGGGCACCGAAAGTATACTTCCACAGAGATAGGAACTGCTTATTGCTGAATGGAAGAGAATTCATGTAATTGAACTGTTCTGTGAACTACCTCATTAAAGTTGAGTTGGGCATGAGCCTCTGGCTGTTTTAAGTGTCTGAAGCAGCTCTCTATTACCTTTGCTGCTGTGAAGTGAGCTAGTGCCCTGTTAAGCAAAGCTTGACTGTGCATCTCATGAGAAACACACACTGAGAAGTAGAAATCTCGGGAACCGACTCTGTGCAAACCTGGTTGGGCTAGTTCATGGGTGCTCAACATGTGGCACTCCAGATGTTGCCAAACTACAAGTCCCATGAGGAATTGCAAGCTGCTGACAGTTACAAACATGACTCCCAAAGTCAGAGGCATGATGGGCCACTGGTTAAGCACTCATGGGCTTGTGAATTGGGGTGAATTGGGGACTAGGAGCTCTATGCTGTAACCACAAGAAAAACATCAGGCCTTATGCAAGAAGTGTCCCCAGATGGAGGATTGTAGTTGCTACAGGTGACTAGGAGTATGTCAGGTGAGTACTTACCGAGGCCGAAATGCCGAGAGTGGTTCACCCTTGCGACTGAGCGCAGTCCGCCCCCTGGAGGTGAGACAGGGGGTGAATGGCACAAAGAGGCACAGGCTACCCAACCAGAGGATGAGGACTGAAGAGGGAGCCAGGTGCTGGGGTCAGAAAGGCACTGGGAAGTTCCAGAACACAGGTGCAGGTACAGGACTGAAGACAGGCAGGTCCGGATCACAGGCAGAGATTCAGGGCAGGAGACAACAAACAAATCCGGGTCACAGGCAGAGGTTCAAGGGGCCAGAGGCAAGCAAGCGGTAAGTCCAGTATACAGTCCAAAGGTCAAGGACAAGAGAAGGCAGCAAGGTCAAAAGGCAAATCCGGGTCAAATCAGGTAATCAGGCAATCAGGATACAGGAAGCAGGAACAGAGCTTTGGCAGGAAGCTGAAGACAAGCCAGCACTGATCTCAGGCACTTCCTTAAATGGGCGGTGTGAGTGGTCACGTGATGCTATGATGCCCAGAGACGCTCAGGCGTGCGCCAGTGCGCATGTGCGTGCGTCGGAGCGCTGAGCCGCGAGTGCGCATGCGCCGGAGTGCCGTTCCGCCGCGCATGCGTACAGGCAATCGACGTGCAGCGCTCACTTGTATATTGTCCTGACAGAGTATGGCGACTGGGAGTTCAGGGCACTCTATGATTCAGACACACCGTACATGCATGTGTGCGGCAAAAGTGGAATTCTGCATGAGCTGTAGACTTATGGTCAGTGAGTAGGCTTGAACAAGCCCAGTTCTGGAGGAAAATATGTTGGTGACTCAGCCACGTTGAGACCCGCCTACAGTGGTGTTCATACCTCTGGCCTGTAGAAGTCACTTTTTAAAGTTGTCACATGTATAATACATTCTATACTCTGCACATGCTAGTACCTGTTCCTGTTCCGATATACTCAAGGGTGTTTGAACTTGTTAGTAAAGCACTCTATAACTACTTAGCCTCCTAAACTACAGAACAGAACACCTGTACTGTTGTATTCTGCAGAGTTTACATATAGTATAAATAATTAAACGTGTAGTGACATGTGAAATATATAATCAAGTGGCGCTCAAAACGAATACACTCAAATAAAATAAAATCAAAGAATGAAAAATAAATAAATAAAAAAATCTAAAAGAATAACACCACGTGAAATAGTGTCAAAAAATACAAAGAACAGTGTCCATTAATAACTGTGCTGGCAGGAGAAAATATATAAATCACTCTTCAAAGGAAAATAAGTCCACCAAAGTATATCCAATAAATGAACGACTAAATCTTCCACCACACCGATGTGCCTTGTGCTCCCTCTCCCAATGAGACCGCACTCACCAGATGGTGTTGCCTCCCACTCACGTGGTTGGCAAACAAGCGATTGAACCACACCTGGGTTACTAGTACGATCAATCCAAGATTGAATACTCCATATGTGAAATTATAAAACAAATAACGCTCCACATAGCGTGACTCTGTGATAAAATTATTTATTCAAAATCAGCCTCACTTACACTTCAATGTTTTAACTCACGTGAAAATCCGTGAAAAACAGCAAAATACAGCACACAATCCACTGCAAATTTCAGATGACAGATGAGCTGGCAGAGCGCACATATGATCACCAATGGGTCTCAAACTAGATCGCAACAAAGTCTCACCGCCTCCCACAGCACTGCTCCTGGTGTGGGTTCTTATCCAGGTGTCACTCAAGTGAGTTTGCAGAGCGGTAAGTAAACAGGAGGATCCACAAACAAAATCGGATAATCCAGACAAACAGATGGTTGTTCTCAGTATCTCAATGTCCGTGTAGCCACGCCCTTGACATGTTTCGTCATCAAGACTTCTTCCAAAGGGATTCCTTTTAGATAGGACAGGAAGTAAAGGGAAATCTCCCCAAAGGGACACAGGTGACAAAAAAAGACCTGACAGGGGTTATGAACCTCCCTTTTTCCATTCGGAATAAAACATTTTTTTGCCTTTAGTTCCACTTAATTAGAGGCTAGTATGTTGTGATTCCGGGTGCTCTAGAGCAATGTTTCTCAACTCCAGTCCTCAAGTACCCCCAACAGGTCATGTTTTCAGGCTTTCCCTTATTTTGCACAGGTGATTTGATCAGTTTCACTGCCTTAGTCAATGAAATTCTGAAAACATGACCTGTTGAGGGAGTTGAAAAACATTGCTCTTGAGCAGCAGTTCACAGCTACCAGGCTACGCCTCTCTCCCGCATTGCTGCCAACCCCTCCATCCTTACCGCTGTGAACCTAGTGTGGGGGTTGCTCACTCACAGTGTCTCAGAAGCTCAGTTTTGGACTGTTGGGAAGTACCAGTGTTTCCTTTCCACCTTTGACAGGGGAGTGATCACACAGATTGCAGCTTCAAAATGTGCACAGAGACTGGGGGAAGCCTGGATAAGCTGAAAAATGTCCAATTAAATGTGACTAACTTCTACTAGCGATAGCATAATCAGGATAAATGAGATCCTTCACAGCCATACCAGTGAGTTTTACATTTCCTGGAGTCAGATCAGCTGATCAGAGATGAATTCTGGAATTTAAGGATTACTGCACTGTGTACATCATCATTGCCTTTAGTTCTTTATTAATCGAGCATTCTAGGTTTATGTGCTCCCACGGTGCTGTAGAGCAGTGTTTCTTAACCACTAGGCTAAAGCTTACCTCCAGGCCCACCCTCTTTCCTGCCACTCTGCCAACCCCTCTCTCATCCTCCTGTGAGCCTAATTATGGGGATATGTGCTCACAGTGGGGGTTATTTACGAAAGGCAAATCCACTTTGCACTGCAAGTGCACTTGGAAGTGCAGTCGCTGAAAATCTGAGGGGTAGATCTGAAATGAGTGGAAGCTCTGCTGATTTTATCATACAATCATGTGCAAGCTAAAATGCTGTTTTTTTTATTTTCCTTGCATGTCCCCCTCGGATCTACAGCGACTTTACTTCCAGGTGCACTTTCAGTGCACTTTCAGTGCACTTTCAAGTGCACTTGCAGTGCAAAGTGGATTTTCCTTTAGTAAATAACCCCCTGTGTCTCATAACCTGTATTTTGGTCTGTCAGGAGGTGCCAGTGTCCCCTTTATTAATGTTTAAATTCTTAAGTGACTGTCTGTTTGTGGGCGCAGTCCTTTTAACTCCTGTTAATTTCCTCTGCAAAATGGTCAGACCCCAAAACCATATTCTGTTAGTGTCTCAAATTAACATACATGTGTTTTTTGCTTTCCTTGCTCTTTTCTGCTTTGTCCTGCTTTGTTGACCAATAAAATTTGTAGCAAATTTTTATTTTTTGTGTGTTTTGTTCATTTTCATGCAACAGATTTCCCAGTTGCAGCTTAACTAGGCTGATTGGCATGGCAAAACAAAAAAAAGGTGTGATTATTTTAAAAGCTACTTTCCTGGTGCCTTCATGACATCATATGCATGGATTGTGCGTATGCTGCCATGGATAGGCACCAGGAAAGGAAAATTACAGAGAGGTAAGTATTCAATTTTCCATTTTAGCGCAGTGGTTCTCAGCCTGAGTCCTCAAGTAACCCCCGACAGGACATGTTTTGGGAATTTATCTTAGCTAAAACAGCTGGCCAAAATACCAAGCCATTGACTGTGATTTAAAGCACCTGTGCAAGATGAATGAAAACCTGCAAACATGGCCTGTTGGGGGAACTTGAGGACAGGGTTGAGAATAATGATGAGCTCAGGCGTGATTGCAGGCCGCACGTTCCGAGCCCGCCAGGAAGTCAGCACTGCACAGCGCTAATCACAGGCAGTGAGACATTATCCCAATGTGCGGCTGCAGAGGTCGGGAAATGTCTCACTGCTTGTGATTAGTGCTGTGCAGTGCCCACTTCCTGGCGTGCTCGGCACCTGCGGCTTGCGAACACGCCTGAGCTCATCCTTAGTTGAGAAGCACTGATTTAGAACACTGGGCTAAAATCTAGATCAAGAGAATCCTATTCTAATTGTAGGCATTTGAGGGAAACCAAGTGAGTGTTAGAACCCCTACTTGTATTTTTTTAGGTTGGGCTTTGTGTCCCTTTTCTGAATATTGGCTTCACTTCCTGTCAAATAGCCAAACAGGAAGTGAGGGTAAAACCCTACCAATGTCTTTCCTTGGGGACACACAGATAAATATAATTAGTGTCCCCATTAGGCAAATTGCACTCTAACACTTTGTTGTGTACACCTCAAATGATTAGGTATTTTGGGGTTTATTAAAGGCAAATCCACTCTGCAATACAATACAACATTTTCTTAATTTGCAAATAAGGATCATCTACTGTACCCGTGGTGCATATCTGGTTCCCAGAAGCGGTGGCCAGCACACAAGAGTGACATCCTACAGGAAGTTGCTTGTACTGCTGCTAATTTCTTCCCACCACCGTGACCACTGTTCTCTGAGGAAGAGATGATCCTTATTGGCAAATTAAGATCATTTTTTATATGGGGTGGTGTTAGTGTCGGTGGAAACCGGAGTACCTGGAGGAAACCCACACAGGCACAGGGAGAACATGCAAACTCCAGGCAGGTGGTATCACGGGCAGGTTTCGAACCAGCAACCCTTTTTGCTGCTAGGTGAAAGTGCTAACCCCTACACCACTGTGATACCTAAATATTTATCTATAGATGTAGGTTCTTGTGTCCACCAGCAGAGAGAAGTTGGGTAGATGCCACACTCCTATTTCTGGAGGCATAATAATGGTCTAGCACAGGGGTCTTCAAACTATGGCCCTCCAGTTGTTCAGGAACTACAATTCCCATAATGCCTAGTCATGTCTGTGATTGTCAGCCTTTTACAATGCCTCATGGGATGTGTAGTTCCGCAACAGCTGGAGAGCCATAGTTTGAAGATTCCTGATCACTCTAGCATGTCTTGAATAAAGGTGGATTCTCATGTGCCTTGTATAATGCCCAAGAAATATAGTTTGGAAAATACAAGTGGGTCATGGCACATCTACATTCCAAATTTGCACTTAAGATGGTCATGCACTATGCAATCTGATTGGCCAATCTCTGTCCAACTCGATATTTAGGCAAAATAGGTAATGGGAAGACGCACTTGAAGAATTAGTTCAAATTATAGGAAACCAATCAGGCTCTTGCACTAAATCTAATTTATGTAAGATCTAACTGATTGCAGTGTATGGTCACCTTTAAAGATCAAGATCTGAAAATATACATTTATTGGGTTTAGAAACTCTTCTCTGTTCTTTGTAATGTATTGAAAGATTTGGGTAAAAAAAGAAAAAAAAAAACATTTCAAAGACATATTAGAAGTGATAGGAACGAGATTAGCATCAAAAGGGTTAATTAACTCAGAACACCTACTAATTGCCTAACAAGACACATCCAATGAGATGAAATTAACCAATTGTATTGGGCGTGCGCTATTATCAAGGAGAAAACTGCAGTTACCCTAGCAACAGTTGCAGTTTATATATGCGGGTATTTATTATCGATATTTGCGCTTCAAAGTGCGGCAGTTCGCATGTTCGGTTAATTACTTTTCCAGCGCACCAATTAACTGCTTAAGAACCGTGCCATAGCTGAATGATGGCTACAGCACAGTTCGCTAATTACCCCTGGGGCGTGCACCTGGGTATATCCGTGACTATGCATTACGGATCACGGTAAATGGCCGCTGATAACGGCCGTTTACCAAGTGATCACTCCATCAAATGCCGGAGGGATCACTTGTAAACAAACCGGCGTCATGTCCGGTTCCTCTCTCCCCTCTCTGTACCGATTGGTACAGTGTGAGTGGAGAGGGGAGAGATCAGGCGCTGCAGCCCTGTGGGCTGGATCTGTAGTGCCCACAGTGCTGATATGTGACAATTCCAGCCTCATCCAGCCATCCATCCATCCATTCTCAGCCATCCATGATGTCATACTCATCCAGCAATCCATCCATACTCAGCAATACTCATGCATCCATCCATGCTCAGCCATCCATCCATACTCAGCAATACTCCTCCATCCATGCTCAGCCATCCATCCATACTCAGCAATACTCATCCATCTATCCATCCTCAGCAATACTCATCATCCATCCTCAGCAATACTCATCCATCCATGCTCAGCCATACATCATTCCTCAGCAATACTCACCCATCCATCCATGCTCAGCAATACTCATCCATCCATCCATGCTCAGCCATCCCATTTACCCCTACCCATAAATCGTCCCCTCCGCTCCTCCCAGGACCTCCTGCTCTCTAGCTCCCTTGTTACCTCCTCTCATGCCCGCCTTCAGGACTTCTCCCGAGCCTCTCCCATCCTCTGGAATTCCCTGCCCCGGTATATCCAATCAGCCCCTAACCTGTCCATCTTTTGGAGATCCCTGAAAAGTCACTTATTCAGGGAAGCCTATCCTACACCCACCTAACAACTGTCCCAGAGCCACCCCCATCAAATCATTCTCTGCATCTATTACCTTTTGTACCCCCACCCCCTCCCTTTAGAATGTAAGCTCTACGAGCAGGTCCCTTCTGTCCCTTCTGTATTGAACTGCACTGTAATTGTGCTGCCCCCCCCCCCCCTCTACATTGTAAAGAGCTGCATAAACTGTTGTGGCTATATAAATCGAGAATAATAATAAAAATAATAATAATTCATATCCAGCCATACCCAGCCATACTCAGCCATACCCAGCAATACTGAGCTGTACTCAGCCGTACCCAGCCGTACCCAGCCATACTCAGCCGTACCCAGCCATACTCAGCCATACCCAGCAGTACTCAGCCATACCTAGCCATACTCAGCCGTACTTAGCTGTACTCAGCCATACCCAGCCATACTCAGCCATACTCGGCCGTACCCAGCCATCCCATCCATACACAGCCATACTCAGCCATACCTGGCCATACTCATTCATGCTCAGTCATCCCATCCATACTCAGCCATCCCCATCCACGGCTCATCCATCCCCATTAATGCTCATCCATGCCACATCAGTTCTCATCCATGCCACTACAGTGCCTCACAAACGTGTAATAGGTAGTCAAATTAGATTTGAAACTTATACCCCCTAGAACACCTGATGGTGCTCCCTGCATGTTGGGCCTCTCTATGTAGCCAGGCTGTGTAAAAGTCTCTCATGTGGTATCACCGTAGTCAGGAGGAGTATGAGAATATATTTTGGGGTGTAATTTTTGGTATGCACATGCTCTGTGTTAGAAATAGTGTATAAATGGACAACTTTGTGTAAAACAAAATGCGTTTTCATGTTCTTTACACATTTTCCGAAAACTTGTAGCAAAAAAAGACATAGATTATACGTTGGGTTGTTTTTTTTTCCAAAATGGGGACATTTTTGGGGTGTTTCCATTGTCCTGGTGCTCCAGGGCCTTCAAAAGTGTAAGAGGTAGTCAAGAAATTCTATGTGTAATTTATGCTCCAAGAACACCTGATGGCGCTCCTGCATGTTGGGCCTCTGTATCTGGCCACGCTGTGTAAAAGTCTCACATGTGGTATCGCCATACTCAGGAGGAGTAGTAGAATGTGTTTTGGGGTGTAATTTGTGCTATGCATATGCTGTGTGTGAGAAATAACCTGCTAATATAACAATTTTGTGAAAAGAAAAAAAAAGAAAAACAAATCATGATTTTGCAAAGAATTGTGGGAAAAAATTACAACTTCAAAAAACTCAACATGCCTCTTACAAAATACCTTGGAATGTCTACTTTCCAAAAAGGGGTCATTTGGGGGGTATTTGTACTTTCCTGGCTTGTTAGGATCTCAAGAAATGAGATTGGCACCATAGCTTGTGGACTCTATAACTTTCACAAAGACCAAATAATATACACCGATTTGGGTTATTTTTACCAAAGATATGTAGCAGTATAAATTTTGGCCAAAATTTATGAAGAAAAATGACTAATTTGCTAAATTTTATAACAGAAACGAAGAAAAATTCATTTTTTTACAGAATTTTCTGTCTTTTTTTCTTTTATAGCGCAAAGAAAAAAAACTCAGCGGTGATTAAATACCACCAAAAGAAAGCTCTATTTGTGTGAAAAAAAGGAAAACATTTCATCTAGGTACAGTGCTGAATGACTGAGTAATTGTCATTCAAAATGTGAGAGCACCGAAAGCTGAAAATTGGTCTGGTTAGGAAAGGGGTTTAAGTGCCCAGTGGTCAAGTAGTTAATGTTTGAGCTGGCGAGCGCATTCTTCTTAGTAAATCAGCCCCATTGTGTTGCTGTGCTGGGGATGGAGGTAGTGTTATTTCTAGGCAAATAGGGATGACATTTTGTTTATTCCGAATCCAGAAATCAGCTGTCATCCCTGTGCCAATGAGCTGCAGGCAAAGATTCCCTGCTCCAGACGTGACTTATACAAAAGGGGTGGGGATGCTCGTGACATTATCAACCTATGGTCACAGTAGTAACATGACTAAATCTCACTACAAAGGCAAAAATGTTTTAGGATACATTCACCCTAGAAATACAGCTAAGAGGTCATGGCACATGAATACCTAAGCAAAAGAAGGGCAATGGTACTGTATATTTCAGGGAAAATTAAAGGCAAAATTTACATTTCTAAATATTCAATATAAAATAGCACATCTTCCCTAACTGACTTCAGGTCCACTTTAAGGGCTTATATTTTTCAAAAAACATGCTATGTATAGGAATCTATGGCACTTTCTGTAGATTTTCTTTTAAAGATAAAGGTCCTTGTCCTGCAGTGTAACTCTGGACAACTATGCAAGGAACTGAGAGATCTAGAGTAATTATACTGGAATTTGAAAAATTCTCATATTCACTATTTAAATAGTTTGTGATTTGTTCAGTAAAACATATCAATCCCAAGAATACAGGATGACGATTATATTACATGTGGTCTTTTCACATTTCCAGCGATATCTCTTACTTCACAACTTTCATATAATTGAATGTCCGTGAACCTTGACAGAATTCCAATAACAATAAAATGAACTTTTTTGGCTCAGTCATTTTGCAGACTGTCAAATAGAAGAATAAGGGAAAAGGTGTTTTATTTTTAAAATGCGCTTTATTAAACTGCGTATTTTCCCTTAAACTTACATTTATTTCCAAATGCTTTTACAGAGAAAAATAACAAAAAACATGTTTTAAATGGCAGTGGTTTAGCAGGAAAACATATCTAACGTTATATTCATTCTTACTCTCAATACATTACTGTATACACCCAAAAACATCAAGTATGGTTAATACTGAAATAAAAACAGGTATTTTCTGTATATCAATGAGATAACATAAAATAGTTAAGGCTTGGTACTGAACTGCAATGTATAAATTAATTGCCTTATTTGTTGTTCTTAACTGCTTGCATTTGGAAGCTGTGTCCAAAGGAGGCATGCAGAGGACAAAGGACTAGTCACCAGTTTTGCCTATAGGTTCCCTGCAGCTGATATTTTCTCACTAATGACTTACCGTGCCTTGTTCTGTATTGTGGTACAATAACCATCTTTAGATGTTCCCTGTAACATAGCAATTGTTAACTTTATGAGTTCCAGTTCACGTTAATGTGGACCTAGCATCAGATATATTTTTCATGGTTTCTGCATGCAAGATAAGAAATATATGTGCAGCACGGGCACTTGCGGCCTACTTCTTATCAAACACAAAACGCCCTCTGACATGTCTTCATCTGCATTTATCATCAGAAGGAGGAAGCCAGATTCAGTTAGCCATGATTTAGAATTAGCATCTAATTCCTGGACTGAGATGACACAGTCATGTAAAGCAGGGGTGCCCAACCTTTTGAGGAGCGAGGGCCACTTTATCGACTTGGTAACCGGTCGCCGGCCACAATGAACGTAAAGAGGGATGGCAGGTCTGTGTCCACTCTGCATATGTAGAGCAGACATGGATGCAACCCACTCTACCCTAAGGGCCCTCCGATTTGCCAAGACAGAAGGGGACAGATCCCCTTCTGACTTTTTTTTAAGGAGATTGGATTGCAGATAGGCGGGTGTAAACAGACACAAGTCCATTTACATCTGCCGCTCTATAGAGGTGAATGGAGAGTCCATTTGAGTCCATCTGAAAAACAGACAGGTGGACCCGATCGGACCGATCATGTGAAAGGGGCCTAAGGCCGCTTTCACACTGATGCACAGCGGTTTACCTGCTCCTCAACTGACCTCAATCTTCACTTCTTCCTCAGGATTCCTGCAGCTGACTGGTACTGCTGGCTGGTACTGCTGGTGGGTACTGCTGACAGGTGCTGGTACTGCTGGCTGGTACTGCTGGCGGGTACTGTTGGCTGGTACTGGTGCTGCTGGCTGGTACTGTTGACTGGTACTGCTGGCTAGTACTGCTGGTGGGTACTGGTACTGCTGGCTGGTACTGGTACTGCTGGTGGGTACTGTTGACTGGTGCTGCTGGCTAGGTACTGCTGGCTGGTACTGGTACTGCTGACTGGTACTGCTGGCTGGTACTGGTACTGCTGGTTTATACTTATGGCTGGTACTGATGACTGGTACTTCAGGTGGGTACTGGTACTGCTGGTGGGTACTTCTGGCTGGTACTGGTGGTTTATACCGCTGGCTGGTACTGATGACTGGTACTTCAGGTGGGTACTGGTACTCCTGGCGGGTACTTCAGGTGGGTACTGGTACTGATGACTGGTACTACTGGCTGGTACTGGTACTGCTGGTTGGTACTGGTACTGTTGGTACTGGTACTGCTGGCTGGGACTGGTACTGCTGGTTGGTACTGGTACTGTTGGTTGGTACTGGTACTGCTGGCTGGTACTGGTACTGCTGGTTGGTACTGGTACTGTTGGTTGGTACTGGTACTGCTGGCTGGTTCTGATACTGGTGGCTGGTACTGATACTGGTGGCTGGTACTGGTGGCTGCTGTCCCAGATCATGGGTTCCTGTGTCCCACCCCACCATCCCCGAGCATACAGTATTTGTGACAGAAGCATGCAGCTGCAGTAGAGAGCAGAGCCGATGTGGAGTACATTTGGTATCACTCTGCCTGTGAAGGAGCCGGCGCTATACAGGAAGCATCGGCTCTGCTTCCTCTAGCGGCGGCTCCGTTCTTCTAGTGCTCGGAGATGGCAGGTCGGGAACCTGCGATTTGCGCTTGCTGACCCGCCATCTCAGAGCAAGACATGGTGGGCCCCATCGGAGGGCGTGGGCCAGCGATTAGGCACCCCTGATGTAAAACCTGGTGCCTTTGTAGTTCTTAGAGGGCTGTGCATTCAAATGTCTTTCACAGATCACCACCCCCCCAACTGTTGCCTCTCACCTAACTGCAAACGTACAGTGTTGCAGTCTTATCACTGGAGGGGAGGAGACTTAGGAAATGCTCCTCCTTGCCTGCAGCAGACTGATGTTATTATTTCAGCCTGGGCAAACTCACTTGTTTGTAGCTCAAGGCCGGTGGATAAAATGTAATGCTGTTAAAAAAAAAAAAAAGTCACTGTATTATGTGGGGAAGTGAAAGGTCTACTTTAAATGACATATTTACTCTATATCTAATGTAATGCAGTAAAATACATGGCAAATCTATGAGAAAGTACACGTTGTGTTTAAGTATTGATAGAAGAAATTTAAGGGTCAGTTTTAGCATATAACAGTTCCAGGGGTGTCAGACATCTAAACCCTATTCTGAGCTCTGTGTGTAGCTAGGGGTCAATATGTTGCCCCTCTAAAATAGATGCTCCTTTAAAATCCCTACAGTAATGAGTATGAGTTAATTTCCTCCTGGCAGGATGACATATGAGCTTGGTGTGGAGTTTAGCAGAGTGGAGTAGCTGGCTGATGGGCATTGCCAGGGAGGAGAGTCATGACCTAAGAGAGAAAACCTTTATTCTTTACAACCCCTAAGATGGGTACCCCTGTAACGAAGTACAAAAACGTTAACCGAAACAAAAAATGGAACTGATGATTGCCAATAGGAAAGATGTTGGTTTGATGGAGTTGTGACGAGAACTGTTATAATAAAATGGAGTTGGACTGAGCTTATGACTGCTTCATGTGTCTGAAGGGGATCCTTAGGAACCCTTCTGGTGTGAAGTGAGATGGTGCCCTGTTAAAATAAAACTACGGGCAAAGCTTTTTTTTTTCATTTTAGAGCAAGGGAGGGTTATAACTTCTGTCAGATTTTTGTTGGCCATCTGTATCCCATTTCTGAGATTTCCCTTGACTTCCTGTCCCATAGCCAAACAGGAAGTGAGGGGAAATCCCTGCAAGTTAGGGGAATTCCTTGGGAACCCCCAGGTCATCAGAACTAGTGTCCCAATTGGAAGATTTCCCCTCTTTTACTTTTTTGGGGACAACCCAACATTTTTTATTTTTTACTTACACCTTCAATGATACATATACACAGGACAAATCGAGAGAATGAATCTCCCTAATGGGAGCACAGACAGCAATAAAAACTGTCAGGTGTTCTAATCCCTATCCGCTCCATCCAAAACGAAAAAAAAAATTGCATTTAGTTATACTTTAAGCTCATTCTAGACTGTACATTTCATGAAGTACCCTTGTGGAGAATAGGGATCCTGGTGAATCCAACTGTAAGCAAACCTGGTCAGAATGGTGGAGGATGGGGAAGTAAAAGTCTGTCCTGAAACCACGAGAAGATGTTGGTCCATGCTTGAGAGGTGTCCCCCCCCCGTTAGAATAATGTTTATTCCCAAGGGTGACCCAGAATTTGGTGAGTTTGTGTACAGGTTGCACCTTGTCCTAGGCACACCATACATGCAGGTATAGAGGATGAGAAATAGAACCAAGGGGGCTGTGAAATGTGAGTATGTCTGGAGTTAGACCTGAACAAGCCCTACTTTAGACAGTCCCTAGTGGAAGACATGGTGGTTACTCCGTTGTTCCTTCTTAGTTTATACTCACAGAAGAAGAAGCAGCAGCAGAAGGCGCCAATCAGCTGTGCTGCAATGCTCATGTGCTAATAGGATACATGCTGATATTCTTATACTGTACAGTCACACACTGGTTGAGAGACAAGTCCTTCAAGTATTACTTAATTGCAGCAGAGGAAAAAAAATCAGGTCTCCTGCCCTGCCAGAGGCATACTGGATGGACGGAAACACAAAACATTTAGCAGGTAAAACAACTCTCATATATGTAGTTCACCTCTCTATTTAGCTATTTACCTGGAGTTTAACTTTAAGCCAAATTAATTCTCGAGCTTCAGGAAAAGTGCTAACATGCCACTTTATACTATACTGCAATAAATACAATTATAGTGATAATAAAATCAATAATACCAGTATACTAAAAAGGTCACATGATGAAATACTTGAAACCTATTTACAATGTGCAAAATTCCTAGCGCTAAATACCATTTACTGAAATCTTTGTGCCAAGGGTAGATGATCTAGGGTTACTGTACTTTTCACATCATCATTACTGTTATTAAATACACCCAATGCTATTTAAAGCATTTTTACGGTTTTCCCCCATCATATAATAACTAATAAAATGTGAATATTATACTAACTTATTTATTAATTTATCACGGTACATAGATTTTTAATGATGTCAGCTTGCATTGTACTTGGAAGAGATCACAAAATGATTTTGAATTTCTGTCCAAGTATTTTTATTTGAGGATCAGACAGTCTATTTTCTCCAGCCTTATCCTCAGATTAGACTTCTGGTTACATAGCAGCAACATTGATTTAAATAAGTTACTGGACTTAAATATATGCAAAAATCAATGGCAATAATTTACTGTTATTGGTTGCTTTATCAGTCAATCAGCAAAGTGTTTCTCTTTAATTAATATTGCTAGAATTGTCAATAATGTCGGGATTGTTTGATCAAGTGTTGTCCTTTTCACAGTATTTTGTGATAAAAATCAAAGTCCTATTGATTTCTGGGCTGATGGTATAATTCATGGCTCAGTCGGCATTTAGAAGCCTTTTCTCTGCCCCTTTAATATAGTTCTGCAGCTACCAATAAATATTCCAGAACTCCCCTCCCAGACAAGGTTAACATTGATCAACCTTGTATCCTCATAAAGTAAACATGACTGATCAACAAGGCTGAAGGGGGAAACAGAATCCAAGAATGTCTTAAATCTAAAACCATTAAACAGCGCAATATCTTTTGAATGTCCTAAGAGTTTTAAAGTTATATAAAATGAACTTACTATTGAGAGATAAAGACAAATAAGGTGAAATGCAATGGCTTAAAAACAAACCTACACGCGCTTTCACTGTGTGGTGGTAAGCACATAATATCCCCCTGGAATTTGACTAGACTCAAACAGCAGGAAGAGAGGGATAAAAGTAGGATAAAGCCAGTTCGAGTCTTATGGCAACAAATAAAATCAATCAGCAAAATAAAACAAACACTGCAAATGTGTTAATGTCGGAAAGACTAGCAGTTTGCCTTTTTCTGAGTTTTATAAAATCACTTGCTGTTATTTATCTTGCTTTTCACATGGGTTTGGCCAAAACTTATATTGCTTTTTTACAGGTTTAAGTTTAGTAAGTCTACATAATTAAGTACAGTATATACTGTATACCTGCCATGTTAATTTGTACAGCGAGCCCCATGAAGCCTAACTGGACTTGGAATGGATTGGAATTTAAGACCCTTTCACACTGAGGGCTAAAAATAGCGCCTTGTAAAGCACCTGAAAAACGCCTCCCCTGCCACCCCAATGGGAAAGCCTGAGTGCTTTCGCACTGGGGCACTGTGCTGGCAGGACGTTAAAAAAAGTCCTGCAAGCAGCATCTTTGGGGCGGTGGAGAAGCGGTGTATACACCGCTCCTCCACCGCTCCTCCACCGCTCCTCCACCGCTCCTGCCCATTGAAATGAATCGGCACCGCTGCCGAATCGCCTGCAAAGTGCTTCGGCAGCGGCACTAGATAGGCACATTTAACCCTTTCTTTGGCTGCTAACGGAGGTGAAAAGTGCCCAGCTAGTGGCCAAATAGCACCGCTAAAACAGCAGTAAAGCCCCGCTAAAACTAGCAGCGCTTTACCGCTAACGCTGCCCGCGGCTCAGTGTGAAAGGGGTTTAATGTAATCTAACTCTCAAGGAAAAAATTAATAGGTTTAAAAGGCAGAACCCATGAGCTTCCAGGTTAAGTGAACCCATTATAAGTATTGCAAGTCTATGGTTGTTAGGGACTTTGTCAACAGGCTTTTGTTTTTGTACCCCCATAGGAGTCTCAAGAATTGCAATACAAATTTGAAGTTGATCAATGGTACAAATGTCAATTAATTCTGAATGATCTCAGAGGCTCCTCAAACTGATGCCATTGACACTAGCTGAAAGACAGTCGACACAGGCTCAAAGATATTTATTTTTTATAAATTAAGATTTTAATATATACAGTAAAACAATATAACAAATAATGATGGACGCGTGTTCGAATTGTACCCACCAGGAAGCTGTCGCTACACATTGCCAATCATAGGCAGCATGTGCATGTGCAGCTGCGGGCCGGGAAATGCCTCACTGCCTATGATTGGCGGTGTGCAGTGATGACTTCCTGGTGGGTACAATCCGAACAGACCCAAACCCATCCCTAATAACAAACATACCAGTCATTAAATCATATGCATTACAAATTTAATATGAATATAGATACACATACTAAATAAAATTACGAACTGAATATAAAGGGTGAAGTGAGTTTAGGAGTCAATGAGTAACACTGTAACAATCAGGGAAAAGAAGTAAAATAAAAATGAAAATGAATCAAGGGGTCGTTGATAATGTCCTTTTGGATGAAAAGGGAGCAGACACTAGTGCTGACGTCAGGCCACTGTCCCATACTGGGTCGGCAGTGGCACCCATTGTCCGATACTGGGTCGGCAGTGGCACCCATTGTCTGATACCAGGTCGGCAATGGCACCCATTGTCATATTATTATTACTATTATTATTATTATACAGGATTTATATAGTGCCAACAGTTTATGCAGTGCTTTACAGTATAAAAAGGGAGACAAAACAGTTATAATAGAATAAAATACAAAAGGATTAAGAGGGCCCTGTTCAGAAGAGCAATCTAATAGGGTGGGGCAGGTGGTACAAAAGGTTGTAACTGTGGGGAATGAGCTGATGGAAGTGGTTAAAGATTAGTTGGAGATGTGATAGGCTTCCCTGAAGAGATGAGTTTTCAGGGATTGCCTGAAGGTAGCAAGAGTAGGGGATAGCCGGACAGGTTGAGGTAGCGAGTTCCATAGGATGGGAGAGGCTCTGGAGAAATCCTGGAGATGAGCATGGGAAGAGGCAAGGGAGCTTGAGAGTAGGAGGCCTTGAGAAGAGCGGAGAGGACGGTTTGGGTGATATTTGGAGACAAGATTGGTGATGTAGCTTGGGAATGGCTTTGTATGTTGTGGTTAGTATTTTGAATTTAATTTGCTGGGCGATTGGGAGCCAGTGTAGGGATGGGGGGGTTGGCAGACACTGAGCAGTTGGCAAGGTGGATAAGTCTGGCAGCAGCATTCATGATAGACGAGGGGATAGCCTCTGGAGAGGCAGGCCAATGAGAAGGGAGTTGCAATAGTCAAGGCGAGAGATAATGAGGGAGATGTTATGGAGGTGAATTCTACAAACCTTTGACAATGATTGGATTTGAGGCTGAAAGGACATGTCAGAGTCTATGATTACACCTAGTACCCTGGCGTGAGGTGAGAGACTGATGGTTGCATTGTTGATTTTGATGGAAAAGTCATGTCGGGGGGCACGGGCATAGGGGAATATTAATAGCTTGGTTTTAGAGAGATTTCGTTTAAGGAAGTGGTGCGAAATCCATGCTGAAATGTCAGTTAGTAAGTTAGTAATGCGAGAGGAGGCTGAATGAGTGAGGTGAGGAGTAGACAGATCGATTTGGGTGTCATCTGCGTATAAGTGATATTGGAAGCCATGGGCAGTTATCAAGTGACCAAGGGAGGAGGTGTAGATACGAGAAGGGGTCCAAGAACAGAGCCGTGGGGGCAATGGAGAGGAGGAGACAGAGTTGTAGGTAACACTGAAGGAGCGCTGTGATAGGTAGGCAGAGAACCAGGATAGAGCAGAATCTTGGAGGCCAAGGGAATGGAGTTTATTGACAAGGAGTGGGTGGTTAACAGTATCAAAGGCCGCAGAGAGGTCAAGTAGTAGGAGTATGGAGTAATGGCCGTTGGTTTTAGCAGTTAGTAAATCGATAGTGAGTTTTAGTAAGGCCCCTTTCACACTTGTGCGACTTCAAAGCTGCGCAATTTTACTGCGATTTTGGCGCAATTTTGCCATGATGTTTGCCACGATTTTTCCGCGATTTAAAGGAATACCTGTGTAAGTGGCATCAAAATCGGACCAAATTAGTGCAGAGACTACTTTGAAGTCGGAATGACTCGAAGTCGTACTAATATGAATGGCTGTCATTGGAAATCATGGGGAACGACTTGTCATGCTACTTTGCAGTCCCAAATCGTGGGACAAGTCGTACAAGTGTGAAAGGGGCCTAAGGCAGGTACTGTGGAGTGCTGCGAGCGAAAGACAGACTGTAAGGGGTCAGGAAGGTTATTTTCACTGAGGTAGGAGCTAAGACGGTTGTAGACTAATGCCGCGTACACACGAAGGGACAATCCCGCGGGATTATCCTCTGGACTGAAGTCCAGCGGATAATCCCCTCGTGTGTGGGCGCCGGCGGACTTTTTGGCGCCAAAGTTTTAAGTTTTGTTTTAAAATTATCCGCTGGACTTGGCAGTCCAGCGGACAATCCCGCCGTTAGTGGGCAAGTCCGCGGGACTTTTGAAATGAACGGACTTGCCGCTCATCGGCAAGTCCGTTCATTTAGCACGTGACTTCAGGTTACGTAGCTAGCGTAGGCAGTTACTGCCGCCGCGCTAGCTCCGTGACCTGGCATGGATTTAAAGGGACTCCCCACGCCGAAAAAACGGCGTGGGGGTTCCCCCCAAATCCATGTCAGACCCTCATCCGAGCACGCAGCCTGGCAGGCCAGGAAAGGGGTGGGGACGAACGAGCGCCCCCCCCTCCTGAGCCGTACCAGGCCGCGTGCCCTCAACATGGGGGGTGCCCTGGGGAAAGGGGGGCCGTGCGGCCCCCCCCACCCCAAAGCACCTTGTCCCCATGTTGATGAGGACAAGGGCCTCTTCCCGACAACCCTGGCCGTTGGTTGTCGGGGTCTGCGGGCGGGGGCTTATCGGAATCTGGGAGCCCCCTTTAATAAGGGGGCCCCCAGATCCCGGCCCCCCACCCTATGTGAATGAGTATGGGGTACGATGTACCCCTACCCATTCACCTAAGGTGTAAAATGTAAAGTACAAAAACACACACACTTTTGAAAAAATATTTTATTGCACTGCTCCGGGGGTCTTCTTCCGTCTTGGGGGTCTTCTCGCCGGACTCCCCCGCTCTCTTCTGCTCTTTTACCTAGCTCTTTCACGAGGGGGGGAGTCCGGCTACCTTCTTCGTCGTCGCCGCCGTCGTCTGGGGGTCTCGATCCGCCTTCGGGGGTCTTCCGGGGGTCTCTTCTGTTCTTGCGGCGGTCGTCGTCTTCCGCGCCGCCGGCGCCTTCTTCTTCTTCTTGTCCTTCTTCTTGTCCTTCTTCTTGTTCTTCTTCTTCCGATGTTGACCCGGCGCTCTCTCTGCCCGGAATGCCTGTGCCGCTCTGCGCTGAGACTTATATAGGGGAATGGGGACAGGGTCACATGCACATGTCACATGGTGACCCCGCCCCCTTGTGTTGTCACAGTCCCGGAGGATGCTGGGACTGTGACATCGCAAGGGGGCGGGGTCACCATGTGACATGAACATGTGACCCTGTCCCCATTCCCCTATATAAGTCTCAGCGCAGAGCGGCACAGGCATTCCGGGCAGAGAGAGCGTCGGGTCAACATCGGAAGAAGAAGAACAAGAAGAAGGACAAGAAGAAGGACAAGAAGAAGAAGGCGCCGGCGGCGCGGAAGACGACGACCGCCGCAAGAACAGAAGAGACCCCCGGAAGACCCCCGAAGGCGGATCGAGACCCCCAGACGACGGCGGCGACGACGAAGAAGGTAGCCGGACTCCCCCCCTCGTGAAAGAGCTAGGTAAAAGAGCAGAAGAGAGCGGGGGAGTCCGGCGAGAAGACCCCCAAGACGGAAGAAGACCCCCGGAGCAGTGCAATAAAATATTTTTTTAAAAGTGTGTGTGTTTTTGTACTTTACATTTTACACCTTAGGTGAATGGGTAGGGGTACATCGTACCCCATACTCATTCACATAGGGTGGGGGGCCGGGATCTGGGGGCCAGGGTTGTCGGGAAGAGGCCCTTGTCCTCATCAACATGGGGACAAGGTGCTTTGGGGTGGGGGGGGCCGCACGGCCCCCCTTTCCCCAGGGCACCCCCCATGTTGAGGGCACGCGGCCTGGTACGGCTCAGGAGGGGGGGGGGCGCTCGTTCGTCCCCACCCCTTTCCTGGCCTGCGAGGCTGCGTGCTCGGATGAGGGTCTGACATGGATTTGGGGGGAACCCCCACGCCGTTTTTTCGGCGTGGGGAGTCCCTTTAAATCCATGCCAGCTTGCGGAGCTAGCGCGGCGGCATTTACTGCCTACGCTAGCTACGTAACCTGAAGTTACGTTCGAAATGAACGGACTGCTCCGTGTGTGGGCAAGTCCGTTCATTTTCAAAAGTCCCGCGGACTTTTGGCCGGCGGATTATCCGCTGGAGAAGTCCGTGCGTGTGTGGGCAAGTCCACACCCTTGGAAAGTCCAGCGGACCTAGCTGGAAAGTCCCGCGGGATTGTCCGCTGGACTAGGTCCGCCGGCAAAAGTCCGCACGTGTGTACGCGGCATAAGTGTTCTAGAAGTTTAGAGGTGAATGGGAGCAATGTGTTTTAAGTTGTTCAGGTTGGTGGGGTCCAGTGAGGGCTTTTTAGGTGTGGTAGTGATCAGTGCATGTTTTAGAGGGGAGGGGAAGGTGCCACTAGAGAGGGAGAGATTGAAGATGTGAGTGAGGGAACATAGGATAGAAGAAGAGGATGACCGTAGTAGTTGTAAGGGAACAGGATCCAAGGGAGAATTGGTTAGGTGGGCATCTGAGAAAAGTTTTGTAACCTCTTGAGTAGTAGCCAGTTCAAAAGAGGAGAGTGTTGAATGTGCTGTTAGCCAAGGTATGTTGGGTGGGAAAGATGTACGCACAGTGGAGGTGTCCTCACAAATTGTATCAATCTTGTCTTTGAAGTGATTGGCAATCTCTTGGGCAGTGAGTGAGTTAGTGGGTAGGGGGGGGTGGGGGATGAAGCAGAGAGTTAAAGGTTGAGAAGAGCCGACGGGGACTGGATGACAAGGTTTTCATAAGGGAGACGAAGTAGGCTTGTTTGGCAGCATGGAGGCAGAAATTGTATTTTAGAAGGTGAAGTCCTGCAGGCATTTGGTTTTACGCCCCAATGGTTCAAGAGCATGACAATGTCTCTTGATTTTTCTAGTGTTGTCAGTTTTTTGTCAAATGTTTTTATGATTCATTTTATTTTGGCTTTTAACATTCCAATAAATAATACACTATGGAGACTTTATCTGGCTCCTGGTGGGCTTTATTTACTACAGCTACATCTGGATGGTGCAAGTTGCTGAACAGCCTTCCCCACTACAGATTGCAGATCTACACTGAGTGCATGTTTGCTGCGGTACAGTAACGGTAGCCAGCTTTTTTGGTGAGTGTCCATTTCACAGGAGTGTGGTGGATGATTCTGGAGAACTGTACTGGATCACCTTTTCATTTTTCAAGTCACCACCAAATTTTTTTGCACATCTTTGCACTGAACTATTGTGTTTTCACCTATAAGTTTATATTGCTGATCCTACCATGGGACTGTGCATTTAAATCTATATTTTTCACTACATTGTTTTTTATTTTTTATTGTTGATTTCCATCCACAAGATTGGACTTCTATATATCTATATATACCGTATTTATCGGCGTATAACACGCACCTTTTCCCCCTTAAAATCGGGGTAAAGTCGTGGGTGCGTGTTATACGCCGATCCCCACTGTCTGTGACCCAAAAAATATTGAGCGGCGCTGAAAAAGACTGAGCGCCGACGAAAAAGACAGAGCCAACTGCTCGGCTCCACTCGCAGTCCCGCCCAGCAGGGAGCTGAGCCGAGTACACAGTACAGTCGGCTCTGTCTTTTTCGGGAGCGCTCGCTCCAGAAACAGCAGGGAGGCGGGACTGCGAGTGGAGCCGAGCAGTCGGCTCAGTCTCTTTCATCGACGTTCTGTCTTTTTCGGCCGTGCTCTGTATTTTTCGGCGGCGCTCGCTCGTCTGTCTGTCTCGGCGGCGGGAAATTTAAATGTGGGCAAGGCTGCAAACGGCGCTGGGCAAGCTGCAAATGACACTGGGCAAGCTGCAAATGACACTGGGCAAGCTGCAAATGATGCTGGTCAAGCTGCAAATGACACTGATCATTCTGCAATGATGGACAAGGCTGCAGATGCACACACTGATAAGGCTGCATTGATGGGCATTTAAATGTAATTTTTTTTTCCTTAAACTTCCCTCCTAAATCTTTTTTTCCTTAAAATGCCCTCCTAAACTTGGGGTGCGTGTTATACGCTGATAAATACGGTATATATATATATATATATATTTCTTTTTTCCACTTTAGAATTTTTTCACTTTTAACACTTTTTTGGACTTTATTTCATGTGCTGTCCATTTATAACACAGTATTCTCATCTCACCGCTGTTTATTTACTTTTGGCGCTACACACTTTTTCTTAAGATTATTTATAAGTTTGGTATATTACTTATCTGTGTCAGCTGCCGCCCCACCACAGCACAGAGACACATCTTTTTTATTTCTATATTTATTTAACTAAAAAAAAACCTAAAATAGTACAGTGGCTAGGTGCACAGTATTTAAATGCTTTCACTACAAGACAATATTTTGTTGCTTTTCCAATGAAATAAAGCACTCTAATTTTGATTTCCTGATTATAAATCTGCCTATTGTCCCCCTGGCAAATTGCAGCTTATTAAAAGCTGCTTACATACTGTGTATAGTGTCAGTACAATATTTCTGGCTATTGTGGCGCACCCCCTAAGGAGCCCCAGATGAACTGGATCCCCCACTCCTGCACAGCCAGGCACACCATATTTTCACAGGCACTCCAGAGTCAGAGAACAGTCTGTGACTTTGTTTTTGTTATTTATTGAGGATTAATAACTTGGATAGGGATGGGCGGTTATCGGATGCCCACTTAACTTAACTTTGGCAACAACTTCAGGGACATCTTCCTATATACAGTCTCCTAAACTTTCCTCCTGCACTTAACTTGTTTGCAGACTCCAGCTGAATCACTGTTAGTTGATCTGACAGCCTCTCAGTCAGATCTAGCAATGGCTCTTTACAGGCAGAGACTCGCAGCCACTTGGTGTGTAGCAAAATGTCAGTGAAACAGCTTGCACTTCTGCTTCTGTGGCTACTGATCTTCAGGCACTGCCAACCCACCTGGCTGCAGCTGCCACTTTCCAGGCCAACTTCTCCACACCAGTCCTCCAGACTGACTATTTACCAGCCCACCCGGCTGACTCTCAGGAGATCTTCTTGGGAAGGATAAAGACTTAAGCACACCGCTGTGTTCAGGAAGAACTGGCTACATGTGGCAGTCTCCCCCCTTGTTAGTCCCCAGTAGGGATGGGCCAAACACCTCTCGTGTTCGGTTCGCAGCAGAAGTCCTGAACAGGGGATATGTTAACCTGAACGGCAAACCCAATAGAAGTCTATGGGAGCCGAACAAGAAAAATCAAAAGTGCACATTTTGAAGGCTTATATGTAAGTAATTGGCCATAAAAGGGGTATGGCGTTCTGGGGGTCTGGGTACTGCCCTGGGCGACATGTTTCAATAATCATTTTTTTTAAGCGTTTTTTTCAGGAGCAGTGATTTTTATTATGCTTAATTGCAACAATAAAAATGTTAAATTTGGTTAACCACTGACCGACCGGGCCATAGCCAAATGACGGCTACAGCACAGTTGGAAACTCTGGGAGGACATCAAATGACATTCTCCCAGAATCGCGCTCCTGTGCGCCCCCCTGGGTGCGTACACAGGACTGTTCATGTTTGCTGTGTTCATGGGACCCGGCGCATCACGGATCGCTGTAAAGGGCCAATGACAGCGGGCCTTTACCACGTGATCGATCCATCCAATGATGGAGAGATCAGTTGTCAACAAACCGGAGCATGTCTGGTTCAGCTCCCCCCCTCTCCTCGCACTGATCAGTACAGCATGCAAAAAGAGGAGGGAGCTGGTCCAGCAGCACTGTGGGCTGGATCTGAAGTTCCCACAGCTCAGTAATCATCCATGCCATATCAGTGCTCATCCGTTCCACATCCATGCCACATCAGTGCTCATTAGTGCCACATCAGTACTCATCTGTGCCACATCAGTGATCATCCATGCCACATCCCTGCCACATCAGTACTCATCCATTTCACATCAGTGTTCATCCAGGCCACATCAGTACTCATCGGAGCCACATCAGTGCTCATCTGTGCCACATCCATGCCACATCAGTGCTCAACTGTGCTGCATCCATGCCACATCAGTGATCATCCGTGCCATGTCCATCCCCCATCAGTGCTCATCCATGCCACATCAGTGCTAATCCGTGCCACATCCATGCCACACCAGTGCTCATCTGTGTAACATCCATGCCACATCAGTAGTCATCCATGCCACATCAGTGCTCATCCATGCCACATCGGTACTCATCCATGCCATATCCATGCCACATTAGTGCTCATCCATGCCACATCCATTCCACTACAGTGCCCATCAGTGCCAGATCAGTGCCTCACAAAAGTGTAATAGGTAGTCAAATTAGATTAGATGTCCCCAGAACACTTGATAGAGCTCCCTGCATGTTGGGCCTCTGTATGTGGCCAGCATGTGGTATCGCTATACTTGGGAGGAGTAGCATAATGTGTTTTGGGGTGTTATTTTTGCTATGTACATGCTATGTGTTAGAAATATAATATAAATGGACAACTTTGTGTAAAAAAAATGCGTTTTCTTTTTCTTTCCACATTTTAAAAAAACTTGTGGAAAAAAAATCACATATTCAAAAGACTCATTATGCCTCATAAATTATACGTTGGGGTGTTTACTTTCCAAAATGGGGTCATTTTTGGGCGTTTCCATTGTCCTGGTGCTCCAGGACCTTCAAAATTGTAAGAGGTAGTCTAGAATTGAAATGTATAATTTATGCTACTAGAACGCCTGAAGGTGCTCCCTGCATATTGGGCCTCTGTATGTGGCCAGGCTGTGAAAAAGTCTCACACGTGGTAACACCATACTCAGGAGTAGTAGAATGTGTTTTTGGGTGTAGTTGCAAGTATGCATATGGTGAGAGAAAAAACCCGTTAATATGACAATTTTGTGAGAAAAATAAAAACAAATCTTCATTTTGCAAAGAGTTGTGGGAAAAATTTACAACTTAAAAAAAAAAACTCACCATGCCTCTTACTAAATACTTTAGAATGTCTACTTTCCAAAAAGGGGTAATTAGTTTTTTTTTGTACTTTCCTGGCTTGTTAGTGTCTCAAGAAATGAGATAGGTCATCAGTACTTCCGGTGTGATCAATTTTTAATGATTGGCACCATAGCTAGACTCTATAACCTTCACAAAGACCAATTAATATACGCTGATATAGGTTATTTTTACCAAAGATATGCAGCAGTATACATTTTGGCCAAAGTTTATGAAGAAAAATTGCTAATATGCTAAATTTCATAACAGAAATAAGGATAAGCCGAACACCCCCGGTTCGGTTTGCACCAGAACCTGCGAACGGACCGAAAGTTTGCGCAAACATTAGAACCCTATTAAATACAATCGATGCGAACGTTCGAAATCTAAAGTGCTAATTATAAT
The DNA here is from genome assembly GCA_028564925.1 of Lithobates sylvaticus. Classification (NCBI taxonomy): domain Eukaryota; kingdom Metazoa; phylum Chordata; class Amphibia; order Anura; family Ranidae; genus Lithobates; species Lithobates sylvaticus. Next base: position 466,453,918 of record CM053028.1, read on the forward strand.
GGCTGATATGCATGGCATTGTCCTAAAAAGGGTTTGGGGACCCGGGTCCTGCCCCAGGAGACATGTATCAATGCAAAAATAAGTTTTATAAACGGATGTTTTTTCTGGAGCACTCATTTTAATGACGCATAAAGTAAAAAAAAAAAAAGTGAAATATTCCTTTAAATATCGTACCTGGGGGGTGTCTAAAGTATGCCTGTGAAGTGGCATGTGTTTCCCGTGTTTAGAACTGTGTATACTGTGCAGGTGTATACTGTGCAGGAGGCACACTACACCTACTGAATATTCTGCAGATGCCTGTGTTGCATAACTGAACTACAGAACACAACACCAGCAATGAGGGGTAGCTTCAGGTGTACACTGTGCAGGAGGCACACTACACCCACTGTAACAGCGCTAGGTTAAGAAGCAATACAAAGCTGACACTGTCCCTGTCTATCCTGCTCTCTCCCTGAACGCCAACACACTACACCCACTGTAACAGTGCAAGGTTAACAAGAAAAGCACAGCTGACACTGTCCCTGCCTATCCTGCTCTCTCCCTGAATGCCAACACACTACACCCACTGTAAAAGCGCAAGGTTTACAAGAAAATCACAGCTGACACTGTCCCTGCCTATCCTGCTCTCTCCCTGCACGCCAACACACTACACAAGGCCGCCACGCTGGCGGCCTTATATAGTGTGGGGCGTGTACTAAACCCCCCTGCGCTATAATTGGCCACAGACATCCATGCGGGGTCACAGTGCATGCTTGGCCAATCATGAGTCAGCAATGCACTGCGATGGCACAGTGCATCGTGGGGCCATTCGTTTCACATGAATTTGGTGCGAATGGCACACAAAGTTCTGGCTTCGACGAACGAGCGAACGGCCGATGTTCGATTCGAACATGAGTTCGAATTGAACACTGAGCTCATCCCTAAACAGAAACAAAGATTTTTTTTTTTTTGACAAAATTTTCGGTCTTTTTTCAATAATAGAGCAAAAAAAAAAACCCAGTGGTGATTAAATGCCACCAAAAGAAAGCTCTATTTGTGTGAAAAAAAATGACAAAAAATTAATATGGGTACAGTGTTGCACTAAAATTGGTCTGGGTAGGAAGTGCCCAGTGGGCAAGTGGTTACCTATAGTGCCTGGGGGGTCCCCTTTATGTGCCTGTAAAGTGGCGCATCTGTAGCATGCATAAATCATGCTGCAGCAAAAATGATATTTTCAAATGTAATTTTACCAGACTGGTACTTTTTTCTAATGGCACTTTTTTTATTGTTCAGATGTCAGCGGGGAAACCTATTGACAGCTGATGACTCATTGGTTGTTAAGGATGCCGTGGCTGGCTTCCCGACCCACTGCTTAACAACCAGCTTACACTGCGCCCTGATAGGGTAAAGCTTTGCCCAATCAGGGTGTAGAATACACTGTGCAACGCTCAGTGCAATGCAGGGTGTTCCTCGGGTGCTTAACAAATGGCCGTACAGGCAAATGTTTGGACCAAACTCATGCTCGGGCTGAACCTGAGGAAGTACCCAGTGGGCAAGTGGTTACCTATAGTGCCTGGGGGGTCCCCTTTATTTGCCTGTAAAGTGGCGCATCTGTAGCATGCATAAATCATGCTGCAGCAAAAATTATATTTTCAAATGTAATTTTACCAGACTGGTACTTTTTTCTAATGGCACTTTTTTATTGTTCAGATGTCAGCGGGGAAACCTATTGACAGCTGATGACTCATTGGTTGTTAAGGATGCCGTGGCTGGCTTCCTGACCCACTGCTTAACAACCAGCTTACACTGCGCCCTGATAGGGTAAAGCTTTGCCCAATCAGGGTGTAGAATACACTGTGCAACGCTCAGTGCAATGCAGGGTGTTCCTCGGGTGCTTAACAAATGGCCGTACAGGCAAATGTTTGGACCAAACTCATGTTTGGGCTGAACCGTTCACCCATCCCTAGTCCCCAGCAGTGCTGATCTACTCACACTGTCCTCTCTCTTGCTCCCAGTGCCTCCAGGAAGGGCTTCTTCCTGTGTGTTGTTGGAGGATTTTTCCAGAACCTGAGCCCCAGCCCAAGGTCACCCCCCAGACTAGGGGGCACCCCTGGGGGTCACTGACAGCCTCCTCAGTACTGTATCTCATCTTCCAACAAACTGCACCTTCTGGCATGGCTCATGCCTATTTATGAGGTAAGCTCTGCCCCCTGCCAGCCCACTACTAGGGATTGGGCGAGGCCTCATAAATATCCCAGGCAGCTCCTTCTAACCTCCTGCCCACTAGCTCTAGAACATTCTCCAATGTTCCAGAAACAGGGGGAGGAACCAGAGGAGCTGTTAGGATGAGTCATCCAGCCTTGACTGATTGAACCCTGACCCAGATTGAACAGCTCGGGCTTAGCCCTGAGCTAACTAAATTTTACCTACACTAACAAAACCTATACTAACTGTAGCACACACCAGAGGGTGCTCATTATTATCTCTAAAAATGATATACTGCATTGATAAAACCTGCCCAGTCGCATCTTAAATCGCAATCTAATAAAGCAGCTTATATAGTTTTAATTGAGCCTTTACAATATCTCTGGCTCTTTTCTCTGAAAAATTACACTATTCTTTTAATTCATGATAAAACCTGTATCTCGTCCCTCTCTCTTAAATTGCTGCTATGCTTCAAGGACCTGGTCTTGTGTGTGCTCCAGCAGGACCATGAGATGGATTTTGTCGCTAATTTCTGCTTCATCACAGATCCTGAATCAGAAGTCACTGTTTTGGTGATAGTCTGCCACAACACATCCTGAAAGCACCACCAGGTTCAGTAAATTTGCTAGGCAAGGTATATGTGTTTGAACTTTCCCTGTGGATGGACAGCCAGCAGGTTGATTCTATTGTCAAACTGGACCTGGCCTGGCACAAGCTGACATGAGGTCATCCACCTCTCGGCCTACCAGTTGCTGAAGAGTTTTCCATTAATTTTTGTCCCAGTGTGGCTCTGCTCCCCTAGGCATACCAGCTTCCTATGGGTTGTTACATACAGCATAATTGAAATAGCTGCGCGCTGCCACCTAATATGTTCCCACATAAAGCAAAATCAAAGAAAAAAAATGTGACAGTGCAGCTGATGAATCAATATGTGAAATACAACAATATTAGTTCATAAAGTGCATAGATTTGTATAAAAAGTCACTAAGTGACATCAAAGTGATAATTCTTCCTATGTGCAGAAAATGTGAATCAATTTATGACGTGCTTCACTGAGACTTTACACCACTCATTAAAGTGCTCCCGTCACCTCCTTGTTAGACACTTCAGGGGGTCAAACACGCCTTGCACACAGTGCTATTCTCCTTTAAGGATGGCTCCACACTAATCCTCTATGGTTCCTGGCAAATCCTGAACTGGTTTAAATCTTATCTCTCTGGCTGTACTCAATTCATCCAACTCAAATCTTTCAACTTTCAACCATCTTTACTCTCTACTGGTGTGCCCCAGGGTCCTGTCCTGGGACCCCTTTTTGTTCATAATCTATCTTCTTCTTTTTGGTCTCATGTGGGGGACACCCAGCTCTACCTGTCCACAAAAACCTGCTACCTCCCTTCCATCCAAACCCCTTACTGACTGTTTACAGGAAATTAAATCCTGGCTCTCTTTCAACTTTCCTAAATAATGATGAGCCGAACACCCCCCCCGTTTGGCGCGCACCAGAACCCGCAAACGGACCTAAATTCCGTGCGAGCATTAGAACCCTATTAGTTACAATGGATGCGAACGTTCGAAATCAAAAGTGCTAATTTTAAAGGCTAATATGCATGTTATTGTCATAAAAAGTGTTTGGAGACCTGGGTCCTGCCCCAGGGGACATGTATCAATGCAAACATTTTTTTTAAAAACGGAGCAGTGATTTTAATAATGCTTAAATTGAAACAATAAAAGTGTAATATTCCTTTAAATTTTGTACCTGGGGGGTGTCTATAGTATGCCTGTGAAGGGGCGCATGTTTCCTGTGCTTAGAACTGTCCCTGCAAAAAGTGTAATTTTTTCAGAAAAAAAAGCTATATAAAATCACTCGCGGCTAATGTATTGACGGCTCCCGTAACACAGAGAACAGTCATTCATTGAAAGCCATTCATAAAAAAAAAAAGTCATTGATAAACAATAAAAAAAATTTAAAAAAAAAAAGCGTGGGGGTCCCCCCAAATTCAATAACCAGGCCCTTGAGGTCTGGGATGGATTTTAAGGGGAACCCCAGCCAAAAAAACTGCCGTGGGGTCCCCCTCAAAATCCATACCAGACCCTTATCCGAAAACGCAACCTGGCAGGCCACAGGAAAAGAGGGGGGGACGAGATCGGCCCCCCTCCCTCCTGAACCGTACCAGGCCACATGCCCTGAACATTGGGAGGATGCTTTGGGGGTCTGAGACCCTGGCCTTTGGTTGTGGGGGTCTGCGGGCGGGGGGGTTATCGGAATCTGGAAGCCCCCTTTAACAAGGGGACCCCCAGATTCCTGCCCCCCCCCCTGTGTGAAATGGTAAGGGGGTACCATTTCACCAAAAAAGTGTCAAAAATGGTAAAAATGACAGGAGACGATCTTTGACAAGTCCTTTATTAAAATCTTCTTTCTTCTTTCTTCTGGTCTTCCTTTCTTCATCCTTCGGTTTCTTCATCTTCTCCTTCCGGCATCTTCTTCCATCTTCTTCTTCCATCTTCTTCTTCCTCCGATCGCTTCTTCTTGCGCTGGTCTTCTCGTCCTTCTCGTCCGGCATCTTATTCCATGGCGAGGGGGCCGTTCTTCTGTCGGGCCGCTCCTCGCAATGGGAGGCTCCCGCTGTGTGAGGCTTCGCTCCGTCTGACAGGTCTTTTATAACGGAGGGCACCTGGTGACCCCGCCCCCCTCTGACGTCATGGGGAAAGCCATAGGGAATTTCCCATGACGTCCCTGTGCGTCAGAGGGGGCAGGGGTCACCAGGTGCCCTCCGTTATAAAAGACCTGTCAGACGCAGCGAAGCCTCACACAGCGGGAGCCTCCCATTGAATGAATGAATGAATGAATGATTTGTATAGCGCTGCAACTGCGAACTGAATCGCCTTGAGGCGCTTGATCCGACCTGTGTTGATTCCTTTTTAGAAGAGGTAGGTCTTGAGTTTATTCCTGAAGGCCCGATGGTCTTTTTCCAAGCGGATGTTCGTAGGTAGAGCGTTCCATAGCCGTGGTCCTTGGACTGCAAATCTTCGTTCTCCCCTTGACTTGTACCGGGATTTGGGGACGAGGAGGAGGTTTTGGTTGTTAGATCGGAGGTTGCGATTGGGGTGTAGTGTTGTATTTTTTCGCATAAGTATTGAGGAGCATCTCCTTGTGTGCATTTGTGGGTCAGGCAGAGGGTCTTGAATGTGATCCGATCCTTTACGGTTAGCCAATGGAGGGTCCTCAGGGATGGGGAGATGTATTCCCATGTTTTTTTTCCTGTGACTAATCTTGCTGCCGTGTTTTGAACGACTTGTAGTCGTGCAATATGGAATTTAGGTAGTCCTATGTAGAGGGAGTTTGCGTAGTCGAGAGTTGATGATTGTTCCTACCACTATTGCTTTGTCCTTTTCTGGGATGAAGGGGATGAGTCTACGTAGCAGGCGTAGAAGGTGGTAGGATCCGCTGACTACTGATCCTATTTGTGCATCCATTGACATTTCTGAATCGAAGATGACTCCGAGACTTTTGGCTTTTATGCTTAGGGGGATGGTCTGTCCAAGGATGGTGGGCGGAGTCCATGGTGTCGTAGATTTAGTTTTCCGGTTTGCATTTAGGAGAAGGAGTTCTGTTTTGGTTCCATTAAGTTTGAGTGAGCTTGTGGACATCCAGTCGTCTATTGATGTGAGGCATTTTCCTAATTCCTGATATTGGTCTTTTTGTCCGGGGATCCGAAGGTAGAGTTGAGTATCATCTGCGTATGAGTGGAAGCATAGGTCTGATTTGCTGATGATTTTAAGGAGTGGACGGATGTAAATATTGAAGAGCACGGGTGATAAAGGTGATCCTTGAGGGACTCCATAGGAGACTGCGCGAGATTCAGAGGTGAAGGCTCCAAGTTTCACTGTCTGTGACCGATTTCCTAAGAAGGAAGTGAACCATAGTAAGTCTGAATCTGTGACTCCTGCTACTTCTTTGAGGCGTGTGAGTAGAGTGTTGTGATCCAGTGTGTCAAATGCTGCACTAAGGTCCAGGAGTACCAGGAGACATGATTCTCCATCATCTGCTGCTTCCAAGGCATCATCCCATATTTTGAGGAGAGCTGTTTCTGTGCCGTGGCCTGGGCGGAAGCCTGATTGCAGAGGGTCCAGGAGATTGTGTGTGTCCAGATGGAGTTGTAGCTGTTGTACCACTGCCTTCTCCATAATCTTGGAGATAGTGTTCAAGCTAGTTATCGGTCTTCGGTGGTTGGGGTTTCTTGGATCCAAGTTGGGTTTCTTTAGGAGGGGTTTGACTATGCCTTGCTTGAGGGAGTTAGGAACAATTCCTTCTTTGAATGACTGATTTATGAGTAGTGTTATAGTGGGTGCCAGGATGTCGGAGCATTCTTTCAGAAGTTTTGTGGGGATGATATCGTTGGGTGAAGTGCTGTCTCGGAGGCTTCTGATGATGTTTCTTGTGGTCTCTATGGCGATCGGGGTCAGCGAAAAGTTCGGTGGTTGTGCGATGTTTGAATCGGCTTCCTCTTTTTGGATGCGGTTGATTGTATTTTTCTGTTGGATATTTTCCCGAATGCTGTCGATTTTGTCGATAAAAAAATCCGATAACTCATTGCAAAATTCTTGAGTTTCGTTGGTAGGGGGCTCTAGGCAGGTAGGGTTCATAGTCTGGGCGACTAGTTTGAATAGTTCACGAGGGCGGTTTAGGGCTTTTGTGATGGTGTTTGTGAAGTGTTCTTTTTTTGCTTTGAAGATAGCTTTGTGATATTTCATTGTGAGAGTATTGTAGTTTGTGTGGTTTTCTTTAGAAGTGTTTCTTCTCCAGACTCTTTCAGCTCTTCTGCGTTCCTGCTTCAGTAGAGTAAAGCCCCATACACACGGTCGGAAAATCCGACCACCAAATCCATCGGATTTGGTCCGACGGATTTAGTCCGAACACTGGTGTTGCATACACACGGTCGGACAAAGTTGTCGGAAAATCCGATCATTCTGAACGTGGTGACGTTTGTTGCCTACGACGGGACTACGTAGAGGCTAGTAGCCAATAGCTTTGGTCTTGTAATGTGATCTGAGCATGCGTAGCACTTTGTCCGTCGGAATTCGCTACACAGGATCGGATTTGGTGTGATCGGACTTTGTTGTCAAAAAATCTATCCAGCAGGAGATAGGACTTTGTCCGTCGGACAATCCGATGGAAACTGTCCGATGGTGCCTACACACGGTTGGATTTTCCGACAACATTGTCCGCTAGGACAGAATCCATCGGAAAATCCGACCGTGTGTATGGGGCTTAAGAGTTCCATTAAACCATCCAGAATTTTTGTTGCAGATGAGTGTTCTGCGTTTCGGAGCGACTGCGTCTGCTGTTTGTAGTAACGCTTTGTTTAAGGATTGGGGGTGTTTTTCCGTCGAGTGGTTTAAATTTAGAGTTGTTATTTTGTTGGATAGTGTAGTTTTGAAGAGTTCCGAGTGTAGTTTCCTTTGAGATCTGGTCCAGTATGTCGTTGTTGTGTGGTTCGGTTTCTGGAGGGTGTTGTTGGTGGTGATTTCGAATTTGATGGCGTGATGGTCAGTCCATGGTAGCGGCGAGTTTTTGAGTATGTTGATGCTGATATTTTGTTTGAAGATGAGGTCCAGAGTGTGTCCTGAACCATGCATTGGAGCATTTATCAGTTGTTGAAGACCTAGTTCTTCCAGTTAGTTTATGCAGGCAGAGGCGATGGGGTCTTCGGTGTTGTTTGCCCAGAGATTGAAATCTCCAAGAACCAGGACGTTTTTGGTTTTCAGGGTGTGCATTGAAATAAATTCGATGAAGGGTATCAGGAGATTTGTCTTTGGTCCTGGTGGTCTGTCCCATTGCGCGGATCGGCCCAGAAGAGACACCAACGCCATGGAAGAAGATGCCGGACAAGAAGACCAGAGCAAGAAGAAGCGGATCGGAGGAAGAAGATAATGGAAGAAGAAGATGGAAGAAGCTGCCGGAAGGAGAAGATGAAGAAACCGAAGGATGAAGAAAGGAAGACCAGAAGAAAGAAGAAAAGAAGATTTTAATAAAGGAATTGTCAAAGACCGTCTCCTGTCATTTTTACCATTTTTGACACTTTTTTTGGTGAAATGGTAGGCTTTCCATTTCACATAGGGGGGGGGGCGGGATCTGGGGGTCCCCTTGTTAAAGGGGGCTTCCAGATTCCGATAAGCCCCCCGCCCGCAGACCCCCACAACCAATGGCCAGGGTTGTGGGGAAGAGGCCCTTGTCCTCATCAACATGGGGACAAGGTGCTTTGGGGGTCTCAGACCCCCAAAGCATCCTCCCAATGTTGAGGGAATGTGGCCTGGTACGGTTCAGGAGGGAGGGGGGGGGCGCTCTCGTCCCCCACTCTTTTCCTGCGGCCTGCCAGGTTGCGTGCTCGGATAAGGGTCTGGTATGGATTTTGAGGGGGACCCCACACCATTTTTTTGGCTGGGGTTCCCCTTAAAATCCATCCCAGACCTCAAGGGTCTGGTATGGATTTTGAGGGGGACCCCACGCCATTTTTTTTTTTTTGGCTGGGGTCCCCCTTAATATCCATAGCAGACCTGAAGGGCCAGGTTATTGAATTTGGGGGGACCCCCACGCTTTTTTATTTTTTTTATCTTTTATCAATGACTTTTTTTTTATGAATGGCTTTCAATGAAAGACTGTTCTCTGTGTTACGGGAGCCGTCAATACATTAGCTGCGAGTGATTTTAAATAGCTTTTTTTCCTGAAAAAATGACACTTTTTGCAGGGACAGTTCTAAGCACAGGAAACATGCCCCCCTTCACAGGCATACTATAGACACCCCCCAGATGTGATACTGCAATGCTGTACTAACAGCACGCACACACTAATCCCCAGAATCATAGCACATAATGTCAGCAGTCAGCAGCACATAACACTGACACTGACGCTGGAACACAACACAATATGCGAGGCCGCCGACGCGGCAGCCTTTTATACTGTGGGGCGTGTACTAAACCCCCTGAGCTATAATTGGCCACAGGCATCCTGCCTGTGGCCAATTATTGATCTCCTCGATGCTGGCTTTTTGATTGGCCAAGCATGCGGGTCACAGTGCATGCTTGGCCAATCATCAGCCAGCAATGCACTGCAACTGGTGCAGTGCATTGCGTGCCGCTCACATCACACGAATTTGATGCGAGCGGCCCGAATAGTTCTGGGCTCGCCGAGCGGGCGAACGCCCAATGTTTGATTCGAACATGGGTTTGAATCGAACACCGGCCCATCCCTATTCCTAAATTAAACAGTGAAAAATCTGAGGTTCTCTTCATTGCCACATAATCCACCCTGACAAAGCATAAGAGTTTTTCAGTAAATATTGATAACTTTACAGTCTTTCCCTCCCCTCAGGTAAAGATTCTGGATGTCATCCTAGTACACTATCTTTCCAAGCCCACATCAGTAATGTTAATTGGTCAGCATATTTCCATCTATGCAAGATTAATCGCCTCCGTCCATTCCTCACACCCAACAGCACTGCCATTCTTGTTTACAATCTGGTCACTTCTTACATAGATTATTGCAACTCCCTTCTTTTTGGTCTCCCTCTCAAGTCCCTCCATAAACTACAACTGGTTCAGAACTCTGCTGCTCACATCATCACCAGAGTCCCCTCTTTTAATCAGATCACTCCTGTCCTTCAGCACCTCCGCTGGCTTCCGATCATATATTGTATTGATTTCAAGATTCGGTTACTTACCTTTAACATTCACAACCTTGCTCTTTCGTATCTTTTTAAACAGAACCTCCCGCCCTCTCCGGTCGTCATTTTTCATCCATCTCAATGTTCCATCTACCCACTTGACCACTCAGCCTTTAGCCACTCTGCCCCTCAACTTTGGCACACCCTGCCTCCTGATATCCACAGCATTGACTTCCTACTCATCTTCAAATCATGTCTCAAAACTCATATCTTTAAACTAGCATATTCTGTCTGACTTCATTGATTTGTTTTTGTAATTTAATATTTATGTAATGCATATTTATTTTTTATATATTTTATTTTTTGTTGCTCTGTTGTTATCCTTGTAACGTGGCATTGGGTGTTCTGAAAGACACCTATAAATAAAATGTAATATTATTATTATTATTAATAATTTGCAGGGATTTCCTCTCACTTCCAGTTTTTGCTATGGGACAGGAAATGAAGGTAAATTTCCCCTATGGGACACGGATGGTAAAAAAGAATCTGACAGGGGTCATAACCCTCTCTTACTCTATCCAAAATAAAAGAAAAGTTTTACCAATAGTTCTACTTTAATCTTTTTTTCTATAACGCTTTTACTATTTCTATACTGGTGTGCATTTATATGCTTAAGGTTTTAAAGTGATTGTAAACCTTTGTATTTTATTTTTTTCAAATAACAAACATGTCATACTTACCTCCACTGTGCAGCTCGTTTTACACAGAGTGGCCCCAATCCTCCTCTTCTGGGGTCCCTCAGTGGCTCTCACGGCTCCTCTTCGCATCAGATAACCCCCTAGGAGAAGGGGGGGTTACCTTGGTCACTCCCGAGTCCAGCATTTGTGTCCATAGACACAATGTCGGACTCGGCCCCACCCCCCCGGCGCCCGCATCATTGGATTTGATTGACAGCAGCGGAGCCAATGGCTGCGCTGCTATCAATCTATCCAATCAAGATCTGGGACCCCATGCAGAGAGGGAGAGCGTGTCTCCACCGAGGGAATGAAGGGGCTCAGGTAAGTAAAATGGGGGGGGGGGGGGGGGGGGGGCTGGTTACTGCCAGCATTTTTTTCACCCTAATGCATTAAGGTGAAAAAAACACGAGGGTTTACAACCCCTTTAATTCTATTTGCAGTAGTTCTTCTGCTTCCAATTACTTTGATTATGTTAATGGTTAATTTTCCAAGAAAGGAATCCCCTCTGTCACAGAAGCCCTGTCCTGGGTAAAGGCACTGCCAACTTTATTATCAATAGCAAAGGCTAAGTGGAAGGCTTCTTTTATTTACCTACAGGTTTAGTGCAATATCCTATTTGGGTAGAGGGCCATTTCTCATAACCCAACCCCCCAAAAAAAAAAAAAAAGTGGGCTACACTGGTTAGTAATATGCAAATATTTAAAGCGCAGAATACCAGTGAACAAGGTATTTAAAGAGGAGTGCCCCTTAAAACAAAAAAATTAAAAGTCAGCAGTTACAAATATTGCTGCTGCTGACTTTTAATAATCGGACACTTACCTGTCCCAGGGTCCAGTGATGCGGGGAAACGAAGCCCCGCTTATTCCCCATTCTGCTCGGTGGCGCCGGCATTCTTACTGTGGGCACCCGACTGTGGCTTCACAGCTGGGCACCCACTGCGCATGCGCGATCGGTGCCGCGTGCCGTAATTGGTCGTGCAGTCATCTGGGACCTGTCACGTGTCCCAGATGACTGACAGGGGGAGGGAGCCCTTCCTGCGCCGAGGGGAAGTGATGTAAGTGATGTAACCTGCCTGGGCACTGAAGGAGGCAGACTACGAGGGACCCCCTAGCAACAGGCATTTAGAGGTGAGTTAAAAAAAAAAAAAAATTCTAAATATTTTTTATTTTTTTTAATGAATTTTAAGCATTTTCTTTTTTTGTTGTGGGAAACACCACTTTAAAGAGCAAGGCGTGCTTGCTTAGTGTTACCTTTTATATATAGCAAGAAAGAATCATGTTATCCCTATATTTTGCATATGTATTCCTGAGGCAATACTCCTTTTTGTCCTTTCTTTTTAAAACTGTTCTCTCTGCTGAAAACTTGGATATCACAAAAGTTTTCACATACCTTCTGTCAGTTGTGGAATATATCACACCATTGCTTTTCTCAGCAGTATGCTTTTAATTCAGGTTTTTTGATATAACAGATCAAGTTCAGTTATTAAATTCAGCTTTTCCCAGGCGACCCTGCTGTCAGACAAAAAGTAATTGGAGTACTTACTAGTTTTGACTGAATTGAGAAAAATATGTTGTCTAAGCTTCCAAAAATGCTAATATTCATTCTACATTGATTAGAAGGCTGGAACTGTGTTCGAATCAAACTGTCAGTACTTTGTGTTCTCCTCTGTGCTAAGACCTTGTCTAAGTCAGCGTTGAAGCTATTGACTACAACTGCAGTCTCCTTTAGAACTTACTGATTGTTAATGTTTGCCAACAACACAATGTAGTCCAAAATCCAGGAGCCATAGATAAGCACATTTATAATGACCGTGAACACATTTCCTTTAGGAAGTCATAAACATTCTGATTAAACCAGATCTGAAACAGATTTTACCATTCATAGTGTTAATAAACCTGACAAATCCAGGCATGTACTACCTATCAGGTTATGCAGAGTACAATGTATGAAAAAAAACTTGCTTGAATGCTATAACTGGGTATTTTTACTTTTAATATACAGAATTTATAAATCTGTTTTATCTATTTAGCATAAATATTGTAATTTTAGTTTAAAGGGGATGCCTAGTGGTTTTGCTTTTATTTTATGTTTTCTTAATTTGTTTATCATGGTCAGGAATAAAAATCTAAAACCATAAATGTTTTGTCAAGTAAATATAACATATTGCATATGGTTAGTTGGAATTTTTTATTTTGAGCCAGCAGATGGGGCTCTGGTCTTCTTTAAACTTCTTTTTGAGACTTACCTTACCAAAAATAACGGTTTACAGAACTCCACAGCTAAAGCTGAAAATTGCAAGCACAAGTGAACAAGTCAGAGGTATGACTTTCCTCTTTCAGCTTGCTGGCTCCTTAAAGCTGAACTCCGGAAAACGAAAAAGTTCACCCTATCAGTGGGACTGCGTTTACACTACAAGGGTTAACTGCTTGTTAAGTCTGAGGAAGGGAACATTAGTTTTGCTTACCTCATCCTTTGCTCCCCCTACTCCAACAGTGGGCTGTCCCTCCATGTCCTCATGTCTATTGCAGATATATGATCCCTGCGTCAGTCTTAAAGATGTCAGGGATACTTAGACCACCAGAGTGGAGGGAAGAAGAGGCTGAGCAGAAGAGGAACCAGTCTAGCAGTGTAAAGGAGATTGAAGGAGTGGAGGATCAGGTAAGTAAAACTGCTGTATCCAGTTTCTTAGGCATAAATGAATAGGAAACTCTCGGAGTTCAGGCGCAGCCAGCACTATAAGACGTAAGTAAAATGTAAGTTATATATTAAATAAAATACATTAAAATACTAAAATGTAAGACATAAGCAAAATGTAAGTTATAAAATATATTAAAATAGAAACCCCTAAGGCCCCTGAACCCGTAGAACCTGCAAAAGGATAACTTACCCATCGCTCCATACTATAGCGCAACTCCTGGCCGGACGTGAGCAAACTGAGAAACCTGTGCCGGCCATGTAGCTGCGCGAGGGAACGCACCTGAAACGAGAAACACGAGTAGCACGAGCTGACGCAACTGTGAGCAGCATAAGAACCGAGGCTACAAGAAAACCGCGACAGCATCAGAAACACAGTTTGCACGAGGGCGTGAATCGATGAATGTGAGAAAACCCCGGACAACGTGAGAAAGCCTGGGAAAACGAGAGAAACATGAAAACGTGAGTTGGCATAGAAACATAAAATAGCATGAGAAACGTGACTTGCATGAAAAACGTGATCTGCATGAGAATCGCGAGTTTAAACGAAATAAGTGAGCATCGTAAGAAACAGAAGAGGGGACTTGCCACGGACAAGCCAATTTAAAACGATCACCTCAATCTGTTGAACCCATAGACGTGATGGGTAACCAAGCTGTGTAATGGGTTCCGGGGGGGGGGGGGGGTGGGGGAGCATGGCCGCCTGACGGCTGCTCTGGCTCCACGAAGGAGCCGCCTCTCCCTCCCGCGTCGGTGTTCCCCTGGCAGATGGGGGGGAGTCAGCCAGACAGCTCCTCTGTTCCTTGAGGGGGCCACCTGCTTCTTCCGTTTTTTTTGCTGGGGGAAGGGGGGGATTCGGCTACCCCATGGCTCCTCTAGCCAAACTATTTGGTCTCAAGGGGGGGGCCAACCGTCTGTCCCTCCCGGTATTCCGTGCAGGGGGGGGGATTCAGTCGCCCGCCAGCTCCTCTGCTGTCGACACCTGCCTGTCATCTCAGTTTGTGGGGGTCCTTAGGGGGCTGCGTAGTTGTAGTTCATTTCTCAGGTAAGTTGGGTCTTTTATGTTTCTCTTGCAATTTTACATTTCTCTTGTGATTTTACGTTTCTCCTGTGATTTTACGTTTCTCGTGCGATTTTACGTTTCTCGTGCGTTTTCATGTTTCCCGTGCATTTTCATGTTTCTCAGGTAAGTTTGGTCATGCACTTGGGTTCTTGCAATTTCAAGTTTTTCTCTCACAATTTACGTTTTCTCATGCAATTTACATTTCTCAGGTAAGTTTTGGGTCATTTACGTTTCTCATGCGACTTTACGTTTCTCAAGCGGTTTTTACGTTTCTCATGAAATTTACATTTCTCAGGTAAGTTTTGGGTCATTTATGTTTCTCATGCGATTTTACGTTTCTCATGTGTTTTCATGTTTCCCGTGCATTTTTGTTTCCCATGAGTTTCATACGTTTCATGTTTCCCATGCGTTTTTTTGTTTCCCATGTGTTTTTCATGTTTCCCGTGCGTTTTTTGTTTCCCATGTGTTTTCATGTTTCCCGTGCATTTTTGTGTCCCGTGCGTTTCATGTTTCCCATGCGTTTTCATGTTTCTCAGGTAAGTTTGGTCATGCACTTGGGTTCTTGCAATTTACGTTTTTCTCTCACGATTTACGTTTTCTCATGAAATTTAAATTTCTCAGGTAAGTTTTGGATCATTTACGTTTCTCATGCGATTTTACGTTTCTCATGCGATTTTACGTTTCTCATAGTAAGTTTTGGTTTCCTCATGCAATTATGGTTCTCGTGCAGTTTTCAGATGTCAATTCACGTTTCTCACTATTATTACACGTCTCACGTTTTCTCTTGTGCTCACGTTTTCTCTTGTGCTCACGTTTTCTCTTACGTTTTCTCTTGTGCTCACGTTTTCTCTTGTTCTCTTGTTCTCACGTTTTCTCTTGTTCTCACGTTTTCGCTTACGTTTTCTCTTACGTTTTCTCTTGTTCTCACGTTTTCGCTTACATTTTCTCTTACGTTTTCTCTTGTTCTCACGTTTCCGCTTACGTTTTCTCTTACGTTTTCTCTTGTTCTCACGTTTTCGCTTACGTTTTCTCGGTTTTCTCATGTTTTCCCTTACGTTTTCTCTTGTTCTCACGTTTTCTCTTGTTCTCACGTTTTCTCTTGTGCTCACGTTTTCTCTTGTGCTCACGTTTTCTCTTACGTTTTCTCTTGTGCTCACGTTTTCGCTTACGTTTTCTCTGTTTTCTCATGTTTTCCCTTACGTTTTCTCTTGTTCTCACGTTTTCTCTTACGTTTTCTCTTGTTCTCACGTTTTCTCTTACGTTTTCTCTTGTGCTCACGTTTTCTCTTGTGCTCACGTTTTCTCTTGTTCTCACATTTTCGCTTACGTTTTCTCTTGTTCTCCCGTTTTCTCTTGTTCTCACATTTTCGCTTATGTTTTCTCTTGTTCTCACGTTTTCTCTTACGTTTTCTCTTGTTCTCACGTTTTCGCTTACGTTTTCTCGGTTTTCTCATGTTTTCGCTTACGTTTTCTCTTGTTCTCACGTTTTCCCTTACGTTTTCTCGTTCTCATGTTTTCTTTTACGTTTTCTCATGTTTTCTCGTTCACTTGTTTTCTCGTTCTCATGTTTTCTCTTACGTTTTCTTGTTTTCTCATGTTTTCTCGTTCTCATGTTTTCTTACGGTTTCTCGTTTGCTCTTCTTTTCTCGTTTGCTCTTCGTTTCTCTCGTTTGCTCTTGTTTCTCTCGTTTGCTCTTCTTTCTCTCGTTTCTCTTCATTGCCTTTCATTTACTGCATTTCCGTTATGCTTATGCTTACATCCAGGATCTGTCACGTCTACAGATCCATACGGGCTGAGGTTTTCGTTTTTAATTGATTGTCGTCCCTCAATCTCTCGCCTGTAGTCCATACGTCATACGTGCTCTTTCACCATTACACCTTTACTACTACCCACCACAGTCTGTGGGTACCTTAGCCCTGAGTGTTCGTTTTTTAATTTCCTGTCTCGGCTCCACAGGTCGCTCGGGCTCGTTTACTACAGTCAGTAGGGTGGTGTTGTCATTGGGTTCACATTCATGCGCTTTTGGTCTTGTCATTTAGGCACCCACTTCCTTATAGTCTTGCGTACCAGGGGCATTGCGATGTTTGCGCTGGTTGTCTGTTACGTTCTCTGGTAGTTTTACACAGCTTGGTTACCCATCACGTCTATGGGTTCAACAGATTGAGGTGATCGTTTTTAATTGGCTTGTCCGTGGCAAGTCCCCTCTTCTGTTTCTTACGATGCTCACTTATTTCGTTTAAACTCGCGATTCTCATGCAGATCACGTTTTTCATGCAAGTCACGTTTCTCATGCTATTTTATGTTTCTATGCCAACTCACGTTTTCATGTTTCTCTCGTTTTCCCAGGCTTTCTCACATTGTCTGGGGTTTTCTCACATTCATCGATTCACGCCCTCGTGCAAACTGTGTTTCTGATGCTGTCGCGGTTTTCTTGTAGCCTCGGTTCTTATGCTGCTCACAGTTGCGTCAGCTCGTGCTACTCGTGTTTCTCGTTTCAGGCGCGTTCCCTCGCGCAGCTACATGGCCGGCACAGGTTTCTCAGTTTGCTCACGCCCGGCCAGGAGTTGCGCTATAGTATGGAGCGATGGGTAAGTTATCCTTTTGCAGGTTCTACGGGTTCAGGGGCCTTAGGGGTTTCCGGAACCCTCTTGTTGCTTGGGCTGGTACCAGTAAGGCCAGGTCTGAGACTCAGGTGTCGGCTTCACGCTTTCTCTTCGGTTTCCAGCGTTTGTAATAAGTCGGGGTCCATTGGACTGTCACAGCAGCCTTGATCGATAGTTCTTTATTTTGTATACCAGGAAGGCTCACGATACTGCTTGGGATGTGCCAGGCTTTCCGGTCAAGGTGTTCTAGTCATGATGGTTAACCCCCTGTTCCTATTTGCTTTTCTGTTTTTGCCACTCAAATCTCGGATCGGCCTACAGTATTTTCGGGGCATATCTGGCGGAGACTCAGCATTTCGTGTTGTTGGAAGACCACGATAGGCCTTTGTTTCCTAGCACTTCATTTAGAATCCTCATGGTTCCGGGAGCATAGCCCTCCTTCTGTGCTTAACAGACTTCCCATCGTGAGTCATATTTTCTGTGACATATCTGACATGTTCTCGAGGTCTCCTTTGGCGTTGTTACCAGCTTGGCGCTCTGGCGGCGCTATATCGGGCCTTTTATGGTTCCTGAGGCCATAGGAATTGCGCTTCTGGGATGATCCTCTGCTGTGTTTTCCTTGGGCTCTCCTCGGCTTAAGGCATACTTCTTTACCATCCCCTTTGGCGATCAGGGTCTGGACCCTAAGCATTCTTTGGCTATTCATTCAGGAAGGAACAGCTTCTGTGACGTTACATTAGGGGGTTGTTATTACTATTTGGAACTTGGACTGGTGAAGGGCGTCTCGTTCTCTGGGCATGTCCCAGAGCCACATTTTGATGTCATAAGCTCTGTCTATGAGGCTGATGGATCAGTGATTCTGGGTGCTATAAATCTACTTGGTAAACTTTCATCCTACTGTGTTTATTTTTGCCCCCTTTTAGGCATACTGACCACGTGACCCCGGCACACCTCAGGTCAATGTTCTCTGTTGCCCTTTTTGTTCCTTTCTTACACTATCCACAGACTGACTCCGAATACAAATGTAAGGCTTGACCGCAGGTCAGCCTGTTGTTGTAGGCGGAGTCAGGCTGCATAAAGCCTGCCCTCCTTGCCTCCTCCCCTCAGGTTCGGAGGCTCTCGTGTCCCACCCACCCATTCCCTTTTCTTTTTCTTTCATTCCATTTCATTTCATACTTGGGTATGCCCCCTTTTAGGCATACTGACCACGTGACCCCGGCACACCTCAGGTCAATGTTCTCTGTTGCCCTTTTTGTTCCTTTCTTACACTATCCATCCACAGACTGACTCTGAGTACAAATTACAGATATGAGAATACAGTCATTTTCATAATAGTTACACTATATTAAGGGATGCCTGCCTTTACACACACATGAACTTTAATGGCATCCCAGTCTTAGTCCATAGGGTTCAATATTGAGTTGGCCCACCAACACTCATCATTGAGTTGGCAGGATGTCAGCCTAATACAAACACAGGGCAGGTACAGAGAAAGAGGGGAGAGAGAAAAATGTTGAGGCCCAATTTGAATGCCCTCACTGCTTCTCTTGTTAACTTTGAGGATATATTTTACCACTTGCTGGCCGCTCACAGTAAATATACTGTGAGCAAGCAGCAGATACAGGCAAAATCATGTCCACGTACAGGCCCCCTGCCAACCTGCGCTGTGTTTGGATACAGCTTAAATTTGGCAGCAGATTTCAGCAAATGATTTCAGCTGAATCCTTCTGATCGGCTGTGTCCAATCACACACAGAGTTTGGGGTTTACAAATACACAGAACTCTGTGAAAAGCCAGGAGAAAAAACAGCCAGATCAGAGATTAAAAGCAACACATATTACACGCATTCAGCATTGTTAGCCACCCCCTGATTGCCCCTGGATGTTAACCCCTTCCCAGACAGTGTCATTAGTACAGTATCAGTATACAGTATTATCACTGATCACTGATTTAGTGCCAGTGGATTAGTGACTTCAGTGTCAGTTAGTGACCCTCCCAGTGTATGTTAGCTCCAGACTGCCGGCCACCCTATCACAACCCCACTATAAGTTGCTGATCACTGCCTTTACAGTATTACATCTATAGCTGCATACATTTCAGTATATACTGTATATCACAAAAGTGAGTACACCCCTCACATTTTTGTAAATATTTTATTATATCTTTTCTTGTGACAACACTGAAGAAATTACACTTTGCTACAATGTAAAGTAGTAAGTGTACAGCTTGTATAACAGTGTAAATTTGATCTCCCCTCAAAATAACTCACCACACAGCCATTATTGTCTAAACTGCAGGCAACAAAAGTGAGTACATCCCTAAATGAAAATTTCTAAATTGGGCCCAAAGTGTCAATATTTTGTGTGGCCATTATTTTCCAGCACTGCCTTAACCCTCTTGGGCATTGAGTTCACCAGAGCTTCACATGTTGCCACTGGAGTCTTCTTCTACTTCTACATTATTATTATACAGGATTTATATAGCGCCAACAGTTTACGCAGCGCTTAACAAAATAAAAACAGACATTACAATTACATTACAATTTGGTACAAGAGGAATCAGAGGGCCCTACTCGTTAGAGCTTACAATCTAAAAAGAAAGGGTCAATTGATACAAGCTGATGGAGGAAGTAAATCAGTGTTAGTTAGAAACAGGATAGGCTTCTTTAAAGATAAAAGTTTTCAGGGATCGTCTAAAGATGGATAGATTAAGGGACAGTCGGACAGATTGGGGTAGAGAGTTCCAAAGGATGTGAGAAGCTCTGGAGAAATCCTGGAGGTGAGCATGGGAGGAGGTGATAAGGGAGCTAGAGAGGCCTTGGGAGGACCGAAGAGAGCGGCTTGGTTGGTATTTTGGTACTAAAGTTAGTGATGTAGCTGGGGGCAGAGTTATGGATGGCTTTGTAAATTATTGTTAGTACTTTGAATTTTATTCGTTGGGTGAGTGGAAGCCAGTGGAGGGATTGGCAGAGAGGGGTGGAGGACACTGAACGGTTGGTAAGGTGGATGAGTCTTGCAGTGGCATTCATTATGGACTGAAGGGGGGATAGTCTATGGAAAGATAATCCAATGAGGAAGGAGTTGCAGTAGTCGAGATGAGAGATAACCAGGGAGTGAGTTAGAAGCTTGGTGGTGTCATTAGTTCAAAAGGGGCGTATTCTGGAAATGTTGTGGAGGCTAAGGTGGCATGATTTGGGCAGGGATTGTATGTGGATCTGAAAGGACAGTTCAGAGTCTAGGATTACCCCTAGCACCCTGGCATGTGGGGGCGGACTGATAGATGTGCCATTGATCTTGACAGAGAAGTCAGGGGAAGGGGCACGTGGGGGAGGAAATATTAAGAGCTCAGTTTTAGACAAATTAAGTTTGAGGAAGTGGTTTGACATCCAGACTGATATGTCTGTTAGTAAATCAGTGATGCGTGAGGAGATTGATGGGGTGAGCTGAGGGGCAGAGAGATAGATTTGGGTGTCATCAGCATATAAATGGTAGTGGAAGCCATGTGAGGCTATCAGCTGACCCAGGGAGGATGTGTAGATTGAGAATAGTAGAGGTCCAAGGACAGAACCTTGGGGGACCCCAACAGTAAGAGTAGTTGTAGAGGAGGAAGTGGAGTTGTAAGTGACACTGAAGGTGCGATGAGATAGGTAACATTCGAACCAACGGAGAGCACAGCCATGGAGACCAAGCTAATTTAGTTTTTTGAGGAGGAGGGGGTGGTCAACTGTATCAAAGGCAGCAGAAAGGTCTAAGAGTAAGAGTACGGAATAATGACCATTGTTTTTTGCTGTTAGTAAGTCATTTGTGAGTTTTAAGAGGGCAGTTTCTGTGGAATGCTGTGGGTGAAATCCAGACTGAAGGGGATCAAGAAGGTTATTCTCAATGAGGTGGTCGCTCAGTCGGCTGTAGACTAAACGTTCAAGGAGTTTGGAGGCAAAAGGGAGTAGAGATGGGTCTTAGGTTGTTAAAATTGGTGGGGTCTATTGAGGCCTTTCTTGGTATGGGAGTGACTAGTGCATGTTTTAGAGGGTTGGGGAAGATGCCAGTAGAGAGGGAGAGGTTGAAGATATGAGTTAAAGAGTGCAGGATAGAGTTAGAGGGTGACCGTAGTATTTGAGAAGGAACAGGGTCCAGGGGGCAGGAAGTTAGGTGGGCATTAGAAAATGTTTTAGCGACTTCCTCTATAGTAGCTGGATTAAAAGAGGAAAGTATTGATTGTGCAGGAGGACAAGGAGTGTAAAGTGAGGGAGATATCTGTAGAGTAGAGAACTCAAAACGAATTGTCTCAATCTTATTTTTGAAGTGATTAGCAATCTCCTGGGCAGTGAGTAAGTTAGTGGGTGGAGGTAATGGAGGACGAAGTAGAGCATTAAATGTAGAAAAGAGTTGATGGGGACTGCGTGAGAGGGTGTTAATGAGAGTGGTAAAGTAGGTCTGTTTGGCAGTGCGCAGGCAGGAATGGTATTTTTGGAGGGCAGATTTATATTGGCTGAAATCTTGCTGTGACTTGGTCTTACGCCACAGACGCTCAAGAGCGCGGCTCTGTTTTTTGAGGCTTCTGGTGTTGTCTGTCTGCCAGGGTTGTAGCGGTCGGGGCCTGATTCTGTGTGTAGTGAGGGGGGCCAAGGTATCCAGGGTGGATGACAATGAACTGTTGTATACAGAAGTGGCCAAGTTGGGGTAGGACAAGGATGAGATTTTGTTGTAGAGATAATCTGTAGCAGAAAAAAGAAGAGAAGGGTTAAGATGGCGAAGGTTTCTACGGGTAATAGTTTGGTAGTTGGATGGCAAGGAGGAGGCAGACAAGGAGAGGGTGAAACTAATAAGGTGGTGATCATAGAGAGGAAAAGGAATATTGGAGAGGTTGTGCGGAGTGCACAGGTAGGAGAATATGAGGTCAAGGCAGTTGCCAACAGAGTGTGTAGAAGCATTTGTCCATTGTTTTAGGTCAAAAGATGATGACATCATGGAGCTGGTGGATGTTAGAGACCTTGCGCTCCTCCACCTTTCATTGGAGGATGCCCCACAGATGCTCAATAGGGTTTAGGTCTGGGGACATGCTTGGTCAGTCCATCACATTTACCCTCAGCTTCAATAGCAAGTCAGTGGTCGTCTTGGAGGTGTGTTTGGGGTCGTTATCATGTTACAATACTGCCCTGTGGCCCAGTCTCCGAGGGGAGGGAATCATGCTCTGCTTCAGTATGTCACAGTACATGTTGGCATTCATGGTTCCCTCAATGAATTGTAGAGAAGGGAGGGGATCATGCTCTGCTTCAGTATGTCACAGTACATGTTGGCATTTATGGTTCCCTCAATGCATTGTAGCTCCCCAGTGCCGGCAGCGCTCATGCAGCCCCAGACCATGACACTCCCACCACCATGCTTGACTGTAGGCAAGACACACTTGTCTTTGTACTCCTCACCTTGTTGCCGCCACACACGCTTGACAACATCTGAACCAAATACGTTTATCTTGGTCTCATCAGACCATAGGGCATGGTTCCAGTAATCTATGTCCTTAGTCTGCTTGTCTTCAGCAAACAGTTTTCAGCCTTTTTTGTGCATCATCTTTAGAAGAGGCTTCCTTCTGGGATGACAGCCATGCAGACCAATTTGATACAGTGTGCGGTGTATGGAGCACTGTTGCCTTATGAGTTTATGTGAAATCTCCATTAATAGCTGTAAAATATTGTAATTATGAATATATTTCATTTAGCTTGTATCTATGTAGGGCGTAACATATTACTTTCACAGACGTCTCTGTTAGACCAGACAA
Organism: Lithobates sylvaticus; assembly: GCA_028564925.1. Lineage (NCBI taxonomy): Eukaryota > Metazoa > Chordata > Amphibia > Anura > Ranidae > Lithobates > Lithobates sylvaticus. The sequence goes on from CM053028.1 coordinate 466,476,635, forward strand.
TTCGGTGCCAAGGCTTGTGTATCAAACAATGGGACCCAAATCTCATTGTTCTACACATATTCACTTCAAAGGATCCCATGTTTGGATATGCAATGAAGGGAGGCCAACCCGCAAACAATACTTAACTTCCCTGGAAAGGGTTAAGTTAATCTCCTGCTCAGAATAGTCACAAGGATTTGCATTAAAGGGGGCTGACTTATGCAAAGTATAGGGATTGGAGATAGCCAGTCCTTAACCAGGAATAGGGAAGCCCAGCAATCAGAGCCACGCCATGCCAACCAATGAGGCATCAGCCTGTAATGATATACACAGACAAGATAGGAGGGAAACACACACTCTATGGCAGAGCAGTCACGTGAATGGAACCTCTAGGGGAATGGTAAATATGGGAAATCTCCCCTCTACTTGTATCTAAATATGTTGGTCTTATGTATTTTCTGTCCTACTGTTTGTAGATTAATATTCTAAGGAATATACTCTGTATTGCTTCATGTAATCCATGATTTTTACCCTTTTACTGTACAATTAGATAGATTGCTGTGTATTAGTCAATGTCTACTTTACTATATACCAATACATTTTTGTTATTGTGTTAAACCTTTCACTCATGGTCAACAAACTCTCATTTAACCCAAATCATATCTGAGCTATATTCAATCTCAAATATAGTATACAGATAACAGCACTGACAGGCTGACCCCCCCCCCCCCCCTTCAACCTCTGCAGTAATGCTGGCAGCACTCATTCTATTTCCCAAATACAACCTCTGGATATGATGCTAAGCACATGCACTCAACTTCTTTGGTCAACCATGGTGAGGCTTCTCCCTTTTGTCAGTAGGTAGCACTGTCGCCTCTATGATGTATGATGAGCTACAGTGAAGTCCGGTTATGAATAAACATACCTTTCTCAGCCAATCAGACTAGCTGCTATGAATGTCGGGAGGTATTTATTTGGAGAGAGTCAGGTGATCAAGGTCTTCTCCGCCCAGACTGCAATCTAGGTGGGTGTGTGAGAAACATCTCCTGGCTGCAAGGTCTGTTTGAGGCCTATCCAAGTGTTCACAATTGTACAGAGGAGAGCCTGCTCAATACCTGGAAACAATGGTGAGAGGGATAGAGTTCTAAAGAAATACCAGAGGTGACTCTTCATGGACTGGGGACCCATAAGGTGACTGGGAGAGCTTCAAGAGAGAACTTATCCAAGAAAATTCTGTATGCAGTGAGTAAAGTTCAGTTACTATAGGAGACAGCCTATTCTACAAAGTACAGATGTGCTGGTTCTGCTTAAAGGCTCTTTTTCCTGTACTGCTGTCTGCCTTATGTCACCTTTTTTGTCTAAGGAGTCTGCCTGTCTGCTTAGCGTTACTATTTATGACTAAGGATGTTCTGTGCCCCATACCCTCTCTCCCACATTTTTCCTGTTGTAAGAAATAAACTTCTCTTTGTTCAAGCATAAAAGTGACTGGCACCCATCTTTCTACATAGTACACCACCCACCATGCCTAGTAACCTGCACCTTGAGGAGGAATGTTGGCCCTCCCTGCCTCTGGGGGTCATCACCAGGCCCCTGGAAAACTGTGGTAGGCGCTACACATGTATTAGGCAAAATACAAAGATCATTCATGACAGCTAAGTGACTGCTTGAGACATTCGCACAGCAAATTTTTAATAAAGAGACCCCATAAGATGACATGACAAGATGTCTTCAGAAAAAAAGATCTCCAACTTTACATCTTAATGTAAAGGTTGAATGAGGACACCGCTTTCCATTTTGCTGCGGAATCTAACTTCTATTCTGAAACAGATATATTAAAATATTGTGTGCTTTGTGTTATTAACCGTATTTTTCATTATCAGTCTGGAGGTGCTTCGTGGATCTTGACCCAGCATTAGTTACAGTAAAATATCTCTGTGTCTTCCATATAAAATAGCTGAGAAAAATGAAAATATGAATGCAAGATGCCTGAATGTACCTTATGCTCTGAAAAGAAATATTATTCCAATAGCAGATTTCGATGGTTATTAGATTTTATTGTTTGCCTATTTCTTCTACAAACACAAAACCCACCTGTGTATTAAATGGTGGCAAGGTAACGGATTGTTGTTATGGTAACCTTATCACCTAGATAGGAAACAATAATAGAAAACATGTGGATAATGTGTTATATTTATGCCTGGAGGCATTAAAACATATCTCTGTATCTGTAATTAAATAATAAACATAATGCAGTAGAACTGGAGTCATGAAAAAGTGGACACTGAAGTTTACTTGGCTTGCAATTAAAGTTTAGCTGTGTGTTTGTGATGTGGTGCAGTGCAAGTGTGTTGTGCATATCAACCTGGAGGAACAATTTATGAGGTGAGGTTGTGCGCACTGCAAAAAATGTGATGTGCGATCACCTCATAGAGCAGGGATATGCAATTAGCGGACCTCCAGCTGTTGCAAAACTACAAGTCCCATCATGCCTCTGCCTCTGCCGCTGGGTCCCATGCTTGTGGCTGTCAGAGTTTTGCTATGCCTCATGGGACTTGTAGTTCCGCAACAGCTGGAGGTCCGCTAATTGCATATCCCTGTCATAGTGTATCATCAATGTAAGTACAAAGAGCAACTTCCATCAATCTAAATTCCTCAAACATAAAGTGCATATGTGCAATATAGTGCAGAAATTAATTAAGTGCAATCTCATTCCCATAGTGTCCCATGTTACATAGTTGCATAGTTAGTCAGGTTGAAAAAAGACAAAAGTCCATCTAGTTCAACCCAAGAAAAAAAATGCAATCCCATATACACAATCCTTCACCCACAGTTGATCCAGAGGAAGGCAAAAACCCCAGAAAAGCATGATCCAATTTTCTACAGCAGGGGAAAAAAAACACCTTCCTGATCCCTGAGAGACAATCAGATTTTCCCTTTACCTATAAATGTCAGTACCCAGTTATATTATGTACATTTAGGAAATAATCCAGGCCTTTTTTAAAGCAATCTACTGAGCTGGCCAGAAGCCAAAACTGAACTGCATATTCCAGATGAGGTCTTACTAATGATTTGTACAGGGGCAAAATGATATCTCTCTCTCTGGAGTCCATACATCTCTTAATACAAGAAAGGACTTTGCTCGCTTTGGAAACTGCAGATTGGCATTGCATGCTATTATGGAGCTTATGATCTACCAAAACCCCCTGATCCTTCTCCACTACGGATTCCCCCAGTTGTACTCCCCCTAGCATGTATGATGCATGCATATTCTTAGCCCCCAAGTGCATAACTTTATATTTATCAACATTAAACCTCATCTGCCACATAGTCGCCCAATTAGACAGAGCATTGAGGTCGGCTTGTAAATTGGAGACCTCCTGTAAGGACGTTATTCCACTGCATAGCTTGGTGTCATATGCAAAGACAGAAAGGTTACTTTTGATCCCAGACCCTATATCATTTATAAAGATATTAAAAAGTAAGGGTCCCAGTACTGAACCTTGGGGTACACCACTGATAACCTTAGACCATTCAGAGTAAGAGTCATTAACCCCTACTCTCTGAATTCTGTCTTTTAGCCAGTTTTCTATCCATTTACAAATTGATCTTTCCAAGCCTGTAGACTTTACTTTACACATGAGCCGTGTGTGGGGAACTGCGGGGAAAAATCCCAAGTAATAAATATACAGTCCCAAAAATCCAAATTCCTTTTCTTCTATTTAATAAAGTGTCCCGTGCCTAATGAAAAAAATTGACTGCTTCTGTAATTACAATGCAAAATGATCCAGCTTTTAATTCATGCCCCACCTTCAGTTCAACCTCCACCAAAGGGGTTGATTTATTAAAGGCAAATAGACAGTGCACTGTGCAAATGGCATTTGCACTCTTCAAGAGCAGTTGTTTCAGAGCTTAGTGAATAAGCAGAAGCCCTGCTGACTTCCATCATCCAATCATGCACAAGCAAAAATGCTGTTTTTTAATTTTCCTTGCGGATGATTGGGTATTCTTTGCAAAGGGAGGCTTTACCTCCTTTACTAAGCTCTGGAGCAACTGCACTGTCTATTTGCCTTTAGTAAATCAACCCCAACACATCTGTTAAATCACTCAACCAGAGTTATTGGCTGGTAATGCAAAAAAAAAAAAAAAAAAAAACAGCAAAAGCGCATATGGATATAGATTGCAGGAATCACAGCTGATATAGCTTGGTGGATTTCTATTCAAGCCCATCATCAGCCGACAATTCCCCTCAGTGACCATCCAATTATATACACCCAATTCAAATGAAGAAAGAACGCTCATAGTGTAAAGCTATCACAACTTTTTTCTTAAACATGTACACCATACACTTACATAAAACAGTGGCACAACATCTCTTATTTACCAGACCACCTTTGGCTGCAACATCTGACTGTGAGTACGAACCTGGTGTGCGTGGTGACATCACGTCCAAAGTCCTTCCCTATGCGTTTTGTCAACCCCAGTCAAAAGTTCTGGTGAGTGATTTAACAGATGTTTTGGTGGAGGTCGCACTGAAGGTGGAGCATGAAATAAAAGTTGGATCACATTGCACTGTAATCACTAAAGCAGTAAATGTTTTTCTTTATACATGGGACACTTCAATGAATAGAGGAAATTTACTTTGAATTTTTGGTACTGTATATTTATTATTTGGGAACTATATATATATATATATATATATATATATATATATATATATATATATATACCGGTATTATTTTGTAAGCACTTTTGTTATAAAACATAACAAATAAAAATGCCAGGTGAGTACGAGCACTGCCAAAATAATCCCTTTTTGGAATGTGGACACCTCAAGTTAGTCTTTTTTTGCCACAATCTTTTGAAAATTAATATTACTATTATTATTATATTATTAAACAGTTTTTTTTTTTTTTTTAAGTGCCAACAGTTTATGCAGTGCTTTACAATGTAAAGGAAGACATTACAGTTACAATGCAGTTCAATGCAGAATAATTAGGAGGGCCCTGCTCAAGGAGCTTACAATGTAAAGTATCTTACACTCTGAAAATGGAAAATCATGCTGGTTAATGTGAACTGAGCCTTTAAATGTCACCCACTGAAGCTAAATGCAAGTCTTGCATTATTAGTGGAAGAAAGTTTAGTGGAGGTTGACATTGTGTTGTGATTAAATTGCATTATGTGTAATAGCTAAATGTCATGGATAAAACCAAAACACTTTAACTCTTCTGGGGCACATTGTGATCTGCAGGTGCATGCCATGCACAACTCTTTACCTGGCTGTTGCGATTAAAGCTATGAGAATTAAACTTGTTTTGCAAGTATATAAAATCTTCATGTACAGAGTTCTTTTTTGTATATCTCACCTGTTTTTTGAGCTTTAATGACCTTTGACCTAATTGTACATTTGACTTTTGAGATATACCTTTATTTGTTAGGACCCAGGTCTGACCCTGCAACCTATTCTGTGTCTAGTGATGTTTATTCTTGCTGAGCCATTGGTGACGCTGGACATATAGAAAATAATTCAATCCGGATGGCCGCACTCCAACAACGATTTCTTTATTGGTTAAAAACCATACGGCAAAAGATGAAATCAACAGCTGACATGTTTCACACCATAACTACTGGTGCTTACGCATAGCTGACTCTTCAGGCAATAGACAAGAATTCATATGCACATGCCAATACAATTTTTACAGTAAATGAGGTGGGCTTAATTGAATAATTGAAGAGCTGGTGAATTAGTGGATACTCACTACACATGGAAGCTCGGCTCTGATTAAATCAATATCAGATCTGCCGAGGCCCGTGTCTCACATGATGTTGCCACTTTGATGCGCCTTTAAATGATAAAGACCAAATCGCTCCTACAATATATATATATATATATATACATATATATATGTATATATGTCATTAAATGCAGTATTCCATATATATATATATATATATAAAAAGAGCTTTGTTTAATTATGTTAAGACTTCAAAGCAATCCTTCCCGCAAAAATTATAGAACACTTATTTGCCCCTTATTGAAAGTAATAATTCTCACATAAGGCTACTTTTCTATTTATCTTTTCTAGATTTCAATATATTAATTCAAATGATTGCATGAAAAAGAACACATGAGAATGTGAAATGGGAAGAGTACTAGAACAGATGCTAAGAAAAATGCAGGCTTAATGAAAAGACAATAGATATCATCAGAGAAAACAATGTATATGACACGGATACTATATGGATGTATATGCATCCATATATGTGAATGTGTGTGAAAACACACACACATCTGTGTGTGTATGATGTGTCGAGTACCTTCTAGAAAAATCTATTTTATCTTGTAGTAAAAAAGTCTGTTTTATCTTATGGTGAAAAAGAGGGGGAAGGTCTGACACTGACATACATACACACATGATGAATAACAAAAGAGAAAACAATCGTTGCTATTTATGAGCAAACAATTACATACTATGAAACTTTTTCGTGTGTTAGAGAGGCTGATGTTTTTGTATATAAAGTAAAAGAAAAAGAAGAAGATACAGTTGGTAATGATCATGGGTGTTGTCACTCATAATAATGAGTGACATCCCACTCAAAATTCATACCATGTTGCCATCGGTATCTTCACCACCACTTGTCACCGAACTTTGACACTTGTTCCTCGACTACGCTTCTGCTTGGTCCCAACCTGCAACCACTTGTTACTGACTTGTGGCTTGTTTACTGACTTTGCTTCTGCTTCATCCCAACCTGCAACCACTTGTTACCGTCCTTTGGCTTGTTTACTGACTACACTTCTGCTTGATCCCTACCTGCTATATCTGCTACTGGACCCTGGCTTGCTCACCTCCTGCTGGGGGAATCCTGAGGGCCACAGCCTGGTACTAACATGCACCAAAACTCATCTCCACCACCAGGAGCTCTGGTGAAAATTGGTTAGTGCTTAGACTCTGCACCTCTGGTGAGCCTGCCTCATCTGCCAAGGTGATCTGCTCATGTATTTATCCTGCTGGTCGGTGGGAGCCTCTCAACTGCTATAGCTACTGGTTTCATTAATATGCATAGATTGGTCCATTACAGTTTTCCAAATATTTTAATATTTAAAGTGTGAGTCTTCCCCCAGCTGTATGTGGCTTTAATGAGGGGAATTATGCACCAAGCAACTGCCCATGTATTTAAAGTAGTTATATTTTGTTTAATTATATTCATATTAATATTAAAAGTGGTCCAGGCTGGCTCCTCTGATCTTTGTGTACCCATGTTAAGATCTAAGATGGAGGTGCGTATCTTGACAGACTAGAGATGAGACATCAGGATTTTAGGAAATGGCTGAAGACATTGTATATGTACAATTGATATGTAAATTTAAAAGACATTTAAGCTTTGTATTTTTGTGGTGTTATACCATGCAATGGTGCTGAGTTATTCTTCAATTTGTTGAGTGGCATACCCGTACCCAAGGAAGATAAAGATATTGAAAGTGTTGAAACAAATAATGAGGATCTTGCAAGCTACCTGTTGTGAAAGGAAAGTAATAAAAAATATGAAATATACAAAAATATTCAAATAAAGATATAAATGGTGAGTAGTGATGATCGACAGCTGCTAGCACTAATCACGTCTCGTAAAGCCGTGTGAAGACAATAAAATAGAAAATTACTATGCTGCGCTATCTCCTGATATTAATTTCAACAATGATTTTAAAGTGCAAACACTGCAATATTAAAACTGAAAAAATCAACAGAGAAACAGTATATTGCAAAAATGTATATATATATATATATATATATATATATATATATATATATATATCGTTTGATTGCTGTGGTGATAAAAACTGTGTTAAGTGTCACATTCCACAAACAAAATAAGAATAATAAACAAACTTTTTAAAATGTATATATATGGTGCCACAAACGTGAATCATAAAGTTCTATAGTGCATATAACAGTGACGTCCTAATCAAACGAAGATCAGTTCAGCATAATTGGTATATAGTCCTTATCAAAGGTATTATGGTGACTTCATAAAAACGTGAAAGCAACGTGTTGTGGTGTCCACACTCAGGTGCTCCCCACCCTCAGGCAATGGCTCACCTCAGAGCGCGTGACCTTGCAATTAAGTTCGGTGTGCCTTAAAACGCTGGGTTTTGGTTGAGGTCGTATGTCAGTTTCCTGTAAAGCAGACCAGCTGCTTCCTATACCGTTCTGTCCCCTCCCCTATGCATGACGATACAAGGGAAATTTAGTATCTTTCTCCCCTGAGAAAGATATGAAATTTCCCTTGTATCGTCACGTGTAGGGGAGGGGACAAGACAGTGTAGGAAGCAGCTGATCTGCTTCACAAGTAACGGACATACGACCTCAACAAGAGCCCATCGTTTTAAGGCACACCACAGAGTGGTGCACTAAATGCACCTTACCCATGTACCCTGGACTGGGGCTTTTTGTTTGTACAATAAAATTGTGTTAAAACGGTATCACGCTATGGAGTTTCTCTTTACTGTTTGTATATGAGGACACAGCACCAGTGAGCAGTTTCTAACCATACAGCTAACTTAGAATCCCTGATGTGATTCATATGCGTGGTTGACCGAACTTAATTGCAAGGTCACGCGCTCTGAGGTGAGCGGCCATTGCCTGAGGGTGGGGAGCACCTGAGTGTGGACACCACAGCATGCGCACGGGAGCCGCCACTAGCGGCATATCGCCGTTAACAGCGGCGCACTCAGTGCACCTGCGCGCCATAGACAGCGGTACGTGTTTTTTGGCAAATATCTCCTAAACCGTGTAGCTTTAGGAGATATTTCTTGGACCTACAGGTAAGCCTTAATCTAGGCTTACCTGTAGGTCAAAGTGGTTTGTAAGGGTTTACAACCACTTTAAAGTCCTATTGGAGAAACTTAGTTGGTATATTTTGCAAAATTGAAGGGATGGTGGCAACTCTAAAGAAAGTCTAAACCTCCACCTTTATAATATAGTGAATACAAAATATTTTTTGTAAATACTTAGTATTCACACTTCCAGCCAACAGGTGGCGCTCCAGGCTCCTTTTTTAAACACTTGACCTCCAGAAGGTTTTACCCCCTTCATGACCAGAGCATTTTTTGCTATTCAGCGCTGTGCTACTTTAATTGGCAATTGCGTGGTCATGCAGCACTATATGCAAATTACATTTTTATAATTTTTTTCCACATACATTTTTTTTTTATTTATTTCTTTTTATAAACAAAACAACAAGACTGAAAAGTTTGAAAAAAAAATCCAATCTTTTCCATTTTCTGTTATAAAACATATCCAATTAAAAAAGAAAAAAATCTTCATAAATTTAGGCCAAAATGCATTCTACTACATGTACTTGGTAAAAAAAAAACTAATAAGTGTATATTAATTGGTTTGCGTGAAAGTTATAGCGTCTACAAACTATGGTCTATATATATATACCTATATAGATATATATATATCTATATACTGGAATTTACGCAGCTATAGAAGCTATATTGTAATGGCGGTGATCAGTGACTTATGGTGGGACTGTGATAGGGTGGCGAGCAATTTGGCACTAACAGACACTAGCTGGGAGGGTCACTAACTGACACTGACATCGCTAGTGACACTGATAATACTGTACAGGGACACTGTACTAATGACAATGGCTGGGAAAGGGTTAACATCTACAGGCAATATTTGAGCCATTATGGATCATTTGGGGCTATGTCAATACCGCCCACATTAAGGACCTGGGATTGCCCATTTTCTTTTATATACACAAAGCTGAAGGTATTTATTAAATTTGCCTTGTCTATGCCCCCATTGACCAACTTCAAATTATCTAGTAAAGGGCCTACATGCTCAGGCCTGACCTTTTTATTGTTAATATATTTAAAGAATTTTTGGGGGTTTGTCCAACTCTCTTTTGCAACCTGATGTTCATTTTAAATTTTTGCAGCCTTGTTTACCTTTTTACATAATCTGTTATATTATTTGTAACTTTTAAATAATTATAACACAGGGAAATGTAACTGATTTTAGAACTATTTTCTTCCACAAGATGGAAGAAAAATGGAAGATGGATCCAGCTGATTGGCAAAAATCCCACGTGGTACCAATATTCAAAAAAGGGCAGAGATTTATTCCTGGAAATGATAAGCCTGCCAGACTAATGTCGGTAGTTTGTAAACTATTTGAGGGGATGATAAGTGGATGTGGCATAGCTGGAATTTGCAAAAGCATTTGATACAGTCCTCCACAAACGCTTAATCTACAAGCTGAAGTCTGTAGGCATGGACCATAGGGTATGTACCTGGATAGAAAACTGGCTACGGGGCCTTCTCCAAAGGGTTGTGCTAAATAACGTATACTCAGAATGGTCTAGAGTGGTTAGTGGGGTACCCCAGGGCTCTGTCCCTGGACCAATTATGTTTAATTTTTTTTTAAATGATAAAGAGGATGGGATAATTAGCTCAATCTTAGTGTTTGCTGACGACACAAAAATATGTAGGGCAATAACAACACAGCAGGATATAGAAACTTTACAAGAGGACCTGAATAAATTAATGGAGTGGGCTAATGCATGGCAAATGAAGTTTAACATTGAAAAATGTAAGGTAATGCACTTGGGGGGTAAAAATATAAATGCAAGTTACTCTTTAGGGGGAGAATCCCTAGGGGATTCCGGGATGGAGAAGGATCTAGGGGTCCTAATAGAAGACAGACTGAGCAATAGCATGCAGTGTCAAGCTGCGGCTACCAAAGCCAGCAGAATATTAGCATGCATTAAAAAGGGAATTTACTCCAGAGATAAGACGATTATTCTGCCACTTTATAAAACTCTGGTTCAGCTGCATCTGGAGTATTCTGTCCAGTTCTGGTCACCAATCCTCAGAAAGGATGTGCTGGAGCTGGAGAGAGTCCAGAGAAGGGCAACTAAATTAATAAGGGGACTGGAGGACCTCAATTATGAGGAAAGACTACATGCGCTAAATTTATTCTCCCTAGAGAAAAGACGCTTGAGAGGAGATGTCATTGCGATATACAAATATCTCAACAGTGATCCCAGTGTAAGTATGGAACTTTTCAGTCCCAGGAAGAGTAAGGGGACACAGGGCCACACGATGAGACTGGAAGAGAAGCAGTTTAACCTTAAGCTGCGTAGGGGGGTTTTAACTGTCAGGGCGGTTAGGATGGGGAACTCTCTCCCACAATCTGTGATGTCGGCAGGAAGTATGGATAGTTTTAAAAGACTTTTGGATGTGCATCTTAACGAAAACAATTTAAGGGGGTATGGGAAATTATTTTTTCTACACACACACACGCCTACACAGGTTGAACATGATGGACTGTTGCCTTTATTCAATCTTACCAACTATGTTACTATGGAAATGTCCGCTATGCCTTGTTTTGCTAGTGACTGGCTTTACATGGGATCTTTTAGGGAGATGTAGTTTAGATGGGGATCCGAGCCAAAACCATTCCTGGGAAGCGACTACAATACCCATGTACACCTGAGAGCAGGAGAGTCACAAAAAAGAAAAGCAGGTAGCAATCTGAAATTATATTTACAGTACATATATACTGTATATTTCAAAGCATTGGCGCATTGGAGTGATATTAAATTTTATTATGTAATGTTCTTATGTGCTGAATTTTAACTTTTTACATATTAGATTATATTTTATCATAGTTTATTAAACTCCGGTTTATGCATCTGCTCCTTTGCCCTCTCGTTCAAGTTGATGATGCATGTTTAAACTTTAATGCAGCATGGTCAATACTTTATAAAAAATAAAATGTTAATATGTAGCTGGGATGGGGAGTCGGAGCTGCGCATTGATTTTTTCTTCTACTAGTGAAGAGGCTTGGCAGGCCAATTACATGCAGCTCTGTGCTTAATAACACATTATATTCATAGTGACATTTCTTGTGAAAAATTGAAGCAGCCCAGTAATATCTTCCCACCCAAAAACATTAGAATTTAAATTCTCACTGTACTGATGTATAGGGCCGACAATGAAGTAAGCACCTTTTTATACGAGCCCTGTGACATAAAGAAACATATGGATGGGGGGTTCATTAATCAGTTTAGAGTTGAGTCGTTCCTCAAGGCTTATCATTAATTTTGTATGTATAAGATAATTATATATACCTGAATGTGGAAAATCTTCCAGAGTCATTCCTTATCTTTCCCTCGTACATCTTACTGAATAATGACAGGTATTTTTCATTACATGCACAATTGATATGTCTTCACTTTAGCACACCATTAATAAAAGTAATGTCTATACTATTTGTAGTTTGATCTATCTCATAGGCAGGTTGTAAACCTTGTGACTATATTAACCAGTTTTCTAAAGCTGATTCTAGTGAAAATTGAGGTAACCTGCATTCTAGTTTCTCAACCACAAGCAAATGTAGCACCAGAGATATGTCCCTCCGGCCTGAGTATCTGCTCCTACTTGTTAGATTAAATCCGTGATAGTCAACCCTCTTATAGGGGGCCTCAAGTGCAACCACTGGGTTGACCAAAGGGCCCAACATAGTATTCAGTCCCTGTACATACACGAGGACATATTTTGCACCGCTATTAAACTCTTCAATTTACTGTGGTGCACCGCAAGCATTGGCACTATTTTGGGGCATGCCGAAATCATTAAATATGTTGCAGGGCAGTGCACTGTGTTCCAATATTAACCCTGCCCCTGTCCCACCCCCACTCTCTGGCCTGCTGATTTACAAAAGGTCCCAAAGGACTGATCTAGCAGCATGGAAAAGCAGAGGATCATGTAAGTACATTTTCTTTATCAAGTCCCCTAAACCTAAAAAAAACAATTAATCTCTTGCTGTGCTGGCACATCCCCACTGCAGGGGGTATTTTTCAAGTTTCCGGGAGATGGGCTTTAGTGATGCAGAAAACCGCCAGAGACTGGGGACATGCAAAAGATGGCCAAAGAGCACAGGAATGCTACAGGAGATGGTCAGAGATTGCAGACATGATACAAGTGATGATCAGGATGTTATAAGAGATTTTTGGAGAGTGGGGAGTCATAGAATGAAGACCCTTTCTATGAGATTGAGAGAGATCACTGCTATTACACTGCTTTACAAATCCATGCTTCCACATTTATGCTCCCTATACCCCTTATACAATATTTGCTCCACATTTTATATGTCTCTCAGAAAGATCAATTATGAAAAATTATAGCAAAAATAAATAAATAAATAAATAGAATAGGAGGAAAGGGATGGACAGCAAAGAAAAAGTATAATGGTGTGACAGAAATAAACCAGATCATATTAACTACTAGAAGAAAGCCTAAGGATTATATAAGCAATTTGGTAAGGAACGCACATAATACTGACTGCAGGGGCCCTGAAGTCTGTACAGTGCTGCTGCATGGTTGGGCACCAGGTGATCAAACAGTTTTTTCAAATTTTGCTAATCTTTGCTAATCTTATGTAATCACACTATAAAACAGTTTTCTTTGGATAGACTAGGGAATGGTTAAAGCCCCTGCCAGTTTTTATTTTATTTTTGGAGATCTGTGACCCATTTGGGGATTTCTCTTCTTTTCCTGACACAAATGTTTTATATCTATACTTGGACACCCAGCTTGTATAACAGTGTAAATTTACTGTCCCCTAAAAATAACTCAACACACAGCCATTAATATCTAAACCACTGGCAACAAACGTGAGTACACCCCTAAGTGAAAATGTCCCAATTAGCCATTTTCCCTCCCGGTGTCATGTGACTTGTGTTACAAGGTCTCAGGTGTGAATGGGGAGCAGGTGTGTTAAATTTGGTGTTATCGTTCTCACTCGCTTATACTGGTCACTGAAAGTTTAACATGGCACATCATGGCAAAGAACTCTCTGAGGATCTGAAAAAAAGAATTGTCGCTCTACATAAAGATGGCCTAAGCTATAAGAAGATTGCCAAGACCCTGAAACTGAGGTGCAGCATGGTGGCCAAGACCATACCGCAGTTTAACAGGACAGGTTCCAGTCAGAACAGGCCTCGCCATGGTCGACCAAAAAGTTAAGTGCACGTGCTCAGCGTCATATCCAGAGGTTGTCTTTGGGAAATAGACGTATGAGTGCCACCAGCATTTCTGCAGAGGTTGAAGGGGTGGGGGGGGGGGGCCTGGGTCAGCCTGTCAGTGCTCAGACCATACGCCACACACTGCACCAAATTGGTATGCATGGCTGTCATCCCAGAAGCCTCTTCTAAAGATGAAGCACAAGAAAGCACACAAACAGTTTGCTGAAGACAAACAGACTAAGGACATGGATTATTGGGACTTATTTAGTTCAGATGGTGTCAAGTGTGTGTGGCGACAACCAGGTGAGGAGTACAAAGACAAGTGTGTCTTGCCTACAGTCAAGCATGGTGGTGGGAGTGTCATGGTCTGGGGCTGCATGAGTGCTACCCGCACTGGGGAGATACAGTTCATTAAGGGAACCATGAATGCCAACATGGACTGTGACATACTGAAGCAGAGCATTCTCCCCTTCCTCCAGGGACTGGGCCGCAGGGAAGTATTCCAACATGATAACAACCCCAAACACACCTCCAAGATGACCACTGCCTTTCTAAAGAAGCTGAGGGTAAAGGTAATGGACTGGCCAAGCATGTCTCCAGACCTAAACCCTATTGAGCATCTGTGGTGAATCCTCAAATGGAAGGTGGAGGAGCACAAGGTCTCTAACATCCACCAGCTCCATGATGTCGTCATGGAGGATTGGAAGAGGACTCCAGTGGCACTGTGTGAAGCTCTGGTGAATTCCATGCCAAAGAGGGTTAAGGCAGTGCTGCAAAATAATGGTGGCCACACAAAATATAGACACTTTGGACATTTTCACTTAGGGATGTACTCACTTTTTTTGCCAGCGGTTTAGACATTAATGGCTGTGTGTTGAGTTATTTTGAGGGGACAGCAAATTAACACTGTTATACAAGCTGTACACTCACTACTTTACATTGTAGCAAAGTGTAATTTCTTCAGTGTTGTCACATGAAAAGATAGAATAAAATATTTACCAAAAATGTGTGGGGTGTACTCACTTTTGTTAGATACTGTTTATATATATACTGTATATATATATATAGTCAGTACAACCAAATGTAGCATTTCAATTATAAATGCAATGGACTCAGACCTCATGGCTTCTTTTACGTCTTATGGAGTGTAGTGCAGAAGTCTGCTGCCATAGTTCCTGGCTTTCTTCTTTCCCACTAGAGATAAGCCATCCAGTTTGTGCAAACTAATATTTGACCTGCATCTGGTAAATTGCCAGATAGTGGAAAATATATGCTTTTTGCTTGATTTTTGGGTAAACTGTGTTGTTCAACCTCCCCTTTTACATAAACTGGTCAATAGGTTCTTCTGAGCTCCAGTGCAGAACCTTCTCATTCCTAGACCTCCAGCCAGATTGTGAAAAAACAAATAGGGAGTCCCTACTTGAATGACTGGTGGCGATTTAAGGATGTAATGAAAGCAGTTACAAACTGTTTCCAATAGGCAAGTAGTATAATTACAAATGAGTGAGAAGGCAAGTATTCAGAGTTGACAGGTACGTTTGCTATCCCTTGTCATGGGAAACTTTCTTATTGATGTCACACTAGTATTCAGATTAATATTTCTTTGGTAATAAAGAGAAAAGTTTAGCTCAGTATGGTGACAGCAAACTTTACCAAGCGAGGCTCGAAGTGTGGCTGTGGAGCAATTTCAGGAAAGAGTAGAACATGAACTGGTCAGATTGAAAGAGAGTAGGAGTAAGATAATAGGAGAGTTAAAAGTTAAGAATGTGGGTGAGAGTGGTTGTGTTGAACAGAGATGATTAAAAAACATGAAGCCTATTGGGAACTGCAGAATAAGGATGTATACTATAGACAGGGATCCCACACTCTTATTTCAAATTATTTTGTTTAAAACATTTGTTACCCCAACATTTTATATTCCTGATATGTGCCTGCTGTACCATGTACTTATATGAGAAAGTCTCCTGTTCTCTTTGTATGCTTCCTTTATGTGAAATCCCTGGTGTTTCTGTCAGTCCCACTGCTTTCCTATTGGAAACTGACCTCACTAAGCAGGAGAACATACCATGGTCAGTTCTCTAGATAAGCTGGGAACACACCCTGCTCTCCTCCAATGATCAGACTTGTCCTGACATGCCCCTGCTGCACAGCCATTCACTGGGAAGATTAGTGTGCTGCTGCTAGTTATTCTTAGAAGGAGAAAGTTTGAATTCTTATTCAAAAAATTTCTAAGCATTGGTGGGTGCAATCTCTTACTGTCTCAGTGTTATATCGCTTACCTAGGATGCATAAGAGTGGGGGTCCATTAGAGGGATGCCTCACTGTAGTGAGCATTAGCTCCCTCTTGGCACCACTGGAGGAATGGGTGGATGTGCATCCTCAACCACTGGTGTCTCCCCTTCCAGACTGTATTAGAGAAATTAAAGCTTATTTGTCACATATTACTAAAGTTCATTGGGAATGTAAATATATTTAGGTTACATTAAATGTCAAGTTTCTATGTTCTTTAACTCCACACAACTTGGTCATAAAGCCTTTAAATGTAACTTGTCTAAATACATTGGGTGTTCACAGGTATTACAGAAATATTGGAATATGTCGGTTGATTTTCTCCTCACTCATAATTTCTTCCTGTTTGGGGGGGGGGGGGGGGGGGTTTGGGGGGGGGGGGGGGGGGGGGGGGGGGGGGGGGGGGGGGGGGGGGGGGGTTTAGGGGCCAACTTGTAACTGGACTGCTCCTGGTCTCTGTGACTGGGTGCCCTCTAGTACAGGAGGTCATATGGCAAAGGAGATATATTGATGATGGTGTGTAGAGGTAACAAATCCAAGCTGGAGTGAAGGGTGACTCATGTAGATAATAATTATTTGAATTTAAGTTTTACTTTAATAGAGACAGTACACAAATTGACTTTCTGGATGTTACCTTAGAAAAAGGATTGGTACATACTTCTACTTTTCGTAAGGCTTGTGCTTGGAATACTCAGTAAGGGAGACCAGTTGTCACCCTCCCCAACCCATCAGAGTGATCCCAAGGGGAATTTGCTAGAGCGAGAAAAAACTGATGTAGTGAGATCTTGTAGATTGTTTACTCAGAGTTCCCCAGAGTCTAAGCCCTTCTTCTTCACCAGAGCCCCTGATGGTGGGGGTGGCCTTGCAGCAAGCTGGAACCAGGTCACGGCCCTTGGGTACGCTTAGCCAAGGATGCAGAGTCCACTTACGTGTGCAAGGCACAAGCAGCAGGCAAAAGGGAATCCCGAAGACAAGCCAAGATCAGGGCGGGCAGTGAACAAGCACAGATGGTAAACGAAACCGGGGTCGGTACACAGGTAGTCAGACACAGCATGGACAAGAGGTATGCAAACGGGAGCTTGGAAAACAAAGACTATGCTCAGGTAATGTGGGTTACACTGAGCATGTCTTATATAGATAAGCAACTAGGAGGCGGGCCAGGAAGTGATGGAAGGGAAGGAAATACAGGTCCACAGAATAGCAGACGATGCCCATAGGAGAGCATAGCCCAGCTACACATGTGAAAGTAATCAGATGGAGAAACACTGCAGGAAGGAGGTAAGAGTACACAAGCAGGAAACTGCAAGCTGACTTGTGACAACTGCTTTGCAGGTAGTTTGAAAGAGAAGCAGGGGTGGTACAGACAGGGTTTGAAAAAGGGGGTAATTCATCATGGTTTATACCGAGCGATAAAAAGGATTGCACCCTGTAAGTCCAGATGTGATATATTATGTAACAAACGGGGATAACCTATACAACCACCTTCTCTATGGAATATTCACAAATTGTGGATGTAATTAAAAAGAACATAATTAAAAGAACTTGCCTATCCTATAAATAAACTGATTTAACAGTGGAGTGCAGTATAAATATAAAGTGCAATAACCAATTCAGCATATAATATATACATATCCATGAAAAAGAAAAAGTGGCTACACAATTCTCCAAATGTCTACTTGAGAAAAGTTCTATATAGCAAATATTCATGTCACAAAAATGTTTCAATTTCTTGGTCAATTTATATTTCTTTGCTTTAAATTCTTATCATATGTGCATTTATCCCAACACCAGCTTTCATATGCTGTCACCTTAAAATGTTGACTTAATATTAGGTCTCATATGCCTTCCCCTTATAGTGGGGTCTTCTTTATTATGGCTGCCCTCTCCTCCTTTTCACTGGTGATCCCAACTCACTTCCATTCTCCGCAATCTGGCGATATACGTATGGAATTCTATCAAAAAGTAATAAAGTATATAGTGCTCTCCATATGGGTAACAGTATTTATGTTAAAATATACTCATGTCATATAATATACTTATGGTGTGCACTTTTACTGGTGCACATCAGTATCCCGGCTCATAATATGGAAAAGCTCCAACAAAATGGCCGCCAGCACATTTCCGGTTTAGCAGCGTGACGTCACGGCTTCTCCCAACATGTTGTGTCATCAAATCACGCAACTTCATCAGGGATTCCTGTAAAGCCCTCCATAAACTGACGGTGCTATATAGGTACCTGTAAAAGATTAATAAACACATGCACACTATTTATGGTTTGGGATAAGAGACCATATTTTTGGTGGTGTTACATAGATGTTTTTAGTAAGAATTCTTTATTAGATTTCACTATTTATGTTACACTGCTGCACTTTATCTGTGATATGCAATTTATCAGACACTAAGGTTGGATACAGTAAAACCTTAGTTTGAGAGTAACTTGGTTTGAGAGCGTTTTGCAAGACAAGTTAATTTTGTAATACATTTTGACTTGATATACAAGTGATGTCTTGATATACGTATATATATTATATTATATATATAAGTCGCGTCATGTCACAACTGAGTATAAAAGAGTCAAGAGAGGCACCTCTAATGCCGCGTACACACGAAGGGACTATCCCGCGGGATTATCCGCTGGACCGAAGTCCAGCGGATAATCCCCTCGTGTGTGGGCGCCGGCGGACTTTTTTGGCCAAAGTACGGCGGACTAAAGTTTCAAGTTTTGTTTTCAAATTATCCGCTGGACTTGGCAGTCCAGCGGATAATCCGTCGTGTGTAGTATGGTCCGGCGGACCAAAAAGGACGCATGCTCAGTAGCAAGTATTTTTCTAGTATTTTTCGTTTTCTAGTCCCGTCGTACGTGCTGTACGTCATCGCGTGAACCGTCGGACTTTTTGCGTGATCGTGTGTGGTCAAGTCCGTTCGCTTTTTAGTCCAGCGGACCCAGCTGGAAAGTCCAGCGGATTGTCCGCTGGACTTAGGTCCGCCGGGAAAAGTCCCTTCGTGTGTACGCGGCATAAGTGTAGCAATATAGTTACATTTAATGATGGTAGAACATTTATCAACTTACATGGTTGATAATTAAAACAGGCACATCCAAGTATGCAGGTATCTGGGGTAAAGCTGTCCAATTAGACCGTCCCCTGCACCGCTATTGACTTTATCTCTTCCACGCTGCGTTCCACGAGTGCTTCAAGCCTCACTTTCAGATCGCCCTACTGCAGGGTAGTCTTCCTGGTCACGATTGCAGACTGACAGCAGTGAGAGCCAGTGGTGCAGAGGATGGTATATGTGGATAGCTTTACCCCAGGTGCCTGCATATTTAAATGTGCCTCTTTTTTTTTTTTTTTTTTTTTTTTTTTTTAGCCAGATACATATTTTATTATTTTCTGTTCTGATTTTACACATTTTTCTTGTTCAATAATTTTTATTGAAAATTTTTCAGCAGTATAACAAAATATTGAAATAATAAATCTCCCCAACCGGGAGCCAACATGGCCCTTCGGTAGGGTTTATCAAAAACAAAATTTAAGAATATAACAAAATATTAATACAACCACAAATATATAGGACATAGCGATGAAATAGAGAAGAAGAAAGAAGAGAAAGAGAAAGTGCATCTGTGATATGGTTATCAGAAAGGAGCGGAGGGAGGAACCCATTACCTGAAAAACCATTGGGGGGAGCTAAGGCAAGTGGCCCGGATATAGGGGAACCTTGATATAGTGAGCCCAGGGATCCCAGGTCGCTTCAAACCTGGGCACCCTGTCTAATAATCTTGCCGTGATTTGTTCTTGAGTCATAATCCAAGTAATTTTCCGCTTGGCAACTATCAAAGAAACCTTGTTTGCTTTCCACGCCTTTGCAATAGTAAGTTTTGCTCCTAGAAGCATAAAAAAAATAAGATTGGTGGTGTGTTTGGGAACACCTTCTACTCCGAGGTTCAGTAGTCCGATAGTGGGGGTTTGTGGAATTCCAAAGCCTGTAACTTTCCGTACCAGGTGGAAAAATCTGTTCCAGAAGCCTCTGATACGTGGGCAAGTCCACCAAATGTGGTGCATAGTGCCCACCTGCTGACAATCCCGAAAGCAAAGAGGTGAGGCATAAGGAAAAATTTTAGCAAGCCTGGAGGGGACATAATACCAACGTGTGAAAATTTTAATGTTTGCCTCTATTAGGTTTATGTTGAGAATACCCTTATAGGAATTCTGGAAAAGGCTGTGCCATTTATTCGGCTCCCATGACAAACCCAAGTCAGCTTCCCATGCCTGAGCATATGGAGGCAAGCTGTGTTTACTTGCCAACAAGGCATAGATCAGCGAGATACCACCCCTCTGATCCATAAGGGAACCACACCACTGTTCATAAGCTGTTGGTTTTGGGGGAATGGGTTTATCTGTCCATAAAGTGTTTAAAAATTTCTTAATTTGGTTAAATCTTGATTTCTCAGTATTTGGCATTTCCAATTTGTTAATACAGTCAGTCAGTGTGAGAGGGCCCGATGCCGTTAAGAAATGTCCTATTCTAAACATGCCCTTATTCAACCACCACTGGAAATCTGTTGTGTTCAATCCTGGAACAAAGTCTGGGTTATGAAAGATATGGGTCAAGGGTTTCAGGGAAGAAACCAACGAATTCTGTTTATGGAGTGTGTCGCAAAGTACCATCGAATGAGAAAGTGTCGGGGCCATTATTGGAGGTCTCTGTTTCCAGGGGCACCAAATCAAAAAATCTATTGTGTGGGGTGGTACCGCCTGACTCTCCATGGATATCCAGTCCGGTTTTGGTCCCTTAAAATATATTGAGGACATTTGTGCTAATTGAGCTGCCTGGTAGTACCACCATAGATTTGGAAGACCTAATCCTCCTTGCATCTTGGGGCGAAAAAGGACCTCCCTTGAAAAACGGTGTCCCCTTTTTCCCCAGACAAAATGGATAATGCGCGATTGGAATTTGTTCAGGAAATTTTTGGGTATAGGGATGGGCAGTGAACGGAAAAGGTATAAAATACGAGGCATCAGGGTCATCTTAATCGCATTGACCCTACCCAGCCAGGATAGACCACATTTAGACCAAACCCCAAGGTCCTCCCCCAGTTTTTTGAAAATTTGGGGGTAGTTTGCAACAAAGAGTTTGTCCACCTTACTGGGGAGTGTGATTCCCAGATAAGGTATAGAATCCTTGGCCCAAGTAAAGGGAAAATGTTGTTTAAGTTGATCTAGCCGATGCTCTGGGACTGAAATGTTGAGGGCCATAGATTTAGATAGATTAACCTTGAGACCTGAGAGGGCACCAAATTCCTTGAGCGTTCTTAATAAATTGGGTATGGATATTAATGGGGATGTAACAAAGAGGAGCATGTCATCAGCAAACAGAGCACACTTATGTTCCTGGGATCCGCATAGAACACCTTTGATATTTGGGTTTGACCTAATGGCTATAGCCAGTGACTCAATAGCAATTGCGAATATGAGCGGAGATAGTGGGCAACCCTGTCTTGTACCTCTATGTATACTAAATCCTTCGGAGTAATGTCCCATGAGGCGTATTTGTGCGCTCGGGGAGGAATAAAGAGATTGTATAATGCCTAAAAAATTGGGGCCAAAACCCCATTTACCTAAAACATCAAATAGATACGGCCAGGATACTGTATCAAAGGCTTTCTGTAGGTCAATAGATGTCAGGAAGCCTTCTTGTGGGGTCCCTCCATCCCAGTTGGAATACAGTAGTGAGATGATATTTATGGCCCTTCTGACCTGGTCCGGGCCCTGTCTTCCTGGTATAAAACCTGCTTGGTCCTTATGTATATATTTTGCTATAAATTCCGACATTCTATTCGCTAATATTTTGGTCATGATCTTGATGTCATTATTGATGAGAGAGATGGGGCGGTAATTGCCCACATCACTTCCATCTTTCCCGGGTTTAGGGATGACTGAGATAAAGGCTTTATTCAAGTCTCCATCTATCGGGTTACCTCCCTTCAAAGAGTTAAAAAGACGTGTGAGGTAGGGGGCCAATGTGTTCCCAAATTTTTTATAATAGCCGCTGGAGAAGCCATCTGGGCCTGGTGCTGAGCCAAGTCTCAAAGATTTTATTACCCCTAGAACTTCATCCGTGGTGAACGGACCATCCATGATGTCCCTATGCTCATCTGATAGTTTAGGGAGTGTTAGGTCGTGAAGAAAATAATTTTGTTTGTTAGCTGTTGGCGATTTATGGTCCTGATAGAGTTTAGAGTAGTATGTTTGGAAGGTATCCATAATACGGTTTGGGTTTTGCGTCAAGTCTCCCATGGTAGTCTTAATTTTAGGAAGAACCAGGGTTCGGGACCTGGGGCTTAATTTAGCTGCTAGTCTAGAACCAATTTTGTTGGACTGGTAATAAAATTTTGCCCCTGACCAGCGGAGAAATTTCTCAGCATCCGTGGTGAGGATCAGATTAGGTTGAGTTTTAACTGCATCAAGGGTTTGAAGAGAGATAGGTGTAGGGTTACGTTTATGTGCTTTGCTCAACTCTTGAAATTCCCTATTCAGTCGAACTATTTCTGCTTTGCGTTCTCTTTTTAATCGAGATGATAATTGGATAAATGTGCCCCTCATAACAGATTTATGAGCTGCCCAGAGTGTGGACGGTGGGATATTGTCAATGTCATTGTCTATAAAATAGTCAAGTAGCGTTTTTTCGAGCATGGAACAGTGAGCGGGGTTATTCAAGATGGATTCATTGAGACGCCACTTAAAGGGTCTTTCGGGATCCCCTGCATACTGCATAGATAGGGTCATCATGGAGTGGTCCGAAAGTGGGGTGTCTTTGATCTTAGAGGAGATTGTTAAGGGGATTGAGGAGGCCCTTACAAAGATGTGGTCTATCCTGGCATAGGTCTGGTGTGGGGCCGAAAAATGGGTGAAATCTTTTATATGGGGGTTCAGTTCCCTCCATATGTCAATCAAATGATGGTTATTCAATAATTGAGCGACTTTCAAGCTCTGTTTTGGTGGACGTTTAGTAGAAGCTGAGCTCCTTCTGGTTTTATCCATAACTAGATCAAAAGGTAAATTGGTGTCTCCCCCCATGATGATAGTCCCCTGTAAGTGTGGCTCAAGCTTGGATAACATATTATTAAAAAACATTCCCTGGCCTTTATTGGGTGCATAATATGATACAAAAGTATATGTCCTTCCATTAATAGTCCCTTCAAGTAGGAGAAATCTCCCCTCCGGGTCTCTAATTATCTGTGTCAAGGTAAAGCCAAGGTTACGCGAGAAACAGATAGCTACCCCTTTAGTCTTATTTTCGGCGTTAGCCAGGTAAAATAGTGGAAACCTGCGGTGAAGGAAGGAGGGAGTATATGACGCGGGAAAGTGTGTTTCCTGAAGGAGGATAACGTCCGCCCTCATGGAGTGGTACGCTTGAAATAATTTTCTCTGTTTAACCGGGGAGTTCAACCCTTGGACATTATGGGAAACTATAGAAAAGGACGAGTTGAGTAGTGGTGGGTCAGTCATGGATCAGAGGGGTGGAAAAGCGCTATGGTGAAAAACATCTTACCCCAGCCAGGAGGGTAACCTGGCAATTTAGTAGATGGTATTGGATTCCAGAAGTTCGGGTCCTTGCCTTCATGAAGATCGGGCTCCTCCCCCCGCTCAGGAGGGAAAGTATGCAGATGCTTAGAGAAGAGAGTAGAGAGAAAAAGAAAAGAGAGGAGAAATAACAAAGAATAAATGGTCAGTACATAATATTTAATAGTTAGAGAACCAAAGAGTTGAGTGGGGACCAAACTTGTCCCCACTCCCCTCATGTCCGGGAGAGTAAAAGTGTTCCTCTTCCCAGACATAACCGGTAGTCCCTGGAAGGAGAATCTCATCCTTGCAGAGACTATGAAAGGCGCATTGTAACCGTTCCGGCCAGTCAGCCGTAAAATGCAAATTGAGTGTAGGGCAAAACAGAGCCCCAAAGGTAAACCTTATATTTGAGAGAAAAAAAAAAAACAGAGCCCCAAAGGTAAACCTTATATTTGAGACAAAAAAAAAAAAAAAAACCCCTATCAAATAAAAATACTATTTATTTATTTATTTTTTTTATTCCCCCCCCCCCTTTTTTTTTTTTATTTATTTATTTATTTATTTATTATTATTTTTTTTTATTTTTATTTTTTTTCCTTTTCCCCCTTTCCCCCTCTTCCCCTTCTCCCCCCCCCCTTCTCCTTTTTTGTTCTTCCTTTTTTCCCTTCTTTCTTCCCCCCTTTAAAAAAAAAAATTAATTAATAAGGGGAAGTAAAATCTCCACCAGGAAACTGTAGTTACAATGGGGGGTCCCTGAAACGTGGAATCCCCAATCTTGTAAGCTCCCACCTCCCCGATGTCCAAACAGGGATTGTCTGCATAAGTCCATCAATGTTTTCTTGTGGAACTCTATGGGAAGAAAAAACAAATAAAAAGGAGGGGGAGGGGAATACATTTTTAGATATCTCAGTCACTGTGTGGGTTCCTGCTTCCTGTGAATCTGGACCTTAAAGTTGAGAAAGGAATGTCCAATGCATATCCAGAAGCGTGTAGCAAAAGCTGGGGTAGTAATCATGTCATATGTATTCCTAAAGGGGAAAGGAAAATGGAGGGTAGGGAATCAATGGGAACATATCCAACTCCTCTATAGAATAGAAAGTATTAAGGGGGGTAGAGCATTGAAGACAGGTTAGACTGCCCGCGGTGGGGTATGCATTGCAGATTTGGGGAGTCACGAAAGTGGGTGCTAGGATTTAATCCAGAGGTGACAATAGACAAAATGAGTTGAAACAGGAGGAGAGTTTTCATCTTGGAGGGCGAGAATCTTTCGATCGTTTGGACTGTTGTTTTTGCCAGGTTGGGAGCGTTGGACTGGATGGAGAGGGGCGTTTTGTAGGCGGGGTGCTTCTGGCGTCAACAGGTTGAGTGGGATCCTGTGTGATGATACCCAGGCGAGTCAGCAGATGTTCCCCTTCTTCAAAGGTAGAGAAACCATAGGATTTATTCTGGAAAGAGAAGTTTAAACGCAGGGGAAATGCCCATCTGTACTTGATATTTCTTTGTATAAGGGTCTGGAGCAGAGGTTTAAGGGCCCGCCGTTTCTGGATTGTGTAAGGTGACAGGTCAGCAATGATCTGGATTGGTTGGCCCTGCAATAGAATTTGTTCTGCTGCCCTGGAAGCTTTCATGACTCCCTCCTTTACCTCATAAAAATGGGGCTTCACAATGATATCTCTGGGCAGACCATCTTTGCGGAGTGGTTGTAGGGCTCTGTGAGCTCTATCTAGTTCCATCCTGTGTTCCGAAATATCAGGTAACAGATCTTTAAGTAGGGATCTGACTGCTGCGGGGACATCTGTAACTGTTTCTGGGAGTCCGCGGATTCTAAAATTGGACCTTCTGGACCTATTCTCGAGATCATCAATTTTATATAGGGCCGATTCCAATTGATCCCGGAGGTCCTGGATTCTGGCGGTGTTCTGGTTAATTCTGCCATTTGCCTGGTCTGATTTTTTTTCAATTACATCAATCCTTGCTCCCAACTGTTGTAAATCAGCTTGTATGGTTGAGGTAATTTGGGTTGCTGTCTGGGCTAAGCCTGTGGAGAGCATAGCAGAAAAAGCAGTCATCAGGGCTGGTAAATCTATTGCAGTGTGAGGAGAAAATTGTGGCATTATAGAGCCTGTGTCAGGGGATGATAATAGGAAGTCTCTCATGGGGGTGCTGTGTAAGTCACTCAAGGCTCTTTCTGTGAGTGCCTCTGTGGGAGACTGAGTAATTGGGAACAGAAGAATATTACTCACTGTCCCTGGGTCTAGTCTCTGCTCCATTAAAGGTGCTGGTCCTTGTCCTGTGTTCTGGTCAGCAATTGACTCCTCTTCTTCCCCCTGTGCAGTATGAGAGGATAGCGCGGTATCCATCCTGAGGTAACTGAGGAGGCTGTGAAGCGGCTCCCAGCTGACTGAAAAAAGTTTCTCCTCACTAAGAAAATTATGATATTTGTATACTCAAATGTTCCCCCTTATGTCCTGGACCAGTTGGTGATATTACCGGCCCGTTAGGGGTACTCTGTCGGCTGTGGCTGAGGGTTAACGGCCGGAACGGCACGGAGCTCTCGGGCTATGCAGCCATCCTAGAGAGCTTCGCGCATGCGCCTAAATGTGCCTCTTTTAATCACCAACATGTGAGTCGCTAAATGTTGTACATTTGATAAATGTAACCATATTTCTACACTTATAGGCGTCTCTCTTTTATACTCTGTAGCTCCTGCTGGATTTTTCTTCTAATCCACTTGTGGAGGCTCCCATTTGTGGATGGGCATTTTATGGTTACACAACCAATCACATTGCTATCTTTTTATATGGACTATAAACTGAAATACCTATGAGTAAATGGTTGTGGAATGAATCATCTGAGTTTCCATTATTTCTTATGGGGAAATTCGTTTTGATATACAAGTGCTTTGGATTACAACTATGTTTCCGGAACGAATTATGCTCGCAATCCAAGGTTTTACTGTATACATTTGCACTTAAAGGGATGGCACACCTATTTTTGTATTTAAATCTTATTTTACTGGCCCACTGGCTTCAGTATTTTCTGTCCTTATCTGTATGCCTGGTCTGGGTTACTGATCTAAAGTATTGAAGCAAGAGGATCAGTATGACTGAGACAAACAGCATTTGCAAGAGTAGAAGTCATTAATGGCAGTCTTCATATTTCTTTTAGGAAAGCTTCTTTTTTATTATTTATCTTGTCACTTCTAATAATTTTCTTTGCTATATACCTGCACACCAGGGCAGCTGTACTAAATACTGTAGATCTCACTCTATCCTTAGCCTCTGAAGCAGCCGGCAGAGAACAGCGAAAGGTCTAATCCATCCACCTCCAATCCATGACCCCCCAGGGACCTACACAGAGATGGGAGAGCTCTATATTGGAGGACCTGCATATGGGTTAAGATCCAAGTCACATAGATAAGTATACCATTCTTATGGACCTTTGACTTTTGCTTATGAACTTGCCTACAAAGTACTGTGTATATATTCCAATAACTCGAACATATGGACAGGCCAACTATCATTGTTTCCTGCTATTAGTTGGACAACTTTTACAGTGCAAGGGAGATAACTGTTATCATAGATGACATTTACATATAACCTCTAGTGGGTCTCCACATACAGAGCTACAACTTACAAGCCTGGAATCTACCTCCTCTGGACCACTGTATCCTTCTTCTACTTGGGTCATCATATATGCCTTATACATCCTGGAATACACAGTTGGAATTTTTAGATCCCGAGTTACAGCACATCTGTGGATACAGTGGTGTGAAAAAGTGTTTGCCCCTTCCTCATTTCCTGTTCCTTTGCATGTTTGTCACACTTAAGTGTTTCGGAACATCAAACCAATTTAAACAATAGTCAAGGACAACACAAGTAAACACAAAATGCAATTTGTAAATGAAGGTGTTTATTATTAAAGGTGAAAAAAAATCCAAACCATCATGGCCCTGTGTGAAAAAGTGATTGCCCCCTAAACCTAATAACTGGTTGGGCCACCCTTAGCAGCAACAACTGCAACCAAGCGTTTGCGATAACGTGCAATGAGGCTTTTACAGCGTCCTGGAGGAATTTTGGCCCACTCATCTTTGCAGAATTGTCCTAATTCAGTTACATTAGAGGGTTTTCGAGCATGAACGGCCTTTTTAAGGTCATACCACAACATCTCAATAGGATTCAGGTCTGGACTTTGGCTAGGCCACTCCAAAGTCTTCATTTTGTTTTTCTTCAGCCATTCAGTGGTGGATTGCCGGTGGTTTTGGATTATTGTCCTGCTGCAGAACCCAAGTTCGTTTCAGCTTGAGTACACGAACAGATGGTCGGACATTCTCCTTCAGGATCTCTTGGTAGACAGCAGAATTCATAGTTCCTTTTATCACGGCAAGTCTTCCAGGTCCTGAAGCAGCAAAACAGCCCCAGACCATCACACTACCACCACCATATTTTACTGTTGGTATAATGTTCTTTTTCTGAAATGCAGTGTTCTTCTACGCCAGATATACTTGGACACACACCTTCCAAAGAGTTCCACTTTTGTCTCATCGGTCCACAGAATGTTGTCCCAAAAGTCTTGGGGATCATCAAGATGTGTTGTGGAGAAATTGAGACGAGCTTTGATGTTCTTTTTGCTCAGCAGTGGTTTTCTCCTTGGAACTCTGCCATGCAGGCCATTTTTGCCCAGTCTTTTCCTGATGGTGGAGGCATGAACGCTGACCTTAACTGAGGCAAGTGAGGTCTGCAGTTCCTTGGACGTTGTTGTGGGGTCTTTTGTGACCTCTTGGATGAGTCGTCGCTGCGCTCTTGGGGTAATTTTGGGCGGCCGGCCACTCCTGGGAAGGTTCACCACTGTTCCATGTCTTCGCCATTTGTGGATAATGGCTCTCACTGTGGTTCGCTGGATTCCCAAAGCTTTGGAAATGGCTTTATAACCCTTTCCAGACTGATAGATCTCAATTACTTTCTTTCTCAATTGTTCCTGAATTTCTTTGGGTCTCGGCATGATGTGTAGCTTTTAAGGATCTTCTGGTGGACCTTACTGTGTCAAGCAGCTCCTATTTAAGTGATGCCTTGATTGTGAACAGGTGTGGCAATAATCAGGCCTGGGTGTGGCTAGAGAAATTGAACTCAGGTGTGGACAACCACAGTTATAGTATGTTTTAACAAGGGGGGCAATCACTTTTTCACACAGGGCCATGATGGTTTGGATTTTTTTTCACCTTTAATAATAAACACCTTCATTTACAAATTGCATTTTGTGTGTACTTGTGTTGTCCTTGACTATTGTTTAAATTGGTTTGATGTTCCGAAACACTTAAGTGTGACAAACATGCAAAGGAACAGGAAATGAGGAAGGGGGCAAACACTTTTTCACACCACTGTATCTAGGATATTGTCTTCGTAGACAGTTCATATTGCAATTTTACATAATTTACAATATCCCTGGTCATTCCCAAGAGCGTTCCCTGAACGTAATCTCTAAGGTCCACTGGTTACAGGTCCCCCCTCCACACTTGGACTCTGAGGAGTTTTTTTTATATACAGCACATTTTGTTGGGTCAAACTCAATGGCTTTTTGATATGTGAGGTGGAAATATAGCTTTTTTTTTTAGCATAAATGTAGTTTGTTTTGTGTGGTAACATTTTAAAATGATGTACTTTTTCTTTTCATAATTTTGATACAATAAATATGGTTCTAGTTGATCCAGCGAGTTTATGTATTTTTGTTTGTTACTAGAGGTGGTTGAACAAAATCAGGCTTTTGTACTAAACACTGTATATAGACACTGTTACCTACTTAATAGAGCTTAACAAGTTTGCCCTGCAGATCATTTTATGTCACAGCTAGTCATCCAAACAGAGGCTTCCTGTATCCAAAACAAAAACTTCTTTGACCACTAAAGATGTAAAAAAACACCCACAATACTCTGCGTATTCAGACCTGCCTAGGCTTTAGGTCTCATTAAGGTGATTTGGAGAAACAGTCTTTTAAATCTTAGCAAACCAAATTTTATACTTAAACTACTAATGTTATATGGCAAAGACAACATGGGCCAAATTAATTAAAATTAAATGTGAATTTAAATGACAGACCCACTTTTAGTAGTTGAAAAACAATAAAGCACTGAAATGATTTTGCTATGGAAATCAATTTTTGGCTATCCTAGTATTGTTTTCGTCTGTTTTAAATCTTTTAGGTTTTATATTTGTTTTCTTTAAAAAAAAATCATGCATGACAACTATATTTCAGGTTGTCAATGACCCTTTAAAATGCCCTTTACATCTCATATTAAAACTTGTCTTAGTTGTCCACCTTAGTCCTGATTTATCTTTTTCCCACTCTTCTCTTCAGTGCTTGTGTGTGGATATAAAGTACATATAAATGCATGGCCTATATTCCTTTTAAACCAAGCACATAACAACTACATTATTATGTTACAATTTCATGTCTAACCTTTGCCCTCATATATCTCGCCTGACCGCTCTCCTTTTTTGTTTTACATTTCACCAAAAATTGCTTTTTTTCACAGCATTGCCCTTTGTGGATTATAACATAGCTTTCTGCCTCCACGCCGATATCTGTCCACTGACAAAAAAAAGAAAGAAAAACCTTTTATCATATTGCAAGGGTGTTTCAAGGACAATGTGAATGGCTGAAATGATAACATTTACTTGCCTGGGTTCTGTTATTCTTACCTGTGTGCACAGATTTCTCTTAACATAATATAAAAGACATTTAAAAAATATTCAGTAAATGTGTTGTAACAGTGAAGAAAAAATAATAATTGTTGTTTTGGTCATTTATATATATTATTTCAAGACTTTTCTGTGTGTTTAGTTGTTGTGAGATGTATAATTCTGATAATAAGTACTGTTTTATCTTGTAATAACAGCAGTAGTCGTTGTGAAAAATGTAATTTTCATAATAGGTACCATTTTTGTTACTAAGAATAAGTCAATATAATAGTTTAAATATAAAGGGACTCTTGCGACTCTCTCCTCTTCAAGATAATATAGGTGTGGGACTGAATAATAGGATTATAGTAAGGGAGGAATATGTTTGGGAATAAATAATAAAGGATTATATTTCACCAATATGTTTTGATTATTTATAGAGAAGAAAAGAGAAGGGGAAAAAGGAGGTTTGTATATATATATATATATATTTTTTTTTTTTTCGGGGGAGGGGGGATGGGAGGGGGGAGAGACTGTGGATAATATTTAATATTTTTGGTACTATGAGATTGATCCAAGAACTATGTCGATTCTGGTGATTATGTGTCTTGTTTTATTTATATGTATATTAAGCATGTTTAATAAGATTTTGTCATCCAATGTCATGGAATGTTTTTAAGTGAAAATGATCTTAATAAAAATAATTAAACCAGAAAAAATAGAATATTGTGACAATGTGTAAATAGGCTTATATGAGATGACTGTATATAATATATACTGATGATAACAGGAAAATGTATCTATATAGGGTAAATTTGCCTGTTTCCCTTAGTTACTGGGCTTAATGGTAGGTCCTATCCTGTCCATTATATCTGTGAAGGCTTTCAGTTATCCATTTCTATGTATAGCTAGTAGCAATTAGTCACATTCAACTGGACCTACAGTATTTAGTAAAGCTGAAGACATTTCTTTGCTCACCCTGGCGGCTTCCTCAGGTCAAATGAGTGTTAGGAGCATACCTGGCATTTCTACCCAACTTGGCAACACATTCATCATAATCCGATCACTTTGGTGTATTAAAAAGTGTCAAGAAAAGTGTTGAACATCCAAGAACATGATAGGAGATGTGAAAGCTTATAAAAAACACTGTTCTAATTTAAATAATGCAAACAACATGGTGCCATAAAGTTGTAGACTGGTGTTAATTGTTTCAGTTACATGGCTGAAAGTGTGAGTTGTTAAATTGCCGGGGTAAAGATGTCAAAATTGCTTTTTATGTGGGTGACATTCATAACCACTTTATATTGGGAGGCAAAGCTGAGCAGCTCTAAAAATCTGGGCTTTCATAGCCAGCATCAAACTACCTCCTTCCTGCTTGGCTCCACAAGACACAGTGTGGTTAACTTATTAATGGAGGGTGCAAAATCTGGTGCAGCTTTGCATGGTAGACAATCAGCATCTAAATTGAGCTGGTTCAAGCTTTGACAAAGAAAACCTGGAAGCCGATCGGTTTCTATGCCGAGCTGCACCAGATTTTGCACTCTCCAATTTTAGTAAATCAACCCCAGTCCTAGTACTCATAATTGATAATGGAGTACCTTACAATGTCACATCCTTGTTCACTTGTATACTAACTGCAGAGGCTCATGAGACCATAAGAAAACATCTGAAAATTCTAAGTAGCATGGTAAATAATGGAACTTTGTTTCAGAGGCACACATTTCAAATACAAGAACAATTTCTACAACAAAAACATGACTGGGCATTGCAATCACCAGTGTTTCTCATTGTAACTAACTTGTAGCCATCGAAGGTGGGCAGGACAACCTGAAACTCTTAAAAGAGAATAACACCCAGTCATTGGTTCTGGGTCAAATCATCTGAACTACAAGGTTTTAGTGAACACATATATTCGATGGTTAAAAACACAAAGTTTACACAAGGATAATCCAGAATGATAAATTATCTTTTCTGGAATGTGTTACAGATCAAGGTGGGGAGTGACTCCAACATTTAAAGTATCCTACACCATAAAAAAACTATCAATAAATGCTGTATTACATGCTGGTTGATCCACCTTCTATTCATGTTCCCAATTCAGCTAGGGATTTTGCAGTTGTGGTGGCAGCTCTGCACATGCTCAGCAGTGTTATTTTCATTGACTAAAATATTTCTGTCGACTCAATTAATACTATTTTAGTTGACTAAAATATGACAAAAACTAAAACAATTAAGATGACTAAAATTGGACTAAAACTAAAATGGCATTTTAGTCAAAAGACTATAACTAAAACTAAATAGAAATTTGACACCAAAATTAACACTGTGCTACCATATAAGATTATGCAGGGGGCATCTACTAAGCTGCTAAAAGAAAAAGAAAATAAGAAAAAGGTTTTATATTTAATTTTGGTAATATATTTAGGTAATATGTGCAATGGCATTACAGTCAATAGAGTTTACAGTTTTTTGTGTTTTTATATTTTCAACTTGTACTTCTGCTTGTCAAAAAGCAATATTTTTGTTTGTTTATGAAACGTGGTTTTATTTATAAAGACGTTATATATCGCAATAACTAAATCTGTGTCTGTAGTGCATGTTCAAACCTTAATACCATAAATAATAAACATTTTGCTAGCTTTTTACTCCAGGAGTATACATGAGTTTGGCAATTATAAAGAAATGCCTAAATAATGCATTAAAATGTAACTATACCCATTCGATTAGTAGACTAAAATTTACTGGAGATTTTAGTCAACTAAAATGCGACTAAAACAATTCAGATACGACAAACCTAAATCAGCATTTTAGTCAAAGAAACGTGAATTGCCCATGGGACTGTAGATGGGGCACAACTCACACAGTAATAAAATCAATAAAGTAAAGATTTATATTAAATACAATTTCCAACAGATCAACAGTGACATAATTGCCATATATTCAAGCAGATTGGTCAATATATACATGTTAATTCCGTAGCCAGGTACAGTGTTTCAAAGATCAGTTCATAAAAGTTATGAACTTGCATCTATGTAGCCTGGCGCATTTTTGTGACATAGCGTCACTTCCTCAGGGGTTAATGCACATACAATTGTAAATCTGCAAGACATCACGTGCTCATGACCTAATGGTAGTTGTCTGGAAATATCTGACCTGGGAACTGTGGGTGTGGGATTCAAAGGGCCCAGCAGTGCAAACAGGACAAGATGGCATGGAGAGCAATCCAACAAGTCCT
The DNA here is from genome assembly GCA_028564925.1 of Lithobates sylvaticus. Lineage (NCBI taxonomy): Eukaryota > Metazoa > Chordata > Amphibia > Anura > Ranidae > Lithobates > Lithobates sylvaticus. The sequence continues at coordinate 466,510,417 of CM053028.1, forward strand.
CCACCATGATGGCATGGTTCCGACATGCTATCAAGGAGTGAGGAATAATGTGACCAACCACCCTGCATGCTCTCCACGGTGGTTGAGACAGGCATCAGTCCAGGCACCTGGTGGATCCAAACTTTATTGTCGTGATAACGCGATGCCTGGACTGATTTCCAGTGACATCAGCAGACTTCAGACCGATCTCTGCTGAAAATGTGTCACGAGAGTGCAAAAGGAGTTGCACTCCTGTGACCCATAGGAGAAGTCCAGCCAAACAAGCTCAGGCTGGACTTCTCTTTTAAGGAATACAAGGACATTTCCAATTGTAAGAAAAAAAAAAAAAAAAACACTCAACAAATGCATGGCCTAATGTAGGAGGGCAATTTCTTCAGGTCAGGATTTGGCAGTCATCTTACATCTTAAGGGGAAGGGGCATTATTTTAAGGACAATGATGTGCAAATTTTGGATGCAAAGGTCTGAAAAAAGGCTATCTATATACTATAACGGGAACAACAATCCAAAACAGGGGAGGGGACCTTCAACACCCACATATAAATAACATTTTTACATGGTTGACAATATCTTCAGACGTGTAATCCAGATTAAAGTGGAGCTAAACCCTGCTACTATTTACAGCCAAGAAAGCTGCCATCTTAGCTTCTGTTTGATCTGTAGTTCCCATGGTGCTGCACAAGTGATCAGCTATGACACCAGCCATTTAATGGCTTTACAGTTTGCTTGAGAGCTACTCTAAACACACCAGTAACTGTAACAGTTAGCATGCAAAGCATGCCCTGAATGTGCCTGTTTTGGGAACCGTTTAGTTTCACGTTAATATCCATGTCAGACTTTATGCAAACATAGGGAAAGGATTATGCAAATCTGAACATAATGTATTCAAAAACTTTAATATCTCATGATTTTTTAGATGAATTTTTGTGGACTATTTTTTTTATTTGATTTTACATTTAATATTGATGGATTGTGGTACTTTCACGAATGGTTTCAGTTAAAGCTGACCTTCAGTAATTTTTTACTCTTTCCATCTATTAAATCTTCTGCCCTTGTTATTTTAACTTTGGATAGTAAAACATTTTTTTTGTCTGCCAGTAAATACGCTTCCTATTTTTTTGGTCTTTAGCCTAGGCTCTGGTGAGAGTTTGCCAGGAGGGGAGGGGGGATGAGTCATAAGATGGCCAATGAGAGCTGCGGGGATGCAGAGCTGGAGGTGTGCCTCCGTGTGTCTGTGTAAATCCATGAAGTTAAAAGGCAGCAGCTTCAGCTGCCCACAGCTGTCCCCAATGGATGCAGCCAGACTTAGTGGAGGGAGATTTTGGCAGCATATATGGCAAGTACAGAATTACAGTATATATAATATAATATAATATGCAAAGTGGTTGGAGGGAAACTTCAGAATGGCAAAGATGTTTTTATTACAAATTATGTGAGCAGACTGCAGTTCCTCTTTAAGCATTATTCACAATACTTTTTGCTGATTGCATGTATTTAATATATTTATGGTTTTACTTTATTTTATTTTTATTTACTTTTTTTATTTTTTATTGTCACATGAATTTGTTTGACCATTAAAAATTACTAATTTTCATGTTACATAGTAGGCGAGGTTGAAAAAAGACACAAGTCCATCAAGTCCAACCTGTGTGTGATAATATGTCAGTATTACATTGTATATCCCTGTATGTTGCAGTCGTTCAGGTGCTTATCTAATAGTTATTTGAAACTATTGATGCCCCCCACTGAAACCACCGCTTGTGGAAGGGAATTCCACATCCTTACTGCTCTTACAGTATAGAACCCTCTACGCAGTTTAAGGATAAACCGCTTTTCTTCTAATTTTATTAATTATTATTAATTCATTTTTTATTTGCGGAAAAGTTTTATCCTTATTGTGGGGTCACCAGTACGTTATTTGTACATTGAAATCATATCCCCTCTCTAGAATCTCCTCTCCAGAGAGAACAAGTTCAGTGCTCGCAACCTTTCCTCATAACTAAGGTCCTCCAGTCCCTTTATTAGTTTTGTTGCCCTTCTCTGGACACACATCCTTCCTGAGGACTGGTACCCAGAACTGGACAGCATACTCCAGGTGCGGCCAGACCAGAGTCTTCTAGAGTGGGAGAATTATTGTTTTATCTCTGGAGTTAATCCCTTTTTTAATGCATGCCAATATTCAGTTTGCTTTGCTTGCAGCAGCTTGGCATTGCATGCCATTGCTGAGCCTATCATCTACTAGGACCCCGATGTCCTCTTCTATCCTAGATTCCCCCAGAGGTTCACCCCCCAATGAGTAGATTGCATTCATATTTTTGCCACCCAAATGCATTTTACATTTTCCTACATTAAACCTCATTTGCCATGTAGTTGCCCACCCCATTAATTTGTTTAGATCTTCTTGCAAGGTTTCCACATCCTGCGGAGAAGTTATTGCCCTGCTTAGCTTTGTATCATCCGCAAATACAGAGATTGAACTGTTTATCCCATCATCCAGGTCGTTTATGAACAAATTAAATAAGATTGGTCCCAGCACAGAACCCTGGGGGACCCCACTTTTCACCCCGGACCATTCCGAGTACTCCCCATTTATCACCACCCTCTGAACTCACCCCTGTAGGCAGTTTTCAATCAATGTACTCACCCTATGGTCCATGCCAATGGACCTTACTTTGTACAGTAAACGTTTATGGGGAACTGTATGAAATGCTTTTGCAAAATCCAGATACACCACAATAATGTTGATTAATTTACTGACAGCAGCATAGGTACTTTTGTATTTATGTCTTTGGCATTACCAAAGAAGTCCTCCTGTCTAATGTCAAACACCACTACTAAATGAAAACTGGACCCTGTTTTTGACTCATCTGTGTAGTAATGTTGTCTTCGCCATTCATCCCCCACTCCCATTACCTGAAAGACAAGTTTTCAGATTTTACTTGCTGTTGAAATGTGGCAGTGTCAGTGCCACTATATTTCTGTGCACAGAACTATTTTCTGAAGGAGGGATATTTTTTACAGTGGCCAAGTAAAAGTCACAGCTTGGCTACCATCTGGGGCCCAGTGTGTCTATCTACAAGCACAATTAAATCAGTAGTAGATTATCTAAAAGTGTTCTTGCAGTGTATGCCAGCTCATGACTTTAATGTTATGGAATACAGACACCCTTATCAATCCATTGTTTCCTAAATGGTGCACCCATAATGAGAAAAAATATTTCCCCGGGGGCGATGAGAGTAGTAACAAAGATGTGCCTTCTGGGGATAGCATAAGATAAAGTTGCCTAATCTCCTGCTATCTCATATGCCAAACTGCAATGTGGTCTCTAAGAAAGCAGTACATGGATGAAATATTTCTGTTCATAATTCTATGAATGAAGAATCTTGCAATATATGGGTATAACAATGGTAGGTAGGATTTAGCATGGGCATTAGGAGGCAGTGTATTAGTGCTGCCTCAGGCCTGTAAGAAAATGAGAGCAATACACTTATTTGGGTTGATCAATAAAAAATGTAAGAAAAATCCCATCTTATGATCCCTTTAATGTATTCATGTAAAACAATGTTCAAAAGGTAACAAATTAATATAATTTCATATGCATACATAAGAAAGCAAACAATCTGGATATTAAATTCTATAATTCATGAAGCTACGAGTCATTTTTTATGCGCCATAAAATTTCACACTTTTCCATTGCAGAGTCTGTGAATGTACATAGATTAGGATGAAAGCATGGAAATAAACAATACATTTTCTTTTAGATTATTACCTTGCGCTTGAATGATATGGAACTCAGAGGCATAAGGAATGACTGCGTGCTACATGCAATAGCACTGCATTTCTCCTTTGTAGATAAGAGCAGAGAATCATAAGCAGGGTAATTCACATTCAGCTTTGCTATCTGCCAGAAAGGTATTTGTTTTCTCCATGTTTTGATTTAGGAACTTGGAAAATGGCAGGCTGTCTTGTCCAACACAAATGTATTGCATTATTACCATGTCATTCGGGCATAAACTCCTTGCCTTAGCTGGACATGTTCTAATTTCAGGCCGTGAGAGGATGAAAACTGTTATTATAGTAGTAAATAAGTAGTAATAAGTAAATTAAATAGAGTAGATACCAGGATTCATAGAGAGTGCATCACCAGGTGTGTAGAGCTCAAATGCAGCCTTTTATTCTTCATAGGCTGGCAGTCAAGAGAGATGCAAGATACCCAGGGATATTACTATTTATACCACTGCCCCTCTGCCACTGCTAAAGTAGAACTCCAGTCAATGCATTTTTTCTAGATCTTCAACCACTTGAAGACCAGGCATTTTCTGGAACTTTTGGTTCACATGTAACAATTAGCCTTTTTTTTGCTAGTAAACCTTCAAAAATTATATATATAATATATATATATATATATATATTTTTTTTTTTTTTAAAGCAGAGGCCCTAGAGAATAAATTGGTGGGTTTTGCAAACACAATTTTTGTGAAAAAATACACTTTTTAAAATTTTTTAGCAAGCAAAAAAAAGACCACAATACATAACCCAATTTTTTTGTAAAATATAAAAGATGATGTCATGAGTAAATAGATACCAAACATGTCACACTTTAAAATTGCACATGCCTGCTCAATGGCGACAAACTACGTACATTTTTCTATCCATAGGTGACACTTTAAAAGCCTTTATAGGTTTTTATTTTTTATTATTTGTATACTGTTGCTTTAAAAAAAAATTGTGATCACTTTTATAGCTGTCACAAGCAATGTCAACATCCTTTTGACAGCAATAGGCATGTGACAGGTACTCTTTATGGAGGGATCTGGGGGTCAGTAGGATCCAAATCCCTCCTTTGCACTTGAAATCATTCAAAATGCCAAGATCTGAGTTTTTGAATACATTTGATTTTCAAAAAATTGCGCCGTTGACATCCAGGAATTAAATAAACCAGAAGTGATGTCATGTCATCGGTTTCGGGTTACCATAGTCAAGACCCGGTGCAAAGCCGATTTTGGCTTTGTATGGGTCTCCGACTAGCCAGCTGACATGCCGGCTAGTAGCTCGGGTCTCGGAGAGCCCGACAGTGCTGTGGAAGGGGGCAGGACATCTAGTTAGCTGATTTGATTGCTATTACAAGAGAGCAGTCAGCTCTAAAAAAGACTGTCGGCTTTAAAAAAGGGTACCGGGTTGATGCCTGCAGCTGCAAGCATTACCCCCGCACAAACACTTGAAGTAAAATGACGTACCGGGTATGTAATTTGGCTGCAAGTGGTTAAGATCTACTGTCAAGTTTTTATTTCATTTTGTATCTGTTAGCTTGATAAAAGGTCCCTGAAACTTTATTGGATTCTATGGGGATGATTTACTAAAGGCAAACAGACTGTTCACTTTGCAGGTGCAGTTGCACTAATGTAATGTAATGTTTACCAGATCTTGGTGAATGAGGTGAAGCTCTGATGACTTTCGTCATTTGATTATGTGCAAGCAAAATAACAGTTTTTTGTTTTACTTGTATGTACGGTGATTGGGTATGTTTTGCTAGAATGTCAGATCCACTGCAAGGTTTTTATTGCATTTTGTATCTGTTAGCTTGATAATAGGTCCTTAAAACTTAGTTGGATTTAACGGGCATGATTTACTAAAGGCAAATTCAATGTTTACCTTTTAAGTGATGTTTCACGCTGAAAAGGAATTTTCCGCAGGGCTTAGTAAATGCGCTGTAAAAATGTGAAGCTTCACTTTACAAAGAATATCCAATTACATACAAGTAAAAAAGAAATAAAAAATAGTTATTTTTCTTGCACATGATCATATGATGCAAGTCAGTAGAGCTTCACCTCATTCAGTAGGATCTGGTGATCATTACCTTACAGAGCACAACTGCACACAGTTCCCCTTTATTAAATCCTTCTCATAGAATCCAACAAAGTTTCAGGGACCTTTTATCAAGTCAACAGTTACAAAATAAAATAAAAAGCTGGCAGTGGATCTTAAATTCTATGAAAATCTAGAAAAATTCTTTGGCTGGAGTTCTGCTTTAGCAGTGGCAGAGGAGATTCACATCAAAGAAGAGAGCAAAGGTAGAAATATTATAATATAATATGTCCCTGGGTAGCGTGCCTCTCTCTTGACTGTCAGCCTATGAAGAATACAACCTAAGTCTTTTTTGAAATGAGAAATAATGCGTCTTGGGGTTGGTATACGTGCAGTCTAGGTTTGGAATAGTGCAGTATAGAGTGCAGAATGTCCATTGACACAGTCAGCGGGACTCGCCCAGCTCCCATGTCACAGCTTTTAATTGACAGCAGCGGGAGCCATTGGAGAGCGACGGCGACTGTAGCTGCTGTGCTCATGCACATCGCTTAATCGGATCAGGCTCAGGTAAGAAAATGGGGGGGGGGGGGGGTCTGGGGGACAGCTGCATAGAATGCATTTAGGTTAAAAACCTTAAGGCTATACAACCACTTTAACTGCTTGTCTGGAATCCGCTTTTAGCTCAAACATGGGAGCCACATTCTAAGACTTATTTCTAAGAAAATTTCACTTGCCACACCCAGTAGCCAATAGCTTTGGTCTTGTAATGTGATCTGACCTGTTGAATCAAGAAATCTACTGTCTGACAAAGTGAAGCATGCTAAAAAATCAATTTAAAAAAGAAAATTTCACTTGCCACACCCAGGCCTGATTACTACCTTTTGAATCAAGAAATCTGACAAAGTGAAGCACGCTAAACAATTTTAAAAAGCAACACATCGTTCTAAAGAAAGTCAAGAATACACCAGACACAAAGTAATTGACATGTATCAGTCTAGAAAGGGTTACAAAGCCAGGCAGGACTTACTTGCCTCAGTTAAGATCAGTGTTCATGATGCAACAACACGAAAGAGACTGGGCAAAATGGCACCCATGGGAGAGTTCCAAGGCGAAAGCCACTGCTGACCAAAAAGAACACAAAGGCTGGTATCACATTTACCAAAAAACATCTTAATTATCCCCAAGACTTTTGGGCAAATATTCTGTGGACTGACAAAAGTTGAACTTTTTGAAAGGTGTGCATCCTGTTTCATCTGGCATAAAACTAACACAGCATTACATAAGAAGAACACCATACAGTCAAACATGGCGGTGGTAGTGTGATGGTCTGAGGCTTTTCAACTTCAGGACCCGGATGACTTGCCATAATGGATGGAACCATGAATTCTGCGCTCTATTACAAAATTCTGGAGGAGAATGTCAGACCATCAGTTTGTGATCTCAAGCTCAAGCATATTTGGGTTATGCAGCAGGACAATGACCTGAAACACATCAGCTACCTCTGAATGACCAAAAAAAAAAAATTACACAAAATTAAGGTTTTAATCCGGTCTAGTCAAAGTCTGGACTTAAAGAGGAGGTCCAACCTTCCCATGAAAAACTAAAAGTCAGCATCTACAAATACTGCAGCTGCTGGCTTTTAATATATGGACATTAACTGTTCAGGGAGCCCACGCTGTCAGCACCCCAGCCGATCTCCAGATCGGCTGTCGCGTGCAGCCGCTGCCATTCCTGGCAAGGGAACCCAGCAGTGAAGCCTTTCGGCTTCATAGTCAGTTCCCAACAGCGCATGCACGAATCTCTTTCTAATTGGTCTGGCGGCGGAGGAAGGAGGATGGGGACGCACTTCCGAAGAGACGGGGCCATAAAGTGGGGAGTGGTACCTGACAAATACAAGTACCTGTTCCCTGCAACCCCATGAAAGGTGCCAAATGTGGCACCGGAGCTGGGAGAAGATGGATAAGCGGAAGTTCCACTTTTGAGTGGAACTCTGCTTTAAATACAATTGAGATGCTGTGGCATGACCTTAAATAGGCCATTCATGCTTGAAAACCCTGAATTAAACCAATTCTGCAAAGAAGAGTGGGCCAAAATTCCTTCACAGTGATGTGAAAGACTCATTCCCAGTTATTGCAAATGCTTAATTGCAGCTGTTGCCGCCAAGGGGGGCAAAAACAGTTATTAGGTTTAGGGCGCAATTACTTTTTTTACATAGGGCCAGGCAGGTTTGAACAGCTTTTTCCTTAAATAAATTAAATCATTATGCAAGTGCTTTTTACCAGGGTTGCTCACCGGTGTTTTTCTAGCTTACTGTTTCTTCCGGCAAGCCCGGGAAACGATCAGCCGGTTCGTGTGGCTGGCCATATTGGTGAACAGAAACTAGATCATCTCTCTGTTTATGTAAATAAGTAAAATATATTTTTTAAAGCAAAAGATCAAATCATTTTTTGATCTTTTGCTTTCAAAGGTAGAGGAGAGATTAGGATTTCTATTTCCTTTTCTAATTATATTTTGTTTGTTTGCTTTTGACAGAATACCAGTCTTGGTTGGTGTTCTACTATGTTTGCGTCAAGCAAATCAGGGACTTGTGTTGTGAAGAATAACAGAGCAAGCTTTGTACGTTTGGATTCATAAAATGTACCTTACCAATGTTCATGTATGTACTCTCTGACTGATATCCTCACTACACCTTTACTTTCTTCTACACATATATAATCAGAACATTACACTCCTTTTACAAATTGGCTTTATAAATTTTATTTTTTTTCCTTGTTCCTTTTCTTATCTTCTACAAAAAGGTAAATAAATGGATTAAAAATAATGAAATAATAACAAAAAGAAACAGTCTTGCCCTTTAGCATTTATATTTCTCATCCAATTCAGAGTGAGCTGTTTATAAGATTATCTCAGAATCTGCTTTTGAAATTGTTTTACAGATTAGGGCCAGTGAAAAGCTGCAATTAAATCAGCTGTTGCACAGACAAAGTGTTCTGTCTTGTACTGTAAAGTCACCGGGAAGCGCACCGGATTCCAATAAAATCAAAAGCAAATTGAGCTGCCAAATTAAATATTAAACTGCTGATAGATGCATGTTGTTCTGCAGAAAATTGATTGAAATTCAGAATTCCTCAGTGCTTCATTTCGTCTGGATTCTGAGCTTTTGTTAGCGAGTTTTTACTATTAATATTATCATTATTATTAGTATTTGTAGTAGTAGTAGTGGTAGTATTTATTACTATATTTTAGACAATGCCTCTTAGTCATTGTATCTTGACCCATAAGCCTTTAAATATATTGGCACCACTATACTTTTACTTTGAAATAGATGACGCATCCAAATCTTAATTTACACAACATATTAGAGTGATATTAAAGTCTTGTTTTTTTTTTTTTAAACAAACATAGTATACTTACCTGCTCTGTGCAGCAGTTTTTCACAGAGCAGCCCGAATCCTCCTCTTCTCAGGTCCCCCGCCGGTGTTCCTGGCCCCTCCCACCACCCAAGCAAGCGCGCTCCCAAGCTGCGGCTCTGCGTGTCCATGCACACACACAGAGCCGTGATCGGCCCGCCCCCTCCTTGTATGTAGTGGTGCCCCCGTGAGGTCGCTGCATGTTTCAACATCCACATATCACCATGCTTGGTCAGACGTCCATTTTAGGTACACTTTCTCCAGTCAATGAACATGCTTGCTTGTTTTTGTTGTTTTTATTAGGGGATTAAACTTGAAAGGGGAAAAGGGAAATGGGATGCCCAAATGATGAATCTTTCTTAGTGTAAATAAAGGTAGTTGAATCTAAATTGACAGTCTCTTCTACTTTTCATCTCCTCCAGCACACTACTTGAGATCACTTACTGTCCCATTCTAGATTCCTGTCACCGTTAGCACATGGCTAGACCTCACTCTGAATTAGTCCTAACATTTTCCTAGTAGCCATTTGCAGGCGGAGGTCTGCAGTCCCCTCTGTGGTAGCAACCATTTTAGATGAAAATAGTTGTTCTAACTGATACTTGGTGGACTACTGATACTAGCATGTCTGGTGCAAATCCTGCCAACCCTCCTGGCTGCAGCGACTTGACTTCAACAACACCACAGCCTCTCCCTCTGGCTCCACATCCAATCCTGGCATGTCTCTCCCAGAGCTTCTCACTGTGCTTCTCACTCACCGACCCCGGCATGGATCCCTCCTGAATGACTTTCCTGGCCGTGCTCCCCGCTGTCTTCCTCCTGCTCCTGTTCCACTGTTCCAGGACACCTCTCAATGACTGTCTAAAGAGAGGCTTCCTCCTGAGCTTCAGCCCCAAGGTCACCCCCCCTCAGAAAGGGGGTTCCTTAAGGACCACCACAGTCTAACATGCAATCATTCAGTTCTTCCACCCGACAACTCCTCCCCCAGCTGGCTGACCATGGGTATATATAGGAGGCCTGCCCCCTGCCAATCCTAGTCGGGGATTGGTCAGGGCTCCCAAACACACCCCATGTCATTCCAACTCTCTTCAGTGCCTCTTTTCCAGAACCTTCTCCTGTAAACAGAGGAGGCGACAGAGAGCTGAGTCACATGTCAGTCACCTGCTGCTACACTAAAACCACTCCCCTGCCCCCAGATCATAAACAAACAGGCCTAGCTCAAAGCCCTGCCTACATTTAGCTGCACTGGCAGTACACACAAAAACACTACTCTAGCACCTACCTACCTAAGGTAGAGTTTAGTATGGGTTTTCTTTATATGTTTTCTTGGTAAGGATACTTCCTGCATTTTATGTATAGTGGAATGCATTATAGCACATGTATCGTGCATTTTATGTTTTACATATAGCACCATTCATCCCTATGAGAGATGCACTTCCTGGAAACTAAACTAAACAGGTTTAACCGCTTGTCGTCCACTCACAGTAGATATACCCTTATGTTGCGGTGTACTTCCTGGTTTGGGGGGCGCACCTCCTGCTGACTAGTTTGTCATCATATTTAAGCCAATGATTTTGGCTGAAACCTGCTGACCATCTGTGGCCAATCACAGCACATAGTTCTCTGCTGGAAAAATGTAAAAAAGTCCTTTTTGCTTGTAAACTGAAAGGGAGCCTCGGGCTCCCACATCTAGTGCTATATTATCAGGCTGCCCAGGTAACTCTGTTCTTTGGCGCACAATACTGTATATTACAAGAGAGATCCGAGACTTTTGTGTACATTGCTGGATCACGATGGGGCTTGTATTCAGGGGGCTGGGGCTGCTGCATACAGAATTTTATTTATTTTTTTTACCTTCAATGCATGAAGGTATAAAACCTTGAGCCTTTAGAACCGGAGCCATCGGTAGCAGCGGAGGCGAGCGGATCCTTCTCCCTATGTGGTATGGAGCTGAGTGAGGGGAAGATGGCCCCCACCCGGCTCCATACCATTGCAGGGCGCAAGCGACGTCAAAACGTAACTTCAGCCCATAGCTCTTAAAGAGATTTTTTTAAATTATTTTTTCAAACGTCATTTTTTTTATTGTATTTTTGTGTAAATATGAGATCTGAGGTCTTTTTGACCCCAGATCTCATATTTAAGATGTCCTGTCATGCTTTTTTCTATTACAAGGGATGTTTACATTGTGTACAGAAGCGACACATACGTGACTAGCTAAAAGATGCATAGTAGCGCCTGCAGATGTAAACGGTGTTCAAACTATACATGTGAGGTATCACCGCAATCGTTAGAGCGAGTGCAATAATTCTAGCCATAGAACTTCTTTGTAACTCAAAACATGCAACCTATAGAATTTTTTTTTTAAATCGCCTATGGAGATTTTTAAGGGTAAAAGTTTGTCACCATTCTACGAGCGGACGCAAATGATATTGAGGATATGAGCAACCACTGCTAATGGTTATTCCAGCCCTGCGCTTAGGAGATAGTAAATTAAACCTAACGACAGTATAAATTGCCCTAATAGGTTATTCACAGTGATTAAAAAATTGTGAACAATCAAAAAGGATTGTAAAAATCGTTTAAACAATTCCTAGTATGCTGCTCCCTCTAAAAATCGCTAAGATTTGTAGTATTGGTTGTTTGGTGTGTGAGGGGCGCTAATGGTTAAATAAATCTATCTATTAAACATTCATTTTAGTGTATATTCAATAGCTGCCCTCTACTGAGATATTTAAAGTGATCTGCCTAAAGCCGAGTGTAAACATATAAGGATACTATTGTGAACTATAATTCCTTGATAAATAAGTGACATGTACTTAGTGATATAATAACCAAATAATGATTGGTATCTAACACAAACTGATAATACTTCAAATAACAAACAAGAATTGATCAAAAACTTGACAGCCCTGTGTTGCCACTGGAGATGTCTCACCCTATCACCACCGTGAACATCTAGGTGCGTTTACTCAATGTGATGACAGAACCCTATATAATGTGTAAATAGAAAGCAAACCTTGGCCTAGTACACTACTAATTAGGCCACATATTGTGCATATATCATATAAAATAACACAAAACCACAAATACAGTCTCGTATAAACTGTGCCTCTAAGCGAGTCTTAATGTGATGATATATGGATAAACCATCTATAGTGAGAAATAAATCACAACAATTGATTGAATAAGTATAAGTGAAGACCACTTGTGATAAAAAAGAAAAATAGGAGAAAAACAAAGTTCATATAGTAATCCTTGCTGGACAAAAAAGGGGGACGTATTCACTCCTGTTGGAATCGCTTGTCAACCATCACCACACTGTTCTTGTGACACCCAAAGTGAGAACCAGGAATAATGAATGGCCGCTTACCAAATGGAGTTGATTACTTTAATTAAAAAGCAATCAGAAGCGCTTGTACAGGATTGTGCCTGTTCACAAATTGATACACCCACACTCAAGGCAGCTCTTCCTCCTCATAGATCAGCTCAGGCAGATTGGATGACATACGTGGGAATAGAGAGAGGCACACCTCATAGCGTAATCTCGTTTATTAAAAATGATAATTAAAATATACAGCAGCCAAATGCCTACTTACATAATCTGGTGCCTACCCGGCACTGAGGCTGCTAGCAATCGTATACAATGGATGAAACAAGCGGATCATTCCCTCGTGGCTTCCTAACTTAGTTCCGGCGTGCGTTCCACTCGCCAGTACCTCAGGGCCAGTCAAACAGGAAATCCGGGGAGCAGTACGTACAAAGAATGATAGTGATCAGGTACCGCCTACCGACGTACGTTTCGTGTTGTCACGTCTTCAGGCAAATGATAGCAACGGTAAATATTGAGAGAACAAAATCGCCCTCCCTTCACCCAGTAAAAATACCACATAAAGAAAGTGATAGCTATCACTTTCTTTATGTGGTATTTTTTCTGGGTGAAGGGAGAGCGATTTTCTTCTCTCCTCTCCACCCAATGGTTAATTCCTGAACCTTAGGTGACCACAGGTGCGTTCCTCATTGGGATCTAATGACACACATGATTTACTCATTTGTTTAATGATATGTTTAATTATTTTGTTTGGTATATATATATATATATATATATATATATATATATATGTATGTATCTTTAGCACTCTAGCTATGACTAAGCACCATATTTGGTGTGAAACGCGTCAATAGCTGTGCAGTTAGTCTATATTGCCCTGTGATGCTTTGATATTAATTTTTTAATAAAGGTGAACTTTTTTGGAGTGTGGTTATCTACTGTTCTATTTTTCAAGAAAGGAGAAGATGGCGGGAAGAGTCAGCTTGAGAAGACAGAGCTATTAATAAAGGAATTGTCAAAAACTGTCTCTTGTCTTTTTATTACACTTTTTTGGTGAATGGGTAGTGGTACGATGTACCCGATACCCATTCACATGGGGGGGCGAGATCTGGGGGCCCCTTCTTAAAGGGGGCTTACAGATTCCGATAAGCCCCCCACCCGCAGACCCCGGCAACCACCGGCTAGGGTTTTTGGGAAGAGGCCCTTGTCATCATCAACATGGGGGCAAGGTGCTTTGGGGGCACAGAGCACCCACCCCACCATGTTGAGGGAATGCAGACTGGTATGGTTCGGGGGGTGCTCGCTTTTCCCCTCCCTTTCCTGACCTGTCAGGCAGCATTCTCGGATATGGGTCTGGTGTGGATTTTGGGGGCCCCATGCCATTTTTTTTTTAATTTTGGCATGGGGGTCCCCTCCGAATTCATACTAGACCTGATGGGCCTGGTATTCAGCTTTTAGCAGGGAACCCCGCTGACAGCTGATAACTCATTGGCTGCTAAGGATGCGGCAGCTAGCTTCCCGACCTCTGCTTAGCAACCAGATATATACAGTGGTAAAATAAGAACCGCAAAACGCAAAACACATCGAAAATTGCATCTAAAATGCATCACTTGCGTTTCTGGTGCAGCTCAATTGAAGTCTATTAGCCGCAAATCGTGGAAAAAAAGTCCCTGAACCTTTCCGAAAATTCACCGGGCGCAAAATGCATAGATGTGAACTGGTACCATAGGAAACCATGTTAAATGGACTGTAGTGCGTTTCTGCAAACTGCAAAACACACTAAAAACGCATGGGTGTCGACATAGGGTAAATGTGGTGGCTCCATTGGCTTTTTTCTCAAACTTTTTTCCTTTATTCTCTTGACTAACAAATTAAAGCCAAACTTTAGAGTAAACTTTTAAGTAGTAACAGCACATGTTTTTTTTTTTTTTTCCTTTTGGGATAAATGTTTTACACACAATGATAAGATTTGACCATTGTAATCCCCCCTGTCAGTTGCAAATTGTTTGTCTCACCCCTCCAAAAAAAAGGACAAAGCTTAAAAAAAGAAAAGTAAAGCAGCCACCACATCTAAGAATTGGTAAGCTGCAACATAATACTTTTGTGTTTTAGGGTTTAAACACTTGGTGTATAGTGTTATAGCAATACACAGCCCTCTTCTTGGATCCCTTTTCACCATACTCTAGAAATAAACAAGTATCTCGCTACATTGTGAGAAACTACCCAGCACTTGTGACTGCGTTCTTTGATTTTGCTGTGTACATATAGATGACAGATGATCACATGCTTTCCATTAAACATACATAATTTTGGAATTAAAGTGCTTAATTATTTAATAGAACTGGGAGAATTGTAATTTCTTTTTTCCCCATGTATATTGATGATTAATTATTTTTGTAATATTCTGATGAATTATTTCTGTGTTTCTGCCTAATCAACATGCATACTGTGAAATATAATTGCACTTGGAAGAAAATGAGACTCTCAAGAGATAAATTACTTTGGTGATTAAATTAAGGATAAGGTAATAACATCCACATACTAAAGTGTAGCTGTGTATTTATGCCTCATGTAATCGAATGACCTCTTGGTTAAATCATTCAGCAGATGCTGAATACAGGTAAATAGGGTTACCGTTAGATACAGGTTATAAGTGTTTAACTGAGGCAATAGTATGTCATAAATTCACAATCCATTTATTCAAAGCCCTGTTTAGAGGTGATTACAGTGTTACTAAACCCAGGACCCTGCATTCACTATATCTGATCTCCCACAGTACACAGAACATGGAAATGCAATTATTTTAGTAAATATAAACTGCTAAATACCTTTTCTCATCAGCAGTATATAGCAGTCTTATGACTTCTATCAGTGTCTGGTTAAAACTTGTAGGAGGAGTTTTCATTCTCCCCTGATTATCCTATGAGGCTGCAGGATCACTGACACTGTCTAGATAGTGCTGATTGGCCCTGTGCTTATCACATGCACCCTCCCAAGAAAACAAAAACTAGCAATACAGACCAAACTGAGCATGTGCAGAGTGACTCCAAGGCTCTGTTCTATCAGCAGATAGATTGGGGACTGTGGAAGAAGGGGAGGATCAGAGAGGACAGGATCAAGCAGCAGCCTTTTTAACCAATTAAGCCCAGGACCATTTGGCTGGCCAAAGACCAGAGCACTTTTTGCGATTCGGCACTGCGTCGCTTTAACTGACAATTGCGCAGTCATGCGACGTGGCTCCCAAACAAAATTAAATAAAGGGAGGTAGTGGTGCGCTGTACAACGATTAAAAACTACAGAGAATATAATAGCCAGAGGCAATAGAAAATGGTGAGAGATATTTAAAATTCCAACAGGTCAACATTCCATGAAAGATAAAAATGCATATAACATGGCTGGTATAATATAAAAACCCATAAAAAATAGTAACCAAATATAATATCAAGGTGTATAAAACACAGGTGTGGCTGTGTAAAATAATGATGGTGGAGCCACGTGCTAAGACAATAATGAATAATAAATAAATATGCCGGTGCAAATAATAAAATGTAAACTCGGTGCAAGCTAAGCAGTCCATAGGTAGTTGATAACCATATAAATCATAGGGTGCAGCGTGTAATGTTGCTTCGGATCCAAAACATGTAAAGTGCAGGTAAAATGAAATTCATAGTTTCATAGTTAGTAGGGTTGAATAAAGACATCAGTCCATCCAGTTCAACCTGAGCAAGTGTCTTCAACTGTCCCTATCCCTGTACATTAGACACTCACATTGGTCCCTACCCTCCAGGAGCCCACAATCCAAGGTCCCCATTCATATACTAGGGACAATTTTTGGACAGAAGCCAGTTAACCTACCTGCATGTCTTTGGATGGTGGGAGGAAACCGGAGTACCTGGAGGAAACCCACGCAGGCACAGGGAGAGCATGCAAACTCCAGGCAGGTAGTGTCATGGTTGGGATTTGAACCAGAGACCCTTCTTACTGCTAGGTGAGAGTGCTAACCACTGCACCATTGTGCCGCTTTTCATTATAAGGTGCTGCGGGTGGTAGGTTCTGTGCGGTCCTGGTGATAATGGTGTGAGTGTCCCCTTACCTTACTGCTGTAAGGTTACAGCATGAAGTTGTGTATCTTTGTGGTCCTTGGTAGATCTCAAATAAGGTAGCCCAGGTCCTTGTTGGCATATTCTATCTTGCCTTTGAGCGTCCCCTTTAAGTATGGGTTATGGGGTATTCAAGGTGGAGGGCCTCACCAGTATCATGTATGTGGGGATGTTAAAAACATGAAGTAGGCCCCACAGTGTAGTAATTTAAAATGTATGTTTAATAGTTAAAGGTTTAAAAGACAGGTACTCACATAACAAAATGTATACAAATCAGTGTGCAAACGAGCGGTGAGCTCGATAGGCTTCACTTCCGATAGGCGGAAGTGATGCCTATCGAGCTCGCAGCTCGTTTGTACACATTTGTATACATTTTGTTATGTGAGTACCTCCGGGAGTGGAGATCGGCGCCAAATTCAAAAAAGTAAAAACACAGTACACATACAGTACACTGTAATCTTACAGATTACAGTACTGTATAAAAAAAAATACACATCCCCTTTGTCCCTAGTGGTCTGTCCAGTGCCCTACATGTAGTTTTATATTATAAATACATTTTTTTTTCTGCCTGGAATTTGGAGATTGTCCATAGCAACCAAAAAGTGTCCCTTTATGTCAAAAGTGGTTTTAGACCAGCTAGAAAACAGCGATAATAAATTAGAATCACTTGCAGAATTGAGCGATAGCGATTTGTGGGGAAATCAAACACTAAGGGGTTGATTTACTAAAGGTAAAAAAAAATTATGCACTTTGCAAGAGCAGTTGCTCCAGAGCTTAGTAAATGAGGTAAAGCTTCACTTTGCAAACAACAACCAATTATGGGCAAGGAAAATAAAAAAAAATGCATTTTTGCTTGTACATGATTGGATGATGGAAGTCAGCAGAGCCTCTGCTCATTTACTAAGCTCTGGAGCAGCTGCACATGCAGAGTGCAACTGCACTTTGAAAAGAGCACAGTCTTAAATTAACCCCTTAATCTAATGACAGCGACACTTCTGCAACTGAGAAAATTTCAGTGTTTTTGATTTGATTACATTATTGAATAATTTTTATTATTATTATTTTATAATTATTATATTATTATTTGTTATAATAATATAAAACATCAAATTTCCATGCAAAATAGATGTACTGCTTTCAGCACCTAAAATCAGAAATAATCATACCGCCAGGGAGGTTAAGAACCAAGAGTGGAAAATCCTCTCTCATTGTTTTGTTTATACCCATTTGAAAAGAACCTTAACTTCCCAAAAAGTTAGAGGATATCCTTTGAAAATGAGTGAATTTCCCTCCTAGACAGGTGTCACTGTACAATCCCCCATCCCTTTCCTCTCTATCCCTTTTCCAGGGACAATTCCAAATTTTACATTTTGCCTAATTTTCAGTCCCATTGACAGTTTTCGTCATGACAAATATATGTTTCAAACTTTGCTTCAGAACTTGGTTTGCATTTCGCCTGAGATGCATTATTATTTGGGTATTCATTCTAAATGTTAGCTCCCCGACTGCCTCAGGCTTCATGTGGTATTAAACCCAGAACAATGTATTACTGTGTATTGCAGCTTACCAATCATTAGATGTGGTGGAAGCATCTGTTTTCCTTCTGTTTTCACCTGTTGGTCTGGCCAGTAACACACCTCGGGTATTAGTGAGACTTTTCTTCTTTTATACTATGGTTCCAATGCGATATTGTACCATTTTGTCGCTGGTCTCTGGTACCTACATTTGAGATTCAGAGGATTTGTTCGAGTTCCGGACATTTGGTTGTGCCATACCGTGACTCATTCCTGTTGATCGATTGAACATCTGCATCCAGAAGAGATTCCTCTACATGTTCCATTCATATCAGTGTTGGTACTTCCGATGACCATCTGGCCTTCGGCCAATACAAACCTGATTGACCCACTGTCGTACGACAGGTGGGTCCACCTTCTCTGGTAAGAAGTATTTATCTACAAATTTTCCATCAGACGAATGTTCATCCTGTTTTGAGTGTATCATACAGCTACTCTCTTGCACCATCTCATTATTTGTTACTGAGGAACCAACAACCGTCTTCTCATTGGACATATACCCTATGAAGTTCACTTACACTTCTTCACTCAGTGTTTGGACTTTTATATGTTTTAGTTATCACATACCATTGTTTTATTTGTGTATACAGCACTTTCCATCACCATTTGTTTTATAAAGCTATATGGTGTCTGAGTTCAGTACATTTAGCGCCATACTTTAAATTAGTTACAGTAAGCAGTTGTTTCCCTTTTGGTAAAAAGGTTTTGCATGAAGAAATAAAATCATTTTAATCACCCCTGCTAGTGTTAAGTGGTTTGTCGCATCCATGTAAACTGATACATTTTGCTAGAGAGCGTAGGTTTGTGAAAAACAATAGGCTTGCTGGTTGTATCACCAAATCAAAACAGAAGGAAGGAAGGAAAGTCTTAAAAAGAAAACGAATATATCCACCATATTTAAGAATTGGTAAGCTGCAATATTAGAAATGTTTGCTTTTGGGTTTAATACAACTTTCAATACTTTCTGAATTGCAGTCCTGGAACACATATGCAGAATATAGAGAGTCAGAACTCTGTATCTCCTAACTGTTCCTGGACCAGGGACTTAAAAAGCATGGAAACCACTGTGCTCACAAGACAGTCAAGCCACCAGCAATTTTGGAAGGAAAGCAGCTTACATATATTTTCTTAGCACAAGTTTTACTTAAAGCACCACTATCCTTTAATTGTATATACAAATGTCACTTATATTCGTTATTTTGCTTCTTTATCTACTCCTTTGCAGAGATCAGCAATAATTTTCATGGGAGTGAAAACCTCAATTACTAACGATTATGGAAAGACCTTCATTTAGGCTTCTTTCACATTAGAGGTACTGCTTACCACCCTCTATAAAGCGTTCTGCGCTTGAGCACTTTTCAGAAGCCGGTATAGCAGCAGTTGACAGGTGATCAGGAGGCTGCAGAAGGAGCCTTTTTATTGTTGTCTTTTACTTTTATATTTAAATTGCAATATTTTGCTGTAACTGCGAGCCAAGGATTTGCCTTGTGGCTTCAGTGAGGGCCCATTGAACTCACTGGGTGAATTTGACAGGTGGTGCCATCAATCAAAACTGTATGGGTATGATTTGTGTGGGTGGTCGGGAAGTGGTAAAAGCATAGCTCCCAACAGTCCCTGATTTGGAGGGACTGACCCTGATTTGGAAAAGTCCCTCTGTCCCTCTTTCATCCTCATTTGTCCCTCATTTTGGTCTGATCTATATAGTTGTATATAAAATGCACTTTTTATCTTTCAAAAAGTGTCTCCCAGTGCTAAAACTTTCATCCAATTTCTAAATTGGTGCATTTGTAAATTTCAAAAGCTAATATAAAGCAATCGTAGTGGTAAAAACAATAAAAATTTAAAATAAAAAGCACTTGTGGGTTTAACTAATCATTTAATTTTTTTTTCATATTTCTCCTTTAAGGGGACATTGCAGGGGGGTGTGACCTATATGCCTATATATTTTTTCTAATAGTTGTTCTGCGTACCCATCTCTAAAAGTTGGGAGGTATGGTAAAACTGTGGCTCAGCACCTGTTTATGCCACTAATGCCCCCCAGCCCCCCCGGCTGCCCATCTGAAAGATCCATAATTGTAATTGTCCACTTCCCACCGGGACACTAACTAATGTTTGTGCAGGAAATAACAAGGCAAGGAGGGTCCGCTTATACAAATAGAGACTCCTGGTAAAAAGAGAGCAATCATGCAACTCTTGTCTGCCCTCACTGATTCAGCAACTGCAAGGGCCAACCAGACAAGAGCAAAAGAAGTAAAATAATACCCAGAATGGGAACGGTCATATGAGTGAGCCCTTAGCAATATCAGTCCTTTCCCACCACCTACTGTATTTATATATTATGCTGCTAAATGAAGGCTTTGCCATGTTGTCACTAGATTCTAAAATGAAGGAGGAGCACAGAGAATTATTAAAGGAGAAGTATAGCTAAAGCCCGCTGGTGGCTGACATCACTCAGCCAGTCAAGGATCTGTATCGATCGCAACTTTACAATTGGGATCCACCCAGATGCCTGGACTGGCACCTGGCTCAGCCTCTCAGTGCTCCTGCACAGCTCAGCACTCCAGTGAGTGCTGGAGGGGCAGAGCAAAGAGTGGGTGACTGACAGCCACCATCTCTCTGCTAAATGAAGATTAAGAATTTAGCAATCAGCAGTCTTTGATCACTCAATTCTCAGTCTCAGAAGCTGCGGGGGAAAGATGCAGCATTGGATCGATGTTGCATCCACCTAATATAAATGTTTTTTTTTAATGTATCCTTCTCTTTTAAACTATAGAAGCCCACTGTGAAAGGGAGCCTCAACTGATGGGAGCATGGCTTAATAGGTGGGTGTGGGCATATGCAGCAAAGTTAAAGTAGCTTCAAGATGATTGACTATCATGGCAGAGTAGTTTATACACTTTAGCATAGAAGTGGGAGCGATACAGCCAGAAATCTGTGACAAGAAATTGCAAATACTTCCTACAAACAAAAAAAATATGTTAAATGTAGCAGCACAAGATTATATACAAATGAAAAGAAAGTTAACTTTAAGTGAGTGCCGCCTTTTCCTTAGGGCAGGTTCAAACAGTGGAGGCTTGTGCTAAAAAATTTTTTGGGGGGGGTGGGTGGATTGGCAAACAAACCCACCCCAGGTCCGCACTCACCCCTCCACCGCCGCAGCTTCCCCGGTTTCTCCTCCTGGCCAACTCGGGCTTCTTCAGATCTGTCTCCTGCCCTGATTGTCCTGGAGGAGAATTCAGAAGCCAATAGCAAATATTGATTCACCAATGTCCCAAATGAGTGGGTTTGGGGCGCAGACAAAAGAGGCGCGACTGCCGGGACATTCGCCTACCTTCACCTGCGCCTCAAACCTCGCTTTGGAACCCATTCCTTCTCTCATCTGATTTCTTACAGCAGGGATTCCACTAAGCGCTGGGAGCCGGTGGGCGGTGATACGTCTTACAGATGAAAGGCCCACGGGGATCTTCACCTTTATAGATGTCCCTATTTACCCCATACTTTTGTGAGTTGCCATTAGACATGTGCAATTCGTTTAGTTCCTAATTAGTTTTTTAACGAATTTTGACAACTTTGACAACTTTTGACGAATTTCTGAATTTCCAAATTTTTAAAAATTCTGAAATTTCCGAAAATTTACGAATTTCAAAATTTCCGAAATTACGAATTTCCGAAACTACGTATTTCTGAAATTTCCGAAATTACGAATTTCCGAATTTCCGAAATTACCGAATTTCCGAAATTACGAATTTCCGAATTTCGAATTTCCGAATTTCCGAATTTCCGAAATTACGAATTTCCGAATTTCGAATTTCCGAATTTCCGAAATTACGAATTTCGGAATTTCGAATTTTCGGAATTTCGAATTTTCGAATTTCCGAATTTCGAATTTTCGAATTTCCGAATTTCGAATTTCCGACTTTCGAATTTTCGAATTTCCGAATTTCGTATATTCAGATTTCCGAATTTTCGAATTTCCGAATTTCCGAATTTTCGAATTTACGATTTTCCGATTTCCGAATTTTCGAATTTCCAAATTTTCGAATTTCGTATTTTCGGATTTCCGAATTTCCGAATTTTTAATTTCCGAATTTTTAATTTCCGAATTTCTGAATTTCGTATTTTCGGATTTCCGAATTTCGGATTTCCGAATTTCGGATTTCCGAATTTCGGATTTCCGAATTTCGGATTTCCGAATTTCGAATTTTCGGATTTTCGCATTTCTGAATCTTCGAATTTCCGAATTTTCGAATTTCCGAATTTCGGATTTTCGGATTTTCGGAATTCCGAATTTTCGGGATTCGGAAATTAAAAAAATTAGAAAAATCGAAAATCTGAAAAAAAGAAAGAAAATCTGTTTAATTCTAAATAACTAACTATTAAATTATAGGTATTGGAATTCCCTTTCAAATTTGTCTGTTAGTGAACGAGTACGAATTTATCCAAAGTTACGAATTATCGGAAATAACGAATGCCGCATCTAACCAAATGGAACGTAACGATCTAATAATAATAAATAACAATAATAATAATAAAACCTTTTTCCTTTTGGTTAGATGCGGCATTCGTTATTTCAGATAATTCGTAACTTCGGATAAATTCGTACTCGTTAATTTAATAGTTAGTTATCAATTAAACTGATTTTCTTTCTTTTTTCAGATTTTCAAATTTTGGGATTTTCAAATTTTTGAATTCCCGAATTCTGAAAATCCGAAAATTCGGAATTCCGAAAAACCGAAAATCCAATATTCGGAAATTCGATAATTCTGAAATCCGAAAATTCGAAATTCGTAAATTCGAAATTCGTAAATTCGAAAATTCGGAATTTTGTAAATTTGAAAATTCGGAATTTCGTAAATTCGAAAATTCGGAATTTCGTTAATTCGAAAATTCGGAATTTCATAAATCCGACAATTCGGAAATTCGGAAATCCGAAAATCCAAAAATTCGAAATTCGGAAATTCAGAAATCCAAAAATTCGGAAATTCGGAAATACGAAAATACGAAAATCCGAAATTCGGAAATCCTAAAATACGAAATTCAGAAATTCTAAAATTCTAAAATTCGGAAGTCCGAAAATCCGAAATTCGGAAATCCGAAAATTCGAAATTCGGAAATTCGGAACAGCTTTCCCACCAGGAGAACACAATGGTCCAGCAGGAGGGTTTCTGCATCAACACGGTCTGTGTTGATGGGGGAATCAAGCAAATTTCTCTCTTGCAGCCCATGGTTGTCTAAGCCAAATGTCAAAGAGATCAAATTATACAAATCCATGTAGCAGAGAAATCCTAAAAATGCATCACACCCCAACCTAAACACGCCTCAAAGCAGATCATTTGCTTTACATCAGTTACCCTTAAGCACCCCCCCCCCCCCCCCAGGAAAATAACACTTTCACTGGCATTTTTACAAGCTTTCTTTATGTTTCTTACATGCTTTAAGAGTGTTGCAAAAACACATATTATTGGGCGTTGCTTCATTCTTCAAAATCAACACATGTGTGAACTAGCCCTAAAGGTTAATGTTAGGGTTCATGCACACGGCCATAAATAAAATTGTGTTTTCATCAGTAACAGGGATCACAGGCAGCCAACTACCCCAGACAAAAAAAACCTTCCCCAATACAGCCGCAAAGAAAAACATAACACAAATTATTTGGCAAATAATAGTCGCGGTACTTTAATGGAATTAATTGCAATTAACATTCAAAAACCAGGAAGATGTAAATTAAAACTTAGTAAATTACAAAGACCAAAGACAGAAGCTGGGTTGGCCTTCTCGGATTTATATTTATATTATCTGGCAGGGCAACTGAAGCACTTAAGATCATGGGTAGGACAGGAAAAAAAAAAACAAGGATAGAGGAATATCTATTGAGTAAAGTAGATGACCTATTGGTGGGATTAGAAATAAAGGATTTGAGGAGAGTGGGAGTAAAAATTCCCTCTCTAAAAATGGCTAGGACAGTATGGAGGGAAGCAAAAAAACTGACGGGTTTTACTGATATTCCAATAGAAACCGCCTTGTGGAACAACCCAAAATTTGAACATCTGGAAACATTTGAAGATAGTACATTTTGGAAGCAGAATAAGATAATAACTATTGGTCAGCTGTATGATAAAAATATAATATTAACTTATGAAAACTTGTGTAAACAATACAATCTACCGAGTAAACAGTTCTATAGATATCTTCAGCTTAGACAGGTGCTTCAGGTACAGTTCAAAAATATCTAAATATCTCCTTATAGGTATTTTGAGATCACAGGGACCAAAGGGATTAATATCTAAGCTCTACTCACATTTGCTACAGAAGAAAATAGGAGGCGAACCATTGAGAATAAGGGATAAATGGCAGGAGGCTATCGCAGACATGAGCAATCATGAACGAAGTCTGCACCTCTCACTTGAAAGTATCCCCGGCAATGAACAATAGGATAATACAGCTAAATATAATACATCAGACGTATTTGGCTCCAAATAGATTGCATAAAATGGGGAGGATGTCCAAACCAAAATGTACTAGGTGTGGGCAGGGGGGAGCAGACTTCCTTCATGTAATGTGGTATTGTGGTAAAAGAGGGAAATATTGGCAACAGGTGGTCAGTAAAATAGAAAAAGTTCTAAATAAATCTATTTTGGCCAAACTGGAACTCTGTTTGCTGGGGGTATTAAGGGAAGAGAGAGGTAACAGATATAACACGATTTTCTTGCGGGAGGTATTATTTTTGGCAAGAAAACAAATAATGGAAAAATGTAACCAGCCACATCCTCCGACAGTAACTCAATGGGTGAGAGCAGTAAATCAGGTCTTACCTTATGAAAAAATAATGTATGAACAAAGGGGAAACGGGCAGAGATACGAGAACATATGGGCAAAATGGAATAGAACATGGTTAACAATGGATACAGGAATACCGGAAAATATAGTATAAAGTGACTATAGGTGGTTGAAAGAGAGTGGAATGAATGAGAGGAAAAAATGTAAATGTAATCAGAATTATATGAAGAACTGTAAAAGGATATAAAATGTAATCATGTAAACTATTATGTAAGGAAAAAGATTTTGTAATAAAGAGTATTGAAAGAAAAACATTCAAAAACCATAAATATTTAGTATTTATCATTCAATGATGTATAAAGTTAATATTTAATATCTATATAAGCTCAGTTATTAGAACTCGAGCCATATTGAACTAAAAGAACAATAATTGTCCCCCCCCCTAGTAATCCAGGGTGACCAACCACATAAAGCACCAGCGACAAGGGGTGGAAGGGAGGGTAGCTCTTTTGTCAAGGCTTGACCAACTGTGAAATAACTAGGAGCTCTTCGCTATTTATATGGATCCTAGGAATTCTAGAAAATTACAGGAATTCTGATTGGATAATTAATTCTCCTCAGGATTTAAAGAGACGGTATGCTTTTTCAATAAACGCTATTAAAATTCATATAACACAAGCAGATAGGGGCAGGGCTGCCGCAAGCCCATGTAGGTGGGCCAAAACACCTGTGCCTTTCCTTTACATTATTTTTTAAATTCTTTTTTATTATGGATCTGAACGCAGATCTATTGTTTTCTATTAGTTCATACACATGCATAAAGATCAGTAAAACTGAGATGCATTCAGATCCTTAAAATCTAAGATCCTTAAGAGTCTGAGGTAAGTAATTTAGGCATATATGTGTGTAATTGCGTGAAAACGTGTAAGCACATTTACAAAAATTTTTTTATAAGTACATGAGCACATTGACATGCTTATACAGGTGTAAACACATGCACTTTACAGACCACACTTGCATTTTTCATGCCAGCAAGATCCCATGTTTATGAACAGTAACTTTATTACAGCCATATGCATTGAGCTTCAATGTGGTTTTACATACTTTTTTTACGTGTTCTTTCATATTTTTATTACTGTAGAAAATATAGAGATTTCCATCTAACCACTAGAGGGATATCTGTATGTTACACTAATTTGTGCCTCCCTGCTACATGTTGAGATAAAATATCAGCCACAGTGAGTGCAATGTTTTCAGCATGTCAGCGTGTAAGCATTCGCTGACAATACCAAGTCCCTGAAGATGAACCCTTTTGAGGGAAATAGCGATAAAAAGGTAGACTCACATGGCAGCAAGGCATCCTCAGCAGTCAATCTTCCATGAGGCAACAACAGCCCTAGGCTGGTCTTCTGCAGCAATCAGCCAAACATTTAAAGAGACATCCCAGAGAGATGCCATAAACACCGTAACATGTCAGAACACAATAAAATAATGATACATACCTACAAGCATCCCATACAGTTTCATTATGAGAGGTGCCAGTAGAACTTCAGAACAGAAAGCATTTTTTAATCTTTTTTAAACAAATATCTCTGCCCCTATGTACTGTACATGCATAACTGTATATACACAGTTGTATGTATATACAAAAAGACAGTATTTAAAAAAAAAAGATTTAGCGGTCAATTTACTAAGAGTTAAATAATGGCTCATAAAATGTGGTAAAATACCGCAAGCAGTAACAAATGTGCAAGTGTTCAGTTCGTTAAGAATTTCGATTTAGCTGTAATTACCGCATTATCTAATGCAGTAAGTTACTGCATTGAGCGGTATGATTTCAGATTTTTGGTGCTGAAAGCGGTACCATTATTTTGCATGGAAATTTGGCATTTTATATTGTAGGCCTGTAATTCTTAGCCTGGGTTCACACCTATGTGAATTTGCAGCGGCCTAAAACATGATGCAAATTCGCAGGACATTTCAAAATACATTGTTTTCAATGAGGCATGTTCACATATCTCCGGTGCATGCGCACTGCGCATTGCAGAAAAACCGCGCGCGACTTTTGGGCAGTGCGGTGCGGATCAGGTGCGAATTCAGGCCCATTATCTTCTATGGGCATGCATCTGATTCGCACCTGACTTGCGTTGTGAACAAAAATTCACAAGTCATTGTACTACTTCTGAGGGGGAAGTCCACGCCAAATAAAAAAAAAAAAAAAAAAAAACAGCATCCCCTCTCCAGGAGCATACCAGGCCCTTAGGTCTGGTATGGATTTGAAGGGTACCCCCTACGCCGAAAAAACGGCGTGGTGGTCCCCCCACAATCCATACCAGACCCTTATCTGAGCACGCAGCCTTGGAGGTCATGAAAGGGGGTGGGGACGAGCGAGCGCCCCCCCTCCTGAACCGTACCAGGCCGCATGCCCTCAACATGGGGGGGTGGGTGCTTTTGGGAAGGGGGGCGCCCTGCGGCCCCCCACCCCAAAGCACCTTGTCCCCATGTTGATGAGGACAAGGGCCCCTTCCCGACAACCCTGGCCGTTGGTTGTGGGGGTCTGTGGGCGGGGGGGCTTATCGGAATCCGGGAGCCCCCTTTAATAAGGGGGCCCCAGATTCCGGGCCCCCACCCTATGTGAATGAGTATGGGGTACGATGTACCCCTACCCATTCACCTAAGGTGTAAAAGTGTAAATTAAAAAAAAACACACAAATTTTAAAAAATATTTTATTGCACTGCTCCGGGGGTCTTCTTCCGTCTTGGGGGGTCTTCTCGCTGCTCTCTTCTGCTCTTTTACCTAGCTCTTTCACGAGCGGAAGAGCCCGGCTTTCTTCTTTATCGTCGCCGCCGTTGTCTGGGGGTCTCGTTCCGCCTTCGGGGGTCTTCTGGGGTCTTCCGGGGTCTCTTCTGTTCTTGCCGCTGTCGTCGCCTTCTACTAAAAGTCATTTACCATCGGTGTCAGCTATGTCAATGTAAAAGATGTTAATCAGTTAGTAAAACACCCCAATGTTGCTAAATCAGATGAAAAATATGTGACACCATCAATGCCATTCAGAAAAAGCAGCTTTGGCGAGTTGTCTTCACCACATCTAGATGTTTAAATGCATTGAATTGCTGCCATGTGATTGGCTTATTAGTAATTTGTGTTACCAAGCAATTGAACAGGTGTACCTAATAAAGTGGCCGGTAAGTGTAAGTGTATATATATATATATATATATATATATATATATATATATATATATATATATATATATATATATATATATATATATATATATACAGTATACACACTATATATATATATATATATATATATATATATATATATTTCAAGGGTCTTCTGGATGGTATGATGACATCATTGGTTCTTCTTTTTTTTTCTCTGGTAGGCCTTACTGCTGCAGTGAATGTCAGAAACATAATGACATGTGAGTGACATTTATTGCAGTAGTACGGTATGCTTAGGTCACTGTAAAAAAGCATCCACAGGGGGTGTGTCCATGACAGCCTGGGCTAATATGAAATTACTTGAATGATGCTAGCAGTGGTGACAGCTAGTGGTGAAAAGGAATTGTTGTAGGGGAGGCTCTGGATTGAAGGTGAATATTTCAGCAAACGCATTCCTTTTTAAATTTATTTTAATTCACTTTTTTTTCTTTAGCTGGAGTTCTGCTTTAAGGAACCTGCACTAGCGTATGACTGCAAATACTGCAGGCAAAATTGATAGTTGGGTATCATGGCTGACAATATTGTATTTACCATCCAACAGGGAAACTGAGTTTCAGTTAGAAGAAAAACTCTGAGAATGTGGGGAAATGCATGCAAATAATTTGGTTGAAGAAATGGCTAACCTTCAGGGTTCATTCTGGATCTCCGACTCTCCTGAAAACAGCTCTAAATTGATCTCTCTGTACCTATCCATCTTTGCACATCAGGTTCCTAATTCTGAGATCCATCTTCCCTCTGACAAGCAACACTATGGATTAAGAGTGAAATCATGCATATACAAGTCACAAATCACTGAAAAGATTTGCCTCTGGCTTGCTTGTTTGATGTCTCTAGAGAAATTTCTCAGAAACTGCTGGAGTATAGATCTTCTCCAAGATTGAAGTGCCTGAGATATTAAATCCCCATGGTCCAACCTAAACCTTCTTACCTTAACACAGTAATTGCAAGGCAGCTCAAGAGAAGGAGGGTTAGACTATCTGGTTTCTAGAGGAAATAATTTATCGGAACAGCTCCCAGTTATTTCCGAAATAGAATTCGGAATTATGAGTCTCTCTGGTTTTTGACAGTGGAGATGAAGATGGTATTGAATTTCTGTAACAGTCCACATTGTATTTCTTACTAATGCAACAAAGTCATTCTATAAATTTTTTTTTTACTAATATATATATATATTTTTTTTTGTAAATCTCTCACAGGTTGTCACAGCTATTGCCTTGTGATGGCTCTTTGTAAGATGTCTGGTACATATACACATTGGGTTTTGTCAAGAGTCTTTAAAACGTGAGTGTCAATGAGAGTTCATATCATACTAAAAAAAAAAAACATTTTAATGAAAGTAGGAATCTGCAGGTTTAGATAGAAATGTAGAATGTTAGAAAATAATAGGGTGCCCTTCTTTATATATTATATACGGGACATAAACCTTGCAGAGAAAGCCATCTCATTACTTTAGGTTCATCCATAAATGATGTTCAACAATTTTTATGCAATAGACCCCCTATTATATCCCATAACAAAACTCTGCCAGTCCAGAAAATTATATTACATACAGTAGTATTTGCCCAGCCCAAAATTACATAGCATCTGCTTGTTAAAAAATACATCACATAGTATCTGCTCTGCCCACCCCAATATGACATCAGATACTATCTGCCCACTCCAAAATGACATCACATAGCATGCCCCCCAAATTGACATCACATAGCATCTTACCACCCTAAAACTACTTCCCAAGCATAGGCGTGCACACAGGGTGTGCCAGGTATGCCTCTGCACACCCTAATCACCCCGTGTGGTGCAGATTCCCCATTTACACCCCTGATATTCCACCCTAACAGGGCTCCTAAGAAAAATTGTACAAAAATAATTAAAAAAAGTAAAATTGTAAAAAATAATACAAAATCAAATAATAAAAATAAAATAAATAAAATATATAAAAACAGCAGAATGGTCTGTGAGTGGGGTACCCCAGGGCTCTGTCCTGGGACCAGCTATGGAAAGGATATACTAGCCAGTAGAAGATTACATTTGGTATGTGATTGAATAAGTGCAATATTTTAACTGTTTCTTCTAACCTACCATTTAAACGCCTGGGTTTTCCTATACATATCCTGCAAGCTGCAACTTTGTCACAGCCACCAAATGTCTGTATACCTAATGCAATAACAAACATTGAGCAAGGTGTATGCTATATTCAGAAGGAAGATATACTATTGGACTATAGTGTGAGCACTGTCTGAATTTTCCTATAGTTTGCAGCATTCAGTTATAGTTTAAAACTGATAATGAAGTGTGCAAGTACAGTACAGACAGGGTTATACAGGGGGTCCCCTACTTACAAACATCCGACTTACAAACGACTCCTACTTACAATTGGAGGGAGACAACAGGAAGTGAGAGGAAATCCACCCCTAGGAAGGGAAATTCACTCCTGTAAGAGTTAATATGGGGAAAAGGTGTCCCCACTGATGCTTTATCACCAGTCCATGCTTCCCTAACAACCCAAAATTTTCTAAATCCAATTGTCATTGGGACAGAAGGTGAGGTGACATCTTCTGAACAGGGGAACAGACAGCAAAACAAATGTTACAGGGGTGATAACCCTTCTCTATGTTATCTAAAAAACTTAAAAATAGATTTTTTTGGCTGGAGCTACACTTAAAAAATGTACCTGTTCCGACTTACAAACAGATTCAACTTAAGAACAAACCTACAGTCCCCATCTTGTTTGTAACCCGTGGACCCCCTGTATACCCTACCCAGGAAACTACCCAGTCTCCTTTGCAGTCAAATTACAATTTTGGAGTTTTCAGAAAATAGCAAGTAAAAAGAAAAAACATTTTTAATTTTGAGTGATGCTATATGAAGGAGAACATGCAGAAAACAAATAGGTGTTATTCCAATTTGGTTTCAAAAGTGGGAATACAGTTTAAAGAGGCAATTTGAGGCATCTGTGTGTAACTCAAATTCTCTCATAGGGCACCCCAGGAGCTTTGAAACCATGAGTACTGAATTCTGATTTTTTTCATCTCCACTTTAAACCGTTGAGATGGGTTTAATGTGAAGTACCTACTGTATAATGCCCCAACCCCCCCAGGAGTTATACCACCAGCACTGGTTATCAAACACCCAGATCCTTGTTACTCATTTTTGGGGATATAAACACATATATCACCATCACTCTACCTCGGTGCTAACCTCCCTCTGGTATTTTTAAACAATTTCCCAGATTGTGGAGAGCTAAGCAGTGGATCTGAGAATTCAAAACTTGCTATAGTATTTCTAAATTTCCCAAGTATATCAGTTAAAAAAAAAAAATGGATGAACAAATACAATTTGGCGAAGGTCCCACAGCTTGGTGCAAAAAAGCAAAGTCCTTAAAATGCACTTAAATGGTATACATAGACATTAAATGATGAGTGATTTTGTGAGGATTGAGCCTCTGGCTGACAGGCAGTGTTATTGTCTTGGTTGGATTGCTGTGGCTGAGAGACTTATTTTTCAGCAAGATAAGAATGCTATTTTACAATGTCCAAATCTGTTCACATGCGACTTATCTGTTGATGGATTGTCTAAGCACACCTGAATGGCATGTATTGTGTATGTGTCTAGACTAACCTGCACTCCATTAAAGGGAACATATATTCGTTTGAGTGTTTTTTTCACTAGATAAACATGTTAAAGCAATCGGCTTGATGGAAATATTCATTTATAGGCGTTATTTTTTTTTTTTTAAAACCATGTTTGCATGTATAATTATTTTTAATTTAGTATGCATATGGAAACAGCTTTATTTTCTGACACAGCTTTGTTTATAAACAAAGCCATGTGATCACCATGAAGTAAGTGGAAGGCAGGACTGTATTTAATGTTCGTATAGATGCAAACATTTTATAGTACACCTAACATTGAAGGGTCTTAGTCAGGGAGGTGACCAAGAACCCGATGGTCACTCAGACAGAGCTCCAGCATTTCTCTGTGGAGAGGGGAGAACCTTCCAGAAGAACCACCATCTCTGCAAAACTCCACCAATCAGACCTGTATGGTAGTGTTGCCAGACGCAAACCTCTCCTCAGTAAAAGGTACATGACAGCCGGCCTGGAGTTTGCCAAAAGGCACCTGAAGGACTCTCAGACCATGAGAAACAAAAGTCTCTGGTCTGACGAAACAAAGATTGAACTCATGCTTGAATGGCAAGTGTCATGTCTGGAGGAAACCAGGCACTGCTCATCACCTGGCCAATACTATCCGTATAGTGAAGCATGGTGGTGGCAGCATCATGCTGTGGGTATGTTTTTCAGCAGCAGGAACTGACAGACTAGTCAGGATTGAGGGAACGATGAATGTATAGTGACATCCTTGATGAAAACCTGCTCCAGAGCGCTCTGGACCTCAGACTGGGGCGTAGGTTCATCTTCCAACAGGACAACGACCCTAAGCACACAGCCAAGATAACAAGGGAGTGGCTATGGGACAACCCTGTAAATGTCCTTGAGTGGCCCAGCCAGAGCCCAGACTTGAACCCGATTGAACATCTCTGGAGAGATCTGAAAATGGCTGTACACCGACGCTCCCCAACCAACCTGATGGAGCTTGAGAGGTCCTGCAAAGAAGAATGGGAGAACCTGTCCACAAGTAGGGATTGCCAAGCTTGTAGCATCATACTCAAAAAGACTTGAGGCTGTAATTGGTGCCAAATGTGCTTCAACAAAGTTTTGAGCAAAGGCCTGTGTATATTTATGTATATGTAATTGTTTCATTTTTTTTATTTTTAATAAATTTGCAAAGATTTCAAACAAACTTCTTTCACGTTGTCATTATTGGGTATTATTTGTAGAATTTTGAGGAAAATAATTAATTTAATCCATTTTGGAATACGGCTGTAACATAACAAAATGTGGAAAAAGTGAAGCGCTGTGAATACTTTCCGGATGCACTGTATTACAGTTTTACTGACACATGTCAAAGTTACAAAACTGGGTTCAGTCGTTAAGATTTGTTTTATTTTCCAGTATGAAGGCATTAAAAAGGGTAATTCCTCCTCCCCTTTAGTCTCATGCACAAGGATGTTTTAAAAAAACAGGCTGTAAAGCTAGTACAGACGCCAGGAAAAAAGCAGCGTTAAAAACGCGTTTTTTTCCGCGTTTTGCATTGAATTCAATGCACGTTAAGCCGCGCTAGCTTTTACCAACATCACCCGGTGACCACGCCCCATGCCTATATAAATCGTTGCGCCCCGCGTACACTGCATTACAGCGGGAGAGAGCGTCGTGTCAACATCGGAAGAGAGAAGAGAGAAGACAACGGCGGCGGCGGAGAGGGAAAAGACCGGGCCAACGCTGGTAAAAGAGCTGGAAGAAGATAGTGGAGGAGCCTGGCAGAAGGCACCAAAGAGCGGGAGAAGACACCAGAGAGCTGGAAAAGAGGCCGGAGAAGTCGGAAGACACCCCTGAAGTCGGAAGAAGACCCCCGGAGCTGCCTAATAAATCACTTTAAAAACCTGTGTAGTGTTTTTTTTTTAATTGACACTTTTCCCCCAGGTGAATGGGTAGGGGTACAATGTACCCCTTACTCTTTCACATAGAGTGGGGTGCCGGGATCTGGGGGCCCCCAGATTACGATAAGCTCCCCGCCCGCAGTTGTCGGGAAGAGGCCCTTGTCCTCCTTAACATGGGGACAAGGTGATTTGTGGTGGGGGGGGCCCGCAGGGCGCCCCCTGCCCCAAAGCACCCACCCCCCATGTTGAGGGCATGCGGCCTGGTACGGCTCAGGAGGGGGGGGCGCTCGCTTGTCCCCACCCCCTTTCCTGACCGGCCGGGCTGCATGCTCGGATAAGGGTCTGGTATGGATTGTGGGGGGATCCCACACCATTTTTTCAGTGTAGGGGGTTCCCCTTAAGATCCATACCAGACCGAAGGGACTGGTATCGTCTTGGGGGGAACCTCACGCAAATTTTTTTTAAATTTCCGCTGGGTTCCCCTTCAAGATTCTCAGCACACAAGTTGCACCGCAAGTCGGATCTGGTACGACTTCTAGTCAAATCAATGTGCTCCCATAGGGAACCATTGGTTTTGAATAGAGACAGAAACGCCGGACGAGGCTTAACACAGCGTTAAGCCTCGTTAATTCGCGTTTAACACCTTTTGCCGGCGTCTGATGTCTTTACAGCTCTATCGCTAGAGCCTCAGAACGCACTGGTCCTGGGGTTTTTTTACAGCTTAAAAATGCCTATGCCATTTTCAGCTCAAAAACACCTAGGTGGGCATGAAGCCATAGACTAACATGGACAGGCGTTTAAAGCTGCAAAAAACACTTAAAAAAGCGGCTATGAAAACGTCTGTGTGCATGAGGCCTTAAAGTCTCTTATTTATCCTTGGAAACAGATTCATGCCAAATATCATCTTTATAAACAAAGCAAAGATATTTACATTTATGTATAAACTGTTTATTTAACCAGGTAGCAGAAAGAGGAATTGTCACATGCAAAATTCTGGAACCCACACCAAACTATTTACCTTTCATTATTTCAGAGTCCTGCTGGTCCTGCATTGTACGTGATGACGTCAAAGTGTGACTGATACATGCAGCATCATCAAGACAAGCAGCTTTGGGGGACCAGTTGCACAGAGAGGAAGAGCCTGTAGGAGAGAAGGGTAAGGTAAGTAAAAAAAGTTCAGCCTTAAGGCTCATTAGACTTGAGTTAGGGAATGTTCAAACAAGTGGTTGAGCTGTGTTTTTAAAGCCACCCCCCTCCTTTAGGCTAAAAAGGCAGCTGAGGACGGGGTTTACATGCCGTGGTCGCAATGCTTTGCTTTTCACCTGTGGCAAAAACAATCACTCCTGTCATGTTAGGAGGGCAGTACCACCATAAAAAAGACCCATTCAAACACATCGGGAAATGCCGCGAATGCCCCAGAACCATGGTTGTGGCACATTGGTGCAGCAAATATGGGGTTAAAATTAAAAATTAGGAGGCCTCATATCAAAGCGTTTACCCCAACTTGTTCATTCCCCGACTTAGCTGGGGTAGGCGGAACACTTTGCAGGAGGTGGGTCAGCCATGCCCATTGACCTTTGACCTCTGGGGAACACAGCTGCTGACCTTTGACCTTTGGAGAAGGTCTCTATTACAATCCCTGAGTCCTAACCTTGTTCTTCAAGGGGAAACCCTAACCCTAACCCCTAACCCCAACCCCTAACCCCAACCCCTAACCCTAACCCCAACCCTCACCCTAACCCTCACCCTAACCCTCACCCTCACCCTCACCCTAACCCAAACCCTAACCCCCTAACCATAACCCCCTAACCATAAACCCATAACCATATACTCCTCACCACCTGTCAAACACCTCTGAAAAGTGATCTGAACATGGATTGTTTTTCAGAGGCACAGCAGTTTAGACACAAGTCTGAACTTAGCCTTACAATTTAAAAAAACCCAATCACTGGAATGTCATATAAGCTGTCACATGTCAATGCAAGTAGTTTTCAATATTTTAATTAAAATAATACCTGACGATCCTGCCATCAAAGTCTTTTTTCAGGCACTTCCTGTTATAGAGTGATAACACTCTGTCCCTGTCTCCAGCGGTGCTCTTGTATTGTCACCCTGTCACACAGGCTTCCAATGAAGACTAAACACACATCGGGGTTGATTTACTAAAGGCAAATAGACTGTGCACTTTGCAAAGTGCATTTTTGATTGCACTTGATTGGAGGATGGAAGTCAGCAGATATTCTGCTCATTTACTAAGCTCTGGAGCAACTGCACTCTTCAAACTGCGCAATGGGGTGGATTTACTAAAACTGGTGCACTGAGAATCTGGTGCAGCTGTGCATGGTAGCCAGTCAGCTTCTAACTTTAGCTTGTTCAATTATGCTTTGACAATAGAACCTGGAAGCTGATTGTTGTCTATGCAGAAGCGAGCCTAATTTTTCACTCTCCAGCTTTAGTAAATAAACCCCATAGTATTTGACCATTGTGTCAGCATGGTCCCCTGGTGTTACCATAAGAAAACTTGCCCTGAATCACATGAGTGCATGCATATAGGGAGGACGTGGCTGCAGGAGATTAAAAGCACCGGGGTGCAACAACTGATGAAAAAAGGTTAAAAGTATTTTATTGCAATACGTAAGTGACTAGCACTTCCACCTAGCAGCATTAGAGTCGTTGGTTTGAATCCCTGTTTTTATCAAATAATGTCATTCAGTAAGGGTTTACATCTATATTCAAAATTGTGAATTGCTCGCAATGGGTTACTGTGCTATGCACTTCTCTCTGTGCTTTCCTAAGCAAGTCTGACCGTATTTGTAAAGTCCTGATTCTGTTAGAATAGCAGGGAGAAGTGTTTACACCTAGGAATTCGAAAAAGTTGTCATCTTCCAGCAATAAAACCTTCATTAACTCTTGAAAATTCTATTTTCAGTTGACAGTTCACTCACTTTCCTGCCAGTGCAGAGCAGATGGAACCCCAAGAGGTGAAGTTATCATCCATTTTGAAATCTTTTTGAACTCTCGATATATTAATGCGCCAGCAGAGAGAAGCAGAGGATGCAGTGATAGAACGTTTGTGTACACAAGCCATAATAAAGTGTTCTGTGCCATCATAAAGAAAGAAATAAAAATCAAAAATGTTATTTTTCTGACCTTCTGTGTGACCTGAAGTGGCGATTCCAATCCCTTGGGTTTACCATTCTACTATTGTAATAAATGAAACAAACATAATGGTATATAAATCATAGAGGGAGATAACAGTGATGGGTATGTGTATTTCCCTAGACAAGTCATTGAAAGCACAACTCGGGGATTGAATTCAACTGCCAAAGATTGAATGTAATCATTTTCATAATGGATACTTGAAGGGAAAATATTCCCTGCTCATTCCTTATTCTTTTACATTTGTATACTAAACATTCTGTGCAGCACATACTGGTGTGAGAGTGCTCATTTCATTAAATAGGGGTGTAACAGGATGCATAATCGGCCAAATGGCCAGAAAGAATGTAACTGTAACTTGCAGTTTACTAAACAGGTGCAACGTTGGAATCAATAATCCAAAATAGTAGACATGTGCACAACAAAAAAATTTGTTTATTTTTGTTTACGTTGATTCGTAACGATTCGCAAATCGTCGGTGTTCGTATTCGTAGTTTCATAGTTAGTAAGGTTGAATAAAGACATCAGTCCATCCAGTTCAACCTGAGTGTCTACAATTGTCCCTATCCCTGTACATTGCACACTCACATCGGCCCCTACCCTCAAGGAGCCCACAATCCAAGTTCCCCATTCATATATGGGCCAATTTTTTGGACAGACGCCAATTAACCTACCTACATGTCTTTGGATTGTGGGAGGAAACTGGAGTACCCGGAGGAAACCCACTCAGGCACAGGGAGAACATGCAAACTCCAAGCAGGTAGTGTCGTGGTTGGGATTCAAACCAGCGACCCTTCTTACTGCTAGGTGAGAGTGCTAACCACTACACCACTGTGCCGCCCTAGTTTGAAGAGTGCAGTTGCTTCAGAGCTTAGTAAATGAGCAGAATATGTTAAAAATATACAGAATATATTAAATGTTTAAAACTTTTTTTTCTCTTTAATTATCATGTATTAATATTATTTTAAAGTTTTATTATTTATTTATTTATTTATATTATATTCGGATTACCTAATTTTTTCCCCTTTTATAGGTTGAACTGGATGAACTTTTGTCTTTTTTCAATCAGAGTAACTATGTAACTATTATTTTTATTCTTTATTTTATTTAGTTATTTTTTTACATAACTTTTATTGCTATCATATAGGTGACCAATAGCCCCAATGTGATAGCATATAGGTGACAGGTAATCTTTATGAAACATCCAAGAACTATTAGACCCTGGATTTCTCCTCTGTACTCTGCTGCAGCTGATAGAAACACAGATCTTGTTCCATCAGCTGCTTCCCCAAGCACTGCTCCTGTAGAATGACAGTACTGATCCAGGAAGTGACATCATACACATCACTTCATGGTCTTTGCTCAGATAGGAGGCTTAGTGGATGGATGTCCGTTGAGCTCCCACGGTCCTTATCAGTGACACCCGCCATGACCGCACCGGGCCTGCAGGTGGGATGGTAAACACGGTGGAGGGTCGTGCGGGGGCACATTGTGGCAGTCGTGACAGTCGGCTTTGGTAAAGTACACACACTCCCAGCTGGTATAGTGGTCGGGAGTGTCGTAAAAAACACATGGCCGCGACAAGGTTCAAAGTCCAAATCCCCGGCATATGGCTGGGGATTCAGATTTTACTGCCCCCTCTATCCTGGCGCCCTAAGGCAGCTGCCTAAGCGGCCTTATGCTAGCACCAGCCCTCAGGAAAACATGTAATTGCATTGCATGGTCTCTATACATTTCTATAGCAAAAGAGAGTAAGGTTGAGAATCACTACTTCAGTAAAACAGTTCAGAATAGTACTTATCCTCCTAAACAGCAATCCTCTCAATGAAGTCCAGGGAAGCTCTGGTAACACAGGTGAACAGGTGGAGGCCCAAGAACACAGAGGGGCCACCCCCCTGGAACATCCCGGTTCTGATAGTAGAAATCCTCTCACCTGGTTTTACATCTCTTTTTCAATTTCCTCATCAGGTTTTTTAGAAATATTAATTTTCTTGTCATAGTGAAAAAGAAAAAGCAGCTCTGACTGCAATGTTCTCCTTTTCTCTATTGCTGTGTCCTGCAGTAATTCCATTCCACCACTAGCTGTCCTCAGACTTCTATGTTGAATGACGCCCAGCAGGAACATCACCACAGCCTAAATTGCAATTGTACTTATGTACAAGTCAGGGCCGATCTGAAGGCGGGGGAAGAAACATAGTGTGCCGCTCATTAGTACAGCAGCGCACGAGGAGGTGAGGGAGAGGGGAAATGTACTTATGTACGAGTCCCAAGCAATTCTATAATAGATTAGTATAGACCCCCCCAGGACAAACCACCCCCCCCCACATGAATATTAAACAGCAAAGTGAAGAAACAACCAATGTCCTATGCAATCCTGTATGCTTCACAACACAGTCCATCAAGAATTTTCAACCATTAACAAGTCCCCTAAGTGCTAAATAGGCAGGTGACATGTCCTCTTTATGCTACATTTTTAGATCACATATATTGTAATACATGTTTAAGCTGGCCAACTGTGTCAAAGTAACCCCTCTTCTGGCCAGTCCTACACTGCTTTGCCACTGTAAATGCTACGGTGGACACCATGCCAACCTGCGGCATAAAGGCACAAGGTAGGGAGAGCTACTACATTCAGCTCTGGTCACTGACCTGTATTACAACAGAGAAAAGATATTACTTTGACACAGTTGGCCAGCTTAAGCATGTATTACAATATATGTGAACTAAAAATCTCTGCTTTTCATTGCATAGTTGCTGGAAAGGGTGTATAGCGGTGTGCAGAAGGTCCATCCAGAATTTGTAGTGTTAGTATGTCTTCACACCCCTTTAGCACCAGATAGTTTAAATACATGTGAAAGCTATTGGGATTTCAGCACAGGTATATCTTTTCTCTAGATCCTTTTATGGAGACATAAGGGATTGATTCCAGACTCCCTGTCATTCCTGCTCTCCACTGCAGCTAATCAAGCACAGATCATGCTTGATTAACTGCTTCCCCCAGGTATAGTAGCCAGTGAATTACAGCTCTGAACCCAGAAGTGGTATAATACTTCCAGATTTAATAGTTGCAGGGGGGAGCTGGGAACAGAGGTTTTCCAACCTACCCCTGTTCTCAATCTAGTTTACTCTGGTTCCAGGCTTACTGTAGGGAAAATGAGACACAGGTAACCACCATGGGCTCTGGCGACACAGGAGGTGGGGTTGCACACCTTCAGAGCACCATAAAAGTAATCTAGAGCTGCCTGGGTCTGAAAGTCCATCATCGCCTTAAAAAAAAAAACAATCCAC
Source organism: Lithobates sylvaticus (assembly GCA_028564925.1). Taxonomy (NCBI): domain Eukaryota; kingdom Metazoa; phylum Chordata; class Amphibia; order Anura; family Ranidae; genus Lithobates; species Lithobates sylvaticus. The sequence continues at coordinate 466,550,580 of CM053028.1, forward strand.
ACTAAATTCAGCCCTGCAGCAGCAGCCATAAGCTTCCATTAAACGCTTGAATACCAGGACATTTATAAACATACCTTGGTAGATAATGGGGTTAAAGAGTCTCATAAAAATTTAGAAACAATGGCTTTGCAAAAAGCACAACCAAACTGGCAGGTGGGTGTATGAATGTCATCTGGTCCACCGTTATTTAGTAGCAATACTATCCCCATTATGGACTTGAGTGCCACCATTTTCCTTTGTATGTACAGCCCTGAAGAAGGTTTCATAGATTTATAGGTTTCATCATATTTACATTTATTTATATATTCAGATTTATAGATTTATGAAGGTTTCATAGATTTTCATAATAGATTTGCCTTGTCTTTGTCCCCAGTCCCCAACTCTGAGTTTTCTTGTAAAAAAGGCCTACATGGTCCGACCTGATTTTTTTACTATCATTTTTTATTTATTTTTTAGAAAAGACAGTTTTATATTTTTGATCTGTGTTAGCATCTAGTTTCAATGCAATTACTACAGCAATCTAGTTTAATAGTATTTGAAACACTATAATTGGTCATGATCTTATTTTTTCTAGATTCCATTACAATATGCTAATAATGCAAATCTTCTAATAAGATTAGTGTATAGATGTTTTTGTTTCAGCCTTTAGATAGAAGAAGATCTGTCATATTTCAGGCTGTCATGCACCCCTTTACAATAAACATTTTCATTGGAATCTAAAAAGAAATTTGATTGTATGAAATGTTGCTAAGAGCCACATGTTTTACCCTACTAACTAGTGTAGCACTGACCCCCGAAGGAACTGCTGAATTTATTTGGGCCTGTACTCTGCTAATGAACCCCCGCTGATTTGGCTCAGTCCCCTTGACACAGCTGGGGTGCAAATTAGACATGTGCACAACAAAAAAATTTGTTTATTTTCGTTTCGTTTTTTTAGTTTCCGAAAAAAAATCTTTTTTTTTCGTTTCGTTTTTTTCGTTTCGGTTGATTCGTAACGATTCGTACATTCGTAAGTCGTCGGTGTTCGGATTCGTAACGATTCGTACATTCGTAAGTCGTCGGTGTTCGGATTCGTAGCGATTCGTAAGTCGTTGGTGTTCGTATTCGTAATGATTCGTACATTCGTAAGAGTTATTTTTTCGTTGATTCGTTTTTTCGTTAGTTTAATTTTCGTTTATTAGTTTATTCGAAATTCAGATGCATTCGTATTTATTCGTAGATTCGTAACATTCGTAGATTCGTAATTTGAGCATAATTCATAATTTTATGTAATGTGTGCTATTATTAAATTTTTATAATTTACGAATCGAAAAAAAAAAGTTACGAATCGAAAAAAAAAGTTACGAATGTACGAATTTTTTCGTTCAATCTATTCGAAGCACGTTAAGCAGCACCATTGTAAGGGACACGGAAAATTACCAATTCAACAAAAAAAAAGTTACGAATCAAAAAAAAAAAGTTACGAATCGAAAAAAAAAGTTACGAATGTACGAATTTTTTCGTTCAATCTATTCGAAGCACGTTAAGCAGCACCATGGTAAGGGACACGGAAAATTACCAATTCAACAAAAAAAATTACGAATGTACGAATTTTTTCGTTCATTTTCGACAAAATTCAACAAAAAATAAAAAGTTACGAATCGAAAAAAAAAGTTACGAATGTACAAATTTTTTCGTTCAATCTATTTGAAGCACGTTAAGCAGCACCATGGTAAGGGACACGGAAAATTACCAATTCAACAAAAAAAAATTACGAATGTACGAATTTTTTCGTTCATTTTCGTTGTTCCTTTTTTTTCGTTTTTCGGATTTTCTTCATTCGTACATTCGTTGTTTCTAATTTGTTTTTTTGGATTTTCGTTGTTTTTTGTATTCGTTTGATTCGAACGATTCGTTAATCGGATTCATACGATTCGAACGATTCATTATTCGGATTCGTTTGATTCGAACGATTCGTTCATTCGTACGAAAACGAACGAACGAAAAAAAACGAAAAAAAAACGAAAAACAAAAAAAACAAAATGAATTGCACATGTCTAGTGCAAATGGTGAAGAATAAACCCCACAATATACAATATAATGACAGTATACCTTGGTTATCACCTGGGTATCCAATGACTCCACCTGCTGGAAAGACAATACTCCACACCAAAGTACTTAACCAAAAGTGTATTTTACTATGGTTATGATAAGGTGGTAATTACAGTAGTTGTGCTATCACATCAACGTAACGTAACAGTACCGTAAATCTAAACAACAGATAAATATAGCATAACTACAAGGGAGCTCCCCCTAATTCAATTCTAGGTGCAAGGCCTTGCAATAACACACAGTCTTTAATCTTCTTTCTTCTGCTAGCTATAAAAGTCTGTAATGATTTGTAATATAAAAAGTGAGATAATAAGGGTTAACTTAAAAGGGATCCTGGAACTGTTCCTGGAGATACTCCAATTGTTATTGTCTCTGGTGTGACACAGTGCTAAAATGCCATGAGGGTAGGCTTTAGGCCTGCCTAATGTCAGTCTTTGTTACATCCTCCTCCATGGGACTACAGGTCCCAGCACCACTGTGTAGAAGTCTAACTGTATGCAAGTGTGTAATAAACTGTGGGCCGCAGCCCGCTCATCAACTGGATCTGAAGTAATGTAGCCACTCAGCTCCGGTGCACTGTGTCTTGCTTCTAGCCGGCCTGCTCCGTCACACCGCACCGCTCTGCAATCTGGACCGGGTCCCTCTAATGGCTCCGACAGGTGTCTCTGGATCTTTCCCTGGTTACTCAGTCTCTCCAGCAATCAGATGAGTAGCAGGATCCGTAATGACTGCGCTCCGCAGTGGCTGTAGGCCGCGCTCTCTGGAGACCTCCTCCGTGGTCTTTACAGGCAGGCCATGCGTCCAGAAAAGAATTAAGATGGCCGCTCGGGGCCCTTTTATATCCTACCCAGCATGCAATTCAGTACAGGGTGACCATGGGTAGGTCACCTGCCATTAGGGGTAGGTAAGGTCATAGCCAAAATGTAAACAACAGTCACTTCCTGTTATATTTTCAACACTATAGAAAGGAAAAATAATTGAAGTCCATTTCCTGTTTTTGGCCGCTAGATGATGCCAAATACTAAGTTATCACATTGTCCATAGGTTTACATATTAAAGTGGATGTAAACTCACTCTCATCCTTTCTAAACTACTGCAATATTGGTTATTTAGAAAGATATACATGCCTCCTGCATGTATACTTATCTGTCAAATGTCTCCCCTCTGTCTGCTATGAGACTCAAAAAACTTCAGATTTTGTGGGTGGGTCTGTTTTCCAGGGCTCAGTGGGTGGAGTCGTGATGTCAGTAGACTCCCCGCCCACCTCTACACTCCCCTTATTAACATGCATTTTCTCCTGTTTATTTCTTACACTGAACTTCTGCTATGATCACTAACATCCAGTCAAAACCCAGAAAAGTCCCCACATGACTTCAGCATGCCAAATCATACTGAGGTGTGGAACAGCCAACCCTTGCAAAGCAGCAGAAGAAAGGTGTGGGAGGGAATTAAAAAATAATGCATGCCTCTTAGGCTAGTGCACAAGATATGTAAATCACCTGCCACTCACAGCAAGGGGGAGGATTTGACAAAGTTGTTCTCTGTTTGTCAAGATTTATCTCACTAAACAATAAATAAATAAATAAATAATAGAGCTGGATTAACTCTTTGTGGCAAGACTGGGCTCAAATGATACTAAATAGTATACTCTACATTATGACATCCAAAAAGAATTTTTTTTTTGGGGTTTACATCCACTTTAAAGCATTAGTAGGCAAAAATATCAGCGCTACACTAGTATACATCCAGCGCAAATACATGACTCAACTGAATCACAAGACAAATAGGACTTCATTAGATACAGGGCCATCTTTAATATTGATTGGGCCCTGGGCAAACATTTTCTTGCCCCCCCTCCTCCATTCTGAGACATACAGAAAATAGCAGGTAGACTCAAAATCAGTTTACTGCAACAGATCGCGCAGCGATTGCAATTGGTTGCCAGAGGTTACAGCCTATCCTTACTGCTCACTGGCTGGTTGCTAGAGGTTACAACACATAATTTCTGCTTGCCGATTGGTTGCTAGAGGTTACTGCACATTATCAGCGCTCATTGATTGGTTGCTAGGGGTTACAGCACATCATTACCTCTCACTGATTGATTGCTAGAGATTACAGCAGATCACTACTGTTCCCTGATTGGTTGCTACAGGTTAATGCACATCATTACCACTCACTGAGCAGTGGAGCAATACCAAATAATTGAGCAAGTAAAGCGGTGCATTAATACACATACTACAGGAGAGGGTCAGAGACTACAAAAATATTACAGGAGAGCATCAGAGACTGTAAAAATATACTCCAAGAGAGCGTCAGAGACTGCAAACATACTGCAAGAGAGCATCAGAGACTGCAAACATACTGCAGGAGAGGGTCAGAGACTGTGGACATACTGCAGGAGACAATTTGAGACAGCAGACATACTACAGGAGACAATCTGAGACTGCGGACATACTACATGATAAAAGGAATGGATGGCTGCACACCGAGGTAGTGATGAATCTCTTTATTGTAAAATCCCTCTCTCAGGGGATCAGGAATTTATTCCTCTGCTGTAGCAAATTGGATATTGCTTTTCTGGGGTTTTTGCTTCCCCTGGATCAACTGTGGGTATAGGATTGTGTATATAGGATTGAAAGATATATGTTTTTTTCCTTTTTCCCTTTTATAGGTTGAACTAGATGGGCTTCTGTCTTCTTTTCAACCAGACTAACTACAGTATGTAATTGTGTAACTGCCTCATTGCCTGTCAAATTCTTTCTGAATGAGATCTGAATATGAATTGCTCTTCAGAGGGCAAAGCATGTGAGAATGAGCCCTTTGGAAGTATATTCCCAAAACAAAAATTTTGTTGCAGAGGATGCCTAAAATCTGACTTGTCTTAGTGCAGACTACTGGGAAAAACAGTGAGCCAATCACACAAGCTGGAAATTACATGTATGGGGAAGTTCTGTACACCAACTGCAGATTGAAAAAGAAAGGTGATTTTTAATAACATTTAACCTCTTGCCATCCAGCCGTCGATGCGGCAGGTTGTCAGGGCTGTGCAAACTGCCGTAGGTGTACGTTGGGCACTTTAAGACCTATAGAGGGCACACGCGGCCACGGCACGATGCTGGAGTCAATGCATGTGGCTGGCAGCCACGATGCCGGCTGGCGACCCACGATCGCTCCTCAGAGAGCCAGAACGGGGATCTGTCAACAGACAGTGATCAGGAACAGCGATTTCTCTCTACTCCTTGTCAGTCCACTCCCCCACAGTTAGAAACACCTTCCTAGGCAACACTTAACCCCTTGATCGCCCCCTAGTGTTAACCCCTTCCCTGCCAGTGACATTTATACAGTAATCAGTGGCTATTTATAGCACTGATCGTTGTATAAATGTCAGTGGTCCCAAAAAAGTGTCAAAAGTGTCCGATCTGTCCGCCGCAATGTCACAGTCCCGCTAAAAATTGCTGATCACCGGCATTACTAGTAAAAAAAAATGTTTTATAATAAAAATGCCATAAATACAGTATCTCACAAAAGTGAGTACACCCCTCATATTTTTGTAAATATTTTATTATATCTTCTCATGCGACAACACTGAAGAAATTACACTTTAAAGTAGTGAGTGTACATCTTGTATAACAGTGTACATTTAGTTGTTCCCTCAAAATAACTCAACACGCAGCCATTAATGTCTAAACCACTAGCAACAAAAGTGAGTACACCCCTAAGTGAAAATTTCCAAATTGGTCCCAATTAGCCATTTTCCCTACACCGGTGTCATGTGACACAAGGTCTCAGGTGTGAATGGGGAACAGGTGTGTTAAATTTGGTGTTATCCCTCACTCTCTCATACTGGTTACTGGAAGTTCATCATGTCACCTCATGGCAAAGAACTCTCTTAGGATCTGAAAAAGAGAATTATTGCTCTACATTAAGATGGCCTAGGCTATAAGCAGATTGCCAAGACCCTGAAACTGAGCTGCAGCACGGTGGCCAAGACCATACAGCAGTTTAATAGGACAGGTTCCACTCAGAACAGGCCTCGCCATGGTCGACCAAAGAAGTTGAGTGCATGTGCTCAGCGCCATATGCAGAGCTTGTCTTTGGAAAATAGATGTATGAGTGCTGCCAGCATTGCTGAAGAGGTTGAAGGGGTGGCAGGTCAGCCTGTCAGTGCTCAGACCATACGCCGCACACTGCATCAATTTGGTCTGCATGGGTGTTATCCCAAAAGAAAGCCTCTTCTAAAGATGCACAAGAAAGCCTGCAAACAGTTTGCTGAAGACAAGCAGACTAAGGACATGGATTACTGGAACCATGTCGTGTGGTCTGATGAGACCAAGATAAAGTTATTTGGTTCAGATGGTGTCAAGCGTGTGTGGCGGCAACCAGGTGAGGTGTACATAGACAAGTGTGTCTTGCCTACAGTCAAGCATGGTGGTGGGAGTGTCATGGTGTGGGGCTGCATGAGTGCTGCCGGCACTGGGGAGCTATAGTTCTTTGAGGGAACCAGGAATGCCAACATGTACTATGACATACTGAAGCAGAGCATGATCCCCTCCCTTCAGAGACTGGGCAATAGGGCAGTATTCCAACAGGATAACGACCCCAAACACACCTCCAAGACGACCACTGCCTCGCTAAAGAATCTGAGGGTAAAGGTGATGGACTGGCCAAGCATGTCTCCAGACCTAAACTCTATTGAACATCTGTGGGGCATCCTTAAATGGAAGGTGGAGGAGCACAAGGTCTCTAACATCCACCAGCTCTGTGATGTCATCATGGAGGAGTGGAAGAGGACTCCAGTGGCAACCTGTGAAGCTCTGGTGAACTCCATGCGCTGGAAAAAAATGGTGGCCATACAAAATATTGACACTTGGGCCCAATTTGGACATTTTCAATTAGGGGTGTACTCAATTTTGTTGCCAGCAGTTTAGACATTAATGGCTGTGTGTTGAGTTATTTTGAGGGGAAAGCAAATTACACTGTTATACAAGCTGTACACTCACTAATTTACATTGTAGCAAAGCGTCATTTCTTCAGTGTTGTCACATGAAAAGATATAATAAAATATTTACAAAAATGTGAGGGGTGTACTCACTTTTGTGAGATACTGTATATCCCTATTTTGTAAACGCTATAACCTTTGCACAAACCAATGAATATATGCTGATTGCGATTTTTTTACCAAAAATATGTAGAAGAATACATATTGGCTTAAACTGATGAAGAAATTCATTTTTTTACTTAGGTATTTTTTAAATATATATTTTTTTCAAAATTGTTGCTTTTTTTTGTTTATAGCACAAAAAATTAAAACTGCAGAGGTGATCAAATACCACCAAAAAAAAGCTCTATTTGTGGGTAAAAAAGGACATTATTTTTATTTGTGTACAACGTTGCATGACCGCGGAATTGTCAGTTAAAACGACGCAGTGCCATATCGCAAAAAATGGCCTGGTCAGGAAGTGAGTAAATCCTTCCGGGCTTGAACTGGTTAAAATAAGGCTTGTGTAGCTATTGTATATGATATATAATTTTTTTTTTTTTTTTATGTGCTGTTTTTTCCCACAGAAGTGGAAAAGTGGACTGTAAAGGAAGCTGAATGATAACAATTATGTGTGATGATGGCGCAGTAATTTAGTACATATCATTTTCACAGAGCAACAATTGTCTTGTTCAGCTAATAAAGTACAGGGGTTGATTTACTAAAACTGGAAAGTGCAAAATCTGGTGCAGCTCAGCATAGAAACCAATCAGCTTCCATTTTTTTTTTTTTTGGCAAATCTTAATTGAACAAGCTGAAGTTAGAAGCTGATTGGCTACCATGCATATCTGCACCAAATTTTGCACTCTCCATTGTAAGATCCCTTTCACACGGAGGCCGTTTTCAGGTGTTTTAGCACTAAAAATAGCGCATGAAAAGCACCTGAAAACTGCCTCCCATTCATTTGAATGGGTGCTTTCACACTGGGGTGATGCGCCTGCAGGGCAGTAGGAAAAGTCCTGCAAGCAGCATCTTTGTGGCTGTAAAAAGTGCTCCAAAAATGCCCATGACCATTCAAAAGTGCCTCGAAAGCACTGCAGAAACCGGGGCTTTAGCTGCTGTTTTAGCAGCGCTTCGGTGTCCAATTTATAACTGCCTTAAAGTGGTTGTAAACTTGAAAAATAAACTAGGCAATTTACCTGGTACAGATAAAAAGTGTTATGCTGCATACACAGGGTCGGAATTTCCGTCATAAAAAGTGTGATGGGATCTTTTGGTCGGATATTCCGACCGTGTGTATGCTCCATCCAACTTTTTCTGTCTGAATTTCCGCCAGCAAAAGATTGAGAGCTGGTTCTCTATTTTTCCGGCGGAAAATGTTCTTGACGGAAATTCTGTTTGTCTGTATGCAATTCCGACACGCAAAAAAGCATGCATGCTCGGAAGCATTGAACTTCATTTTCTTTGCTCATCGTAGTGTTGTACGTCACCGCGTTCTTGGCGGTCAGAGAACTTTTGTGTTACCGTGTGTATGCCAGCCAAGCTTGAGTGGAATTTCGTCGGAAAAGACATCCAAGATTTTTCCGACGGAAATTCCGCTTGTGAGTACGGGACATAACACACAAACCCACAACAGTAAATTCAGTCTGTATATGCAGTAAAGCATGTTTCTTATACTCACTGTGGAACCTAGGGAATTAATCCTCTGCATTGTGTAAAGTCTGTTTGATCCTGTCTCCTCTGATCCTCCCCTTCTTCCACTGTTCCCAAACCATCTCCCGATAGTACAGAGCCTTGGGGGCAAGCTGTACATGCACAGTTTGGTGTGCATTGCTAGAGAGTTTTTTTTTTTTTTTTTCTTGGTAGAGTGCATGTGATCAGCACAGGGCCAATCAGAATTGTCCAGACAGAGGGTGTGGGGTTCTGCAGCCTCATAGGACAGTCAGGGGAGAATTAAATTCCTATTACAAGCTTTAACCAGACACTGATAGAAGCCACAAGACTGCTATCTACTGCTGATGAGAAAAACACTAACATCCGCATGGAAGAAAACCATCGGGCCTTCAGAAAAAAACTCAAGACCAACCCCCTTCTAAGAAGCAGGACAACACAGGACGGATCAAGCGCCTTGAGGCGATTCAGTTCGCATTTGTAGCGCTATACAAGTCATTCATTCATTCATAGGTATTTAGCAGTCTATATTTACCAAAATAATTGCATTTCCATGTTCTGAGTACTATAGGAGACCAGATATAGTGAATGCAGGGTCCTGGGTTTATTAACACTTTAAGCATCAGAGGCCATCTGTCCCCAGTCTTGCAATGTTAAATCCTCTCTGCTTTCTTGCAGTGTTAAAAAGCGACACATTCCAAATTTTTGTGTCGCCACACCCCTGCTCCTGTGACTGACAGACTAGGTATTTCTTTCATGCACAAGCATGAGAGAAGGGGGCGTGTGTCCAGCATTCCCTAACAGATTGCTCCCCCTACCTCCTCCGGCTCACTCACAATTGGCTGCTCCCCCAGCATTATTGGCCATCCTGAAGTCAGGTGGTGCCTTCCACTGGCTCTGATTGGTCGGTACATGTGAGGGGGCATGGCCAGCTGTTGTGGGTTTTGCGGCCCTGCTGTCAGCCCGGAGATCAGTAGTCACACTAGTGTGCTTGTCGGGAGGAGTATAGAGATGGAAGGGGAGTCCACTGGTCTGTGATATTCTGAGGGCTCAGGCAGGTGCAGGGGTTAAACCTTTTAAGCTAAAGTACAGAGATTTGCTTTTGCAATGTGGAAACATTAATATGGTGCCTTTTTTCTATGTTGCATGCGCTACCGGTTGAAAACCACTTTAAACTGGTCATACACTGCTGGAATTTCCTCTGATGCCTGCTGGCTCTGCCAAAATGCAAAGTGTATGGCACTGCCAGCACCACTCCATTTGACAAAAGTCAATTGTTTAATACAACGGCCCAGCAGGCATCATTTTTCCATTCTCTGTTAGCATAGATGGAGGAATCCATATCTTTATGGCCAGCTGTAATGTGGATTTCATGCCATCAGAAATTCTGGTCTTTCTGGCCAGCACTAACATTATTCCTGTATTCCTAAAGCAGTCTTCCCTAGGTGGTAAAAGTTCCAGAGTGTCTAAATCTGGCAGCTGTCTGTAGTTCTGCACACGCACAAAAAAAAAAAATACTACACAGTTTAAAGATGTTTATATAAGGGCTATAGAGTAATTGTGTGCAGGAGTATTAATATTAATATACTAACTAATTATAACACTAATATAATATATTGTGATTGTTGTCATTTTGTCTAATCTAAAGCCTTGTACACACGGTCGGACATTCCGACCACAAAATCGATCTGATTTTTGTCCGAAACTTGTGTTGCACACACACGGTCAGACAAAGTTGATGGAAAATCCGATCGTTCCGAACGAGGTGACGTAGAAAACGTACAACGGGACTACGTAGAGGCCAGTAGCCAATAGCTTTCGTCTCCAAATTTCTTCCGAGCCTGCGTGGCACTTTGTGCGTCGGAATTCTCTACACACGATCGGAAAAAGTCAGATCGTATTTTTTTATTTAGATCCTGCTTTCAAATTTCCAACGGAAAAAGCCCGCTAGAGCCCACACACGATCGGATTTTCCGACAACATAATCCGATCTGACTTTTTCCATCGGAATATCCGACCGTGTGTTTGGGGCATTACTCTTTTTTTTTTTTTTATTACTATACCACCTCTTTCAACACCAGCTTGCAGTGGTAGTGAACGGGATTGGAGAGCCTAGAGTTTTCCACAAGATCCTGAGATCTGAGATTCTGGAAAAGGCTAATGAGCTACCAAGGACAATGTGATTAGTTTGATGATGTTCCTCTGATGTTCCTCTTCTCCCAGATGACTGTCCACAGCTCTGGTCAATATACTGACTATGCTGACACTTCTGCTACTTGTCATTGATTTACACATGCTTTATGTTAAGATTAATGACTGTAGGGAGGTCCCTGGGGGGCCCCATGAACTGGAATGGTCCATAGTGACTGTCCCTGGCTGGATTGGTCCATAGTGCTGAAATGTCAGAAATCAGAAACTAACTGTGTTGAGTCATAACAAGCTGGAGAATTTTTCCCCACCATGCAGAGCACAGGAAAGCCACAACTTGACTCTGCAAACAGAAAATCACGCAGGCCATGCCACAGCCCTGTTTGTTCCATGAGTCACATCCAATGCCTACAAATAAAATAAAACAATATAAACAGGCATACCAAAATACTCAAAATTTCTTGTACATATGTATGTACATTTAGCAGCTTCTACTCATTACTACTACCCCTCTTTCTCCACCCAGTTCCCTCTGCTGTCAGTCTTGTAGCATCCCAATGACTCATTTGCTCTGCATGAGTGATCCTGCCCAGAAGTCCCGTGAGAAGCCTTCAAGGATCAATTGCATTCGAATAATTCACAACAGGGATTAAAGTTCAACTCATTTCTAAACTGACATTTCACTGATGGTTTGATGTACCTGCTGGCCTGTTGTGTCCCACAGTAGTTTGTGTCCCCACTCCCTTCACAAAGCCAACACACTCTTGTGTTTGGACTCAGCAATTACTTGTTCATTCTGCATTAACGAGGAACCTTCAGCGTAGCATGACACCATCATCTGTCTTTGTAATGTTCACAGCAATTTGGACACAACTGGGAATTTTGGTGCTTATATTGTGTCACAGGAGCCTCTTAAAAGGAAAAACAAAGTGCCACGTGATTTAACCACATCAATACTGGGCACCCTTGGCCCCTTCGTTCCCAGACCAATTTTCAGCTTTCAGCACTCTTGCACTTTCAATGACAATTGCGCGGTCATGCAACGCTGTACCCAAATTAAATTTTATCATTTTGTTCACACAAATAGAGCTTTCTTTTGGTGGTATTTATTGACAACTTTTTTTGCGATATAAGCGAATAAAGCGTGGAAATTTGAAAAAAAAAAAAACAATATTTTCTACTTTCTATTTTAACCACTTCAGCCCCGGACCAATTGGCAGCCAAAGGACCAGGCCCCTTTTTGCAATTCGGCACTGCGTCGCTTTAACTAACAATTGCGCGGTCATGCGACGTGGCTCCAAAACAAAATTGGCGTCCTTTTTTTCCCACAAATAGAGCTTTCTTTTGGTGGTATTTGATCGCCCCTGCGGTTTTTATTTTTTTGCGCTATAAACAAAAATAGAGCGACAATTTTGAAAAAAATGCAATATTTTTTTACTTTTTGCTATAATAAATATCCCCAAAAAATATATAAAAAAAACATTTTTTTTCCTCAGTTTAGGCCGATACGTATTCTTCTACATATTTTTGGTAAAAAAAATCGCAATTAGCGATTATTGATTAGTTTGCGCAAAAGTTATAGCGTTTACAAAATAGGGGATAGTTTTATAGCATTTTTATTAATATTTTTTTTTTTATTAGTAATGGCGGCGATCAGCGATTTTTATTGTGACTGCGACATTTTGGCGGACACATCGGACATTTTTGACACATTTTTGGGACATTTGTCATTTATACAGCAATCACTGCTATTTAAATAGCACTGATTCCTATGTAAATGACAGTTGTAGTTAGGGGGTTAACCACTAGGGGGCGGGGAGGAGTCAGTGTGACGTGTTGTGTTTTTTTTTTTACAGTAGGGGGGCGTGGCTGTACGTCTGACGTCATTGATCGGTGTTCCCGATGACAGGGAACCGCCGATCACTGACAGTCAGTGTAGGAAGCGCGGGGAGAGGTTTGTTTACATAGACCTCTCCCCGTTCTTCAGCTCCGTAACCCGATCGCGGGATACCAGCGGTGATCGGGTCCGCTGGTCCCGCGGCCGGGGTCACGGAGCTCCTGACCGGGTCGCGAGCGCGCCGCTAGCGGCGCGCGCGCGACCCACAGGCAGGCACATGCACGATCACGTACAGGTACGTGATTCTGCCTGCCCATGCCATTCTGCTGACGTATATATGCAGTGGCCGGTCGGGAAGCGGTTAAAAGAAATCCAATAAAATCTAATTTTGTCATAAATTTAAGCCAAAATGTATTCTGCTACATGTTTTTGGTAAAAAAAATTCCATTAAGTGTATAATGATTGGTTTGTGTGATCACGGACATATGTATGCAGATGATCATGTACAGATGTGCGCAGATGATCACAGACATATGTGTGCAGATAATCATTGGGACATGTGATTTTAGTGGGACATATGTGGGGGACAGGTGTTTTTACTATGTGGGGACATGTGTTTTGGGGACATGTGTTTTTTTTATTTATTTATTTTTTTTTTTTTTGGGGGGGGGGCTTGTGTTTTGGGGACATGTGTGTTTACTTTGTAAGTGAGTAAAAATATGTAAAAAACAGCTCATACTCACTGATCACCAGCCGGCTGCAGCGTTCCGCTCTCCTCTCTTCACCGACAACTTCTGTGTGAGGAGAGGAGAGCCGATTGCCTAGCAACCGGCTCTGTATTTACATCACATGATGGCTGTGATTGGACACGGCCGTCATGTGATCAGGCGGGCCAATCACAGAGCCCTCCTGCCGATCGGAGATGCACCATGTCCAGATGACACATCGTGCGATCCCCCTCCTTCTGAGGGACGTTCCTGAACATCCACTCAGAAGGAGAGAGCATCCACCTGGTTTCTGTACAATGGCCGGGTGGGAAGTAGTTAAAATTAAATAATATCAATACTATTTAAATATGAAAGTTAACCTTTAAGCCCTGGTTCACACTATTACGATGTGGTAACCAGTGTGATTCCAGCGCCGATTCCCGCATCACATCTCCCTCGCAGGCAGTTCACACTGCTCTCTGCAAACCGCTGTGGGTGTCAATACAAAGTTAAGGACACCCCCAGATCGGTTCACAGATCAGAGTGCCAACTGCAAATTCGGACAGGAATTGGATCGCATCGGTGTGAACACCCATGCAATCCAATTCCAGTGCGGGAAAAAAAAAGGTTCCTGCAGAATTTTCATGCAAATCGAATGCGAGTTTAGCCACACACTGTATGACTGAATTTGCATTGCACAGACATCGGATGTGATCTACACAGCAGCAGTGCGATGCAAATCACATGCAATGTCTGTGTTCGCAATTGTGTGAACCCAGGCTAAAGCTGGACTCTAGACAGATAGTTGTTACCTGCCAGAGTATTTGTATTTCTGTCCATCTAGGAAAGATTTTTCTCTGCTGCATATAAGTAACATTCAGAAGTCTCCTCCACGCTCCAGCCTGTGCATGAAGAATGAAAGCAGAAGTAGCAGACTGATGAGGTAATCTCTCTGTCACCCTTCTCTTTGCTCCTATCAGCATGCTCCTTGCACTGCAGTACAGCTGATTGGCTTCCTTTACTGCTCCTCCTTCCCCTGGTCTTAGTCCAGGTGTTAGTTCTGGATGAAACGAATCAGATTCAGATATTTGCACTGCTTGCATATACAGTATATAAAATACTTTTAGGATGTTTTGATGAATACAAAACTGCATTAATTTTTGCCTGTTACATCTGCCTGGAGTTCAGCATTAAGGTAAGTTTAGTGAAGTTGCTTTTGTTTTTGTAACATCGAAATTATGCAAAAACAATTTAGTACGATCTGTGATTTTTTTATTTGCACTAACATCCAAATTTTCAGGACAAGCTGTTGGGGTTGTACCCCCTTCTTCAAGATCCTAGCAGTACAAGGGCACTAATATGGCTACTATCACCTTATCTAAATGATGCCAAATACTAAATGTAATTTTTCCTGTTTATTGCTTAGCTGTCCTCAGAACACCCCTACAGACACTGACAATCCGATTCATCATGTTGCAAAATCTTGTAAAGGAATAGTTTGAGAGACCACTCTATCATTCCTTCATGGGGGCTTGTCAGGGGAAGAATTTAGGAACTGCTGTTGTTGATTTGCTTTGAAGTGGCAGTCTCCATTTCAGATATTGGAATTATTGTATGCACATACTTGTTACATGTCAGTAACTCACTAAATGGTGACACACTAATCATTACCATGACCCTAGAGCATGCACCTTCAATGCAATAACTGGAGCCAATATTTATCTCCTGGTTGATTCCCTTTTACACTGCCACTCAAAAAAAAGCCTTCCCTCATCCCTCATGCTGTTGACCCACTGATGCACATGTTTCCAGCAATCCTCTGTTGTTTCTTCCCCCATCTCAGACAGCAGGAAAAAATCCAGGTCTCAGCTAGTGTTGGTGCCTACAAGGAGCAGCGAAGATACTCCTTTCACTTTGTGATTGTCCTCTCGCCATACATGGAAGCACCAGGATATCTTGAGAAAAATGAGGCAGAGGAAGGAGCAGTGGGCAATCCCCGGAAAGGTGGGTATATGTGATTCGAGGAGGGGGTCACAGATATGCGGCGTACACACACTCGGACTTTCCGGCGGGATTGTCCGCCGGACCTAGTCCAGCAGACAAACCGCCAGACTTTCCAGTGGAGATCCGCCGGACTTTCCGAACGTGTGGACTTGCCAACACACTCCCGGACTTGTCCGCCGGAGTTTTGGCCAAAGTCCGCGGGACTTTTGAAATGAACGGACTTGCCCACACACGGAGGAAAGTACGTTCATTTAGAACGTGACTCCAGGTAGACGGGACTAGCGAAGGCAGTCAATGCCGCCACGCTAGCCCCGTCACCTGGTCCCCCCCAAATCCATATCAAACCCTTATCCGAGCACGCAGCCCGGCCAGTCAGGAAAGTGGGTGGGGACGAGCGAGCGCCCCCCCCCCCCTACTGAGCCGTACCAGGCCACGTGCCCTCAACATGGGGGGTGCCCTGATGAGGACAAGGGCCTCTTCCCGACAACCCTGGCCATTGGTTGTCGGGGTCTGGGGGCGGGGGCTTATCGGAATCCGGGAGCCCCCTTTAATAAGGAGGCTCCCAGATACCGGCCCCCCACCCTATGTGAATGAGTATGGGGTATAAATACTTTATTGCACAGCTCCAGGGGTCTTCTTCCGTCTTGGGGGGGTCTTCTCGCTGGACTCCTCCGCTATCTTCTGCTCTTTTACTAGCTCTTTTACTAGCGTTGTTTTACATAATGTGAATTCTTCCATTTTGATTGATATTACCATTGATTGGATTAACGAGATATACTGCTGAACTCCAGCTAAACAATATGAACCATATTTCTGCTGGATGGGATTGCCATATATACAGTATCTCACAAAAGTGAGTACATCCCTCGCATTTTTGTAAATATTTTATTATATCTTTTCATGTGACAACACTGAAGAAATTACAATTTGCTACAATATAAAGTAGTGAGTGTACAGCTTGTATAACAGTGTACATTTGCTGTTCCCTGCAAATAACTCAACACACAGCCATTAATGTCTAAACCGCTGGTAACAAAAGTGAGTACACCCCTAAGTGAAAATATCCAAATTGGGCCCAAAGTGTTAATATTTTGTGTGCCCACGATTATTTTCCAGCACTGTTTTACCCATCTTGGGCATGGAGTTCACCAGAGCTTCACAGGTTGCCACTGGAGTCCTCTTCCACTCCTCCATAATGACATCACGGAGCTGGTGGATGTTGGAGACCTTGCGCTCCTCCACCTTTCCTTTTAGGATTTAGGGTTAGGGTTTAGGTCTGGAGACATGCTTGGTTAGTCCATTACCTTTACCCTCAGCTTCTTTAGCAAGGCGGTGGTCATCTTGGAGGTGTGTTTGGGGTTGTTGGAATACTGCCCTGTAGACCAGTCTCCAAAGGGAGGGGATCATGCTCTGCTTCAGTATGTCACAGTACATGTTGGCATTCATGGTTCCCTCAATGAACTGTAGCTCCCCAGTGCTGGGAGCACTCATGCAGCCCCAGACCATGACACTCCCACCACCATGCTTGACTGTTGGCAAGACACACTTGTCTTTGTACTCCTTACCTGGTTGCCGTACACAAGCTTGATGCCATCTGAACCAAATAAGTTTATCTTGGTCTCCTTAGACCACAGGCTATGGTTCCAGTAATCCATGTCCTTAGTCTGCTTGTCTTCAGCAAACTGTTTGTGGGCTTTCTTGTGCATCATCTTTAGAAGAGGCTTCCTTCTGGGACGACAGCCATGCAGACCAATTTGATGAAGTGTGTGGCGTATGGTCTGAGCACTGACAGATCCCCCACCCCTTCAACCTCTGCAGCAATGCTGGCAGCACTCATATGTCTATTTCCCAAAGACAACCTCTGGATATGACACTGAGCACGTGCACTCAACTTCTTTGGTCGACCATGGCGAGGCCTGTTCTGAGTGGAACCTATCCTGTTAAACCGCTGTATGGTCTTGGCCACCATGCTGCAGCTCAGTTTCAGGGTTTTGACAATCCTCTTATAGCTTAGGCCATCTTTATGTAGAGCAACAGTTCTTTGCCATGTCCAACTTCCAGTGACCAGTATGAAAGAGTGAGACGATTAAACCAAATTTAACACACCTGCTCCCCATTCACACCCAAGACCTAGAGAACGAGTCACATGACACCGGGGAGGGAAAATAGCTACTTGGGCCCAATTGTGCCATTTTCACCTAGGGGGTGTACTTACTTTTGTTGCCAGTGGTTTAGACATTAATGGCTGTGTGTTGAGTTATTTTGAGGGGACAGCAAATGTACACTGTTATGCAAGCTGTACACTCACTACTTTACATTGTAGCAAATTGTAATTTCTTCAGTGTTGTCACATGAAAAGATAATAATAATAAAATTTTACAAAAATTTGAGGGGTGTACTCACTTTTGTGAGATACTGTATATGCTGATTTGTAGTGGAGTCCTCATGTTTTGGTAAGAGTCCATTACTTGTGGCTGGTGAAGGCTCACGTGGTGGTTGTCAAAGTGGATTGAACACTCCCTTTCTGCAAAGTGTCACTGCAGTGTTTTGGAAGACCTAATCTGGCCTTTTTTCACTTACATATGCATATGTGTTTTATTTTTTTCTTCATATTTTATATGTTATATTTCACTTTAATTGAGTCACCCTGAATATTATCATATTTTAGCGCAGAAAGTTTAACAAATCAGCAGATAAAGATACTCCAAACACCTGGTGTTAGCACTTCAATCATCCCGGTACCAGGGTTGTTACGGTGTCTGGATGATTGAAGCAAATTATTTCTATTATTACATTGTAATATAAAATTAAACCATTCAGCTCACCATAATGCACAATCAGTGGGAGCCCTGAGCGTGTCACTAGCCACGTCGCCTACAACCAGATGCCATCAGGCGTACCCAGCAGAGTCCCTCCTTACATGCAGCCTGTGTCAAATCAAATGCAGCCTCTCTCAAATCAAATGCAGCCTCTGTCCCACCAAATGCAGCAGCCTCTGTCCCACCAAATGCAGCAGCCTCTGGCCCACCAAATGCAGCAGCCTCTGTCCCACCAAATGCAGCCTCTGCCCCCCCCACAAATGCAGCCTCTGTCTCCCCCCACAAATGCAGCCTCTGCCCCCCCCACCTCAAATGCAGCCTCTGTCCCCCCCTGTGTCCCATTAAATGCAGCCTGCGTCCCCCCCCAAATGCAGCCTGCCTGTGTCCCCCCCCCCCCCAAATGCAGCCTGCCTGTGTCCCATTAAATGCAGCCTGTGTCTCCCCCCAAATGTAACCTGCCTGTGTCCCCCCCAAATGCAACCTGCCTGCAGTGGTGTCACTAGGGTTGTTGTCACCTGGTGCGGAAAACATTGGTGTCACCCTCCCTCCACCAACTATAGTCCCCCCTCAGTACAGACCCCCCTCCCACAGTATAGATCCCCCTCACTAAGCACAGACCCCCCTCCGTCAGTATAGACCCCCCTCCCTCAGTACAGACCACCCTCCCTCAGTATAGACCCTCCCTCAGTACAGACACCCCCATCAGTGTAGAATCCCCCCTCTTAGTGCAGACACCCCTCCTTTAGTGCAGACCCCCCATCAGTATAGAATCCCCCACTTAGTGCAGACCCCCATCAGTATAGAATCCCCCCCCCTAAGTGCAGACCCCCACAGTATAGACACCCCCCTTAGTGCAGAGTCCCCATCAGTATAGACACCCCTTAATGCAAACCCATGCAGTATATAATCCCCCCCCCCCCCATTAGTGCAGACCCCCCATCAGTATAGAATCCCCCCTTAGTGCAGACCCCCCCATCAGTATAGACACCCCCTTTGTGCAAACCCCTGCAGTATAGAATCCCCCTTAGTGCAGACCCCCCATCAGTATAGAATCCCCCTTAGTGCAGACCCCCACAGTATAGACACCCCCCTTAGTTCAGACCCCACATCAGTATAGACACCCCCTTAGTGCAAACCCCCGCAGTATAGAATCCCCCTTAGTGCAGACCCCCCCATCAGTATAGAATCCCCCCCTTAGTGCAGACCCCCCATCAGTATAGAATCCCCCCCTTAGTGCAGACCCCCCACAGTATAGACACCCCCCTTAGTGCAGACCCCCACAGTATAGACACCCCCTTAGTGCAGACCCCCCCATCATCAGTATAGACACCCCCTTAATGCAAACCCCCTGCAGTATAGAATCCCCCCCTTAGTGCAGACCCCCATCAGTATAGACACCCCCCTTAGTGCATACCCCCACAGTATAGACACCTACCTTAGTGCAGACCCCCATCAGTAAAGACACCCCCTTAGTGCAAACCCCTGCAGTATAGAACCCCCCCCCTTAGTGCAGACCCCCCATCAGTATATAATCCCCCCTTAGTGCAGACCCCCCATCAGTATATAATCCCCCCTTAGTGCCTGTGTCCCCCCCCCCCCAAATGCAACCTCTGTACTTACCTTGCTGTTGTCCTCCTGCGGTGTCTCCTTCCACTGGCAGTGCTGATGATACTTCCTGTTTCCGCTCTGGGCGCAAGAGCAGATCGAAACAGGAAGTGACATCTAACTGAGGTCAGATGTCAATCAAATCTGAAGCGCCGAAGTAGCTGCCGCCCGGCGCCTGTAGTATATGTTAATATGGCGGATGCTACTCGGTGCTTCTGAAAACGCCGCAAGGCGGGCTAAACGCCCGCAAATGTAACGCCACGTCTGCAATCTCATGATTGCATAGATGTGGCGCCTCCCATAAGGGCAATGTGTCCGAACACAGTGCACTTAAGGAACTTTTTTTTGTATTTTTTTTTTAAAGGGGCAGTAATAAAAAAAATTATTTTTTTTATTTATTTTTTGTGGCTGCCTGGAGGGGGGGGGGGGGGGGCACCCAGGAGCCCCCTATGGACGGGCCGCCACTGGCTCCTGGCATAGGAGGCAGGTAGAAGTGGGGAGGTTACACACAGCAGCAATATAGAACAGTCCCTATACTGTTCCTCCTCCTCTGGAACCTTTCTCTATGTTATGCACACTCTCCCTATCCAGTGGGTTCCTGTCTCTAACCTAACCACATGCACAATGTGCACCAACTACAGTGAGCCAGTTCTTTTTATAAGCACTGCCCTCACTAATGATGGCCAAGGAGGTCATCTTGGGCAGCAGTGTCCAATTGGACAGACGATCACCTGATGACACGTACGGAGGCCTGAGAGGAACATGAGTTCCACCTCCCTGCATGGCAGTTGCAGACAGTGTCTTCTGTGTAGGGAGGTCAATCTACACCTGCCTACAAGTGTATTCAGGAATTTTAACACTGATGGAGACCTCCCTCATACAGGTGCATGGTAGGAGACAGAGTAGGGACCATAAACAGAAATAACGAAATGGTGTCAAACATTTTTTTGTCAATTTTTTTTTGATTATGTAGAATAAAGTATACAACAAATGCATTGTACAATTCAATTCATAAAGTTGTTTGAAAAACAACACAAATTGCTGGTGTGAAACTTTTCAACTTGAAGCCATTGGGAATGCTAATAGAACCAAATACTGGCTCCACATCTAAATTAAGAGAATTTATAGGAAGCAATTGCCTACTGTCTTAAAATGCTCTTTTTTATTTTTGACTGGAATTTCCCTTTAACAATAAACAGCAGTTGCAGTTTTCCACACTATGAATCACATTTCCTCCCTACCAGGAAGAATTTTAAGCATATGTCCGTGTTTTAATCTTTGGATTTGTTCCTTTACACTACACTCCATTCCTCAAGGGCCTACTTTTTGTTAGTTAGGGAAGCTTCATCCATCCCCCATGAGTGCACAAAGTACTTGTGGTAGCTGGCTAATGAGCATTTATTCCCTTTACTGCATTTGACAGTATCATGAGTCCTTATACATGAGAATCAAGGAGCACTGCAAAAGGTCATAGAAGAAAATTTATAGGCCTCAAGCTGCTGTGCCTCAGCATGACCCATTAGAACAACACACGATACTGCTGCTCTGAAAATAGAATCAGGGTTGCAGCACACTCTCACTGCTTCATTTTTTAAACTCTCTTTAGACCGTAGGTTTTACTTATCAGACTGTCTGAAAGAAGACTTGTTCTTATTGCCCATAGCAACTCTTCAGCCTCTCCTTCCCATTTTTTTTTAATAGTGCACTAATAGGATAAAAAGGGGAAGCGTGTTGGTTTCTCTCAGCTGCAAGACAATTTAGGAAGTAAGGCCCCATATACCTTGTAATGTTCTACTGTATTGTTTTGAGATGAGGTTGGTGATGTAGCTTGGGACAGAGTTGTGGACAGTTTTGTATGTTGTTAGTATTTTTTTATTTTTTTTGTTTATTTGGGCAAGCAGAAGCAGGTGAAAGGATTTGCAGAGAAGGGTGACAGACACTGAATGCTTGGTAAGGTTGACGAGTTTGACAGCAGCATTCACGAGAGACTAAAGGGGGATAGCCTGTGACTTAGGCCAACAAGGGGGGATTGCAAAAGTTGAGGCAAGAGATAAAAAGGAATTGAAATATAAGTTTTGTGGTGCCGTTGGTTTAGAAGGGGTATATTTTGGAGATGTTATGGAGGTTAAGGCAGCAAGAGTTGGACAGCAGTAGATGAATAAGGGACTGAAATAAGAGTCCATATTCCAAAGTTATACCTAGGATTGATAGCTGTGCCATTGGTCTCAATAGAAAAGTCAGGGGAGGGTGTATGGGTGGATGAAGTAGCATAAGCTCAGTTGTAGAAAGGTTTACGTTTGAGTAAGGGTGTAACATCCATACTGGTATGTAATTTAGTAAATTAGTGATGCGCAAGGAAACTGATACAGTGAGCATAGAAGCAGAGAGATAGATTTAGGTGTAAAAATTATATTGGAAACCGTGGAAGGCTATCAACTGACTTAGGAGGGTGGTGTAAAAAGGGAATATAAGGTGTTTGAGGAAAAGCCCCTGGGAGACCCCTATGGAAAGAGAAGGAGGAGAGAAGGAGATGGGGTTGTAGGGGGCACTCAAGGTGCAGTGAGATGGGTAGCAGGAGAACCAGCAAAGAGTCTGGGAGGCCATGGAGTGAAATGTTTGAAGAGGAGTGTGTGGTCAATGGTAGCAAAGGCAGCAGAAAGGTCTAAGAGTGATGCCGCGTACACACGACCGGACTTTCCGGCAGACTAGGTCCGAAGGAATTAGTCCGTCAGACAATCCGATCGTGTGTGGGCTAATCCGATCGGTTTTTGAAAAGACCTAGAAATAGAACATGTTTCAAATCTATCCGACGGACTCAATTCGGACGGACTAAAATCGGGAAAACCGTTCGTCTGTGTACTGGTCTGACGGACCAAATACGCCACAAGGGAAGCTATTGGCTACTGGCTATTGAAGTTCCTTTTTTAGTCCAGTTTACGTCATCACATTCAAAACTAATGGACTTTCGAACGGACTTAGTCCGTTCGTGTGTGGCCAAGTCCGTTTGTTCGGAAAGTCCGTCGGAACTCCGCCGAAAGTCCGTCGGTAAGACCGTCGGACCTAGTCTGTCGGAAAGTCCGATCGTGTGTCTGCGGCATAAGAGTATGGAGTAGTGGCCATTGGTTTTAGCAGACAGTAAGTCATTGGTGGGCTTAAAGAGGAGAAGTCTGTAAAAAAAAAAAATTACTGCAGCTGCTAACTTTTAATATAAGGACACTTACCTGTAATGTTGGCACCCCGAGCCGATTAGTCAATCAGATTCAGGTGCAGGTGCACATAACGTGGTTTCTCACCCACTCCTAGATCTCTCTGCCAGGCCTCAGTATAAATTCAAGAAAGAGCAGCGTCTCACATCAGTATACACGTTTGTCCTGTAGCCACGCCCCCGACAGGGACCCCTTTGAGGAAGTCGAACGATGAAACATGTCGGGGGCGTGGCTACAGGACAAACGTGTATACTGATGTGAGACGCTGCTCTTTCTTGAATTTATACTGAGGCCTGGCAGAGAGATCTAGGAGTGGGTGAGAAACCACGTTTGTGCGCACACTTCTGGTCCGCCGTGGCCACAGTATATTACCGGACCCTTTTGAATTTGTTTGCTGTGCTTTTAACTGAAGGCGTAATTTTATTGTGAAAAATGTGAATTTGACCTTTGGAAATGCTGGTGTGATTTTATTAAACTGGTTGGATTGTATTACACTATATGGAGCATTTTTTCTTACATATGGAGTCAAACTGATATGCAACAAACAAAAGGAGTGGACGGTCATTATTAACCCCTGAAGTGGGTAAAAAGCACCATAGTCAAACACGAAAGTGGGAGGCACTGCGAGCTGGTGAGTGTGTTCTTCAGAGGGAGAGGTGGCACATAGCACGTGGTGTGGTGATTCACTCAAGTTTTTTTGAAGATTTCACTGAAGAGATGATTCGAAGATACGTTTTTGAACTGCGTTTTACTGTATTTTGCAGTTTGGACAATTTTTTATCAATAATATTATTATTTTCTATTTTTATCACTTTTCACTTGGTGATTTTACATACATATTTTTGTAATAGTTTATGGACTATATGAAATTATTTCACTTTTTTATACTTTGAAATTTGTATGAGGTTTATTACACAAGCTACTAGTTTTGCCTATTTATATTTATATGTTTGGGTTGAATTGCAGATTTTACAAAAAAATACTAAACTTTTCATTCAAGTTAACCCTTACATGTATATATGCTGTTGCTGCTAAATTTTGCCTTGGCACCTAGTTATCAACAACCTCTGGTCATAAAAGGGGTTAAAGAAGGTAGCCAGTCTTTAAATGTGCAGATAAACTGTGTGGATAAGTAATGTAAAGCTTTATCCAGCATTTACATTCCCCTTCACTAGTCAAAGAAGAAGAATTTTCCTAAAGTATGTCTTTCATGACGCCAGATAAAATAATACAACATGTTAATATTTATTTTGTAGTTATTTCTGTAATGAATTTCAGCTTTACTCATGACATTGCTTCCATTTAAATTATGCGCAGCTAATTAAAAAACAATTTCAATTAATCGTTTTTCCAATGCGGTGTGGGACTTATGAAGAACGTGACAACAGCTCAGTGTTGCTGACTTTGACCACGACGCTTCTTGTGCTTGTTCCACGGAAGTGTTAACATAATAATCAATGGCTATTGCAGCTGCTGGAATATTGTTAGGAATGATTGTTTCAAGCTGACTATTTTACTGCTTGTGTCACGGCTTTTGCTGCTAGTAATGGCAATTATTCTTTGAGTTTACTGTGGTCAGTGTAATCAATACCCAGCTGTGCCCCTCTATTAGCCAGGTTCAGAACTACACAGTGTGATGAGTTAAAGACCCCAAGTGTTAAAAAAATACTTCGCTCTATGAAGTTGATCCTAAGTGTGATAGTTCTGTGAAGTGTCATTAAAGATATTAAAGTGGCACTCTAGGCACCTATAAAATGCCACAATTTAGTACAGTAAAGTTTAGGGTAACATATCAGAAAAGAAATCTAGAAACTGACCTATTTTAAAGCAAATGTGTTTGTTAGTGATGTAGGGGTTGGCAGGAGGGACTAAGAAAGTGACACTCCAGGAATCGGTGGATTCTGAAGATTATTTGGGTGGCAGTGTCTCTTCAATAGGTGGTAAGTGTTTATAATTATCTTTCTGAGGGACCCCTTTTTGGCAGTTTTATTTCAAGCAGACCAGTGCCATGTCCAATGTTGAACAAAGCAATCGCTTTTCTTCTAAACTTCATCACGTACAGCACATACTCACCTTTTCTTCACTCTATCACCGCTCTGTTCAGTTGTTGGGAATTATGAAAATATTCAGGCCATAAGGGTATGGATAAGCAGGTGGCACACTCCATGTAAGATGTAGTGATGAGCTGAATTTACCTGGGTTCGGTTCGAGGCAGGTTTGAAAATCAATGGAAGCCAAATATCATATGGCCATTTTCTAGACTAATAGGCAAGGGATTGTGAAACAAATGACACAGGGGGACATGTACCAAAGCAAGAATCTTTTTAGAAATTCCATTCAACGAGGAGCAGTGATTTTAGTAATGCTGATACTGATACTGATACATTAAAAATGAAAAACTCCATTAAAAACATGATCATGGTCATGCTCCAGGCCACCTGTTGATTGCAGTTGCACGCTTCTGATCAGGTTCCAGTACAAAAGGCCATTTTTCCCCTTGAAGGAGTCACTGGATGGTTGCTGGGAACACTTAAAGGATATTTTAATGTTATGCCATTGGCATTCTGGTGAGTGCATACTGGTGAAGGAAACAGCACTGGAGTTACTTTATGCAGAAAAGCACTTTTGGCACTTTTTTTCTGTTATCACTTGGGGACATACCTTCATTAGATGATCTCTACACATTTTTGGTATGTGATGCACTTCATGGACTTTTCATTATATGTTAGGATTTTATGCGATGACCACATGTTTAATATATGATGTTTTTGCTTACACATGGCACTTTGGGGGTTATTTACTAAAGGAAAATCCAATTTGTGCTGCGCTGAAAGTGCACTTGTAAGTAAAGTCGCTGTAGATCTGAGGGGGACATGCAAGGAAAATAAAAAACAGCATTTTAGCTTGCATGTGATTGGATGATAAAATCAGCAGAGCTTCCACTCATTTCAGATCTACCCCTTAGATTTAGAGCGACTGCACTTTCAAATGCACTTGCAGTGCTAAGTGGATTTGCCTTTCGTAAATAACCCCCTTTTTTTATTATTAATGTGAATGAGCAGTTTGTTCATGCAGCTGAAGCCGCCTGTTGCTCTATGGGGACCCAGCGGCTGTACAAACACAACCACAGGTCCTAATTTGACAGGTGTGGAGGTGCGTGTGAATAGCCCCAAATGCACACTGTCCATGTTTGGGGCTGTACACCTGCACCCACATCCCCTTCGAATATGTGTTTGTGCAGCTGTTGCATCCCCATAGCATAACATAGGCTGCCTGCACACAGCTCCAGCCACATAAAAAAAAAAAAAGTTCTGATTCGTACTATACAAGCCGCAGTGCCCATGTGAATGAGCCCCAAAACGTCATTCATACACAGAGCTTTATTTATTGACTGCTTCCGACCTGGCCAATGTACATAAACTGGAGGTTGGGAGCTTCACCGTTCTGAGTGGATGTACCTGTACGTCCCTCAGAACGGGTGTCCATGCGATGCACCCCTTGATTACATCAAAGGAAAAAAAACAGGGAGGGGGAGGCGGCGACCTGAGTGTAGTATTAAAATTATGACTTTAATAGGATAAGATTAAAAACACTTACAAGATGATGGAAGATGCATGCTCGTGAAAGTAAAGTGCAGTCCTGGCATTCCACATGGCTCTGCGGGTTCCACCGCTGTTCCAGATAGCTGGAAAGGATTGGGGATCTGCCTGGAATGATCCTTCCAGCCAGCTGCACAATCCTTTCCAGATACCCAGAACAGCGGTGAGACATGCAGAGCCATGTTGAATGCCAGGACTGCACTTTACTGGCACGAGCATGCATCTTCCATCATCTTGTAAGTGTTTTTAATGTTATCCTAATAAAGTCATACATTTAATACTACACTCAGTTCGATGCCTCCCCCTCCCTGTTTTTTTTCCTTACATGTCTTGCAGAATTCTGGACACACTCTGAAGGATGGCTGTCTTTCTTTTTAACCCTTATTACCCCAATTATTTTTTCCAACCATCCAACTTATGGATACATCACCATCCAGCTATTACAGCCACAGACTATACCCCTAAGGATTACTCCATTTGGAGCACCAGATAACACTGACTATACTGCTAACTTGATTACATCAAAATCATCCCTTTTGTACATCACAGCTAGACGCTGCAGGCTCATGTGGCTTCTTTCCCCAGCTCACTGGCTCAGCAACACATAGCAGCATTTAGGAGTGGATTAACAACTTCAAGACATGCCTTAGCCCTGGCCAGGCCACCTTGACTTCCAGTTGATGATTGCTACAGGCACACTGTCACTTGGAGTATGTGAGTGCATTTTATTTGAATTTATTTGTGTATCCAAACAAAACGTTTTATTGCACTAGTCCATGTGCTTCCCATGTTGCTTGTTTTGTTTTCAGGTTGTCTACATTTTCTTGGCATGGGATATGGGATGGCTGAGGATATTGTACCTATTGTGGACATTGCTAATAGATATAGCTAAGCGTAATCAGTGTTAAAAAGTTTTTTGCTATTCCTCCACTGTCCAGAGGATTTGCAAGGAGCATCCATTTTAGCTTATGCCTACTACTACCTCATATAAAGGGCCTGAGAATAGCTTTAATGATCTTAAAGCTGAAATCTAGGATAACCAAATATTGTCTTAATAATAAAAGGCATGTATGCTTAAATCTCGATGTGCTTTTTGTATCTCTTCCAGATCTGTGAAGTAATCCAGCATGAAAATGTGCCTCTTCGCAGGAGCTTTCTGTAACAAAGAACAGTCACTGCTGCTCTCTATCCTTGTGCAGGGTGACTGGTTTGTCTCCACCCTTTCCTGTAGTTTTCTACAGCCAGTCTGTAGGGGGTGGATCCTGTTGGGTTCCTCCCATAGCTCTGTTATCTGCACAAGTTATGCAGCACAATGATGACTTCACTGCTAGTTTTAATGTATAAGGATTCATATCTTCTTGATTTTTATGCCTGGAGTTTAGCTTTAAAGTATTTAAGAGGGATGTTTACAGGGAAATGTCACAATTTGTAAAATACGTTTTGGTAATACTATAATGTAATAAGGCCAGTTCTGCTCATAACATCCACAGGGATGCTACAGATTTCCAATTATTGAAAATTACTTTTGAAACTACATTATATAATTATTATATAAGAGTAATCCCCATATATCTCAAGGAATTAGTCCCTGATTATTTTAATAAAGTTCTTATTTATAATTATTATATAAGAATTTTTTTGTGTAGTGTGGGTTTACATATATTTTATACACTTTTTTGGCAAAAAAAATGTGAAAATGCAGAAACACAGTCAAAATACAGATATAGAGCGTTGTCACTCTATAAAAGTTATTTTATGGCAGGATCACCAGGTCTTTAGATCTCAATACAGAAAAATAAACTCAAAAAAAATTAGGAAACACTTTGAAAACACATCAGATATCTATACTGCTATGGACTAGGTAATGTGTTAGACATGAAAGGATGCCACATCGTTTAATGGAAATGAAAATTATCAACCTACAGAGGGCTGAATTCAAAGACACCCCGAAAATCAAAGTGAAAAATAATGCAGCAGGCTAGTCCATTTTGCTGAAATTTCATTGCAGCAACTCAAAATGGTACTAGTTTGTTTGGCTGCCACGTGGTTGTATGCATGCCTGACAATGTTGGGGCATGCTCCTAATGAGACGACAAATGGTGTCCTAGGGTATTTCCTCCCAGATCTGGACCAGGGCATTACTGAGCTCCTGAACAGACTGAGGTACAACCTGGCGGCATCGGATGGACCGAAACATAATGTCCCAGAGGTGTTTTATTGGATTTAGGTCAGGCGAGCATGGGAACCCTTCAATGGTATCAATTCCTTCATCCTCCAGGAACTGGCTGCATAATCTCGCCACATGAGGCCAGGCATTTTCGTGCACAAGGAGGAACCCAGGACCCACTACACCAGCGTAGGGTCCGACAATGGGTCCAAGGATTTCATCCTGATACCTAATGGCAATCAAGGTGCCATTGCCTAGCCAGTAGAGGTCTGTGCGTCCTTCCATGGATATGCCTCCCCAGGCCATCACTGACCCACCACCAAACTGGTCATGCTGAACAATGTTACAGGCAGCATAACATTCTCCCCAGCTTCTCCAAAACCTTTCATGTCTGTCACATGTGCGCAGGGTGAACCTGCTCTCATCTGTGAAAAGCA
Organism: Lithobates sylvaticus; assembly: GCA_028564925.1. Classification (NCBI taxonomy): domain Eukaryota; kingdom Metazoa; phylum Chordata; class Amphibia; order Anura; family Ranidae; genus Lithobates; species Lithobates sylvaticus. The sequence goes on from CM053028.1 coordinate 466,579,849, forward strand.
TGGGTCGCCAGTGACATACCTACCAATTCTGATGTTCAATGGCAAATGCCAATCGAGCTCCATGGTGTCGGGCAGTTAGCACAGGGCCCACCAGAGGAAGTCAGACCCTCGGGCCACCCTTATGAAGTCTGTTTATGATTGTTTGGTCAGAGATATTCACACCGGTTGCCTGCTGGAGGTCATTTTGTAGGGCTCTGGCAATGCTCATCCTGTTCATCATTGCACAAAACAGCAGATACAAGTCCTGCTAATGGGTTAAGGACCTTCTATGGCCCTGTCCAGCTCTCCAAGAGTAACTGCCTGTCTCCTGAAATCTCCTCCATGCTCTTGAGACTGTGCTGGCTGACACAACAAACCTTCAAGCAATAGCACGTATTGATTTGCCATCCTGGAGGAGTTGGATTGCCTGTGCAATCTCTATAGGGTCCAGGTATCGCCTCATGCTACCAGTAGTGACACTGACCCTAGCCAAATGCAAAATTAGTGAACAATAGTCGGAAAAGATGAGTAGGGAAAAAAGTGGCCTCCACCTGTAAAACCATTGCTGTTTTGGCGGTTGTCTCATTGTTGCCCATCTAGTGAACCTGTTGTTAATTTCATTAACACCTAAGTAGCTGAAACCGATTAACAACCCCCTCAGCTACTTAACCACTTGCCGACCACCTACTGCATATTTATTGTGGCAGGTTGGCTCTATTGCATAAAATCACTTACCTGTACGTGATTTTGTGCAATAGCCACTGGGCAGCACGTGCGCACCGCTGGACTGTGCCCAGTCTTGCCACGAAGAGTTAATCCAGCTCTGCGCAATCCTCTTGCCTTTTTTTACTAAGATAAAAAATAGACACACAGACAAATTTGTGTCGCCATATCCCCCACTGCTGTGACTGATATCTGATTACTTTATCTCATGCACGAGCATGAGAGCAGAGTCTCTACGATTCCAGCTTCACATCCCTCCTCTTTCGTCTCAAGCTCTCCCAGGATTGGCTGCTCCACACCTTAGCATGATTGGGCATGCTGAAGTCATGTGGTGCCTTTCCTCCACTGGCGCTGAGTGGATATGACATGCGCACAGTGATTGGGGGCCGTGAGCGTGCTCTGCTTTTGCTGTGTGCGCAGTAAGGACTTATCTGTGTGCACTTTTAATTCATCCAGGCGCAAGGTTCAACCTCAAAATGCTGCCTGGTGGCGGGGAGTGTAGAGGTGGGCGGGGAGTCTTGTGACATCACGATTCCACCCACTGAGTGCCAGCAAAGAGACTTGCCCATTCTGGAGTTTTGCGGGGCTCCTACAGCTGAAAAGGTTTACATTGGCAAGGTAAGGATACATGCAAGAGTCTCATATATGTGGACAGATTAATACTGTGCCATTAGTTTATACTGGGTGAGCAGTGAATTTACAGCCACTTTAACTGACCAGATCAATATCCTAGGACAGTGATGGCAAACCTTGGCACCCCAGATGTTTTGGAACTACATTTCCCATGATGCTCATCTACACTGCAGAGTGCATGAGCATAATGGGAAATGTAGTTCCAAAACATCTGGGGTGCCAAGGTTCACCATCACTGGCCTAGGAGTTTGATGCTATACTCTGATTAAAAAGTGATCCTTTAAATTTTTTTTGAGCAGTGTATTATTGCTAGCTTTTGACTGATGTTAATTGTTTTGTGGAGTGTTTATGAGAAGAGGAGCAAAAACAAATGAATGCTCTCTGTGATACTTTTTTTATTTGCACCAAAATTTACATTTTTAAGACAAACTTTCAGGGTGTTCCTTCTTTTCTTCTCTTTCTTCTTGAATACTCAAGCATGAGAAGAGGAGAAAATTGAGCCATTTTATTTGGAGGAAACGAATAATTTAGAGAAACATAATATATTAATAATAAATCCATACAAGAAATAAATGATAATGAAATAACTGTAACATGCATTGGAATATCAATTGCTCACCTAAGCAAATTTTAGGTACTTGAATTGAACATTTTGATAAGTTAAAACACTCTTACAGCTTATTAACTTAAGACCTTGTGGTCTTGTGCCACATGCTGGAAAAAAAAACAGGCATTCATCTGATGTGACGGGACCACAAAGCTCACACACACAGCATGCTGTAAAAAACTTTAGGCAACTTGTGTTGTTTTAATTATGAGACACAGCACTAAAATCCCCCATCAGCCTATGGCTGCATGCAGATATCTTATCAAGAGCAGCGGGTGTTAAGAAATATGTCATCCTCATCATGCTCTACCACTGAGACTTTTCTCTCCAGTTGGCAAGACATTTGACAGTGGCACATGTACAATTAAAGGATCATTCCTTTTTCTGTGGGGAAAGGGGTTTAATGTTGAGTTGTTTGCATATCATAAGAATCAGTACCTACTCTAGCCTGTGCTTGTCAGCACCTGAACTACAACTTTACTCTGCCTGATTTTCATAAGGGATAAAGAAACAGTGCTTAAAAAACAACATGGGGCACATCCTAAAATGCACAAAGATATAAAAATAAATTATGGCAAGACTTACAGTATCTTCATATAAAACTGAAGAAGAATAAAGAAGAATTTGGTCCATCAAAATGTTTGCTTAATGTAGTTTCCATAGAATGTCCATCAAAAGTATTGATGAGATGGTAAGGGGTACCTGCATCTAAAAAGACTAATCTATACAAAAATGTCAACAACAATTGTTTGTGTGGATGTGGTAGCATAGGCAATATGTTCCATATGTTATGCCCCAGACTTACCGCATTGTGGTCCAGAATCCTTAGACTCTTGCACACTTTGCTCCATATAAGTCCTGTTCAGTCTAGGGTGCATAATGATATCTTCTATGCGGTGTGTTAATAACAGTCTGGGCTCATAGGAAGTGGGTTGAATGATGTTGGGTGTCATTCAACCAGAAAGAGGACAATCCAGCAGGATCGAAAAGGGATACAGAGGGCATCACTGTAGTTTAAGAAGCTGAGTCCTTATTGAAATTATTTTTAAACAAGTTGCATTAAAAAAAGAACAAAGGAGGAAAAGAGTGAAGATGGAATTCAACTTAAAGGAGAAGTACAGCCAAAGCTGGTTTGGCTGTACTTCTGTGGAGCGCAGGAGTGCAGTTTGTTTTGCACTCCTGTGGCCCGTTTTCAGCAGACTAAAGTCTGCTCTCTGCTAACGTCACAGAGTCGGTCCAGGCTCGACATCATCATGACCGTGGAGTCAAATTCCACCCAGATCCCTGGACAAGCACCCAGTTTAGCCACTCAGCGAGCCACTGAGTGCCTGAGCTGGCTTCTCCCACCCCCTCCACAGCCCTGGGGGCAAAGCAGAGATCTGTGACTGACAGACACCAGCTCAGGGATCTGTGTGAACCGAGCGATCGGCGGTGTTTGATCGGTTGGTTCTCAGTGTTAGAGGTGCACTGCTGCATCCACCTAGGTAAGTATGATGCCCCGTACACACGATCAGACTTTCTGACATCACCCGGTGACCCCGCCCCTTATGCCTATATAAGTCAATACACATCGTGTCTACCGCATTACAGCGGGAGAGAGCGCCAGAGAAGAAGGAAGAAGAAGACGACGGCGACGACGAACCAGAAGCCCGGGCCAACGCTAGTAAAAGAGCTGGAAGAAGATAGTAGAGGAGCCCGGCAGAACAACCGGAGATCGGGAGAAGAGGCCGGAAAGCGCAGAGAGACCCTCGAAGTCGGAAGAAGACCCCCACAGCTGCCTAATAAACTACTTTAAAAACCTTTCTAGTGTGTTTTTTTTATTGACAGCCCCCCTTCCCCCAAAGCACGCACCCCTCCATGTTGAGGGCATGCGGCCTGGTACAGCTCAGGAGGGGGGGCACTCGCTCATTCCCACCCCCTTTCCTGACCGGCCGGGCTGCGTGCTCGGATAAGAGTCTGGTATGGACTTTAGTGGGACCCTCACTCCATTTTTTCAGCGTAGGGGGTTACCCTCAAAATCCATACCAGGCGACGGGGCTCGCAAGGTGTCAATCTCGCTGATGAAAGCGGCGAGATTGACTTCCTTCTCTAGTACCGTCGTACCTTGAGTCACGTTCAAAATGAACGGACTTTACCCCGTGTGTGGGCAAGTCCGTTCATTTGGAAAGTCTGTTGGACCTGCATACAGACGAGCGGACTTCCCGTCAGGAACTGGGTCCGGCGGACTTTCGGCTGGAAGATTTAAAACATGTTTTAAATCTAGGTCCGGCGGACTTTTGGGAAGAAAAAGTCCGCTGGAGCCCACACACGATCGAATTGTCCGGTGGACTCCCTAAAGTCCGATCGTGTGTACGCGGCATGAATCTAAAAGAAAAAATACCATACTTCTCTTTTAAGGCACAAATTGAACACTCCTTTTTTTACCTTCAGTTCCTACATTGTGCTCCCATATTTCTATATCTAACATCTCAACTGTTTAAAGCATAGGCATTTTTTACCTTTGTATTAGACTGTTTGTTACTGATTTTATAAGATAAAGTTCTGCCTCTATATGGGTACATTTTATCTTTACCTTCTGTATTGGCTTTTTTGCCAAGTGCAGTGTTCACATTCTGCCATCAAATTGACTTCCCTTTATAACAATTTTTAAGAACCACGCCACACACATTCTTTTTCAGTTGATACGTAAATGAGCATCAGACACAGCGCAACAAATTATTTTTCTCAGTGAATAAAACAATCAACAGTTTAAAGTTGATCCATAAAACCAAGCAAAAATAACACAATAAAGAAAATCCCATTGCAGTGATGACTGGTTTATTTTGCATCTTCTCATTTTGAGAAACAATATCACTCTTCTAAACTTCAAAAGTCTCGCTTTGGTGGAGACCACTCTCAAAGCATTGCTAAGAGCCATGTGGGGTGGCATCAGAATGGTAAGTGGCCACATGCTTAATTTAGATGACCATGGAAAAAAAAAAAAAAAACACTTGGAAGAGATTGCAACTAAACAATTCATTATCTACCCATGGGAATGGTTTAGAAGACAATTTTGGGTAATCTTTTTTGTATCACTGTTTGCTCTTAGAACAGACAAAGATAACTTTTAAATTGTAATTGTGGTGTACTCTAAATGTTCATTTGGATTTATAATATTTCTGCCTAGAATGATTTTCCATCAATCTGAACTGATATCTCCCGATTTCTGCTATCTTAAACAATTTTTTTGTGCCTAGATTGATGTGAAAGTCATTTGATTATTTGATTATTCATTGGAATTTCCTCCAATATTCTGATCAACTTATCACACAGTCAGTTATTTATGTGGGTCGCATTACTGGCAATCTTCTAATAATGTGAGTTGCCTGGTTGTTATGCTTATCTAACTTCAGTCAATCTTTTGAGTCGCTAATCCAAAACATGTTGCAGATAAGTTCTGATTCAACTCTGGCTTTTTTTGCCCCACGTTAGTGACTCAGAGGAGTTGATTTACTAAAGACAAACAGAGTGCAGTTACACTCTGCAAGGGCATTTGCTCCAGAGCTTAGCAATTGAGGGTAAGCTGACTTCCATCATCCAATCATGTGCAAGCAAAAATGTATTTTTTTATTTTCCTTTCATGTGATTGGGTATTCTTTGCAAAGTGAAGCTTTGCCTCGTTTACTAAGCTTTGTAGCAAATGCCACTGCAGACTGCAACTGCACTCGAAAAGCACACAGTCTATTTGCCTTTAGTAAATCAACCCCTACAAGTACTGAAGCCAGAGACAGCCTGGCAACTAGCATTTTAAGAAGGACATTCTCTGTGATATTCCACTTCAGCAGGCAAAACATATTCCCTCCATGAGTGCTATATAGATTGCAAGGATTTTAATAAACTTTATTGCTTACTGTTGTTTTCTGGTGATATGGATAAAAGCCTTGTCAGCGCTTTATTAAAAAGACTGCTAAATAGTAGATGGGTCTTCCTTTATTGTCACCATTGTGTTGATTTATTAAAACGGGTGCACTCAGATTCTGGTGCATCTTCCCCTAGTAACCAATTGGCTTCTAACTTCAGCTTGTTCAATTAAGCTTTGACAATAAAAACCTGGGAGCTGATTGGCTACTATGCAGAGCTGCACCAGATTCTGTTTGCAGCAGTTTTAGTAAATTCCCCCCATGTGACAAGTGTTTGTGTTGGAAAAACTGCAGCCATTGCATCTCTATAGGTGTACAAGAGACTAAACCTGAACATACCCTATATAATCTGAATGTACAATCTCTGTTCAACCACCTTTGTTACATAGTTAAATAGTTACATAGTAGGTGAGGTTGAAAAAAAGTCCATCAAGTCCAACCTACCTACCAACCTATGTGTGTGATTATATGTCAGTATTACATTGTATATCCCTGTGTGTTGTGGTCGTTCAGGTGCTTATCTAATAGTTTTTTGAAACTATTAATGCTCCCCGCTGAGACCACCGCCTGTGGAAGAGAATTCCACATCCTTGCCGCTCTTACAGTAAAGAACCCTCTACGTAGTTTAAGGTTAAACTTCTTTTCTTCTAATTTTAATGGCCACATGTCTTGTTAAACTCCCTTCCGTGAAAAAGTTTTATCCCTATTGTGGGATCACCAGTACGGTATTTGTAAATTTAAATCATATCCCCTCTCAAGCATCTCTTCTCCAGAGAGAATAAGTTCAGTGCTCGCAACCTTTCTTCATAACTAATATCCTCCAGACCCTTTATTAGCTTTATTACCCTTCTTTGTAGTCGCTCCATTTCCAGTACATCCTTCCTGAGGACTGGTGCCCAGAACTGGACAGCATACTCTAGGTGCGGCCGGACCAGAGTCTTGTAGAGCGGGAGAATTAACGTTTTATCTCTGGAGTTAATCCCCTTTTTCATGCATGCCAATATTCTGTTTGCTTTGTTAGCAGCAGCTTGGCATTTGTGTATGTCAAAACTTTATAATATGGGGACAAACCTTAAAAATGTATTCAATTAATATCCAGTCAGGTAGAATCTTGTGCCACATAGTAAATCTTAAAGTGGAAGTAAACTCCCCTATCATTTTCAGCCAAGGAAGCTGCCATCTTTGCCTCTGTTTAATCTTCAACTGCCACAGTGCTGCACATGTGATCCGTTATGACACCAGCCATTGGATGGTTTGACTGTTTGGTTGAGAGCACAGCCAATGTGCAGTTAGCATTCACGGCATGCCTTTTTTTTTTAGACTGTTAAATCGATGGGTTTACTTCCGCTTTAAGGGAATTGTACTATCAGACTGTATTATGTATGGTAAGTTTGAGAACGTATCAAAAAGTCCAGTCGGATAATATGGCTGTCTTTGAGCTTTGAGATTTTCAGAGTTTTCCCAAAAATGTCATAGTAATAAAGAAGTAACATTTTCTTTCTTTCTGGTAATTCTTGAAAATCATAGTAGAGAAACCTGACAGCTGCAGATTAACATGAATAGATTGCAAAATGGTCTAGTGAAGGAATTATATATATTACATAATTGTTTTTTCAACCAAAGCAGAGTTTTCCCATTCAGTACTGAACTTCATTAGCAGGTAAGATCTGCTGGTGGAACTTTCTGCATTAAAAAAAAGCCATTGACCGGGCTGATGAAGAATTGCCCTGTATTAAAGATCCAACTTGCTGAAAGATCTTCTAGATGTGTTGGATGCCTGCCCCCCCCCCTTTTCCCTGCTGCACCCTGAGGTTTCTTTTGCTGACTGCTATATCACTACTGGGGATAGGGGAGGAAACAACAGAGTGCCTGCTAGCATCTGACACTCCCAGAAGTGTCAAATTTTCGATCACAGTGAATTTGAACATTCTTAAGCAAACTGGGATATTCAATGCAGTGGATTCAGATGGCATGGGCATCAGGTACGTACACATTAATTGTTCTCTTTGCAAGGATGCCTTATTTTATTAAATTTTTTTAATAGTAACAGAGTGACCTTTAACAGAGCATACTTTGTGTTCCTAGAAGACCCAAGACCTTCAGGAAAGGGACTATTGTTACCGCACAGTGGGCCCCAAACCCATAGGCTTTCCAGTTTAGTTGAATATCCACATGAAACAATATCACTTCAACAATCCTGTTGCCTGTTTACAGCTAAAACATATTTACCATTCCAAATTCACTGTGATCGAAAATATTATAATCACAACTCTATAAAAAAACAGCTAGTCAGTGGTGAAATATAATCGAGGCATGTACGCTCCTTTGATTCTGACACACTGATCATTTTGGTCAATTCCAGTTATGTTTTTACAACAGCAATCTCTTATCTTTCTATTGATTTTCTTCATCCACAGGAGCCAATTCCATGCATCCTGAACCAGCACGCCAGTCCTGCAGATTGCATTATTTCAGTTAGACACTGAGCAATTTTCCACAGCAGAAAATATATTCAGAGAATTGCTAGTTTAAAAACACAGTGCGGAACAAAAAAAGTCATCATGCGGAAAAGCAGTATTGCACACAGAAAGTGTCGGAGTTAAAATAGATAGCGAGCGAATTAAAGTGCTTTATATGTAGCGTAATGGTGACCATTTCTAATTTAGATAACGTGGACTGAAAATGACAGCCAAATGTAGGTTACTACACAGCCAAATGTAGGTTACTACACTTGCTTTATGATTTCCACATACTGCGTGACGTCTGCTTAATAAATAGTTAATTACTGCAAGGTCCCAGAGTCCATTAGTTATGTCATCACTCAGCAAAGAGCCGTGTAATTAAAATAATAAATAACTGTGCAGATACGTACAGTGTGTAGGGAAATGGGCAAAATGTAACAAAGTATCATACAATTAATTAAGGGGAATATATAATCAATTTAGCATCTTTTTTTTTTCCCAGTTTCCAAGTGTGCGGAAAAAAAAAGTTAGCACACACAAACAACGTGTTATCAGTGCTGAGCTGCATTTATAACTATCAATGATAATGAGTTGTTATTCAGATTAGCAGATGGGTGGAATTCAACCAGGGCAAAAGGTGACCTTGAGAATGTTCTCATAAATAAGAAGTAGGTACTAGTTCAGCAACAGCCAATGGTGTACAGTATTTACTGCACAGCATGTGCTAGGGTTACATGGATAGCTCAGGTGGCATTGCTCAAAGTAAGAATTTTTGCTATTGCAGGGTAAAGACAGAATATACAATTAGGCTGGTTGTTAGAGGTGGCAAAATAAAAAAAACTTTCTCCACATTTTTAATCATAAGTCCAGCCAAAACTTTTTTTTTTTTTTTTTTTTAGATAGAGTGGAAAACCTCGTGCTGGATATCATTATCAATCATATTATTATGATATCATTAGCAACTAAATTCTTAATACTCTCTGGGATTGGATGCTATGCATTTCCCCAAAACTGGCATCTTCTGGGAGTGTAGTTAGTTAGTGCACTGAAGGGGAGGACGTCATATGACGCCCTCCGCGCTGAGAGCTGCGCCGCCTGGCCGTCATTTGACAGCCGGCGGTCGCAAGGAGGTTAAAGATCAGTTCAATTTACATCTTAGTGGAGTTGCTATGGGTTCTAATGTTGCCCCACCCCTAGCGTGTGCTTTTATGAATGAATTTGAACAAAGGTATATATTTTCAAATGACTCATTCAAAACTCATTGCTCCACCCGGTGGCGCTTCATTGGCCTTATTTTTGCTATTTGGCGGGGCAGCATTGAATCTTTGAAAAAATGTGATCAGATGCTCAATGAGTGTTGCCCTGAAATACAATTTAAAATGAATGTGGGTGGGAAGTCGGTTCCATTTTTGGATACAAGAATATATATAGATCGGAATCAGTTGAAATCTGATCTGTATACTAAACCAACAGATAGAAATCAATTATTGTTTCCACCCACCATACGTATCCAGATCAATCGTGAGGAGTCAATTGCTTAGGGTAAAACGAATAGTCAATGATGAGGCTTTGAGGTAGGTAAGATTAGAGGAGATGTGTCATAAATGTAGAGAACGGGGATACAATGAGAGCATTATCACACAGGAATTTGGGAAACTTCAACAGGAGGAAACTAAGGTTTTAATAGGGAAACAAAAACATGAGATTAAAAGAATGCCCTTCTCTATGCAATTTCATAGTTACAGTGAGGACATACTTAGAATTATCAAAAAGCACTGGTCATTACACAAACGAGCTTATCCTCAGATAGATGATTTCCAACAGGTACCTATCAAAGCGTATAGGAGAAATAAGACATTGCAAGATTTACTGGTCCGGTCAGAATATAAACCAAAAGAGCAGGAAACCAAAATGATATTTTTGGGTAAAAAGAGAAATGGCTGCTTTCCGTGTCTTAATTGTATTCAGTGCAATTTAATCATGAAAGTTAACCATTATTTACATCCTGGCAATGGTAAGACGATTATGGTGAAGGGCTATCATACATGCCAGTCCTCTTATGTAGTTTATATTTTGTTATGCCCTTGCAATTTACACCGCAGTACAATCAGACACAAGCAGCCAGGTTTACCAGTTTCCAGACATTTTTTTGAACATGGACATACTCAGATCTCAGATTCATGGTCCTAGAAGAGGTATTGAGGGATCGAAGTGGGGGGGGGGGGGGGTGATAGGATATTTAAATTAAAACAAAGAGGTATGGTGGATAAATAAATTGAAGTCCTTGCACCCTAAGGGAATGAACAGGGATTATGATCTATATCTATTTTTATGGAGTTTATGTGAAGCATATTTTATGGTTGTTTTACAGGTTGAACAGGATTATGCAATATAGGATTTATGGAATGTTTTTGGAGACGGATTGTGTCATATTGATACTCAAAGCAACATGGACAATTGATTTCTTTCTTCTTTTGCTGTTCTGCATTAGTCCTGTTTTTTTGTTTCTCTTATGATCATCGACTAATCTTTAGTGTAAATCCATATAAGAATCTGTTCCTTCATATGGAGTATAATAGAAAGTATTAGATGGTAATGGAAATGGTGCTGGGTTTAACAACTGCACCATTAAAGGTTCAAATTTGTATTATTTGCACCTTAGCGATATAGGGAATACAGTAGATTTAGTCTGTGATGGGTTAATTGATAATTAGAGTGGTTATGGGATAATGGGATACACCTGTTAAGTAACACCCTGTGATGTTGGTATAAATATTCAAAGTTTTATATGAATCATTGCACAAAGCCTGATGAAGAGCATGGTATGCTCGTAACTGTACAGTAGCACCTTGCACTTTATTGTCTTAATATGAAGAATATTCAAAGTTAACAAGAAAATGTTGCATTGGAGTACATGTCCCGTCTTTATATATATATACAGTATATATCTATATATATATATATATATCTATATCTATCTATCTAGCTATAGATAGCTCTATCTATCTATCTATCTATCTATCTATCTAGCTATCTATATAATATATATATATATATATATATATATATATATATATATATATATATATATATAGTATATATAGACAGATGCTAGTATATCACTACAACGCCATCTATAGTTTTGAGTGCATAGTACTTGCTGTTGCACTTCCCACAGGAGAACACTTATCTGCTTTGCATACATCACTCCCTTGCCAGCTTCGGCAGCAGCAAAGCCAAAAAGGTGGCAGAACATAGGTCACTGGAGAGGGCTACACATGTAAGCAGAGGTAGGTTTCACCTCCTTGCTATGCTCTCTGTGGCAAATTGTCACCAGTGGTGAAATCACAAATATTACACAGATTTCCCTTCATTCACTGTAACAGTGACAACAGGTTTACCAGACAAGAAGTGAGAAAAATATATAACAGGGACAGACAGTAATAAAATGCTGACACGTGTTCTAACCTTCCTCTACTCCGCTAAAAAGAAAATGCAATTGCCTGTGTTGCTGTTTGAAATTTTCCTTCACTTCCTGTCTGTTTATACCATTTTCATCAGAACAGGAAATGAGGGGAAATCTGTTGAAGCACTTGGAAAGCAATGAAAACCTGATGGGAGTTTTAATCCTTCTTCGCTCTAAATGATACTAAAAAGGAAACACATTTTCTGGACATTTAGAACCTAATTTAATTTGAAGCAAATCCAGCCAAAACAGTTATTTCAGTTCTGCTTGTTTGCTGACAAGTTGAGTCGTTTACTGACATTCGTAGCTCTCTAGAATCCAGTGGTGAGCTCATCCCATCAGAATTCCCAGTCCACTGAACTCCCTTCGCCATTACGAAGACAAATGATGCCATATGCTCCCCTGATACTGTAGATTCTCTATAATGAGGAATGTATGTCTGGGGAATCTAGCTGCTCAAGAGTAACACTATCATTATCGTCTTATGAGAGGGACCAGGCATTCCAAACATTGTCAGGAAATCTTATCTTTGAAGTCTCACTCATTGATGGGTGATTTAACTCCCCAGTACAAACATAAAAATTAAATCAATTTTGGGCAGAGTTTGCCTTATAAAAAATAAAAAATAAAAGTTCCTTAGCTGTGCAACAATTGTTTAAATATCACACTCAATAAAACCAAAGCAGTATGCTAAAAGGATTTTCTATTTTAAAACAGAACTATAGCATGCCTGGGGGTCAGCGGTTGTTGCCAGAATGTGCAAGTACGGACGGCCAGCAGATTGTCCTGGTATGCTGCCAGATCTTACCTGGTCTCTCTCCTCTGCAGGACTGAAGGACAGAGGGAACCTGTAACGCAGCCATGATGATTCCCTAACTTTCTGATCTGCATTAAAGAGGTCACCAGCTAGGGCTACATTAAATCAAATCTAACACCAGTTTAGTCCTTCCCTACTCTTTACAGATCTAAGAATTTTTTTTTTTTTACCTTTTACCCTTTTTCTCTCTCTATATGACATAGTTACTCAGTATAGTTCTAGAACCAGCAGTGATTGAAGATGGAGTTTTAAGAAAGCTTCATGCGTGTATTCCCACAGCAGTCAAAGCTAAATGAACATATACTACACAGAGGTCTTGCATTTCCTTGGACTGATTTATCTGTGTTACATCTTGACTTTGAAACAAGTGGGTTATCACTGTGGACCCAACCTTCTTACTATGAAAATGTCACTTTTTTATATTGATACATTTTTCTCCCCTTCCAAAAGATCAACACATAAAAATAACCATTTTAGACAAAGTACGAGAACTTAATTTAGACACGAAGAACCTGTGGGTGTTTTCATTTCTTTATTTTCTTTCCTATAAATAGCCAATTAATCTTGAAAGTGATAAAACCACCAAACTGGAACACAGAAGAGGGGCTTGTGCAGTGAGGTGTGCATTTTGTTTTAACACCATCCAAATATAGACTTTTCTTGACTGATAACCCTGTCAGATTATGATTAAGGCCTGATACATCATCACACAAATAACAAGGAAGCCAGCAGGGATTGGAGAGAAAACAATATTTTACCATATTGCACTGTTTTTCCTTTCCTGAAGCTGTAAAGCTAGGACCATATACATGGCCTGAAATTATTTTGTGTGGCTATAATCATCCTTATTATAAATAAAGTTTATTGAAATCTGAGAAAATTAAATTACTAAAGAACTTGCCCAAAAGTACAACACTATATTTTTTCTCTAATCTTAATAAATATGGCTCTCTGTAGTCCACTGTATTCAAATTTCATATAGCTTCTCACAGGTGGCATGGCTAGGTTTGCTTTCTAAAGCCGGTGCTTCAAAACTTTCTCTCATTTCCTCCCCAGTTCCAGGTGCCAAATCCCAATACTGCTTGTCGCCAGCCTCAATGACACACAAAACAAATGAACAGTGAAAGCCAACCCCCTGCAATCAACCATACGCCACTCACCTAGGCACCTCCCCTGATGTGTTTTACTTACTCAAAGCTCATTTGCACAGTCTTTACCAGCCTCTCTCAACATTTAAATCCCAGAGGAACCCTTAAAAAATTTTTTAGGTTACAGGGAACCCCTGCTAAAATCAACTTATTGTAGGTCAGCTGGGAAAAAAAATCCTTCCTACATTGGTGGTCAGAATGAAGAAGAATACCACCCTTAGAGACAGCCCAAAAAAGATCTTTGGTGTCATCCTGCTAGCTTTGTCAAGTGACGTTAGGCCTAGAACTATGTAAGCACCATCAGGTCCTCTTGAGGTTGGGAAAGACTGGTCCATACAATTAGCTCTGAGTGAGTAAAAAAACATCAACAAGAGGAGCCATGGTTGGCTGTCTATGGACTCTTAGCACAATAAAGTAGCCTAGAGTGTGGCCTTCATTTTTTGTTGTGCATGGTGTGTTGTTAAGGATGGGGATGAGCAATGGTGAGAGCCGTAGTTCCTCTTTTTCTTCTTGATATATTACCAGACAGATTTATATTATCTTTGGCGATACCTTAGGTGCTTTACCAACTGGTAAACAAATGGAGTTCTCCTGTGAAGAGATTAGCATCAAAAGGCAGTGTAATGCATTGAAGCAATATAGCAATGCCTGGATGAAAGTCTGAAGCCCTGAGCAGGTAGACTCTGTTCCCTGTATAAGTTTTAACCCTTGTTATTAAAAATACTGAAGAAACATTAATCTTGATAAAACAATTAGTGTGTCAACATATTTTGGTCCGGAGCTAACTTTAGCATCTTACTCTCTGCCCACTGTATAAATTATGTAGTGTCATTTCTTGTGCTCTGTAGTTAAAAAAAAATGCAAGAATAATTGGCTTTGTTTTCTATTAAAACCAGTTTCAGACTGTCATATTTCCAGTACAAAGGGAATATATTACAAAGGGAGAATCATTGCTCTCTTTCAATGCAACACTAATTTAATCTAAATATAAAAAGTTTGTTCCACAATATTTCCTGGAATGTATCACTGATTCCTAACAAGCTTTCCATAGAATGAACCCATCTGTTTCTGAGAGCTCTCAAGGAGAACAATTAATATCAGGAAAAAGACAATTCAACAGATGGAATTCCCAGCAAGTAACTGCATGTTTGATAAGGTTACAAGTATGTCCTTAAAGATTTGGGGAAAAATTAAGCGGTGTGACTTTGGTTTATGGATTACGGTAACATTTCTGGTAATAGGTTTTGGAATTCAAGGTCTGGAGTAAAGATGAACTAAACTGGGTGTTTTGTCTTTGGCAAAATTTAATTTGGGAATTTGGGAAAAACTTTGCCATTCAGTGAAACACTCCCCAATTGACTGGGGTCAATTGGGGAGGCAAAACTAGGGTGTTTGGTTTTTAAGGTGAAATTGGGTTTAATAGCTTCTAAGAAACTCCTTTTAACTATTCTGGACCTGTTCTTGTGCCCAAAAAAAGCAAATGCTAACTCTAACCCTAACTCTAGTGCAAACTCTAGTTTTAATGGTAACATTAACTGTAATGCTAACATCAAACCTAATGGTGACCCTAAACCTAGTTTACATTAATGATAATCCCCATTCCTTTGGTTATGAAGTCATGTGTTTACCATGTCGTCCACGTCTGGCCATTCCTAGTTTAGAGCAGCTTCTCTCAACATTTTTATCATGGAGAAACCCTTGAACAAAGTGAACAGGTCTTTGTGAACCCCAGAATATATTTATATTATATCTACAGCTTAAGGTACATTAGCATGAATACTATACTGTAGATACTGTATAATTATCTAATAATAATTGTAAATGATATTTTGCGTATAGAATCTATAGCTTTGTTTATTTTGGCCAACTTACCCTGTGCATTTTGTTTGGTTTTTACCTTCCTTCCCAAAATAGATTAACTATAATTGGGGACCAGGGAGACACAGGTATCTGCCACACCTGGAAATGCCAGATTGTGGTGATTTTGGCAACTGTAAAAGCAGAAGAGTGTGACTTACTAGAGGTACTAAAAGTGTGGATAATGTCTTTCCCACAACAATGATCAAACCCATAAGTGAGAGGTGGAGATATTTGAATCAGAGAGACAACAGCATTTCTTTTAAATTTCTTATTAGAATGCCAAGCACGCCTTGTAAAATGAGTATCATTGTATCCTTGTGTAATATAAATATTTGATATCAATTAGTCAAAAGGAATAGGATGTGTTTTTTAATATTTATTAAGTACTAAAAATATGTTTATTTTTATTTTATTTTTTTGAGAAATATTGCATGTGAGTATTTCATTTAGCAAGAAAGCAGGTGGAGCTCAATCTAATCTCTTCCCCCCCTTTTTTAACATACAGATGTTTTGCTAAAAATAGTCTGGAATTGGATTACAACAATATGACAGAAAGCATGGTGGTTGTGCATGGCTTTCTAATCAGAATTTCCAGCATGCTCTGAAAACAGTGTGACGAGTGCAACCTGTAAAAATAACATAAAATATATAAAATATAAAATAAAATATAAAATATATTATAACATTTGTTGAGATTAAAAAAATTAGATTAAAAAAATTAGTTTGCAAACTTAACCTTCAAAACACATAAATCCACCAATCAATCAATCAATCAATAAAGACCCATTATAGTTTCTCTCTAAACAAATTCTTTACCGTCTGTGCCCACTGAAAATGACAGTAAGCTAAAATAAAATGATAAAATGGCTTTAAAATGCTGTTTACAATAATTCCATATATTTTGATAGATTTACATGCAAAGCCTTAAGCCTCGGACACACGATCGGATTTTCCGCAGACAAAGCATCAGACTTTTGCCCGAAGGGCATGTGCCGTTAACTTGTCTTGCATACAAATGGTACACAATTGTCGGCCAAAAAACAGGAATGTAGTGACGTACTAGCTGTACTACTAGCCGATAAAGAGCAAGTTCAATTGTCAGGCACCACCCTTTGGGCTCCTTCTGCTAATTTCGTGTTAGTAGAAGTTTGGTAAGTGTTGATTTGTGCTTTTCATTTTGCGCTTTTCAGTTCGTGCTTTTCAGTTCGTTTCTGAATGGCCGTTCGTCAACCAGACAAGTTGCGGAATCGGAGGAGATAACTTGTTATTTATTATTGGCCTTGGAGTTATTGCTTTGACTCAAGTCCAGTCCAGGAACAGGAGGAGGAGGAGGATTTCTTGGACCAAAAAATGGCTGCTTTATTAATCTTGACCAATTATATCATACAGTAAGAGTCCAGGGCTTACTACGCATGCACCAATGGCGCGTTGCCGCAAGAGGAAGTCTGTGCCAACTGAGCATGCACCAAAGACGCTTCGGGCGCCAACCTGCACCTGCGCAGAAGACTTGATGGAAAAGGGCAGGAAAATGCCCAGGACGTGCACAGCAAGTGACCTCAACCTGATGGAAAAAGGCGGGAAAATACACAGGAGGCGCACAGGAAGTGACCTCAAACTTCCCTATATAAGCCCAGCCCAGACACTGCCAAATTGCTGGATTTTCTTCAGTCCCCCCTTGTTCCTGTGCCAGTGTGTGATCTGAACTTGTTGTGACCTGGAAACCTATTTGACTACTCTTGATTGCTGCTTGCCGTTGACCTCGGATTTGTACCTTAACCATTCTACTTCTTTGCCCTTTTTGTACTCAGCTGCAAGATTGGAACCGACCCCGGCTTGGATCTCGACCATTCTTCTTCTGATTAACCCTTTTATGCTTCGTTGCCGAACTGGACTTGACCTCGGATTTGTACCTTAACCATTCTACTTCTTTACCCCTTTTGTACTCAGCTGCCAGATTGGAATCGACCCCGGCTTGGATCTCGACCATTCTTCTTCTGATTAACTCTATTATGCTTCGTTGCCCAACTGGACTTCACCTCGGCTCGGATCTCGGACTAAGGCTTGCACAGTGCTCCGCACCCCTGGCACCCCTGCCACTCGGTGTCCACCAAGTCTCTGTCTCCATCTCCAGAAGCTTTAAGGACCCGAGGTGCAAGGGAGGCCTCCCCACTACTTCAGTCTCACATCAGGTACGTGGCCCTTGTGACACATATGCCATTGCTGCAGGGGCTCCAGGAGAATAATCAGGATTATTTTCGGAATTATCTCTGGATGATGGACCCTTGCTTTCACCAACTCTTGGCACGGTTGACCCCCTATATTAAGAAGCAGGACACATGCAGGCGGGTTTTATTTTATTTTTTGGTTGAATAATGATTTGATTTGGTATATTTTCTATATTTTTGGATGCATAGAATGCACTTTTTGGTTAAGTGCTATTGGCAGGTAGCATGTCTAATTTTATTTGTTTTCTTTTTTTGATGCACAATAAAAAAAATGTGGAGAATAATACTTGGCTATGTGTTTTACTTCAAATGACAGTTTGGGAGTAGGCAGTTACATTTAAAAAAATACAATGCAAAATTAACACCAACATAGTTGTATCTTTGATCTTAAAAACTACGGCATAATGGCATTGTGGTAATGTGTATTATTCTTGATATCACTAGAAAATAAAAGCCTTTCAAAATACGTTTGGCAGAACTCCATCAGTATCATCAGCAAAGCTGCTTCATTATTATCCCATTAACGAAGCAAAAAATGTGCGCTGCATTTCAAGATTTCATAATTTGCCACGTTACGAATGTTAGTTCTCCATTACGAATGCTAGTTTACAAGACTGACCGCTTCTGGCTTGTCCTTGCTTCAGAGCATGCGTATTTGTACATTGGACTATTTTTCTGACGGACTTGTGTACACACGATCGGAAAATCTGACAACAGACATTTGTCTGCGGAAAATTTATAAGCCTGCCATCCAACATTTGTCTGCGGAAAATACGACAACAATTGTCTGATGGAGCGTACACACGATCGGACTTTCCGCCGGGAAATGTGTCCAGACTATTGGTGGAAAATCCGACCGTTTGTACGCTCCATCAGACAAATGTTGAGGCTTAATGCAAAGACCCTCAAAAAAGACATAAAAGTAGGATTAATAGCAAAATAGTCAGTTAATGTGAGCACTTACCAAATACAAGTATATAACAATTACATGCATAGTGTTATATTCTGAGCGATATTTTCCAACAATGTGTAGTTTAACAAGCCTACCTGCAGTACTAAAGTCTAGACTATATGGGAAAAATTTTATTTACTTAGGACCTTCACATTAACCTCTCATTGAAAACAACTTAATCTGTCACGTGTCAATTTCGAAGTGATGCACGTGACATATTTATTAGCAAGGGGTAATCTTGCACTAAAATCATAGCCCATGAACAGCGAATAAACAGACAATATTATTCATGAGATTTATCAAGTTTATGTTGTCCCCATTTGGTTTTTCTTCAAAGACGTCATCCGCAGTTCATCTGACATTGCTCCCAGAGGGCAAAAATACATATACGACATATACGAGATAAATGCAAAGTAACATAACACATGAAATAATGCTATAACTTGCTTTTGTCGCCTGTGGCCTGCTAATACCCTAATCTAACTACTAATCCTTCCAGGCACACACAGGGCCACATAGAGATGTACTTATCAAGACTCCACAGGATTTCTGATAGAAATATTAAATAATGCTCAGAACCTTGTCTCCTATTTGAATCGTAGTTCATGCAGGGTAATTAAACCAAAACTGAACATATGGAAGTTTATAGCCCCACCACATAAATCATGGATTGGTGATTAAACCTATGTGATAACCCTCTGCTATCCGTGACATTTGGGGAATGACAGGTCTGTATTATCCTGACACCTCTAGCAGTAAAAATAATTAAGTGTTTCACTGAGACAAGTAGCGTACTACCAGGTAAAGCGTGCTATGATTAATAAAAGTCACCACGAATTTGTCTTGTCAGGGCAACCAAATTGGATTTAGGGACATGACATGTGTGGTAAACAAGGCCAGGGCTGTGTTGTATGTGTAAACTGTGCTACTAGGCGGGTTTTATGTATGACACGCTGGCTTAAATTAGCCGGCTATTTTATTGGTTTGTCACCCAGAACAGGAGCAGAGCAATATTAAAACTAATAATACTGTCAACGTGTTTACACTGCAGATGAATTTTGTGACCATAATGAAAGAGACGGTGGTGTGTTTACATCTCTCATAGCGAAGATGATTGTCAAGATACACTGTCTCTGAATAAATACGGTACAATAATAATATTAATAATAAACACTAGGTGAAACTATAATCATATAAACCTGGTATTTCATTGAACATGGTGCAAGTCAACTAATGCCAGTTGGTAGATTTTTTTTTTCTTGGATACATTTTGGCGAGGGGGTCGCACTATGCAAAAATATGTTAGCCCAAGACATTAAACTCAGTTCACTAAACTGATGATTTTTATTTACCATATAACTCACCACATTATAATTTAACTGTACAATTTATTTTAGGGCCCATGCTTGTCTTATCACACGTCTTTTCACGTGTTGAGGCCCACTTGTTAGAGGGTCCCCTGTACTCAGTGATGTTAAAGAGGATCTTCAGGCTGTATGAAAACAAAAAATTTTAAGCCACAGCTACAAATACTGTAGAAGCTGACTTTTAATAAAAGGACACTTACCTGCCCAAGGATATATCACTGTCATAACTCGGGCTGGTTGCTTACAGTCTTTGTGTCCCCAGCGCCAGCTACTGGGGGAAGCCAGCTATGACTTCTTGTGTTTTCACAGCAAGCCGAGTTGCACTTTGTGAATGAACCTGCAGGACCTCATTTGTCCAGACAGTTGAAGCCGGGTGGGAGGGGGGGGGAACTTCTGCTCAGATCGCCTAGGCAAGGGGTCTCCAAACTTTCTAGGGGGGCTAGACTGTGGCCAATGGGAATACAAATTGTCCTGGCGGCAGTGTGAGTAAACAATGCATTTTTGATGTCAGTGGGAGAAATAGTGCCCCATCATTAGTGTCAGTGGGAGTAATAGTGACCATCAATAGTGTCAGTGAGAGGAATAGTGACCCATTATTGGTGTCAGTGAGAGGAATAGTGACCCCCTCTTTGGTTTCAGTAGGAGGAATAGTGTCCCATCATTGGTGTCAGTGTGAGGAATAGTAACTTATCATTGGTGTCAGTGGGAGAAATAGCTCCCCATCATTGGTGTCAGTTTGAAGAATAGTGCCCAACTATTGGTTTTAATGGAAGAAATAGTGCCCCATTGTTGATGTCAGTAGCAGGAATTATGCTCCATTGTTGGGGTCAGTGGGGTCATTGTTGGCCAGTAATTGCCCAGTGTCTTGTAGCAATGGGGGGGAAGTGCCACACGGGCCGAATAAGGGCAAGTAAAGGGCCGCATTCAGTCCCTGGGCCACAGTTTGGAGACCACTGGCCTAGATCTGAGGGAAAGTGGGAGCTCATACCTATCAAAACTAGGTTTCCGTTCCCCCTCAAAAAAGTAAATGTAGGCAAAAGTTATGGAGGTGGGGGGAGGGAGAGGCAGAAAAGCAGAACTTCCCCTGTTGGGTGAAGTTCCACTTTAAGCCACTTCTTGGTTGCTGCCTCTTGGTACAGCTATTTCTTCATCTGACAGCACTGCTATCCAGAACTACAAGTGTGAACACAGAGAGGCGTCCATGTTGAGTACATGCTTTTTCTAATTTTATTTTGTGAGTGGCCAATTTGCATTTGATTTTAACATTAAAGCTTTTAACTCTACTGTACTTAGTGTGCACTCTTCTTGTTTGTTTGTTTGTTTGTTTGTATGGCCCTTCGTATAGCTGCTTTGCAGGGGTAATGAGTTGAAGCTCTGAGTTCGCCCAGCTGGTTCCAGAACACAATAACACAGCTTCCATTTCTTTGGCTCTAGGCCTAGTCAGGGGTAGTTGCTACACTTTACATGAGAGATCTCTACTATACCTTTGGTTCTAGGTTCAGTTTCTAGGTGGTCACATCCCACATCAGGGACCCATGCTACAAAGGTGCCCAGGCAGCATGGCTGGTGTACCGGAGTGGTACCTTCCTGGTCAACCCCCAACCTGCTGCAAACTGAGGATTCCCTAGGTATTGGATGTGTGCTATGTCTACTTCAGTCCAGATCAGTCCAGAATATTGTAAGCAGGGCTGGCGCTATCAACAGGCAAGGTAAGCACCGGCCTAGAGCACACACCACTAGGAGGTGCTGTTTGTCTTCCATGCAGGTACATATTTCTATGATGCTGTCATATTCCCTGGGCTGGGGGGAGGCACGCAGTTCATCCAGAGGGGCCCAGGAGAGAGGGTCTTTTTTTTCTTTTCCGGGTGGACTTACCCAACAACCAGAGTTGGCACTGCATTAAAGTCCCGGATTCCAGTCCCTGCTATGGAGTGATATCGGCTTTCTCACTGCCTGCCCCCTTCAGCAAGTAAGTACTGAAGAGAGTGCAGGCTCCAGCTGAGAAAATCAGTGGCAGAAGAACAGTGGCAGGTTAATGGCAGGCTGGCAACGATCAGTCCAGCAGTCAGAGAAGCTGCAAGTCTATGTCCATCCACCTCTTCATCTGTGACACCTAGACCCAGCAGTCAGCCAGCCAGTAGGAGGGATACTACAGAGAAGTCCCAGAAAAGGTACAGCACACGCACACACTTTGCCCCCATGCCCTGGCTGTTGCCTATGATGCACGGAAATGTGATCATCATCATTATCATCATGATAGGCACACAGTACAAGTGCTTTGAGCCACAGCACCTGTATTGTGTGATGATATGATGATTTTTGAAGGACAGTGAAATACATCCTAAATCCTGGTGCGCACAAGTAGTGTTTTTTTTTTGTTCAACCAAGTGGGCTGAATAAAAAAAAAAAACGAGAAGCTCACTGTACTAACTATGTTATGTTAGTACAGCGATTTCACTGCTGAGCTATTGAATTATGCCCACCCCGTCCGGAACATACCGATCAGTGCTCACAGCCATTGTCTGCGAGCACTGATCAGAAGTCGATCGGCTACTGTTTCTCCGCATTAGGCCAACTTCTGTTGGACGGGTTGCTGTACACACTGGCTGAATATCAGCCGGTTTCTGTTTAACTGACCGATACTCAGCTACGGGGCCCCATGATTTCTAACAGCAGCCTTGCTTCTTGGTCTTTTCCGGCCAGGTCCAGAGGCGCAGGTGTGGGCCTGACAGCAGAGCGCAGTGCCAGAACCTGTTGCGGTACTGGACTCCACTACTCTCCCTGTCCGGTGCTCGCCATGCTGAGCCTCGCTCTGTGCCAAGCAACACAGTCCCCCTACCTCCACCCCTCACTCACCCTCCCGCCGGCTTGTCTGCTGCACATCCCCTGCCTGCTGTATATATCCCATAAGAGGAGGAAGAAGGCAGTAGGCTAGGTCTGAGGTAGGCTAGGTACAAGGAAGCCCAGGTTTTGTTTAACCATGGCCCTTAAGCCCCTCCCAGGATCATGTTCGGCCACACTCACTTAGTATGCCGCAGGTCACTGTCTCCCTGAAATGTCCCTCATTCTCATGTTCAAAGGTTGGGAGGTATGCGTATACATGGGCAGGGCAAAGGGGGTGGAGTCAAGGGTGGAGTCAAGGGGGCAGCAAAATTAGGTTTCGCCTTAGGTTCCCTTTCATTGCCTGACTGCCTGCAGCAACTATGCCCACCTTACATGTTATTATTTTCTCTTTTCTTTTCTTAAAAACAAACTTAGTAGGTGTAGTCCCAATCACATGGTCAATATATTCCAAAATACATGGCAGCAATAATCCCAAAACAGTATGGCGAGAGAGAAAGTCCAAACAATGAGGCAAAGTTTGATGTGGTCAATAACTTACTCAATTGTCCTAATGTTGGGTATTACAGAGGGGTGTTGTGGTGACAAAATGCTGCTTAGATCTCCTTGCTTTCATTTAATTACTCTTATTCTATGGACCCAATGCCCAGCGTTCTTTTCCTGTAAGAAAGAAATGCTTTCACCGGAGGATTTACCCAGAAATAGCCCCTCCCCCCCCCCCCCCACATTGGCAGCATCTGCATGCTGTATGGACAGGCAGCCTGCCCTCAATACCAAGGAAGGCAGGGCCAAACAAATGGGACAGTAACCAGTAACCCCCTATCACACGCTGCATTAGGAAACTCATTAAAAATTAAAGCCGAGGCGTTCTCCAGTGCGTTGCAGTGCAGGTGCATTGCAGAGGGAGGAATTACTACTTGATACTGCAATGGGCTAGTGTGAACAAGTGCTTAGATCTAACAAATATGTAGTGCAACGGGCTACCTGATTTTGGACACATATTGATTGGATAATTTAGTTAGGTGTTCATTTTACATAGTTTTGGTAAATCTTTACAAAGATTGTAATGTGTATGATGAACAGTTCGTTATTTTCAGTGGTGAAGCTGAAAATGAGCTATGTAACTAAAAATGACAATTGTTATGGCAAATAACACAAGCTTGAAAGTATTTAGTAAATTAAACATTGTATTTGCTTTTATTGGTTTCTTTAGCAATTATTGTATTTTTACGAGTAGTGACTGTGGCTTGCAGTTAGCTATCACCAAAGCTGCACAGCACTGGGGTCCTGGGTTTAATTATGGTAAGAGACACTGTAGATACAGTTCACTAACCTATAATGGCCACAATTTTCTAGAACAGTTGTTATTTTCAGCACTGAGGAAATAACAGCTGAAAATAGAAATCAGGTATGAGAAATGCATACTAACATTGTAATTGTTCCAAGCTGGACCAATGATGTAAGTATGTAATGCTTTAAACCTTCATAAATTATATATATATATATATATATATATATATATATATATATATATATATATATATATATAGAGATAGATAGATAGATAGATAGATAGATAGATAGATAGATAGATAGATAGATAGATAGATATAGATATAGATACAGTGTGTGGATATGTGTGTGTGTGTATATATATATATATATATATATATATATATATATATATATACACACACACAGATATATGAGATTTATGTTTGGTCTCTGTTTTTAAATTCACAATCCAAAAGGCACACTAGACATCAAACTGCTTTGTGCACTTTGCATGTTATTACACATGAGGAACATAAAATAGTATGCCTGCTAATGCCGTGAAGTCTTGACATTGTCTGTCCTTCTGTTAATGTCATGCCAAAACTGATGACAGTATACCTTGAATACATAACTTTTCATATAACTCACACTGTGTGCTCAGTGAAACATGCCAAGCTCATAATAAGAGGCATAGAAAAGACAGATGGACATATGAGACATCAAATGACATGACGACAGTAAATTCATCTCTGCAGACTATGGTGACTATAATAATAAAAGGGAGAGAAGAAAATAAAACAGCATTAAGATTGAAACTTTCAATAACAATTGTGATAGAAAGGAATATACTAGGGTATGATTTCAGAAAGACAATGGTATACCTACAACATCTGACTCATAAAGATTTTAAACAGTATTGTCTCCCTGGATCGACAGGGGACTTAATATTGCTGCAAACATACATGATTGTATTTATATTCAGTGTACACCATCCTTTTGGATTTAAAGTCAATGAAACACATTTTAAAGTGTAAATGCAGGAAAACAGCTGAAGACATGGTGAAAATACATGTAGATAAAAAGCCTCAATGGCCAAAAAATTGTTATTCTGTTTTAGCACTTCCCCATGCAGGAGCTGCTATTAAATGAAGCATGCATCAATTAATAGATAATTTTACAGACTTATGAACACTGTAGAGGATGGCCAGTAAATTAACCACTAACAACCTCTCAAAGGACTATTGCAAAGCTAAACTGAACTATACAAAGTACAACTACAATCTCTGGACTGCGTCAGCTAACTCAGAAGAATAATAGGGTTTATGTGTGCACAAAATGCATAGAACCCCAGCAGCAGGTGAGAGTATGCATTCCTAGTGTATGGGGTACCCTTTTAAGATGGTGGAAAATACCTGGCACCTACTAGTTTATGTTGGCTGGCTTCTAGTGGAGCCCTTAAGCCCCATACACACGGTCGGACAATCCGAGGACCAGGTCCGTCGGATCATGTCCGTCGTACTTTGTCCGATGTTGGTGTTGCGTACACACGGTCGGACAAAGTTGTCGAAAAATCCGATCATTCTGAACGTGGTGACGTTTGTTGCCTACGACGGGACTACGTAGAGGCTAGTAGCCAATAGCTTTGGTCTTGTAATGTGATCTGAGCATGCGTGGCACTTTGTCCGTCAGGAATTCGATACACACGATCGGAATTGGTGTGATCGGACCGTGTTGACGGCAAAGATTTCCAGCAGGAGATAAGACTTTGTCCGTCGGACAAACCGACGAACACTGTCGGATGGTGCATACACACGGTCTGATTTTTCAACAACCTTGTCCGATCGGACAGAATCCATGAAAAAGTCCGACCGTGTGTATGGGGCTTTATTCAGGTGATGCACTGTCCTTTTAAGAGTATTAGTGGTGAATGTAGATAGGCAGCTGGGTAAAAGCAGTCTATAGTCTTTGGTGAGAGTTTAAGATGTGTAGTTCAGCCCACCCCTCCTGGTAGTGACTAGTCCCAATGGCTTGTTTATCAGCAGGTTCCAGACGTCAGGTCCTGGAGGCTTAGTTTATCAGCCCGGATCCTCAAACAGAGTGCAAAACAGTCTTGTCTCTCCTCATTTCTAAATTACTTCCATAGTGCTTATCTATAAGGATATACATGCCTCCTGCATGTATCCTTACCTGTCAAATATCTTCCCTTTAGCTGTTTGGAGCCCTGCAATACTCCGGATTCTGTGGGCGGGTTTGTTGTCCAGTTCTCGTGGGTGGAGTTGTGATGTCAGTAGACTCCCCGCCCACCCCTACACTCCCCTTGGCCAGGCATGATATTTCTTACACTGAACTTCTTCTGGTCTCATGGATTATGCCCCATGATCACTAACATCCAGTCAAAACCCAGGAAAGTCACCACATGACTTCAACATGCCCAATCATGCTGAGGTGTGGAGTAGCCAATCCTGGGAGAGCTGGAGAAGAAAGGAGGGGATATAAAGTACACAGAATGCCTCTCTCACACTTATGCATGAGATAAGGACCTATTTCTCTGTGTGTCAGTTTTTATATTACTGAAAAAAGATAAGAGGAGCTGGATTAACTCTTTGTGGCAAGACTGGGCACAGATGATATGACATCCTCTGCTGTAACAGATATGAGTCTTAATTGAAAAAAATATTTTTTGGGTTTACATCCACTTTAACCCTGGAGCCTCTCACACATGTGTATTTGAGAAACCTAGGGGACACATAAACATTGTACCCAATTCTACCAGCCAGTGTTTTCAAACTTATATACACTTCAATATACTACATACATATACTACATACACTTCTCCCACACCCTCCCATCCTGCAGCCATATATACATACATATACACTACTATTACTCACCTTCCTCCCCACATTATACCATATATACAACATATACATAAACAGTAATTCTCCCCAACACTTTCACCATTTAGACAATACCAACCCCTCTCCATCGCCACCAACATACAAAGTTACTCTTGCCTAATTTCTGCAAGGACAGCCAAGTTGAAGGAGTGGATGCAGAGTGGATGCAGGAGTGGATCCACATCAGCAGGCTGAAGGACAAGCATAGCACTGTAGAAGAATGGTAACAGTTTCTGTTCCGTATAAGGTATCAATGCTGTTTTGGAAGAGCTGTATCGAGTAGTGGTCTCAGGTCAATTTATTTCGTTTTAATGGCAATCACCAACTTTATAAAGTGTCAATGCCTCTCTGGAGGAGACACATCTAATAGCAGTCTCAGGAAAATGTATTTTGTTTTAATGGCAATTACCACCAAAGGTCTAGCAGTGCCACTTTGGAAATGTATGGTCCAAATGGAAATCTTGTCTTGAGTATGCTTGCTAGGATTGGCAAGATGTCCTGGTGGTTAGGGGATGTCTCCGCGTTACCATGGTGATTTGTTCAACACTGTTACATGCTATGAGTAATTCATAGCAACTAGTCATCTTTCAGTTTAGTGAGCTCAGTGAAAGGTGATTTCTGGTCTGCTACGAAACTTCGCACATTATCATTATGGTTTACCCGGCTTTACTCTATAAGTCAGCTTGTTTTCATTGCAACTTTGCTACTAGAGAATTGCCAGGCACTGACCCAATTTTTTATTGTTTTTCGGTTTATACTTCTAAATTCTGAAAAGCTACAAAACAATAAATAAATAAGCAACTAGCATTTCAGGCACGTTTTTCTATAAAACACTGGAAAGTAAAATCATTTTCACGGACAGTATTGTGCTTATGCAGCAAGAAGCCTAAGTAATAAATGGCTATTGTTGTTTCTATTTAATGCTCCCTGGTGTCTGCTCATTTTTTTTGTTTGAAGATTTTGGAATAACTCAGAATCATGTAAAAATGTCACAGGCTAAAACCAAATATATTACAGCATGGTCCTAACAAGCATCCGCCATGAATTACACACTCCCCACTGTAAAGCAGCATGACGTTATGCATGGTGCCGGGATAAGTCAAATGAGGATTTATACTATGGGTGTAGTAATACGTCTTTGCTGTGCATGAGTTATTTTAGGTAATCTTTCACAGTGATGCTATTTTATATCCCTTGTAATAACACTGCCTTATACATGTTCCATTCACTGGTTGCCATTTTCTGTTACATGTTTCCATAAATGTTAGCTTATTTGGACTTTTGCAAGTAATAGTATCATGTTTTCACCTGTTTTATTATTTTTATTTCATGCGGAAAAAATGAGTGTACATGACTGTAATAATGTGTTTAGAGTTCGGTCCTTTTAAAACTAGAGAAAATAATGTTATGATGGTAAAACTCGTGAGAAAGGATAGGCAAAATTGAGAGTTTTCATTTCCCCAAAATTTTGGTGAAAATCATGAGATTTCAACATTTTCAATTGGAAGGTGAAATTAGGGTGACTTAAGTTGTTTTATAAGGGGTACAATACTTAAATGACTACTGAGGGTTATGGAAGCTGCTTTTAACTAACCTGGACCTGTTCTTGCCCTGCAGTGGCCTTAATTTTTTATAATAAGAGAGTGAATTAAATAAATACATTAATTAATTAATAATGTCAAATGACAGCACCCAAAAACAATCAATTCTTATTAGTATTATTATTAATATTGTTTACATGGCCAACAGTTCGTGCAGCACTTAATACAAAATACAATACAAAACAAAATAAAGAAAAAAAAATGCAAATACACACTAAATTTAATAAACACAACTAAACTAAACTACACGTTCTCCCTCCCCCCTCCAAAAAAAAAACTTGTTCCCCCTAAGCATAGAAAAAACTAAAGAATATTTTTTCTTGTTGAAGATTTTTACTAGGAAAATTAATAAAGAGGTTACAAGGCATACAGAGAGAAAAACGTACACATGGTAATTCTGTGCAGGAATGATAACATTACAGTAAACACAATAATGGGAGTCAAGTCCATTAAGACATTGCCCAGAACAGCCCATATGCTTGGAGTGGGGTAAGAAATCTTTGAAGGTAGCTACAGTAACTGCAGGAACACATAAATTTAAACTATGCAATACTTATAATATAATGGTACAGCCAATAAAGAACAAAGTGAGCATTAGAATTGGGGCAGAATCCCACAGAAAAAAAAATAAAGCACTATATAATAGGTAATCTAGCAGAGGCTAGAAAACTGAGCTAGTACCATGAACTACCATGGGAACTCAAGAGCTCAGATGTGAGAAAATGACCACCTTTGACAGGATATCAGACAACATAGTACATAGTTGAGCAGATCCAAGCCCAAGGTTGGACAACAAGACACTTTTCAAGCACATTGTACCTAAACAGCTAAATGAGGAAAATAAACCTGCATTAGGGAAATTAGTCTGCTTTAGGGACCGTCTTGAGGGAAAGATGGTGAAATTAGCCTATCACAAATAACGCTTATCTCTGCTATTGAAGTGCTGAGAGGTTTGCTCACTCAGTTCACCAAAACCCATCACTAGGTGGTAAGGCCTCTTTACTACTTGTTTTAACCCCTAAAAACTCGCACCACCATGCCATCATTGGGGAGGTTGTGACAAGGCCTTAATCAGTTGAGTGGGTTACATTTGGCAGGCAGTACAGGGGGGGGGGGGGGGTTGGGGATCATTTTTGGTGCACCCCAATACAAAGCATTGTGGCTGTGGCATGTATTCATCCCTGTCCCCTGCTTTTGTAGCGTAAAGGGGAGCGGTTGGAGCACAGTAAAAATGCAGCTCAATCGTGTGTATTTACCACCTCATACACAAGTGTAAATAAAGCCAAATTGAATAATCCCTAAGTAGAAGTAACAAATGGCTTCCATGGTGTGAGCTACACAAGTAGCATGTAGTAGCAAATAAAGCTGAACTCAAGAATTCTGCTCTAGTTAAGAGAAATCGGCAGCTGAAATCGGCAGCTGAAATTTCTTCAGAAACTAACACTTCTAAGAGTGTTGATCTGCTTCCCCTGCTGTGTTCACTGGTTCCTCCTGCCAACCTCTACACCTCTACTATGTGCTACATTAAAATAGGGGTGGGTGGGAGGGGCCACTGAGTGCAGCAAGGGTAATTCTAGAAGTATTGGTTCTGGAGTTGTACAAAATATGGTTCAGATATAATTGCAGGCACCCAAAGAGGAAAGGCTCATATCTGCAGTAGCCTCCCAAACATTGCCACAACAGGCTGTTCTGATGGGCATTAATCTTCACCACCTTTGGGTAGTGTTAGTTCATGCAACCTCTTTCTCCTACATCACAATGATGGACTGCCACATTAGTCAATAGGATTGTGTAGGAGTCAGGGAGAGGCTGCCAAACTTTGACTCTATCAGGAAGTGCCCAAACTTTTGCCTGTTAAACTGCCCAGGATTCAGCAGAGTTTTAGAAGCTACTGCAGGTGAGTTCAGTCACCTAATTGAAAACTTCCTATACCTTCAGCACCTTCTTTTTTTTTTTTTGCACTAATAAGAGCCTCTTTAGGGTACAGCACAGCAATCTGATGGAACAGAACTTATTGGCCTGCACAGAGTCCTAACCTCAACCCGATAGTACACCTTTGGGATGAAATAGAGCGGAGACTAAGAGCCAGGCCTTATCGTCCAACATCAATGCCTGACCTCACAAATGCGCTTCCGGAAGAATGGTCAAACATTCCCATAGACAGACTTCTAAACCTTGTGGACAGCCTTTCCAGAAGAGATAAGGCTGTTATAGTCGCAAAGGGTGGGCCAACTCAATATTGAACCCTACGGACTAAAGCTGGCCATACACCTATATATTATCTGCAGATTTTCTATGGTTTGAAGGAAAAAGTGCAACAGATTTGTCCATGTTCGCTAAACTGTGTGGATGGAGGAATCTCCCACTTTTTCCATCTAACCATAGAAAATCTGCAGATAATCTATATGTGTATGGCCAGTTTATGGCCAGCTTAAGACTGGTATGCCATTAAGGTTCATGTATGTGTAAAGGCAGGCAATCCAATACTATTGGTAATATAGGGGGTTATTTACTAATGGAAAATCCACTTTGCACTGCACGTGCATTTGAAAGTAAAGTCGCTGTAGATCCGAGGGGGACCTGCAAGGAAAACAAAAAACAGCATTTTAGCTTGCACATGAATGGATGATAAAATCAGCAGAGCTTCCACTCATTTCAGATCTACCCACATTTAGAGCAACTGCACTTCCAAGTGCACCTCTAAGTGAAAATGTCACCGGGATCATGTGACTCGTTAGTGTTACAGGGTCTCAGGTGTGAATGGGGAACAGGAGTGTTAAATTTGCTGTTATCACTCTCACTCTCTCATACTGGTTACTGGAAGTTCAACATGACACCTCATGGTAAAGAACCCTCTGAGGATCTGAAAAAAAGAATTGTTGCTCTACATAAAGACAGCCTAAGCTATAAGAAGAGTGCCACGACCCTGAAACTGAGCTGCAATGCGGTGGCCAAGACCATACAGAGGTTTAACAAGACAGGTTCCACTCAAGACAGGCCTCGCCATGGTCGACCAAAGAAGTTGAGTGCACTTGCTCAGCATCACATCCAGAGGTTGTCTTTGGGAAATAGATGTATGAGTGCTGCCAGCAATGCTGCAAAGGCTGAAGGGAGGGGGGGTGAGTGCTCAGACCATACACCGCACACTGCATCAAATTGGTCTGCATGTTGTCCCTGAAGGAAGCCTCTTCTAAAGATGATGCACAAGAAAGCCTGCAAACAGTTTGCTGAAGACAAGCAGACTAAGGACATGGATTACTGGAACCATGTACTGTGGTCTGATGAGACCAAGATAAACGTATTTGGTTCAGATGGTGTCAAGTGTGTGTGGCAGAAACCAGGTGAGTACAAAGACAAGTGTGTCTTGCCTACAGTTAAGCATAGTGGTGGGAGTGTCATGGTCTGGGGCTGCATGAGCGCTGTCGGCACTGGGGAGCTACAGTTCATTGAAGAAACCATAAGTGCCAACATGTACTGCGACATACTGAAGCAGAGCATGATCCCCTCCCTTCAGAGACTGGGTCGCAGGGCAGTATTCCAACATGATAACAACCCCAAATACACCTCCAAGAGGACCATTGCCTTGCTAAAGAAGCTGAGGGCAAAGGTGATGGACTGGCCACGCATGTCTCCAGACCTAAACCCTATTGAGCATCTGTGGGGCATCCTCAAACGGAAGGTGTAGGAGTGCAAGGTCTCCAACACCCACCAGCTCTGTGATGTCATCGTGGAGGAGTGGAAGAGGACTCCAGTGGCAACCTATGAAGTTCTGGTGAACTCCATGCTCAAGAGGGTTAAGGCAGTGCTGGAAAATAATGGTGGCCTCACAAAATATTGACACTTTGGGCCCAATTTGGACATTTTCACTTAGGGGTGTACTCACTTTTGTTGCCAGCGGTTTAGACATTAATGGCTGTGCGTTGAGTTATTTTGAGGGGACAGCAAATTTACACTGTTATACAAGCTGTACACTCACTACTTTACATTGTAGTAAAGTGTCACTTCTTCAGTGTTGTCACATGAAAAGATATAATAAAAAATGTGAGTGGTGTACTCACTTTTGTGAGACTCTGTATATATATATATATATATATATATATATATATATATTATACAGGATTTATATTGCGCCAGTAAAAAAAAACACACTCCTAAGGTTAGAAAAAGTATGTATACTGTATACAGTGGTGTGAAAAAGTGTTTGCCCCCTTCCTCATTTCCTGTTCCTTTGCATGTTTGTCACACTTAAGTGTTTCGGAACATCAAACCAATTTAAACAATAGTCAAGGACAACACAAGTAAACACAAAATGCAATTTGTAAATGAAGGTGTTTATTATTAAAGGTGAAAAAAAATCCAAACCATCATGGCCCTGTGTGAAAAAGTGATTGCCCCCCTTGTTAAAACATACTATAACTGTGGTTGTCCACACCTGAGTTCAATTTCTCTAGCCACACCCAGGCCTGATTATTGCCACACCTGTTCACAATCAAGGCATCACTTAAATAGGAGCTGCTTGACACAGTAAGGTCCACCAGAAGATCCTTAAAAGCTACACATCATGCCGAGACCCAAAGAAATTCAGGAACAATTGAGAAAGAAAGTAATTGAGATCTATCAGTCTGGAAAGGGTTATAAAGCCATTTCCAAAGCTTTGGGAATCCAGCGAACCACAGTGAGAGCCATTATCCACAAATGGCGAAGACATGGAACAGTGGTGAACCTTCCCAGGAGTGGCCGGCCGCCCAAAATTACCCCAAGAGCGCAGCGACGACTCATCCAAGAGGTCACAAAAGACCCCACAACAACGTCCAAGGAACTGCAGGCCTCACTTGCCTCAGTTAAGGTCAGCGTTCATGCCTCCACCATCAGGAAAAGACTGGGCAAAAATGGCCTGCATGGCAGAGTTCCAAGGAGAAAACCACTGCTGAGCAAAAAGAACATCAAAGCTCGTCTCAATTTCTCCACAACACATCTTGATGATCCCCAAGACTTTTGGGACAACATTCTGTGGACCGATGAGACAAAAGTGGAACTCTTTGGAAGGTGTGTGTCCAAGTATATCTGGCGTAGAAGGAACACTGCATTTCAGAAAAAGAACATTATACCAACAGTAAAATATGGTGGTGGTAGTGTGATGGTCTGGGGCTGTTTTGCTGCTTCAGGACCTGGAAGACTTGCCGTGATAAAAGGAACTATGAATTCTGCTGTCTACCAAGAGATCCTGAAGGAGAATGTCCGACCATCTGTTCGTGTACTCAAGCTGAAACGAACTTGGGTTCTGCAGCAGGACAATGATCCTAAACACACCAGCAAGTCCACCACCGAATGGCTGAAGAAAAACAAAATGAAGACTTTGGAGTGGCCTAGCCAAAGTCCTGACCTGAATCCTATTGAGATGTTGTGGTATGACCTTAAAAAGGCCGTTCATGCTCGAAAACCCTCTAATGTAACTGAATTAGGACAATTCTGCAAAGATGAGTGGGCCAAAATTCCTCCAGGACGCTGTAAATGCCTCATTGCACGTTATCGCAAACGCTTGGTTGCAGTTGTTGCTGCTAAGGGTGGCCCAACCAGTTATTAGGTTTAGGGGCAATCACTTTTTCACACAGGGCCATGATGATTTGGATTTTTTTTCACCTTTAATAATAAACACCTTCATTTACAAATTGCATTTTGTGTTTACTTGTGTTGTCCTTGACTATTGTTTAAATTGGTTTAAAAAACACTTAAGTGTGACAAACATGCAAAGGAACAGGAAATGAGGAAGGGGGCAAACACTTTTTCACACCACTAAGAGAGTGGTACTTTACATGAAGCACGTGGTTGCAATAGAGTAAATCGATGAACGTATAGGAAATTTATTGATTATTATATAGTATATACATACATATAATGCTGGTATCAATTGTAAACGATAAACATGGTAATAACAATAACCATGGTAATGAAATTGGCATCTCATGATATAGCCACAATAATATTCTATAGTTCACCAAAAGCATGATTGTATAAATCCTTAAAATGCAAAGTAGTGCCTGCAGGACCCATGGCCTCACTAATCCAGTAGAAGTGGGTATTGCCTAATGACTTAAAAGTCTAAGTAAATTTAGTATAAACACAGGATCTGGTAGCTCTATGCGTTTTGTGGCTTTTGAGCCACTCGTTAGGAGCAAGCGCATGATGTGTATATATAATAAAATTATATATGAATAGTATAATAGATATGTACAAACATGAACAGGGGTAGGGTAAAGAGGACCCCACACCAGGTGCATGCTTACTTACTGTAGTTTGTGTATTGATAGTATGGTGCCGGGCACCACGAGGCATCCGAGGGCACCTCCAACCGGGCGCTGTGGCGGACAACTCAGCTGGGACGACCCACACAGTCATCAACCAGGGCAGGCATGGAACCATAAGGCACTCCTGTGTAAGGAGTGAGAATATAAAGTGAACCTAGGAAGTCTGTATAAGAGATATGAGTGAGGGTGAGAAAGTGGGCAGGGAACCCGTGCTAGTAAGAAGAAAATAGTGTGCAGAGTTGAGGACTGACGACCCTAAAGCTAATTATAGGCTGTGTGGGATAAAGTGTGAGTGAAGGAAGTGGTTACCCCCCCCCAGTGGCAACTGGGAGTGAAAAGGCCAGAGCGAAGGTGATTGTGAGTGCAATATTACCTAATGTTGATGAAGAAACTAAGGGGAGGGGAAAAAGCGAGATCCCAAGCTGCATGAGGTCCGGTGTGCAGAGACCCCCAAGTGCCAAAACCGCCCAGGGAAACGCCCATATATGCGCCACCACGGAACGGAAGCACGTGGTAATGCTCTATTGGTTCAGTTCTATTAAACCCTCTTGCATTTAATTGACCTAATGCTAGCCTTCCCTGGTTTACCTGACCTGTCTTCTTATCACTAGTATCATGTTATCCATTATTACTATTTTATACATCTTTTACAGTGCATTGTGGACATATAGCTTTGGTTTGTTTTCATCTATGCTGGTGTGCATGGTCGGGCTGCTATGACTGATTGTCTCCTTGACCGGGAGCTGTGGGCCTTGAGGGCCTCCTCCCACCCCCCGCCTCCTATGACGCCTGTGGGGCAGATGCGTTGTCACTGCGCATCAATGTCACGCATTCCATGCTGGACATGCTGCATCTTATGGGTGCTGTCACGACCCATGCAGGTGGTTTCTATGTTCATCTACGCTTGATGGTGCCCCCTCTCACTCTGCTACACGGCATGACAATGGTGGGCCATTCTGTGGTGGCACATATATGGGCATCTCCCCGGGCGATTTTGGCACTGGCCTGCCCATAAAAGTACAGTGGAAAAATTGGGCAATAATGGCAGCTAGCAAAGGATTTCATCATGGTAATGTTTTGCAAACAAATGGGCCATAAATAAGCAACAAGTAGGTTAATGGAAGGGAAAAGAATTAAAATGTTAGCCTATTTTAATTGGACTTCAGGAAAAAGCATTTGATGAGCATCTTTCTACCATTAAGGATGTTCACTGTTTTGGTGAATGAGTACATTGTGGGCCTTTATGTTGTTTAAAAGAAAAAATAAACATTATTGCTTGTACCATTTTGCAGGTATCTGTTGCCGATACCAAACATTTGTAGAGTGCTACGTGCAGGCACTGACTGTACTTTCTTTTCCCCTCGCAGAATACTTTTTATGATGAAAATGTCCTACCTTTGAGTGCCTTCACTTCATGGCAGCATGTCCAGCATGGAATGCGTGACATTGATGCGCAGTGACAACGCATCTGCCCCACAGGCGTCATAGGAGGCGGGGGTGGGAAGAGGCCCTCAAGGCCCACAGCTCCCAGACAAGGAGACAATCAGTCATAGCAGCCCAACCATACCCACCAGCATAGATGAAAACAAACCAAAGCTATATGTCCACAATGCACTGTAAAAGATACCTTAGAACGAGGCATCGGTAACTCACCTGGTCCACGCCGAAGGTCGCTGACATGTTGCCTCGGCGTGTCTTCCGGGTATCGCAACTCCAGCGCTGTGAGTGGCTGGAGCCGCAATGTCGTCACTCCCACGCATGTGCATGGGAGACTTCTTCCCGGCAGGGTTCGGATTCTGCCGGCCTTTCACCCGAGAATCCCCCGTGCGCATGTCAGCGGCACATTGCACGGGGAATATCTCCTTAACTGTACAGGTTTAGGAGATATTTTTTTTACCTACAGGTAAGCCTCATTATAGGCTTACCTGTAGGTAAAAGTCAAATTTTTCACTTTACAACTGCTTTAACTAAAAAGATCATTGGTGTCTGAGAAATTGCACATTGCTTAAGAAATCCCTAGCAACCTCTGGAGGAATCCTAGGATTCCATGGCACTCTAGTTGAGAATGGCTGCTCTAATGATTCCATTTGAGTTCTAAGAGTTAATTAAATGTGGCACCACCTAACAGTAGCACAGGTGCTAAAAACTAGTTTAACCACAGTTTAGGTTGCTTAAGAAGACATACTTCATCCCTTTTAAAGTGTTGCTTGCCAAAATGTAGACAAAATTGATACTTAGGTCCATAGCTGAAATTTTAAGCTCAGCTAGGTAAGCTTCTGTAGAAGAACATCTGGGACTTTTATTAAACAAGAAATTTTAAAGGGACAACGATCCTTTGATAGAGTATATTATTGAATTAGCAATGTCTTTCAGAACTACAGAGGAAAAAGCTTTGGGTATGTTTATTTCAGATGATTTAAAACTCAAGAAAAGTGTGGCCAGGCAGTGGGGAAAGCTAATATAATTATATAAATATATATATATAATGTAAATTTGCTAAGATACATCATACCAGCAGGATGAAGGAAGTCCTATATAAATATACATAGATCTTTAGTAAGACCTCATTTAGTATATCATGTTCAGTCCTGCAGACCTCACATACAAAATATATTGATAATATAGAAGTCCAGAGATGGGACACAAAAATGGTGACAGGTCTGAGGGATACAAGATCTCGGGGGAGACTTTAGACACTTTAGAAACTTAATAGCTACAGTCTGGAGGAAGTAAGAGAAATGGTAGACATGACTGAAACTGTTAAATACAAATGTGTGAATAAGGTTGAGGGGGCAGTGTTTTCAATATTAAGCTAGGTTCAGGAACATGGGACCATGACCTCAAACTAGCAGGAGGAAAGATCTAAACTAGCTTACTGAAAGAGTAGTTAATGCTTGGAATAGACTTCCATCGGAGGTAGTGAGTCAGACAACAGTAAGTGGATTCAAGCCAGCTTGGGACAAACATAGCTCTATAAACATGAATGCCAACATGTCCTGTGACATACTGAAGCAGAGCATGATCCCCTCCCTCCGGAGACTGGGCCGCAGGGCAGTTTTCCAACATGATAACGACCCCAAACACACCTCCAAGACGATTGCTGCCTTGCTAAAGAAGCTAATGATAAAGGTGATGGACTGGCCAAGCATGTCTCCAGACCTAAAGCCTATTGAGCATCTGTGAGGCTTCCTCAAACGGAAGGTGGAGGAGCGCAAGGTCTCTAACATCCACCAGCTCCATCTAGATAATAGGGGTAACCAGTGCGCTCAACCAAAAACTATTAAATCAAATAAGGAGAAAAATGGAAAAATCCACCAGCTCCATGATGTCGTCATGGAGGAATGGAAGAGGACTCCAGTGGCAACCTGTGAAGCTCTGGTGAACTCCATGCCCAGGAGGGGTAAGGCAGTGCTGGAAAATAATGGTGGCCATGCAAAATATTGACACTTTGACCCCAATTTGGACATTTTCACTTAGGGATGTACTCACTTTTGTTGCCAGTGGTTAAGACATTAATGGCTGTGTGTTGAGTTATTTTGAGGGGACAGCAAATTTACACTGTCATACAAGCTGTACACTTACTACTTTACATTGTAGCAAAGTATCATGTCTTAAGTGTTGTCACATGAAAAATATAATAAAATATTTACAAAAATGTGGGGGGTGTACTCACTTTTGTGGGCTACTGTACATATACAAATATATATATATATATATATATATATATATATATATATACACATAAAATGGTGCAGACTTGACGGACGACTTGTTTTTTTTTTTTTTTCCTGCCGCCACGCTTCTATAAAAATCCTGCATGCTAATACTGACATTATTTACCTTCAGTGTGATTGCTCCCCAAGAGTGGCTGGATATGCCTGCCTCTTCCATCCAGTTCTTCCATTCATTGAAGCTGTACTACAGATCCTACGATTGAAACAGATTCTATGAATGAAGGATGTGCAGAAGATTGAAGGGTCCACCTCATACATTCACAGAGGTAAACTTAACCTTTAAATGTACAGTTTACATAGGGCTAGAATACATACTTGTGTGTGTTCTAATATCAATCTTCTGTAATCCTCTACTAAAGAGAGAGTGAGGACCAGAAATGAGCTCTTAAGCTATCAGGGGTTTACTGTTTTGCATAGTGCTGTCAATTAACACTTGGCACATGCTTACTAATAATCTCACCAGTATGCTGCACCTCCTTATTGGTCTAATCATAGGCATGGGGGAGGTAGATGACCAAATTGTATTGTTTAAATGTAGCAGAGAATGCAAGGTAAGGGTGTCTGGATCACAAGAC
Organism: Lithobates sylvaticus; assembly: GCA_028564925.1. Classification (NCBI taxonomy): domain Eukaryota; kingdom Metazoa; phylum Chordata; class Amphibia; order Anura; family Ranidae; genus Lithobates; species Lithobates sylvaticus. The sequence continues at coordinate 466,619,215 of CM053028.1, forward strand.
TGGCTGAACTCAAATGCATATCCTTCTGGCAGCTTTTTTTTTTTTTTATATAATCTTTATTTTATTTTCCAGAAGAGAAACAGAACACAAAAATAACAGCACAATTATATGAATCAAAAGAAGGTGGGAGGGGGTAACATTAAGGGGGGAACTCCAGGTGACATGCTTTTACAAGGTCTCCAGTAATATGTAATCAGTACCTTTTCATATGACATCATCACATTATTCCCCTTTCCAGAGGGTTCAAGGTTTGGGGACCTCTGTTGCTATAGGGATTGAGGTCTGAGTGGGAAGTACTATGCTTCCTCTGCTGCATAGCGCATGATCCAGAGTAACAGAAGGGGGAAGGAGACAAGGGGGGAGAGGTAGGGGGGTGGGCACACCAAGAGTTACTCGCTTAACTAAGCGGTAATAGTTTTGGATTGTTAATCAGTTCCAGAATTCTGAAATGGTATAACAGCTGGGTCTCTGCTTTCCCCATTAGTTGTGTCCTGAGAGGCTGCTGGCATTGGGGCGTCTATGGAAGTCGATTGTGTTTTGGGGGATGTATAGTGCATCCATGTAGCCAAAATAGCATAAAATTTCTCATATCTGTCTTTGCATTTTGCCATCCACTCCTCCGCCGCCATTATGGTATTTAGCGAAGCACCCATTCGGATCGACTTGGGATCTGGGTCGACTTCCAATGTATGGGGATAAGGCGCCGGGCGGCGTTAAGAAGGTGTGGGAGGATAGATTTACTATAGGTACGCAGTGGAGTGGATGGCACATGCAGTAGGAATTTCATGGGGGAGTCCGGCATATCTACATCAGTAATGATTTTTATTTGCTGTCCAATGTCTTGCCAGAAGGGCCTAAGCAGCGGGCACTCCCACCAAATGTGAAGGAAAGTGCCCCACTGCCCGCAGCCCATCCAGCAGACAGCAGAGGCTGTAGGGAACATTTTGACTAAGGTCGTGGGAACTCTATACCACCTGGTCAGTATCTTAAAGCTATTTTCTTGCATTTTAGTATCAACTGAGCTCTTGTGTGTCAATCGATATAGTCAATCCAATATACCCATTCGCGTATATACGTTGGCTTATTGCTGGATTCCGCGCACTGCAGCATCTCATAGAGCACTGAAATAGAGTGAGGGATGGGGTCAGAGGATTTACACAGTGCTGCAGTTGTCTATAGCGCCATTCGTCCATCGGGAAGTGGCCAAATTGGGAGTGTAGCCATTCTAAGGAGACTAGGCCTTGCTCATGTACGAACCTCCCACAGCGCATCTCCCCGTCCCTTGCCCACATGCAGAAATAAGGGAGGTGTTCCCCCAGAGTAAACCAGTGGAAGCCTCCTAGAAGTGCGAGTGGGGATATCGGTTGCGACAATTGCTCCCGTATATTCAGTTTGTCCCATAATCTCAGCAAGTGGACAGAGGTCGGGGATACATAGCTTGAGTGGCCTCGATTGGCCCGGGGAGCCACGGCGCATGAGACAAGTTACGTCCCGCTAGGAACTTTTAAAGGGGCACCCAGGATTTAGTTGTAGTATGGTGTTGCCAATCTAACACCCTTTGTAAAGCTACTGCTTCATAATATCTACGAATGGAGGGGACCCCTAGACCTCCATATCTCTTAGGAGGCTGCAGTGTGCAGAGGGCAAGGCGGGGCATCCCCCCTTGCCATATGAACTTTATAAACAAACTATTGAAAGCTGAGAACAAAGATCTAGGGAGCGTTATAGGTATCATTTGGAGATAAAACAAAATTCTCTGCAGCACATTCATTTTCAGGATACTGACTCGGCCCATCCACGAAAATGTGGAGCGGTCCCATTGCAAGAGGTCTGTTTTAATTTTGTTGATGAGGGGTGCGAAGTTGCATGTGTACAATTGTGCATAAGTGGCAGGCAAGTAGATGTCTAAGTATTTTAGGGAGGAGGGGCACCAGGAGAAGAGAAGGAGGCCTGTAGTTGGGAGCGCATTTCCGAGGGAATATTCAGGGGGAGAATTTTCGATTTGTTATAGTTTATTTTAAAATTGTAGATAGAGTGGAATTTCTTAAGTTCTGCCATAATATTGGGAAGAGAGATCTGCGGCTCCGTGATGTAAATAGAAAGTCATCGGCATATGCCGAAAGTTTATGTTCGATTGGCCCCACCTTGAATCCTCTAATGTCTGGGTTTGACCGTATGTTGTTGAATAGTGGTTCCAGGGTGAGGGCAAAGATTAGGGGAGACAGGGGGCACCCCTGTCTTATCCCATTCTTAATGGGAAAGGGGTCAGAGAGCATCCCATTTACTTTGACCGGGCTTCCGGAGAGCTGTACAAGGAATTTATCCATCTAAGCATGTTATGTCCCAGGCCCAGTCTAGACAGCACCGCCTGGAGATAGGCCCAGTCCACCCTATCGAATGCCTTCTCAGCATCTGTGGACAGTAGGAGACAGGGTGAACTGGGCCGTTGCTGCTCTGCCCAGTGTATCAGCTGGATGGCTCTATTTGAATTATCCCTGGCCTCTCTTCTCATTATGAAACCTGTTTGGTCCGAGTGAATTCTTCTGGCAGCTTTTGAATATGTATGTCAACACAGTATTTCGCTGTTTGGATTTCAGTTTTACCACTTTTTTTTAGCATAGACAGACAATGCAGTAAGTGCAAAAAAATTTAAAATAGAAGACGCAAATATCAGAACTTGATTAGTATGAGACTTTAAATCATTCTGATATACAGCAGATTATAAACGCGTGTTCTAGCACAAGAGGGAGCATATCATAGTAAATAGTAAGCATGCTGGAAACATGTTTACAACATCTGCTTCAAACGCTACACTTTATCATTCCTATTAGAAATGTGTCACACTTTATTCTGCATGTGGAAGGAAAGAAACACGAGCCGTGCATTGATGCCTCTCTACATCTATTGTATCTCCTTACATTGTTATGCATATGTGGATTTGCTTCACAGGACTTTATCTAAATTAAAATCATCTTTAAAATGGTACACATAATTCTGTGTGGCAGGCTTATATTATTCAGACTTCTGTCTTTGTTTTTTGTCTAGTACACCGACACTTTTTCAGTCTACTGAACCTCAAATTGTAATAAAGTAAAGCAGAGAGAAAAGTATTCTTATTCTTTAATCATCGTCCTGTAGCATAAAGGAGACCTATGACCGCCAGCTGATTCTCCTTTTGTCCAATACAAGCGTTATTTGACATGCACAAGCAAATCCATTCCTATGCATAATAAGTGAATCTTGTAATATATACTATGTATACAGTGCCTTGAAAAAGTATTCATACCCCATGAAAATTTGTTACAACCTAAACGTAAATGTATTTTATTGGGAATTTATGTGCTTATATGTACCAACGCAAAGTGGCACATAATTGGGAAGTTGAAGGAAAATTATAAATGGTTTTCAAAATTTTTACAAATAAATATGTGAAAAGTGTGGCTTGCATTTGTATTCAGCCCCCTTTACTCTGATACCCCTAACTAAAATCTTGTGAAACCAATTGCTTTCAGAAGTCACCTAATTAGTGTAACGGCCATAACCCCTCAGGGCGGCCATGAATTTACTGGGCTTACCAATTACCTCCTCCTTGTAGCTCGTCGTTCGTTGTCTAGGGGTTCCCAGGGTTAGTACCCCGTAACTTCAGAAGCTGACACACAAAAGTCCTTTTTAGGATTTTTATTTGCAGGGGTAACGTTCAATTATAACACAGTCTCTCAATTGGGAATATAGGGCATGGGTGATAAAACTCAGGCACTTCAGAACTGCTGACATCAACTGAATGTCTCTTTAGATAGCCCAGAGAGTAGCCACTCGCAACTGGGCGCTTCACTTCTGGATAAACCTCTAACTGTGGATTTAGCAGCCAACAAGTGATTCAAAAGTTTGCAAAGTCTCTGCCACAGACTAGATTCTAACTGAAGGTAAATTAGGAACTTTTCCCACGGTACCTGGATCTTTCAGCCACCTTGGCGATACCGTAAGAAATGTGGATTCTCTAGTGTTCATACAACTTCAGCTCTCAGGCTCTTACCGAGCAGCCAGCTTCTTGGCCCTCCTCCAAAGAGTCCTCCCCTGGTCGCTTGTACGGGTTGCTGTGTCTCTCCCATGCCGAGAGCACACCGGGATACCTCCGAATCCTCCCTCAGTTACTGGGCATCGAACTAGCCAGTTTCGAGGCACGGGAACGCATGGATCCCCACCCCAGACCATGAGGGCCTCAGGGTGACCATACTTACGGGGCAGCAGACACTCCTGGGTCCGGGACCCCTCACAGGGTTGGTCCAGACCGGAACCAGGAATCAAAGAGCAAGCCGAACCCTGAACACGTGACTTCAGCATCTTAAATACCCCTTCTCAGACTACACAGCGGGGCCAGACGCGCCCACTGATTGGCTCCGAGAAACATTGGTACCTAACACGTCCAACCAGGCTCTGTTCTCAGCCTGTCACAGGTGCCTCACTGCACCTATGACCAGGCAGAACTCCAGTACAGCCCAGCCAAACTGATGCCAAAGTAAAAGACCTGTACAATTAACCCCCAGAACTCCATTACAGTTCTGGAAAAACTAAATTTGCATTATAGCGCACACTTTAGAAAAGTGTCGGTGCTACATAAATATACCCTGATCCTTGGACCTCCTCCACCGAATCACACGTACCACTTTGGTTTAATTTAAGTGACAAGTTTAGGTCATCAAAACAACTTCAACTTTCCAAGCAGGCACACCCACCACCTATGATCCAGCAACCCCCTGATATGAGAGCAAAAGCATGCACCTACTTACACATTAACTCATTCATAAGTACCCAAATTTTGTTTATGATGCACATAGTTCTATGAAATGTAAAGGGAGTTAGATCCCTGAATAAATGGATGAAGGCCCACAGACATCTAAAATGGTTATATGCTGAAATAGCACTACTTCAGGAAGCACATTTAAAGAAGGACATTTACCATATGCATAAATTGTGGATGCGTAGAGTGATAGGTTATCCCAGATGGCAGTAGGACTTTTTATTTTTCACAAAAATGTACAGTAAGGTCATAGTACATTTGGAAATACTGAGGGGTGACCTAGCTGTCAAAAAGATGTATGCCCATAACTTACCTGGCAGACAGTTCCTTTGGGATTCCGCACCTTAGATTATGCCAAACCCATGTACACAACACCTGATAGAAGGGGGCCTAAATTCCAGCATGAACAAGGGATTATGGTGCACATCAGTCTTTAGATTAAACCAGGGCTTGACAAATTTGCTTGGAATCTAGGAGCCAGCTAAAAAAGTTAGGAGCCAGGTTTTTTTTTTTTTTTAACAACGACTGACAGGTGGCACTGGGCACCGTAGGACGTCCTCCCAGAACCTTTCTCCATTCGGGAACATCCGTGACCGCCAGGTCCCGAGGACCCAGCGCATCGTGGTAAGCGGCCGCCGATAGCAGCCGTTTACCACGTGATCGCTCTGTCAAATGACGGTGCGATCACATGTACACAAACCGGCGTCACATCATGACGCCGGTTCCTCCCTCCCCTCTCTATCGATCGGTACAGTGAGGGGAGAAGCTGAGAGGGGGAGAGATGGGACCAGCGCTGTGGGCTGGATGTGTAGTGCCCACAGCGCTGGTCAGTGACAGCTACACTGCCAGCACTGTGCAATACTCTGCCAGCACTGTGCAATACACCGCAATACTCTGCCAATACTCTGCCAATAAATTTTAATAGAAACAAAGAATTTAATTTTTTTTTTTACCGAATTTTCAGTATTTTTTGATTTATAGAGCAAAAAATACAAAACCTAGCGGTGATTAAATACCACCAAAAGAAAGCTCTATTTGTGTGAAAAAAAGGAAAAAAAAAATCATTTGGGTACAGTGTTGCATGACTGAGAAATTGTCATTCAAAGTGTGAGAGCACCGAAAGCTGAAAAGTGGCCAGTGGTTAACATTGCATTAGCATTGTTAGAGGTGTTGCAGTACCAACGGCCACCACAAGATGGCGCCATATCGCAGAAGTATTTCAGAAGGCCGCAAAGCCGCGGCCTAAATTTCTGGCCGGCGCGGCCCGATGTGATCGCACGGCGGGGGTCGGTGTCCACAGGTTGGCGGGGTACCGCAGCTGTATCGCCCCAGGCACCAGGACCCCAAATCTAGTCGCAATTGCGCCCGGGCGACTGGGGTTTGTCGAGGCCTGGATTAAACCATTTTATTATTTTGTGTATAATGTAAATCATTATCCACTGTTTTTGTTGCTTGCCTAAAGCATTATTAGTATTGTCATAGGCATTTACTTTATATAATGCAATGCTTTACATACAGTACATTCACATTTGTTACTGCCTTCGAGTAGCTTACAATATATGGTCCTTATTTCACCTACCAGGGCCAGTTTAGACATAAGTTATTTAACCTACCTGCATGTCTTTGGAGAAACAAACAAATGGTCACTGCCCCCAGCTATAACTGGCCTTTGCAGCAAAGAACACATGGAAGGGCGATGCATTTCAAACAAAACCAAAGAAAATTTCTAGCTTATCTTACCAATCTGTCTGCAACCAACTGAATTATCCTGTATAACAGTTTTGTTAAAAACAGGGGTTTAGTTTGCACACGTTTGCAAATACATGTGAAAGCTGCAGAGCCACTTCACGGAACCCTAGTATTATCTGCACTCCTAACTATGAATTTTTAAGGAGTGATGGGCTCCCTCCAGGCTTACCTGCCCTCTATCCATTATTATACATGTGCTTCCACTGTGGAGACTCTCAAAATTTTTTCACGTTAGGTCGGTAGATAATACTGGTGTTTCGGGAAGTGGCTCTGCAGCTTATGCGTGTATTCGCAAACGTGTGCAAACTAAACCCCTGTTTTTGATGCAAAGACAGGTGTGACAGACCTAGACGGGACAGAGGCTTTTGGAGGGAACTGAATGCTAGCCTCTTGCCAACCGATCATGGGCCCTGGCATTTGGGGAAACGGTGTTCTTTGTGAGCTGTATGCCTGGGGACCCTAGAGGTGGTGTTACTTTGGATTCAGGTCCATATCCCCCCAAGAGACACAGACTCTGGGAACCCTGTATTTGCCATATTACAAATAGTGACTGATTCCTACTGTTGGGACAAATACTGTTAGGAGATGCTGATGTCAATTCCAGCCACCTGTCTCTGTCTGTGTCTGCTATAATGTACATTAGTCTAGTATGACAGTTGTCACAGCTTCTAAAGAGTGTTTTCATCCAGTGTGCTAATTAACCCTGCAATTGTATGAATGAGATGTATGATAATGTGTATTATATAGTCGGTGAGCTAGGGGACGTGGAGTCTGTCCTAAAGGTCATGTCTCTGAGTCACCTAGGCTGTCTAAAGGATTAGATATCTAGCTCATGTTAATTAGGTTTCTGGTGAGAGGTTGTATGTTTATCCTGCTGTATATATTTGTGTGAGAGCTCAAAATAAAGATTCATTCCTCTTTCCTGCTGACCCTCAACACAGAGCCTCGTCTCATACTTGGGGGAGAATTATTTGTATGGGTTTCTTGTTCAGATGATTGGAGTGTTCAGTAGCTGCCTTTGTTTGTGTTCGGGTATGGAATGTCCTAAACGACTTTAACCCCTTTCATACTCGGGGGGGGGGGGGGGGGCGTTACAACAGGATATTTCAGTTTAGAGACTGGTTGGTGAGTTAAGCTGTGAATTATCTTTGGTTTTGTTTGACATGTCTTTGGAGAAACCTATGGATGCACAGGGACAAGATGAAAACTGCATGTAGTACTGTATTGGCTGGAATTCAAATCGAAGACTCTAGTGCTGTAAGGCAGAAATGCTAACCACTAAGCCACTGTACTGTTCATAAATAAAACTGTATAATACTGTTCTTTAAACCCAAAACAAAACCTAAAAAGCAAAATGTATAATATTGTTCTTACCCTGAAAAAAGTAAACCCGTTCAGTAACCATATTTAAAGTGATTGTAAAGTCTCATTTTTTTTCTATAAAAATAACAAACATGTTATATTTACCTGCCCTGTGCAGTGGATTTGCACAGAGCAGCCCAGATCCTCCTCTTCTCGGGTCCCTCTTCTGTGCTCCTGGTCTCTCCCTCCTGTTGAGTGCCCCCACAACAAGCAGCTTACTATGGGGGCACCCAAGCTGAGCTGCAGCTCAGTGTGTCCATTCAGATATGGAGCTGGGGTTCGGCCCCACCCCCTCTCCTGATTGGCTTACTGACTTTGATTGACAGCAGTGGGAGCCAATGGTGCCACTGCTATGTCTCAGTCAATCAGGAGGGAGAGTCCCAGACAGCTGAAACACTCATGGACATCGCTGGACAAAGATGAGACTCAGGTAGATATTAGGGGGATAAGGAAGGCTGCTGCACACAGAAGGCGTTTTATCTTGAAAGGAATAGAATTCATTAAGATAAAAAACCTTCTGCCTTTACAACCCCCTTAGGGCTGGTAAGCTGCAATATGTAAAAACCTATGGTTTTGTATTTAGATTTACTTTAAAGCTTACAGTAGTTAACCCAAGAACACAAATGTAATATATATGGCAGCTTAACAGGCCTTTCATGTGGTAGCTGCATTTGTTTTTATTTTGCAGGCTGAGAATATTCTCAGTTAGTGCAGAAAATACCTGTTGGTCTTGCCAGAAATGCAATGAGTGTGTCACTTCCTGTGAGTTAAAAAGAAAGCACAAACATCCTTTTTCTCTCATGAATCACTAATCCTATTAACTACCTTGTAATAAAGTTGAACAAAGGCAGACATGTTTGAAATGTCCAGCCTCCGTGACAACCACGGTTCCCTCCATAAATACAGTATGGTAAGTTAGTGTAGCCACAGAGGGACAGTGGGTGGTTTGCAGGATTGCCGGGTAAAAATAAAGGATAAAAAAAAGAAACCTTAAAAAAAGAAAATCAATGCAGCCACTAAATCTAAGAACTGGTAAGGGACAATCTATTTTTTGTTATTGGGTTTAGATGTGCTTTAAGACACAGCTTAAAGTCATTATTTTGAAGTTAGCTCAACTTTAACCTACTAACAATATAAATGCATCACAAAATATATCAAACCGGACTTAAGATGCAGACTTTTGCCTAACTATACATTATGGGAGCTTAAGTTATTAATGGTGTTCTCTGTATATTTTAGCTGGAAAGCTTATTTTATTACCTACTGAAGCAAGAAATTAAAAATTAGATAAAAAAGAGTATGCAGTTCACTTGCTGTGTGTAATGTATAAAATAAATCATTTAAAAGTTATTTAATAATTGCAACATTCTTTGTAGAAAAGATATCTGACTCTTTAAGGCAATATATTCTTTAACATTGCAAAAGTTAATATAAAGCACAGAGAGAGAATAATAAAGCCATTTTTTGCTAGCATAAAGAAACATACATAGTAATTTTTATATTTCCACTTAAAGAGAACATGCCACTTCATAGGTCCACATCACTGCGGTAGACATAATTGTCACAAAGGAGGGGACAAAGGAAATGGCAAATGCAATCTTTCTATGATGACAATGCTTTTTCAGTTAAGCGGCCTTAAAATGTACTTGTTAGGAGAAATTTTTTTCCGGTGTCATTGCTGGGTAGTTTATTAAAGTGAATAGGGGACGGGGTGAGTGGCGCTGCCTATGAACTGAAAAGTGATCTAATAAATCACCCTTCACAGGTGAACGTGTACTGTGGTAAAATATCACAGGTGAGTTAGACCAATGTTTGTTATGTGCTCACATGCCCCACATATTATAATTATTAGAACTTATTGTATCCTTAATGAAATACATGCATTATGCACAATTTTTCAATATCTACTTAAAACATTTGTATTCCTAAAATATCCTCTAATTAGTTAAAATGCAATCAGATGAAAACCACCTCATATAAGGGTTTTGACCACACTGAGAGTGATCACATAAAGTCCACCTCATGTAAAGGTTATGATCACATTTAAAGTAATAGTGTCCTGGGTGCTTCACCGAGCACTGTGCAAAAACCGGAAGAGATAATAGAGATAAAAATAAAAATGATATATGTAAATAGGCAGTCCAGTATAAAAGTCAATAACAAAAAATATTTTGGTAACTTGTGCAGTATTCAAAGTGACTTGTGCTTGTGCCTAATTCCAATCCTTATGCCAAAGTGATAAAGTGACTGTTCTGCTTCCCCTTTGGATCCCTACTCACCAGATCCTGGAACCCCTGCAGGGGCAAATCGCATGTGGTGAGTATGTGGTGGCTGCCGATCCAATCGTTTCCCCTTGTGGCTCGTTGTAGGAAAGCCAAAGCCTCTAGGCCCTCTGGGGGCACTCTTTGATATGCTGTTATCGCTGCATCAGATGGTAATATTTTCCTTTTCTATGACCCCGAAAGTGTGTCCTCATATAGAAAACAGATGGGCTCCAATGGTGTAGTGTAATTCTGGATATATTTGATAAAAAAAAACAAATTTTAAAAACAAAGATTCTCTAGGTAAACACCAGCCAGAATCCACTTTTTAAAAAACAAGCACTCTAGGTCAGCGTGCGTTCCACAGACCGAAGTCTCGCTAAACCGGAAGTGACATGTGTGCGTGGCTCCGTCTTATGCATTTCTACATAGGACGTAGTTTAAGGCAGTCGGACCAGATTCTTGCTGGTTCCGGATGCCACTCCTGTCAACTAAAGACAGGAAACTAGGCTACAATTTGCACACTGAGTGTGTGTACTCAAGCGCTAAATAAATATTTAAAAACAGAGGTGCAACAATTATTTAAGATAACCAAATGATATAGCTGCAGCCCATATAATAGTGTTCTCACACAAAAATAGTATTGTTAAAATTTACACAAATTGTGCAATGGGTGCGCTTAGATCAACCTTAAAAATCACAGTAGATAATTAAAATGATTCCTTTTAGTGCAAAACGTGCTAGATATGTGATGTATAAATCCGTGCTCAATAAAATAGATAAATCCGTCAGGGATGTGAAATATGCATAAAAACACTTTAAATCGGTGATTTGATATTAATATGTGCAAATAAATAAATAAATAATTGGTAAAATAAAGTGGTGTCAGTGAATATTAAAAACAGTTGTTTAATGTGTAGTGCTTAGTGAATTAAAAAGCCACAACTGTATCAAATGCCGTTAATTGGAAGCCACTAATGAGTTCATTCATTTGTTTTCTGCCTGTTTGGTATTACTGCGGCCACATTTTGGCTTTTTCTCATTAGTAAAATCTGCTCATTGCTTAGATGTTGCTTTAATTGTTCAAACACTCCAACCATGAACATTTAAAACCGTTAATTACTTAACCCTTTTTGGTGGAGTAAAAAAGGAGGCACCGTCAATGTGATAAAAACAGGTGCCGTTGCTGATGTGTGTATAACTAAAATAAGTGTTACTTTCACTTATCTTTGTGCTGGAGCTTGTGAATGATTTCTTTCTCTGGATCCTTCTTTTTCTTTCCCGTGCTTACATGAGGGTACAAAAGAAATATACAGGACACATTGTGCAGTATTGCTACAAACAAGTTGTGTATAAAGATGTAGCAAGTGCCGTTCTACTCACACATCACCCGGTATTTAGAGCGCGGTAGCCGGAACAATGTGTCAGGCACTGTATAGGGCTTTCTGCCCTGCTCGTCCTCGTAGTCTCGGTGACGTCACTTGGCTCCTCCTCCCGACGCGTATCCCTTGATAAAGTCACGTGCCAGTGACGCAACGCGTCGGGAGGAGGAGCCAAGTGACGTCACCGAGACTACGAGGACGAGCAGGGCAGAAAGCCCTATACAGTGCCTGACACATTGTTCCGGCTACCGCGCTCTAAATACCGGGTGATGTGTGAGTAGAACGGCACTTGCTACATCTTTATACACAACTTGTTTGTAGCAATACTGCGCAATGTGTCCTGTATATTTCTTTTGTACCCTCATGTAAGCACGGGAAAGAAAAAGAAGGATCCAGAGAAAGAAATCATTCACAAGCTCCAGCACAAAGATAAGTGAAAGTAACACTTATTTTAGTTATACACACATCAGCAACGGCATCTGTTTTTTTCACATTGACGGTGCCTCCTTTTTTACTCCACCAAAAAGGGTTAAGTAATTAACGGTTTTAAATGTTCATGGTTGGAGTGTTTGAACAATTAAAGCAACATCTAAGCAATGAGCAGATTTTACTAATGAGAAAAAGCCAAAATGTGGCCGCAGTAATACCAAACAGGCAGAAAACAAATGAATGAACTCATTAGTGGCTTCCAATTAACGGCATTTGATACAGTTGTGGCTTTTTAATTCACTAAGCACTACACATTAAACAACTGTTTTTAATATTCACTGACACCACTTTATTTTACCAATTATTTATTTATTTGCACATATTAATATCAAATCACCGATTTAAAGTGTTTTTATGCATATTTCACATCCCTGACGGATTTATCTATTTTATTGAGCACGGATTTATACAATTTGCACAGGTTCACCAAAGTTGGACAATATAAGATTGGAAAAATGTTACCTGGTCTGATCAGTTTCGATTTCAGACGGTAGGGTCAGAATTTGGAGTAAAAAACATGAAAGCATGGATCCATCCTTCCTTGTATCAACAGTGCAGGCTGGTGGTGGTGGTGTGGAGGATATTTTCTTGGAACACTTTGGGCCCCTTAGTACTAATTGAGCATCGTTTAAACACCACAGCCTATCTGAGTATTTTTGCTGACCATGTCCACCCCTTTATGACTACAGTGTACACATCTTCTGATGGCTGCTTCCAGCAGGATAATGCACCATGTCACAAAGCTCAAATCATCTCAAACTGGTTTCTTGAACTTGACAATGAGTTCATTGTACTCCAATGGCCTCCACCGTCACCAGATCTCAATACAATAGAGCACATTTGGGATGAGGTGGAACGGAAGATTTGCATCATGGATGTGCAACCGACAAATCTGCCGCAACTGCATGATGCTGTCATGTCAATATGGACAAAAATCTCTGAAGAATGTTTCCAACACCTTGTTGAATCTATGCCACAAAGAACTAAGGCAGTTCTGGGGGTAAAAAAGCTTGAAAGTAAAAACACTTGTGCCTTTACAACCTCTTTAAATCTGGATTTCATACATTCCACTTTTGGTTCCTTTCACACCCAGTCACTACTATACTAAAGAACCAACTTTTGGCCTCTGCTCCTGGGACGGAATAATTTCCTCTACACTGCATGCAAACCAATTGAATTCTCAGTGTAGATAAGCTAAATACATTTTAGGTGCATTAAAAAAGGTGTCCAATGTCTGACAGTTCACTTTCCTCCTAAAGTAGCCACAGCCTAAGTAGAAAAGCCTGTCCCATGTCAACCACTGCAGAGCTGAAAAGTTGAACTCTGTGGGGAAGCAGTGGTCTCATAGCAGAGTTCTGACATGCCCCCTATTAAGTCAGACCTATTGCTCTGCAATCAGCCAAGATAATGCCCCCTGCTGATTGAAAAGCTCTAGCTCTGACTCAGCAGGGGGCATGTCAAACTGCTGCAGAGAGACCACTGCTTGCACACCAAGATTGAGGGTCCTTTATCACAGCATGCTGGCTGGACACAGGCTTTTCTATTCAGGATTCTGCTGGTTTTTTTTTTTTTTATAGAAAACAAACTTTAAGACTTTCCACACCATTTGTTGTGATGAGCAGAAATGTATTTTGCTCATTTAAACTGAAAGTTCAATCTGGATTTTAGATCTGACTGAAAATACCCACTGCTATAAGAGATTCAGCACCCCACATCTCTCATATACTTCCTGAACAATAAAAGACAGATGGGGTTAAACCCTTCCTAGCCTGCCCAAAATAAAACAAATACAGGCGGTCCTCAGGTTACAAACATCTGACTTACAAATGACTCATACCGACAAATGGAGGGAGACAACAGGAAGTGAGAGGAGCGCTACCCCCGACCGAAAATGTTTGATAGGAGCTTGTTGTTGGAAATTCCAACCGTGTGTACGCTCTATTGGACATTTTCCATCGGAATTTCCATCACACAAAATTTGAGATCTGGTTCTCCAATTTTCCGACAACAAAATTCGTTGTCAGAAATTCCGATTGTGTGTACACAATTCTGACACACAAAGTTCCACGCATGCTCGGAATCAATCAGAAGAGCAGCACTGGCTATTGAACATAATTTTTCTCGGCTCATCATACGTCACGTGTACGTGTTGTACATCAAAATTTCTGAACAACTTTGTGTGACCATGTGTATGCAAGACAAGTTTGAGTCAACATCCGTCGGAAAAAAATCCATGGATTTTGTTGTCGGAATGTCCGATCGTGTGTACGCGGCATAAGAGTTATTATGAGAAAAAGGTACCTCCACTGAAGCTTTATCACCAATCCTTGTTTCCACAACAACCCAACATTTTCAAAATCCAATTGTCACAGGGTCAGAAAATTAGATGAAAACTTCTAAACTGGGGCACAGCCAGAAAAGCAAACATTACGTTCCCTATGCTATCCGAAAAACGTAAAAATATTTTTTTTTGGATGGAGCTAAGCTTAAAAAATGTACCTATTCCGACTTGCATACAAATTCAACTTAAAGCGGAGTTCCACCCCAAAATGGAACTTCCGCTTTTCCAGTTCCTCCCCCCCCCTCCAGTGTCACATTTGGCACCTTTCAGGGGGGAGGGGGAGCAGATACCTGTCTAATACAGGTATTTTTCTCCCACTTCGGGGAATAGATACCCGAGCCAACCGCGGGTATCTACGCCACTTCTGGCATCTTCTTCGCCCCCCCCTGCTGTCTTTTGGGAGACACACAGGTCCCAGAAGACAGCAGGGACCAGTGGGATAGCGCAGAGCGAGTCGCGCAGTAGGGAACCAGGAAGTGAAGGCTTCACTTCCTGGTTCCCTTACCAAAGATTACCAGCAGCACCTGACATCCGAGGGATAGATCGGCTTTGGGTGCCGACATAGCGGGCGCCCTGGACAGGTAAGTGTCCTTATTTTAAAAGTCAGCAGCTGCAGTATATGTAGCTGCTGACTTAAAAAAAAAAAAACGGCGGACCTCCGCTTTAAGAACAAACCTAGAGACCCTATCTTGTTTGTAACCCGGGACTGCCTGTATGGGCTTAAATGTGTAGCTCTTTTCATGCAGCTTTTATTTCTAGCCTTATGATCCTTTAAACAACCCAAACCATTCTTAATTTCCTTTTTTCTCTCTTGCCTGCCCTGCCAACTGTGATTACATTTTGAAGATCCATCATGAAATTAAGATAATTCAACAGCATCCATCACTGTGATGTTGGTAAGCTAATTTCAGGAGCAGATTTCACATTATAGTAAAAAATGAACACCACTAAATCAAGCAAGACTCGTGGATGAAGTTTTTAAAGGTTAATTTGTAGAGGCCTTTCTATCTGCTGGGCTATTCGTTTCATTGACATTAACTAAGTATTATGGGGAATAACACAGTTTGACCTCAGGCGAGCTGGTGTGAGACGTGAGACTATACTTGGGTGAATTTCCCCCTCTTAAATTCTTGATGAAATTCTCTCAGCAGGATGGTTGTTCAGCTGTAAAGGGATTTTAAATGTAATATCTAGTTGTTGTTTTTTTTTTTTACAAAGCAATCAAAACCCAGTTATTTCATCAAGGCTCTCTTAGACATTTGTTCAAATGCAACATATTGTCATAGTTAGTTGACTCAAAGACCAGCTTTAGTGCAATGATAATTTTTCACCAAAGCAACATAATATTAAATGCTTAATTATTCATTACTAATGCTTGTCACTGTGAAATATAGGCCCAACTCCTTCTGAAACTACTGGGCCTAGCTTCTGTTCCTTGAAGGTTAATGGCTGAGCCCAGGATGTCATTAGCTTTCCCAGACACAGTGCACCTCATGTGTCAACACATTTTTCTTTGTGAGTTACAATTCATCAGTTAGTAGAATAGGCCAAGAAGCCCTGTTGGTCGGTATATGAGTTATATAAACTCATATTGCTATGAATAAAAATGGTTGAATGCTCATACTTGGAAGAATGGTAAATATGAAAAAATTCCAATTAAATATTTTTTTCCCTTTGTGGGTGGCTGTGCCGATAGAACTCCTCCCATACTGAATACCCAGTGCTGCTTGGTATTAAGGAAAGTCTCTTAGTGTAATAGAATCCTTTCCTTCAGTCTAATAAAACTTATAGTAATGCTAATGCACTTTTTTAAGAGAACGACCCTTTAAAATAACCTGTGAAGATGAAAATATGGGAGCTGTTATTGATGTAGTTCAAAGACTATTATAAAATGCTCTAAAAGCAAAGGAACATTTACTATTATGGATTTAGTACTGCACCATAAACAGACAGCTAATGGTAGCAACTGATGATACAATAATTACTAAAAACAACATAAAAATGTACCATTTAAATTTCTTAGGTTCAACTGAATACATTCCTGATATGCCATAATGTAAAAAGTAGAATTTATTAAAAAAAGGTGCATATTTTTATCAAAAAGAAGTCCTATAGCTCCAGGCAAGTAACTCTGCCTAGGCTGAGTTTTTTTTTAACCACTTCAGGTTTCTTATCTTTATACAGCTTAGGGACTATTGGGGACTTAGGGATTATTCTGAATTCACTTTGTCATTTTTTTAGATGACTAAGTAATACATACATAAATGTTTTTTTTTTTTTACCTTACCAGAAATCCCTGTCGCTAGGCAGTCTTCCTAATCTGCCTCCTTCCTACTCCCCGGTGATCTTCGGTCTTCTTCGGTCTTCTCCCCTCCTCTGCGTTGTCTTCTGGGTAATGGGGCACACTATGTTCTGGTAACTGTGTGTTCCCTAACACAGTGCCTCCCATTCACAAAGCGTTGCGCGACTCGCGCATGCGCAGTAGGAAACGGGCAGTGAAGCCGCAAGGCTCCACTGCCCGTTTCCCTTAGTGAGGATGGCGGTGCTGGGACCCAAGAGCCAAGGGACATGTCGGCCTCGGCGGCCGACATTGTGGGCACCCTTGAAAGGTAAGTCTCCTTATTAAAAGTCAGCAGCTACTTTTTTTTTTTAGCTGCTGACTTTAAAAAAAAAAAATCATGTAAAACACCGCTATAATACAATTTGTTTTTATTGTAAATATACATTTTAATTTACAGTATAATTTGATCCATTTAAAATTGCAGGCATACCCCACTTTTAAGTACAAGATGGGCTTTATTTACTAAAGATGGAAAGTGCAAAATCAGGCTCACTTCTGCATAGAAACCAATGAGCTTCCAGGTTTTATTACCAAAGCTTAATTGAATAAGCTGAGGTTAGAAGCTCATTGGTTTCTATGCAGAAGTGAGCCTGATTTTGCACTTTTCACCTTTAGTTAATAAAGCCCATTCAGTACTGAAAAGTGGGGTATGCCTGTACACTAAAGTTATTCTTCTGGTACAAAAAATTGCAAAAAGTTGCTTGTTAAGTGAAAAAATATAATTTTTTTGTTCAATTTTGCACTTACACAATACAAATGAAAAAAAAAAACAGAGATAAAAAAAATCATCAGAAAAATTATAAGTATGGGGAGAAGTGGTGGAAGGAGTTAATTTGGCCTGATTAAGAATAGGAAAACATTTATTTCATTTTTTTATCTGTTCCTTTTAATGATGTCATATGGAGATCAAAGGTCACATCACACAAGTGACAAGCTGCATTTGAAGGCAGATGATGTGATAAGTAGCAAGCTGCATCTGATGGCAGGTGATATGGCAAGTGACAAGCTTCGTCTGGTGGCAGGCGACGTGGCAAGTGACAAGCTGCGTCTTGTGGCAGGTGACTTGGCAAGTGACAAGCTGCGTCTGGTGGCAAGCAATGTGGCAAGTGACAAGCTGCGTCTGGTGGCAAGCGATGTGGCAAGTGACAAGCTACATCTGGTGGCAAGCGATGTGGCAAATGACAAGCTGCGTCTGGTGGCAAGCGATGTGGCAAGTGACAAGCTGCGTCTGGTGGCAAGCAATGTGGCAAGTGACAAGCTGCGTCTGGTGGCAAGCAATGTGGCAAGTGACAAGCTGCATCTGATGGCAGGCAAGGTGGCAAGTGACAAGCTTCACCACATTCCCAAGTATACATATAGAAAGTCCATTGAAGTGAACAAAACTCCATGCAGGTAAAAAATAAAAATGTGAATAAACTGACTGGCTGCTTACCAGATTCTATTGACTCCTTTAGTTAAAAAGAAAGTCAATAGGGCTTTCACAGGTTAGTGCCTGTGCACATACGATTAGCAGGAGATGATACTGGAACCTCCTCTTCCCAGGAGACTCAGGCAAGATATGTATGAAAAAGGCAAAAGACAGCTACATAGCATAATTCCGTTGGTTTAATAAAATTTCAAATAATAAACATAGCCAAGTGGCTACTTACAGAGTACAGTGCCCACCCGGCACTGTGGCTGCTCGCATGTAAAGTAATTGTATGGCGTAGAGATCTTGTTCCGCCTTAGATGTGAAGAGGAGCGGCGTGCGTTCCAGCAGCCGCCGCGACAACCACCAGGAGGCAGGAAACAGCCGACGTACGTTTCGATGTGGAATCGTCTTCAGGGGGGATTCCACATCAAAACGTATGTCGGCGGCGCCTGTCTAGTCCCGCTTCTCTATAGTACCAACTTCCTGTATCCTGCCTCCTGGTGGTTGTCGGCGGCGGCTCCTGGAACGCACGCCGCTCCTCTTCACATCTAAGGCGGAACAAGATCTCTACGTCATACAATTACTTTACATGCGAGCAGCCCCAGTGCCAGGTTGGCACTGTACTCTGTAAGTAGCCACTTGGCTATGTTTATTATCTGAAATTTTATTAAACCAATGGAATTATGCTATGTAGCTGTCTTTTGCCTTTTTCATACATCTCTTGCCTGAGTCTCCTGGGAAGAGGAGGTTCCAGTATCATCTCCTGCTAATCGTATGTGCACAGGCACTAACCTGTGAAAGCCCTATTGACTTTCTTTTTTACTAAAGGAGTCAATAGAATCTGGTAAGCAGACAGTCAGTTTATTCACTTTGGGTGATTTAACCACTTCGAAACCAGGCCAATTCTGACATTTCTCTCCTACATGTAAAATTCATAATTTTTTTGCTCGAAAATTACATAGAACCCCCAAACATTATATATGTTTTTTTAGCAAAGACCCTAGAGAATACAATGACGCTCGTTGCAACTTTTTATCTCACACGGTATTTGCGCAGCAATTTTTCGCACACGTTTTTTTCAGAAAAAAAAAAACAATTTCATGCTTAAAAAAAAACAAAACAGTAAAGTTAGCCCAATTTTTTTTGCATAATGTGAAAGATGAAGATACGCCGAGTAAATAGATACCCAACATGTCATGCTTCAAAATTGCACGCGCTCGTGGAATGGCGCCAAACTTTGGTATTTAAAAATCCCCATAGGCGACGATTTAACATTTTTCACTGGTTACATGTTTTGAGTTACAGAGGAGGTCTAGGGCTAGAATTATTGCTCTCGCTCTAACGTTCGCGTCGATACCTCACATGTGTGGTTTGAACACCGTTTTCATATGTGGGCGGGGCTTACGTATGCGTTCACTTCTGCGTACGAGCTCACGGGGACATGGGCGCTTTAAAAATTTTTTTTTTTTTATTATTGTTAATTTGACTTTTAATTTTTAAATTTGACAGTTTAAAAAAAAAAAAAATTGATTACTTTTATTCCTATTACAAGGAATGTAAACATCCCTTGTAATAGGAATATTACCTGATCGGACCTATTAACAGTGAGATATGGGGTCAATAAGACCCCACATCTCACCTCTAGGCTGGAAAGCCTGAAAAAAAAAAAAAAAAAAAACGATCACCGCTTCCCAGCGGAGGCGGCGCCGTTATTCGAATGCAGAGGCCGGGCGTGACGTCATCACATCGCGCCCGGCCTCCGAACGATCATAGAGACTCCGGCAACCATCTGGTCCGCCGGAAATCTCTATAGTGATCATCCGGTGCCGGCGGTTCCTGTGTCCGACTCACCGATGGAAGCGGTGAGTCGGTAGAAGCACCGGAGGGCGGCGGGAGGGGGGCGTCCCCTCCCGCCGCCCATAAGAACGATCAAGCGGCGGAACAGCCGCTATGATTGTTCTTATGGTGCAGGGAATCGCCGGCTGAAACCGGCAATATCTGAATGATGTCTGTAGCTACAGGCATCATTCAGATATACCCCCGCAAACCGGAGGCCGTCATATGACAGCCGACGGTCGGGAAGTGGTTAAAGAAGATTGTGGTGAAGGGTATCTTTCAAATCCACAGCTAAGAGTGGTAATTGCGGTTGGCTCCCTGATTGTACCATAGGACACAGAAGATTTTTTATATATTTTCATTCATTTTTATTTTTTACCTGCATGGAGTTTTGTTCACTTCAATGGACTTTCTATATGTATACTTGGGAATGTGGTGAATTTCTGGTATAATCACTATATGGACTTACGCCAAGAGTTATTGAATTAATCCGTGTGTATGTACATATCTTGTGCTTTTTATATTTTCTTCCACATTTCAGGGCCATTTATTGGTTAAATGAGTAATTAAGCACTAAATCACCTGTATATGCAATTGTTTTCAGGATTAATCAGTACTGTTAAGCCCCATACACACGGTCGGACTTTTTCCTCAATTTGGTCCGATCGGACAAGGTTGTTGAAAAATCAGACCGTGTGTATGCACCATCGGACAGTGTTCGTCGGTTTGTCCGTCGGACAAAGTCTTATCTCCTGCTGGAATGATTTGCCGTCAACCCGGTCCGATCACACCAAATCCGAGCGTGTGTACGCTTGTCCGACGGACAAAGTGCTACGCATGCTCAGAAGAAATTCTGTGACGGAAGCGCTCGGTCAGGTAAAACTACCTTTCCTAATCGACACAGCACATTCGTCACGCTGCAATGTTAAAATGTCTTTAATGCAGCGCATTCTCTTTTTCTTTACAATGCAACAAGAATGACATCTTTTAGCTGCTCCTATTCACCCGCACTTCTCACAAACTTACTTCTTTATTACTTTGCACCATTTATACACTACATGTTTATTTTTACTCTGAACGGAAAAGAATCTTTGTTATTTTTTTACCATGATTTGTCTCTTTTTTTTTTTTTTGGGGGAATACATATTTGAATGTTTTTTTTTTTTTTTTTTTTTGGAGGGGGGTTGTGTGTCTCAAATTACCAAAAACACATTATTTACATTTGTATTTCTTGCTTACATTTACTAGGAGTTTGTTTGTTGTTGGTGCCCCTTGTTAATTCTACTTTAGGATTAGTGAAATGTACCTGCTTACTCAAAGAAAAAATGTCATTGTAGAAAAGTAAAACACAATAGTCAATGATTATTTCAAATCAAAAAAACCTTTATTTAGGTCTCAGCAACAGACCAAAGAGGAACGCAGCCATGGTGAAACTTGGGGAATTTGCAAAGCCTTGGACACCCATGGCAACCATCATTTTACAGACTTAAACAATTGGGGCATGAAGACTACCTATCTAAATAATAAGGGAGCGCAATCTGGTCCTGAAGTCCAAAACATCCGGAACTGCAGCAGATGCCATCTAGGTCCCCAGGCTCTGGTACTACGAGAGGCTCCATCTTCTCTCAGACCAGACTGAGTCCAGGTTGTCACTCTCTTGTCTTCCTTGTACGCTTCCTTCCACGCCGTGGTGCTGGTGCTGGTGGGGTGGCAGAAGGAGGAGGAGGAGGCGGAGCAAGGTCACTCTCGCAAACATGTGTGAGGGGAGTCATCTCCCCAGCCATCCCCTCATTTAGTATTTTGAGGATGACCTCCTCACACATGCTGCGTTGCCCCGCCTCCATACCCGTAAATTTACTTGTAACCAAGGAGGCAAAGGCCTCCTCGTAGGTGGGTGTGGCATAGAGGGAGGCTGAGGCATCTTTTATCAGCTGGAGCGCTGACTCTCCCACCTCCCCCATGTTTTTCGCCCTTCTGTAGGGAAGGCGGAGGGGAGAGACTTGGGAGACAGTCAGGCTCCTACGCCTACCCCCCTCTTGGCTGCCACTACCCCCTGCCTCCTCCTGACTGCCACCTTCCACAGCCACCTCCTGGCTGAGGTCTTCCTGTGTCTGAAAAAGGGACATAGTTTCAGTTATTTGTTCATCAAACACACACAATTCTCATCTAGTGACTGTTGCAAAATGTTTTCAAATACAAAACCATACAATTCTCAGCCCTGCAGTTTAGATTCTTCCCAAAAATGTCTCCCACACCACTGTCTGTTGATATGTCAATCACGTTAGGAAATAAGCAATTGGGGATCCTGAATTAACTGAACATCATTCATTATTCAACAAACTGGTTCCAAAACTACTATACCTGGAACAAGCTGGGCACCTGCACATATTCCTGACTGGAAGGCCCAGGTTGGTCCTCGGAAGCCTCATCAGGGGTGGCGTGCGTGGAAGGACGCGTGCAAGGAAGAGTCGAGAGTGACTTCCTGACAGTAGCCTGGTCTTTGAGAAAGTGGAGCCTGTCATAGTACCAGAGCGTGGGGACATGGACATCAGCTGCTGCAGCTCCAGATGCTTGTGACTTCAGGACCTTATTGCGCTCCCGGAAATAGGTAGTCTTCATGTTGTTTATCTTCACTTTTAAGTTTGCGACGGTTGCCATGGGCAGGGTAGGCTTTACAAATGCCACCAGTTTCAGCAGGGCTGCGTACCTCTTTGGTCTGTTGCTATAATCCCTGTGTTTTGCCTGCCATAAGAGGGGGAATTGCCGGTATTTATCAATGAAGTGTGTGAGAAAGCTCACGTTGTAGAACGCCTCCATCACCTCTGCAAGACACAACGCCACACAAAACAATATAAATAATGTCAGCCTAAACTCTCCTAATCTTCTCCATAAAGAAGCCTCAAGTTCTAATCAGTCTAGGCTAGTTATGTACCAACGTCAAATTGTACCTTCGTTTGTAGCGATCGTCTCGTGCGTGAGCTTTCTCTCCCCTCGTCTCCCAGATCGTGGCTACGACACAGGCGTGTGACGTTTTATATACAGTGCGCATGCGTCAAACTCCGCCCGCCCCTGACGATCTTTCTCGTCTATTCCCCACCCCTTCTCTTTACGGCGCAGTGGGGGAGAGCACATGGCGGGGACACAGCAGGTGCGCCCCAAATATCCCCCCAACGAGGAGGAGGACGAGGAAAGGCCGGAGGCAGAAACGTCCCGATCCCGGAGCCTGAAATTCAAGGCCTCCAATATGTCATTTGGAGAAATGTTGGAGATGGTGGACATATTAAAGAGGAGCGACTATGATGGGAAGTATGGGCCTTACCTCAACCCCAATGTCCGCAAGGCCAAGATCATGTCTAAAGTTGTGAGAAGGCTGTACAATAATTTTGGGGTACAACGATCCAAGGAGCAACTCAGGAAACGCTGGTCAGACCTGAAACTGAGGGAGGCCGATCAGTACAGAAAGATCAAGAGAATTCTTCAAAAAAGTAAGTAGTTGTGTTTTGTGTTTGATTTCTTGCTTGCATACTGCTCCATTGTGTTTTGATTTTTACCAAGTTGTACATTCCAAAATGGCCACTTTCAGGTTCGTCTGTGCATTCGATCGTACTCAGCCTCGATCGTTCGGCCACTTATAATACGATGTTTGGTGTTTTTTTTGGGGAAAGGAAGTTTGTTCTCACTAGAAATGTCATCAAGAATGTAAAGCCAATTTATTCAATGTAAAGGAGAGGTCACTCAGTAGCTGTTTACCCATCTGGACTCTAGAGCACTAGTGCTGGGACACCCAAACCCCCTTTTTATTATGCTTTTCCACACATGTGCTCCAGTGGATACTAGAGGGGGGTCTCCATCACACAAACTTCTAACAAAAAGCTAGTCAGTTTAGCACCTTTCCAAAGTGACTTCATTCATGTAGTTGACATTTGTAACTGGCCAAACTAAAATAGTGTCCGTCACTTTCAAGCAATGTTTGTCATTTCCTATTTCTGCCCTCAATAGCTTGTGTTGCTAAATCTTCCTTTTGGACATTCTCATAGGGGAGCGAAAACTTGGGCCGTCTGAGGAAACCCCCAAACCAACACCTACCAAAAAAGGGGAAAGAGCAGAAGCAGAGGAGGAGGAGGAAGGAGAGATCATCGAACTTGGAGAAATTGTCACCACAACAGGTGAGTGTGGGAGAACACAGCTACTGGTAAGCTAATCCATGTATGGCTGCCTCATTTCCAACACCCCATTTTTTTTGTTTGTGGTTTTTAGGTGACGTGGATGTTGTGGAAGAAAAATTGCACTTTACCACAGAGAGTGCCCACGTACTCATCGGAGAGATAATGGTCTGCAATCGAGATCTAGATTACATAAAGCAAAACATCAATGATGTTCAACAAAAATTGAAGAACATCATTGATGTTTTAGGAAAAATATGAAAAAGCACCAAGTAATTTACACACATTTGTGCCAGCTTCTGAACACATTTGCAACTTAAAAACTGTGTGAAATTTGGAACATGCACACATTGTGTCCACATGTGCTAGCTCCCATCATGGTGGATGAATGGCAACGTTTTTTTGGGGGTGCAAACACTTTACGAACTACGAAAGTGGTTGTGGTGAAGGGGTTGCACCCCCAAAAAACGTCCATTCATCCCCATGATGGAAAATGGCACTTTTGAAGCTTCTAGGCATGTGTTTTACCATCTAATGACCATTTTCAGAACCAAATTGTGTGCATGTTCCAAATTTCCACTTTTCGGGGGTGCCCCCCCCATGTGATGAAGGCAAGATCAAACACACTTTGAACATATAGTCATGTCTGATCTTGTCTTCACTTTACAAAGTTGAACTTTCCTACTTCATAGGTTCTGCTTAGCTCCATGCCTGGTTTTACCAATTGCGTAATCTTTGTAAATAATGTTGTAAATAACCAAGATGTTGTCAGTTTTGGCGTGAAGATTGTAAACGCACTTGTGAATGTTTTCCAAGTAAACTTTTTTATTTTTCAAAATGTGTGGCTTCCTTATTTAAATAAAACAATGCATTATGTATGTAAAATGTAAAGGATATGGGGGGCAATGGGTGTTATTTACTAAAGGCAAATCCACTTTGCACTGCAATTTCCTTTCCCAGGGAACTTTTTCAATGCACTTGTAGAGCATAGCGGATTTGACTTATGTAAATGACACCCACAGTGCTTTGTACGAAAACACGGAGCACAGCATTTTGGAGAATACACACATGTCAGACCTGGTGCTGAAAAGGAGTATTTTGGGTGTCAGTTATGCAGGACAAACCTTCTCTAGACCAAAGATTAGGTAGCAAACACACATGAGAATAATCTTTTTGGGAAGAAGAGACTGTTACCTCCTTTTGCCCAGAAAGTGCATTACCACTGTCGAAGGCAAAGGGAAAAAAATGTCAAAGTAAAATAAGCTAAAAAGAAGACTGAAATGACAAGAAATCAGAGGTTGGTTAAAATATCAGATTTATTAAAAAAATGCCTCTCACACATCGTCAGGCAGAGCAATGGCCCCCCTACCCACAAAGTATTCCATATATTGGTCCCGGACCACGCGGGCATTGAGAGGGGGCAAGCCTGGACGTGCCACTCGAAGGGCTGTGAGGTCCGCATTTGGAGGGCCCTCCACATCTGGGCCAACGGGCACCACATAGTTCCTGTTATGTCTTTTGAGGAAGTTGTGCAATATGCAACAGGCAAGAACTATGTGGTTCAGTTTGTATTCCGCCAAGTTAAATGCCGTCAGGAACAGGCGGAAGCGGCTGGCCAGGATGCCAAAAGCGTTCTCCACCACTCTTCTGGCTCTGGACAGCCTGTAGTTGAAGACCCTCTGGTCCGGGGTGAGGGTCCTCATCGGGAACGGCCTCATCACATGGGGAGTCAGCGCAAACGCTTCATCTGCGACAAAGACGAAGGGGAGTCCTTCGGCATTCTCCTCTGGAGGTGGCAAGCACAGACTGCCACTTTGGAGACGCCAGTAGAACTCCGTGTGCGTAATGGCCCCACCATCCGATATCCGGCCGTTCATCCCCACGTCCACATACATAAACTCGTATGTTGCCGACACCACCGCCAACATCACTACACTATTAAACCCTTTATAATTATAATAGTAGGACCCCGAGTTGGGCGGTGGGACGATGCGGACGTGTTTCCCATCAATTGCCCCTCCGCAGTTAGGAAAGTCCCAACGGCGGGCAAAGTGGGAGGCCACAGTCTGCCATTCCTGTGGCGTGGAAGGGAACTGTGGAGTGAAACCAGAAAAAAAAAATTAGTCACTTTGCACCTAAACATTGCAAGCAGATTAGACAATCAACATCTTGGAACAAGAGCATTGTATAAAATTGGAGGCTGGAAAGTATTTACACAGAAAAGTAGAGGCTCCCCTTCACAGATTACTCACCCCCCCATCAATCCCCCCACTTCTGATGGGACATTGGCAATAACTATGGTTTTGGGGGGGGGGGTGGTGGACAGGTAACCCTCTGCACTTCATTGATTGGCAAATGGCTCAATAATGTGGCCTAGTTTGGCCAGACCCTCTGTACTTAACACTATTGGCAGGCCACAGGAAAGATCAAATAACATTTCCCCCCCCCCCCCCCCCCCCCAAAAAAGGCAGGCACAGTGTGACATTATTAAATTACCAAGCAAGCTAATAGGAGGGAAAGAAGACCAAAAAATAGGAAATGGAATGTATGGAGGCAGTCCCTTGCACTACATGCTTTGCTGAATTCATCCCTAAAGATGCGCACTATAAAGAGGTAGGTATATAGTGTGTATGGACCTTGGGAAAGCCAGCAGATAAAGGATTGGTACCATCTGACAGAGCAGTTGGGGGAGGGGGTTCCTAATGAGTTTGCCCCCCCCCCACCAAAAGAACAAAAAAAGGGGGCTCTACATGAAGTAAACCACACAGCAAACATTTGTGCATATTTTAGGGGGTGTTTTGGGGCAAACAATACTATGCAGCAGACAAAAGACATTGCTTAAGTGAGTAGGCCATAGGTGTCTATTGGGGCAGAAGAGCATGCTGGTGAGGTAAGTGAAGGGAAAAAATGCATGAAGGAGAAAAGGGGCACAGCATATTAGAACATATTGCAATCATGGTAATTAGGGAAGGAGGTCAAAAATACAAGTCATTAGCAAACAGAGCATACATAGAAGGGAATAGTAAAGTAGAAATGTTACCTTAATATAGTCCTCCTGCAGGACCTGAATGATGGCAGAACAGGTCTCTGGAATAATGATTCCCAGGGCCTGGGGAGAGATACCTGAAGAGAACTTCAAATCCTGAAGACTTCTCCCTGTCGCCAAGTACCTCAACGTGGCAACAAGCCTCTGCTCCGGAGTAATGGCTTGTCTCATGCAGGTATCCTGCCGGCTGATAAAGGGGGTCAGCAAAGCCAAAAGACGGTGAAAATCGGGGTCCGTCATCCTGAGAAAGTTCCTGAAATCATCAGGATTATTCTCCCGGATCTCACGAAGCAAAGGCATGTGCGAGAACTGGTCACGCTGAAGCAACCAATTCTTGGTCCACATACTCCTCATCACTCTGTTCATGGACGGGTCTTGGGTCAAAGCTAAAAGCCCGACACCAATTCCGCGTACAGCACGAACTCGGCGACGAGTACGCACGGGAAACATCGCTCAGAAGGTCACAAAAGGTCGGCTGGTCAGAACGGACAAACAGAAAGCACCGATAAACAGCAAGGCCTGAAAGAACGAAGTGAATAGCAGCAACGAGCAGACAATAAGCAGTGCAAATCAAAGCGTCCTATATCAAGATATAGGCCGCAATGACCAACAAATGCGAACTGACTACACGCACTAATAAACAGATACGCACGACAAGCACAAACTGAAGAGCAGTAACGATCTGAGTCAGAAAACTGAGAAGCGCGAATCTTAAGTCACCAAACTTCCACTAACTCTCGATAAACACGGGATCAGCAGAAGGAGCCCAACGGGTGCCTGACGTGGTGCTGAACTTCCCTTTTGTAATCTCGTGGACGACGACTTACGTCACGACGTTCTTCCGGACCGGATATTCCGACAACGTAGTCCGACCGTGTGTACGCAACGACAACATCGGACAAAGTACGTCGGACAAAGTCCGACCGACCTTGTCCGCGGATTGTCCGAGCGTGTGTATGGGGCTTTAGAGGATTAATCTAGCGATTTTTTGTAGCACTAATTAGTTTAGTCATACATAGGTACAGTGGTGTGAAAAAGTGTTTGCCCCCTTCCTCATTTCCTGTTCCTTTGCATGTTTGTCACACTTAAGTGTTTCTGAACATCAAACCAATTTAAACAATAGTCAAGGACAACACAAGTAAACACAAAATGCAATTTGTAAATGAAGGT
Source organism: Lithobates sylvaticus (assembly GCA_028564925.1). NCBI lineage: Eukaryota > Metazoa > Chordata > Amphibia > Anura > Ranidae > Lithobates > Lithobates sylvaticus. Next base: position 466,647,564 of record CM053028.1, read on the forward strand.
GTTTATTATTATAGGTGAAAAAAAATCCAAACCATCATGGCCCTGTGTGAAAAAGTGATTGCCCCCTTGTTAAAACATACTATAACTGTGGTTGTCCACACCTGAGTTCAATTTCTCTAGCCACACCCAGGCCTGATTATTGCCACACCTGTTCACAATCAAGGCATCACTTAAATAGGAGCTGCTTTACACAGTAAGGTCCACCAGAAGATCCTTAAAAGCTACACATCATGCCGAGACCCAAAGAAATTCAGGAACAATTGAGAAAGAAAGTAATTGAGATCTATCAGTCTGGAAAGGGTTATAAAGCCATTTCCAAAGCTTTGGGAATCCAGCGAACCACAGTGAGAGCCATTATCCACAAATGGCGAACACATGGAACAGTGGTGAACCTTCCCAGGAGTGGCCGGCCGCCCAAAATTACCCAAGAGCGCAGCGACGACTCATCCAAGAGGTCACAAAAGACCCCACAACAACGTCCAAGGAACTGCAGGCCTCACTTGCCTCAGTTAAGGTCAGCGTTCATGCCTCCACCATCAGGAAAAGACCGGTCAAAAATGGCCTGCATGGCAGAGTTCCAAGGAGAAAACCACTGCTGAGCAAAAAGAACATCAAAGCTCGTCTCAATTTCTCCACAACACATCTTGATGATCCCCAAGACTTTTGGGACAACATTCTGTGGACCGATGAGACAAAAGTGGAACTCTTTGGAAGGTGTGTGTCCAAGTATATCTGGCGTAGAAGGAACACTGCATTTCAGAAAAAGAACATTATACCAACAGTAAAATATGGTGGTGGTAGTGTGATGGTCTGGGGCTGTTTTGCTGCTTCAGGACCTGGAAGACTTGCCGTGATAAAAGGAACTATGAATTCTGCTGTCTACCAAGAGATCCTGAAGGAGAATGTCCGACCATCTGTTCGTGTACTCAAGCTGAAACGAACTTGGGTTCTGCAGCAGGACAATGATCCTAAACACACCAGCAAGTCCACCACCGAATGGCTGAAGAAAAACAACATGAAGACTTTGGAGTGGCCTAGCCAAAGTCCTGACCTGAATCCTATTGAGATGTTGTGGTATGACCTTAAAAAGGCCGTTCATGCTCGAAAACCCTCTAATGTAACTGAATTAGGACAATTCTGCAAAGATGAGTGGGCCAAAATTCCTCCAGGACACTGTAAAAACCTCATTGCACATTATCGCAAACGCTTGGTTGCAGTTGTTGCTGCTAAGGGTGGCCCAACCAGTTATTAGGTTTAGGGGGCAATCACTTTTTCACACAGGGCCATGATGGTTTGGATTTTTTTTCACCTTTAATAATAAACACCTTCATTTACAAATTGCATTTTGTGTTTACTTGTGTTGTCCTTGACTATTGTTTGAATTGGTTTGATGTTCCGAAACACTTAAGTGTGACAAACATGCAAAGGAACAGGAAATGAGGAAGGGGGCAAACACTTTTTCACACCACTGTATATACCCACCTATGTAGATAGCGCCCCTGTCACACCATTCTCTCTATACCACTAAATCTCACGATTTTCAAGGGAGCAGCTTTATAGTAATGTTTGTTTCATTATCATTATTATATTTTTTATTTTTATATTTATCACGTGGCGCGGAGTTATACATCCCATTAGGGGAGCTGTGTTTTTTTCAAGTGACAAGCTTCGTCTGGTGGAAGGTGACTGTGGCAAGTAATACGCTCAGTCCATATCAACCATGGGGCCATGATGATTGAAGTCCCAACACCAGCTGCTGCCCCGACAAATTGCCTGTGAAAATCCACATAGGAAAACATTTATTTTGTTTTTTTAGTTGTTCCTTTTAATGATGTCATATGGAGATCAAAGGTCACTCCCCACAAGTGACAAGCTGCATCTGAAGGCAGATGATGTGATAAATAGCACGCTGCATCTGATGACAGGTGATATGGCAAGTGACAAGCTGCGTCTGGTGACAGGTGAGGTGGCAAGTGACAAGCTGTGTCTAGTGGCAGGCAGCGTGGCAAGTGACAAGCTGCGTCTGCTGGTAGGCAAAATGGCAAGTGGCAAGCTGCATCTGCTGGTAGGCGACTGTGGCAAGTGACACGCTCAGACCATATCAACCATGGTGCCGTTGCCCCAACAAATTGCCAGCGAAAAAACACATCCCCCATCCCCCGGGCCTTGACATCATTTTCTTCCATGAAGCCGGTCCCCGGTGCCAAAAAGGTTGGGAACTGCTGCTCTATAGGAGTGTTTTGCTGTTTGTGCTCTTATTCAAAGCATTTCCCTCTTTTGAGATAAAAATGTGCAATACAAAAAACTCACAATGGTTCTAAACTTTTCGTACTCCAACTAAAACTTAAAAACAAATCAAAGCTGAACCCAGGCGTATAACAAACAACCCATACAGTTTGAGATTAAAACAAATGTATTTGATTTTAAAAATACAACTAGAAAAAAGTTTGAATTTGATTTGCTATTAGCCTCTTACCCACTTACAGTAGCACTGCAATTGGAAAATGCATGTTCTAGCACTGGGAGCAAATCTGGTCCTGCATGTACCAACAAGAAAAATGCTGACAGGAGGAGATATTCGAGAGATGACCTCTCTAGTTTGATGCTGCGTTTCTAATGTCCATTCACAGGTTGGGTGCAAAAAAGGTGAACAGGCTTTTCTTTTTTGTTTGTGCTTCCTGTTTCTTTTTTACTTTTACAAGCCATCTTGTTTATATGTGCATGACCAGTCTTTTTATATACAGTATTTCAGTTTTTTCTCTCATTTAATATCAACATAAAATTCCTGGTAGACTGAAAGTGATATTAAAGGCTTTTTTTTTTTTTCCAATAATTTTTATTGAGAGTTCACATATCTAATTTCAAAGCAAAAGATATTTCACACTAGACAGGTATTACAGCATACCAGAAGATATGTCAAGGTATTAGAAGTATGAAAATAATGACATATTCCAACAAATATATCTGTGGTAATGCTTCACTCTATGAGCTCTAAGGTAATAAACACCATATAGAAAACAGATAACAAAAGAGGTGACTTAGTCTATGTTCCTCGTTGCTCCCAGGGCTCTATGAGAAGGGAGAAGGGAGAGGAGAGAACCACAACCACATGACCAGGTGGCTTATATCAATAAAGTTATGTGACATGAGATAAGTGGGGGCAAAGAAGTCAAACATGGGATCCAAGTTGTAATTAGAACCTGAGTCCCCACAATTCTTCACATATAACAGAATATCATATAATGTGTAGTTCACTGGTTGTTCAGGCTTGTTTTTTTTAAACAAACATATTATACTTACCTGCTCTGTGCAGTAGTTTTGCACAGAGCAGCCCTGATCCCCCACTTTTTGGGTCCCCTACTGGCTCTCCTGGCCCCTCCCTCCTGCTGAGTTCCCCCACAGCAAGCAACTTCCTATAAGGGACCCGAGCAGGCACTCTCTGCTCTGTGTGTCCATTCACACATGGAGTGGGTCTTGACCCCATCCCCACTCTCTCCTCATTGACTCACTGGCTGTGATTGGCAGTAGCTGGAGCCAATGGCTACCACTGCTGTCTCAGCCAATGAGGAGGGAGAGACCCAGGAGAGCCAAGGCTTTCGTGCACATCACTGGACCAGGATGGGGCTTGTATGCATGAAGGTTTTTTACCTTCATGCATACAATGCACGAAGGTAAAAAAAAACATTAAGCCTTTACTACTTGAAGTTTAACTTTGTAACTATAACAACCCCCTTAGTAATAACAAAAAAATTACATAAATACATACAATTTGTAAAAATATTAAAAGGATTTCCAAGATGTTTGTTAGACACTCATGTCATTTCAAATATGGGCTGTCCTTTCCCACAAGGGTGAGGATCCCAAGGCTCCATTCACACTAGCGTTTTTCATAAGCTCCAAAAAAGCTAGAAAAAAAACGCTGGATGAAAAATGCTGATAATAGCATTTTTATGCCAGCGTCTAGTAGCATTTTAGTAGCTTTTAGAAACATTTAGAAGCTTTCAGGAGCATTTATGCACAGTTAGGAGCATTAGCATTCTAATGGTGTTTTTGCAGTACATGAAGAAAAAAAAACAAAAGCTCAAAAAAAGCTGTTAGGAACATTTTAGTAGCATTTAGAAGCATTTAGGAGCATTCAGCATTTTTTTCTGTTTGACAAATGCTTCAAAACACAATTTTCTTCTGCTTCTAGACGCTGAAGCTCAAAAAATGCTAATAGCCTAAAGTAGTGTGCATGGGCACATAGAATAACACTATTTTGTTTCTATGAGCAGAAAAAAATGCTAATAACCGCTTAAGGAGCTTAAAAAAAATGCTAGTGTGCATGGAGCCTTAAAAGTTAGACATGTGGAAAGGGACAGTCCATATTTAAAATGACATGAAGGAATGTCCAACACTTTTAATCTGGGGGAGGGAGACTACTAGGGCTAAAGAGGTAACAACTGCTTCTGGGCCCCTCCATCCCTCTCTTAATGACTCATGTGTGTTAAGGCATAGCAGAGCATCCCTTGGAGTTAAAATCTTACCCATAGGGCATACATAGCAGTAAATATCTGACAGAACTTCCAACCTTTACACATTCATTCTACGTTAAAGGCTAAGTTCACCTTTGGTACACCTTTTTCAAGGTGACCATGTAGGATAAGGGACCCTAGTAGGGTAAAACAAACTGATCAGCTCTTAACAATAATGCTTACCGTAGATGCCATAGTTGTAGGCCATTTTCTGATCCCCTGAATCCTGGCTGAAATATTGGCAGCTTTGTTTCCACTCTTGTGTGTCTTTTGAAACAGGGAGGCGCTAGCGTCCCAGCAACTAGCCAGGACAGGAATAGAAAAAAATATAGAAATATTTTTTAAGTCTGATTTCAGGAGAGCCAGTGGCCTACAGATATGACATCTATGGTAATCAATATTTTTAAAAGCTAATCAGTTTGTTTTAACCTACTCGGCCCCCTTGTTTGCGTGATTACTTTATTGGAAAAAGTGTAGCCATTATTGTTGGGCTTTCATTTTACTGCTGTGTCTGCTTAGATATAAGTAAGTCTTGTGTAGGCGACAGGGCACATTCAGCTCTTACACTTCTAGCATTCTTTATTACCACGAAAAAATAACACAAGGATTTAGGGATACAAGTGGCTACTGATAATTTTGTATTCTCTATTTTATATCAAGCTTTCCAGCAGTGACAGTTTTATTTGCCACAAAATTAAAGCTTGTCCTGAAGAGAATGAGAATGTAGTGAGTCTTCTATTCTTTCTTGTTGGGCTCCACACCATACATCTTTATTTGAGAAAGCAGCCTGGTACCAGTGGGGTCGTAACCTCAGACTGGATTGCTGGTTTCCAAGGCAGGGTCATAGAAAGATCACACCTATAACAAAAAACAATTGCACCATAAAGCAAATGTGAGCAGAAATGGTATTTGAACGTAAAGACTTTAAAAAGTAAGTGGCTTGTAAGGACCAAAAAAAAGCTAGTTACAAAGGTCATTTCGAGGTTAGCACAGAAAAGGATGTTAAGTAGAGTTTATGTACCAAAAGAGCAAGCATTGTATCCAAAACGTAAAGGCAATTACTAATTTCTGGTTCATCAAACCTATAGCAGTGTTTATTATTATTGACATATATATATATATATATATATATATATATATATATATATATATATATATATATATATATATATATAAATGGTATATAGGCATATTTATCATGTTGTAAAGTGAAGCTAAGCTTTGCCTTTGCAGGACAAATTTACAGGTTTACCTTAAAGTGGAACTGAACGCTGGAAGCTGTGACCAAAGAAATAAGTAGGCAGAGGGCAAATGACTAGTTACTAGTAATGCCTTTGGTCTCTCTGTAGCTGATCCTTCCTTGTTACTGATTTACCATGCCTTGTTCTGTACCATGTTTCTATGTGGAGGCAGCCATCTGCAGGCAGCCATAGAGGAAGGGTTTTGCATCATCCTGTCAGGGCCTCCAGCAAGGAGAACAAGTGAACCCCAGTAATGACATTAACAAATATTACTCCAAATCTTAGGAGACTTGCAGTCAGAGGCAAACGTACTCCATGTCTGAAAAAAAAATAATGGCTTTATATGTTGTAGTTTATTGCCCTTTCACTTGATGCTGCCACCTTGTTTTGCACTCTATTAGAAAGCTATATGGATTGAACATTCTACTACTACTTTTTTTTTTTACATCGGTCTAAATAGTCAATGGCAGGCACCTGCTTAAAGCTCCAGTCAATGCCTTTCTTTTTTCTATAGAATGAGTAAGATCTAGAGCTTCTATCACATTTTTATTGTTGTCTGTATTCTCACTGGGAACACACACCATCATTCCCTGTCCCAATGACATCAGGACAAGAAATGAGAGATTGCTGGTGTCACTGGGAGAGAGCATAAAGAGACCACAAAAATCAATAAAAAGCTTTAAATGATGTTCTAACCCCTCCCCGACTTTGCTAATGAGTATTATTTTTTTCTACCTCTTTCGCCATCAGAGATATTCCTGATTGAATTTGCAGGATGTTTGCTGGGTGTTGCCCCACTGCTTTGCCCAATCAGAGCGCAGTGTAAGCTGGTTGTTAAGGAGCGGGGCCTGGAAGCCGGTGGCCGTGGAATGATGAGTAATCAGCTGTCAATGGGTTTCCCCCACTGACAGCTGAATAATTAAAAAAAGTGGCAGTTAAAAAAAACGGCATGGGATCCCCCAAAATCTGTAGCAGACCCTTATCCTGGCATGCAGCCTGGCAGGTCAGGAAAGGGGGGACAAGCGAGTGCCCCCCTTCCTGAACCATACCAGGCTACATGCCCTCAACATAGGGAGGTGGCTGTTTTGGGGCAGGGGGGCTCTTACCTATATAAGAAATGTCAATATGCAGAGCAGGCATCCTGCAGGAGGCCGTTTCAGGTGACAGAGCATTATTAATCTTTTAACATTTTCTGGTCGGCATGTGGTGTAATTGACAATAGCGATGAGCCAAACACCCTCCCATTCGGTTCGCAGTAGAACATGGGAACAGGCAAATAATTTGTGCCGTTAAAGTCTATGGGACATGAACATGAAAAATCAAGTGTTAATTTTAAAGGCTTATATGCAAGTTATTGCCATACAAAGTGTATGGGGACCTGGGTACTGCCACAGGGGACATGTTTCAATGCAAAAAAAAGATTTTTTGAGGAGCAGTGATTTTAATAATGCTTAAAGTAAAACAATAAAAAATGAAATATTACTTTAAATACCATGCTTGGGGGGGAGTCCCCTTAGTCTGCCTATAAAGTAGCACATCTTTCCCATGTTCATAACAGTCCTGCAGCAAAATTACATTTCTAAAGGAAAAAATGTCATTTAAAATTGCTTGCGGCTGTAATGTATTGCCGGATCCCAGCAATATAGATAAAAATCATTAAAAAACCGTGCTAAAATGAAAAAAAAATTACGTGCCCCCCCAAAAAATTCATACCGGGCCCTTCAGGATATTAAGAGGAACCCCACGCCAAAATAAAAAAAAATGGCGTGTGGGTCCCCGAGGGAGTACCAGAACACTGTAACCCCTCACAGTTACTCTTGTTGGGCGCAAGAACAGGCCCTGCTGTTAAATATTATATAAAAAAAGGGGCAGAAAAATAGGGCCATGAGTAGTGGTGGTGGTGCCACAACACTGTAACCCCTGTGTGAGATTAGCTTGTGGGATCACCTTTTCTGGAAAACAAGGTCAGCATGCAGGCTATTTCTTTAAAATCTGGCGGGTTGCCAGGTTTATTTAGTAGAGGTTTGAAAAGTAATAAAAACAAACAAAAAAAAGTCTGTACCCCAACACTCTACTGTATATGTTATACACACACACAAGTCTGTAAATACTGTAAAGGTACAGTGTCAGTGTACAGACTGGTCTGTACCTAATGCCATGTACTGCGCCCTCCTAATGCCATGTACTGTGCCCTCCTAACGCCCTGTACTGTGCCATCCTAACACCCTCCTAACGCCCTGTACTGTGCCTTCCTAACACCCTCCAAACGCTCTGTACTGCGCCTTCCTAACACCCTCCTAATGCCTCATATTATGGCAAAAATTTGTAATTTTTCATTATTCTTTTAAAAAATGGTCACATGACTAAAATCAGGTATCGGTAATTGGTATCAACGAGTACATGATGTCAAGTATCGGTACTCGCACTCGGTGTCAAAAAAGTGGCATCTGTGCATCCCTAGTTCAGACAGATGTTCAGAGGAATTTGAAACGCCAAATGCCTGTAACAGCTTGTAAATGCTGCTAAACATGGTAACTTGCATTTAGCAGCATTTTGTTTTCAGCAGTTTTTCATTTTAACAAAACGCTTAAAGACACAAACGCGGCTAAACACCGCTAAATGTGTCTAAACGCGACATGTAAATACGGCTAAACAGACGTTTTTAGATGCCGGTTTCTAGCTGTCAAGTTAAATCGTTCAGGAGAGGTTAAACAACGTCCCGTGTACATTAAGCCTTAAAACAAGCAAAGGGATTCTTTAACCCTTTAGTTCTTGAAATAATACATAGATCTAGTATAAACAAGAAGATAGTAAATTACTTCCCCTATGCAAGCCTTGGCTGCAGGCAAAGAATGCCAGCAGTCAGGCAGGAAGTAGGCATGGTATTAGCACATTTATGTAAGGTGGTCCAAATGGAATTACTCAGAGAGTTTACATCTAAGCACATTTATGACTCAAAGCTACTTAACAGCATAAATGCAAAACATGAGAGATTCCATAGTTTTTAGTCTGCTCTAAAATTCTTTGATGTTGCTTCAAAAATACCAGATTTACTATTAACATGACAGGTTGACTTTAAAATGTAAACAAAATGTTAAAGAGCCGTCATGGGATTCTTAATAATATGGGTCAAAAGTCAACAATATGCATTGACCAGTTTCATTATTCGGAAATAAATTACAGCATATTTTGGAGGAAAGGTTAGAAGACTAGTGGAATTAGTGATGACTTGAGCTACTAAATTTTGCATTGATTTTGAACTTGAAAACTTAAAGTAGCCCCCCCCCCAAAAAAATATATATAAAGAATAAAATAAAAAAAAATATACAGTAGATATATATATATATAAATATAAATATATATATATATATATATATATATATATATATATATATATATATATATATATATATATATATATATATATATATATATGTGTCAGCTTACAAGCCCTTAGATGATTGCTTTATTTATTTATTTTTTTTTAGGCATTTTTTTCCTTTTTGTCACCTGTTATTACTGCAAATAGCACATTTTCATTTTCTTTCACCCACTCCTCTACTGAATCTATGGGTCCATGGTTGTTACCCTTGGACAGGGCTACAAACACATCCTCATCTCTTCATTTCCATTACATAAGGAGTAGGGGAAAAAGTAGTTTAATGGAGAAGTCCAGCCTGAGCTCATTTGGCTGGGCTTCTCCTATGGGTCACAGCAGTGCAATTTTTTTGCACTCCTGTAAAGTGTTTTCAGCAGAGAATGGTCTAAAGTCCGCTCTCTGCTGACGTCACAGAAATCAGTCCTGGCACTGCGTCATTGTGACAATAAAGTCTGGATACACCAGGTGCCTGGACTGATGCCTGTCTCAGCCTCTCAGCAAGCCACTGATAGACTGAGATGGACGCTCCTCGCCCCTCCACAGCTCAGCACTCCAGTGAGGGTAAAGGAGCAGAGAAGAGAGCTGCTGATTGACAGTCAGCAGCTCTCCGCTCAGAGATCTGTGAGAACCAAGCCATCGGCGATGTTCGATCGCTCGGTTCTCAGTGCAGAGGCAGTGGGGGACAGATTCAGCATCGGACCAATGCTGCATCCACCTAGGTAAGTATAAATGGGCAGAAAAAAAAAAACCTTACTTATTTTTTAAAAAGAAAATAAGATTGCTTGATATATCAATTTGGTGCACAGGAAGTGACACTGCCTTTTTGCAAAATAATCAGGCATTTTCTGTACTTGCTGAAAAAAGTCTGATACAGCCACTGAATCTAAGGATTGATAAGCTGCAAAGTATTACATTTTTGTTTTTGGGTAAATCATTTTATTTTTTAAAGCTGTAAGAGCAACGGTGATTCAGATATTACAGAAATCCTTGCAAATCAATCAAATGTTAATCTGCAGGAATCCATGGAAAACATTCAGAATTTAGTTTACAGCAATCCATGAAAACAATCATACCTTAGTTTATTGCATTCTATGGAACTGATGGATTAAGTTTACTCAACTTACTGATCTCACATCATTGAAAGTTAGATTATGACTGATTGCTACAGGTTTTTGTACTTTAGCATTAATCTTTGTATTGCTTTATTGAATAAGACTGACTGTTCTTAGAAGTCTTAGAAGTCTAGCTCTGCACATCCACAAAATAAATTACTAACATGCTACTTCAATGTATAATGGGTATTAGAGAAGTTAAAACACAGAATCCACTGTAATATAAATTATGTACATGCTCATTAGCATACATAAGATTAAAGTACAGAACACTCCGCTGGCTTCCCAGCCATCAAAAGGTTTCAGGGAGGCATTTCACTAATATAAATTCTTGTAAAGCTGGTGCCAGTGGAATATGTGGTAATGAAACAATTAATAATATTGGATGTTATCAGGCCACGCTGTTAATGGCTTAACACTGCTGAATTCTAATGTATATAATTAAAGCATGTCAGCTATTTAATGAACAAAATATTTCATATTAACTCATGATCTATACTATAAATATTTCCTGAATCACTTTTCAAGACAGTGTGCATTTTTTTATATCAGATCAGTAAAACTAGATTTCCCCAGGGAATAATGTCAGAATGTATGTGCTGACAGTCAGAATATTGTTTTGCTTTTAATGTTTAGTTTTAGTTTTCTGTGACTTTTCCTTGGTAAGTAGTAGAGATTGAATAATGACGTTGTATTGTCCAAAAATGGCATGAAATAAGCAGGATGGCCTTGTTTATGAATTTCCCATACTATCAAATCAAGGCGTAATATTAGGGTCAATCCGCCCAAAAAATAATGAGCAGGCCTTGCAGACTCGAAGAAGCTCATACCAACACTGATCAGCAACATTTTTCCATCGGCAGTGCTGCTTTCTGTAACACAACTAACAAACCAGGTACATGGAAAACCAGGAGAGGGGATCCCAACTGACAGATTTCTTCAGTGCTGCAGAGCGGGAGGGCTCCCAAAATGGTTGCAGTCTAGTAGTGGCTCCCTTTTTCTCTCTCCATCCCACAGACATCTCCTTTCCTGAAGATGTCCTTAGCACTGAAGCACTTTGATTGCTGATTTTTGCACTGTGAGCACCTTTTCACTTTGCTGCTGGAGTTCCATACCTTCCATAAAGTTTGGACTTATTTATTTACACATTCATTTTTTTTTTTTGCATGATCATAAAGCTTAAGACACTTTTAATTTTGTGTTTTATTTTTTTTTTTTAATGAAATTTGGTAGTTTATGCATTATTAAGTATTTGATTGCACGTGTAAATATATGAATTGGTTTTGTATTTTTGCATATGAGTTTTGATTTTTTAGAGGGACAAGCGCATTTCTTTAAAATCCCAGCAAACTGACAGATTTCTTCAGTGTTGCAGAGCAGGAGGGCTCCCAAACTGGATGAAGTCTAGCGGTGGCAACTCCCTTGTCTCTTGTCATCCCCAAGACCTGATGACACAGAAGGGTCATATGGAGAAGCAAATGCAGGAGGTAACTGTTAAAAGATCAGGACCAACCTCTTTTTCAGCCTCATCCTACTCTTAAAAAAAACTTTGAGAGAGAAAGCCAGCACACCACATGCAAAGCAGATTGCATAGTCACACCTAACATTAACAGCTCACTTATCCTGCTTCTGACACCCCAGTCACAACAACTATGTAAAAAAGTTTTTTTGTAACTGAAATGCTTATTGCAGCATGACTTAACCAATATAATATCACATGTGCAAGGTCAAAATGAAGTGAACATAAAGATAATATAGAGAGGAAGAAATAGGAGTTTACTACCAACTCATAATGAGCTGGCAAATTCCCATAATGAAGAGCTGGAGGATCTTAAAGAGGAAGTAAACCCCCCCAAACCACTTTGGCCTACAGGTAAGCCTAGATTAAGGCTTACCTGTAGGTCCAATAAATATCTCCTAAACCTACATGGTTTAGGAGATATTTATAAAAAAAGAGGCATCGCTGTCTACAGCTTTCCTGCGCATGCGTCATCAGTGATGTCATCACCGCTCCAGCGAATCACAGCGCTGGAGCGGCGAGACCCGAAAGTCACTCCTGTATCGATTGTCGGCGGAGGAGGATGTGGATGAGGGTCGCTTCGGGGCTTCGTTCTCAGGTAAGTTATTCATAATGAGCTAGTATGCTATGCATACTAGCTCATTATGCCTTTGCCTTGCAGGTTCCGTTTTTTTTTTTTTTTTTTGTGAGGAGGGTTTACTTCCTCTTTAAATCTATAAAAGATATGATTTTTGGACCTGAAATATAGATCCCACAGAAATAAAATACAAATACGTGGAGTGCAAGATTCAGTAACACAGCAGAACCGAATCATTATCAAACTCATTTGTTTAGGACCATGCTACCCTTACAGTTCTGTGTGATTTTGCAACTGATAGGGCACACAGAATTCCCAACCCTTAAAATCTTCCAGAGACTATGCCCTGTGATATTTTCGCAAGGGTAAATCTGCATTATATTAAAGAATGACTCATGACAGTGGCAAGGAAAGCGGGAACACTTCCTGATCCCTGAGCTTCAGTTACTTTGTTTGCTGACATTTCAGCTGTTATTGAACAGATGAGGGAAATGTTTACAGCAGTGACAGAAATAATCAGAGAACATCATGTTCCCTATAGTCACCTAACTTGTTTGGCAGTCATGCAACTTGAGTTTTGTCTCAGACTTTGTGAGAGTGTTGTCTCATTATCTAAAAAAGGCTGTTGAATATTGGTAAAACATGTTATTTGTTTAGTTCTTTGGTCCAGTGAATTATATTTTGTACAGGTGGTGGACCCTTTATGTTTAATTCAATATGTTATCACAGTCTCACTGTTTTTAATGTCCTCTGGTACTATTATTGGCAGGTCTCATTCAGGTGTCTCAAACTGAACTTAGAAAAGCTTAGGTCCCTCCACCCGTTGGACCAGATGCAAAAAGTGATATGTCCCATCTGGGGCTTGTCTAAACACAAAGTCCACCTGGTCTGCCTTAACCAAGGTCAGAGGGAGAATATACAGTGCCTTAAAGTATTCATACTCCTTAAAATGTTCCACATTTTGTCATGTTACAACCAAAAACATAGATGTATTATATTGGTATTTTATGTGAAAGACCAACACAAAGTGGCACATAATTGTGAAGTCGAAGGAAAATGATAAATGGTTTTCATTTTTTTTTACAAATAAATATGTTAAAAAGTGTGGCGTGCATTTGTAGTCAGCCCCCCTGAGCCAATACTTTGTAGAACCACCTTCCACTGCAATTATAGCTGCAAGTCTTTTTGGGTATGTCTATACCAGCTTTGCACATTTAGAGAGAAACATTTTTGCCCATTCTTTTTTCAAAATAGATCAAGATTTGTCAGATTGAATAGAGAGCGTCTGTGAACAGCAATTTTCAAGTATTGCCACAGATTCTCAATTGGATTTAGTTCTGAACTTTAACTAGGCCATCCCAATACATGAATATGCTTTGATCTAAACCATTCCATTGTAGCTCTGGCTGTATGTTTAGTGTCTTTGTCCTGCTGGAAGGTGAACCTTCGCCCCAGTCTCAAGTCTTTTGCGGACTCTAACAGTTTTCTTCTAAGATTGCCCTGTATTTGGCTCCATCTATCTACCCATCAACTCTGACCAGCTTCCCTGTCACTGTTGAAGAAAAGCATCCCCACAACATGATACTGCCACCACCATGTTTCACGGTGGGGATGGTGTGTTCAGGGTGATGTGTAGTGTTAGTTTTCCACCACACGTAGCGTTTTGCTTTTAGGTCAAAAGGTCCAATGTTGGTCTCATCAGACCAGAGCACCTTCTCCCACATATTTGCTGTGTCCCCCACATGGATTCTGGCAAACTGCAAATGGGACTTCTGGCTTTCTTTCAGCAATTAATTTCTTCTGGCTACTCTTCCATAAAGGTCAGATTTGTGGAGTGCACAACTAATAGTTGTTCTGTAGACAGATTCTCCCACCTGAGCTGTGAATCTCTGCAGCTCCTCCAGAGTTACCATGACCCTCTTGGCTGCTTCTCTGATAAATGTTCTCCTTGCCCAGCCTGTCAGTTTATGTGGACAGCCATGTCTTGGTAGGTTTGTAGTTGTGCCATACTCTTTCCATTTTTGGATGATATACTGAACAGTGCTCCGTGAGATGTTCAATGCTTGGGATATTTTTTATAACCTAACCCTTCTTTAAACTTCTCCACAACTTCATCCCTGACCTGTCTGGTGTGTTCCTTGGCCTTCATGATGATGTCTGTTCACTAAGGTTCTCTAACAAACCTCTGAGAGCTTCACAGAACAGCTGTATTTGTACTGAGATTAAATTACACACATGTGGACTCTATTTACTAATTAGGTGAATTCTGAAGGCAATTGGTTCCACTAGATTTTAGTTAGGTGTATCAGAGTAAAGGGGGCTGAATACAAATGCACGCCACACTTTTCAGATATTTATTTGTAAAAAATGTGTTGGTCTATCACATAAAATCCCAATAAAATACATTTAAGTTTTTGGTTATAACATGATAACATGTAAAAAAAAATTCAAAATGTCAAAATGTTTTTCAAGGCACTGTAAATATGGGATGTTAGTATTTGTGCAAGCAGTTTAACGTCTGTATTTATTAAAGAGGTGAAAATTAACTGAGTCGGCTGTTGGTTAAGGTAGCTTAGGAAGTACTACTAAAACAGCATACAGGTTTTCACCTTGAAATCAGCCTTCCATCATGGCCAAGTTAAAGATCATTTATAAATAGAGGACAAATTCCTGAAAGGTTTTATAGCATTACCAAACATTCTTTATCTTTTTTATACAGTCCCTATCCCAAGTTTGTTTTTACTCAGAATCCTATATGCTTTTCTACGTTTCATTTGTCAGGCAAGAATGCTAGAATAAACAGAAATCGTTTGTATAGCCATGTGACTATTGGAGGTATGGAAGCTCCCAATATCATGCACTATTATAAAGCTACCAATCTGGATCAATTGAAACACTGGAGCAACCCAAAGAGTTTGAAAAAAATCAGTATGAAATGTGTGGTATCGGGATTTAAGCTTTTTCTGTATTGGGAGCATCTCCATTCAATCCTAATATCAAGATGGCTACATCATTGTCTTTTGTACAGGCTTCTCTTGAGGCATGGCAATCCGTCCACAGGGATAGGCAGAAGCTATCCACAAAATAAACATTTACTTTACCACTCACAGTCCTCTCTGTATTAATCCCTGAATTATAATTAGAAAATTGGACAGCAGCTAGACTATGTACTATTGGAGACTTATTCCATCATAATGTGTTACATTATGTTGAATACCTGCAACTGAAATGTAATCTCCCACATATAGATTTAATAATTTACAGGTGCAGCACTGCCTCTCCAGCACTTCCTCCTAAATTAAAAATTATTCCCACAAGTGTTATTTGATTTCAATAACCCATACTCAAAAATTTAGGGGGAATGTATTTTCTTTTATACATTAGTTTCCCACCATAACTAGGAATGTCTTTTATGGAGGGGCAATATTTCACAGCCTAGGTCTCATAAAGCCTCTCACTGTACATTTCCTTAGGAATCTTCACAGAAAATGTTACTTAGCTGTTAATAAACCTCATCTTAAATATCTAATTAATCTAAAACCTCATCATGACTGTTTTCTAATTATCCAAGAACATGCTGGAGGGGTTGTGGTGCCCTCAGTACTTTGTTGAATATGTGGTGGACCTGTCCAAGAATGATAAATATTTGAATGCAAACCTTCAACTTCATTTCTTCGGTATTAATATTCCTGTAAGACCCTGGCTTTATTAGGACCCAGTTCAGAACAATTTCAAAAGACAGAGATATGTTTTGTGCTCCACACCATAATGGCTGTTAGAAGATGTATTACTATTATGGAAACAACCCAATATTGTTTTATTTCAAACATTATTAGATATTCTTAATGGAAGCATATTCTTTGAGTTTAGGTGTGCAAAAAAGAAACAATTCCTACACCAATTCTAACTATTCTAGGTAATATTACTTCATCCCTCTAAATTCCCCCTGCTCTTGAATATAATTTAGATGTATTTTACACCCTTTGCATTCAGTGTGTTTGTACTCAAGAGAAAGTATTTTTTACAAATTTCCTTATTTTTTGGGTGTCTTTTTTCTTCTATATACTTGTGACATTGTGCATTTTCTTTTTTTTTAATTGGTTTGTTATTATTGTTAGATCACCAGTTTATTTCGTTTTTTTTGTCTGATAAGGATTTTAACAGGCTATAATTCATATGTGTATACTTTTAATATAGATGTCAAACATCTTAAACAGAATGCAACTGTATTTCACCAATATCATTGTATACATATGAAATTTTTTGTAATGGTATTGTTATATATTTCCTGTACATGAATATTCTCTATAAAACTTAATAAAATTACAAGTTGGTAAAAAAAAGTTACTAGCAGGTATAAAGTGCAGACCCCTAGAAGTTCCTGTACATGCTTGAAGCAGCTCTCATTCAGCTTTGACTACTGACTGAGGCCTCGGTCACATGGGTCAAAAAGTAAAAAACACTGCATACTGATGTGATACTAACACTGTTATCAAAATAAATCTGGTCCAAGCAGCTGCAACACACACCGCATGGGTCCTCAAGTGTTATAGGCAAGCTACTGGAGGGGCATTAGGAATACCCCTAATAAGATATAACAAGATCTGCAAAATATACAAAAAAAATTAGAAACTGTTTTAAGTTTAAAGGAGAAGTATGGATTTCCTATTTTAGCTTACACTTAGTCTATGTGAGCGATTAATACCTAAAAATCTTTCCAGCCCTCTGAGAACTGTACTCTTTCTGTTAAAACAAAATTAAATACCTGTTGGAGGGGCTACGCTCTTCTCTTGAATGTCACGCTGACAATGTGGTCTGGATCCACCCCCTTTCCTCTCCGCTGTTTGATCATTGCCGGCTCTCTGCTCCCTCCTCTAGAGTTCAGACAGCACACTCTGCTCCTCTCCCTTCTTCCCCCACCCTCCTCCTGCTCTGTTTGTTCTGATCTGTTCTGATCTGAGTACACAGATGCCAGCAGCAATATCAGCACTTCAGTGACTGTACGTTAAGAGGAGTAACTGAAAGTGCTGTGTATGAGTACCTACTGTGTTTTGACAGATACAGCCTTGATCTGTACAGTGTATAACAGCCTACTATGCAGTACAGCCATTCTGAGAACTTCAAAAATGTGAAGACCTGGTGGATCCTGCATTAAAAAGTGTATTGTGATATGCGTATTAATCATGTATTTCTGATGAGTGCATATATGGTGGTAGCGATTTTAGCACCAGTGGATTTTCACGTGGTGGACCTTAAAGACTTCTCACAGGATTTTGTACTTCATGATTTCATGAACTTAGGTGGTGGATAAGAGGCACCCCTGTTTTCATCACATATTGGACTTTTACCAGTGACTGCACTTCACATGTTTTATATATTTCAGTTATGTATTGGTATTTGCACTAATTCTTTATATTATTATTGTGAATCATGTAACACACCAGAAGACCCTAATGCTCTGTACACACGATAGGATTTTCCGATGGAAAATGTGTGATAGGACCTTGTTGTCGGAAATTCCTACCGTGTGTAGGCTCCATTACACATTTTCTGTCACACAAAATTTGAGATCTGGTTCTCAAATTTTCCGACAAAAAAATCCGTTGTCAGAAATTCTGATCGTGTGTACACAATTCTGACGCACAAAGTGCCATGCATTCTCAGAATCAAGCAGAAGAGCAGCACTGGCTATTGAACTTCATTTTTCTCGGCTTGTCATACGTGTTGTACGTCACCACGTTTTTGACGTTCGTAATTTCCGACCAACTTTGTGTGACCGTGTGTATGCAAGACAAGTTTGAGCCAACATCCGTCTGAAAAAATCCCATGGATTTTGTTGTGGGAAAATCCTATCATGTGTACAGGGCATTAGTGTTGCAGGAAAAGCAAGGACAAATGATAACCAAATATAGAAAATAAAACAAAGTGATGTTTTACAAATTTCACATAAACAAAACCATGTAAAAATGATTGAACGTGAGATTTCTGTGATTACATCCTTACAAAAACCAAAACCACAGACACATTTATACATATTGAACGCATTACAGCAACTGATTAACAATGCAGCAAGGGAACCTGCTTATAAAAAGGGCTTGAAGCTGATAGCTTCATTCAGGCCAGGGTAATCTGTGGCTTGGAGATCATAGATTCATTTGGTTTTGCATTGGAGAAGTACTATCGGTGTCCACTCCTCCACTCATGTGGGGGTATATATATTACTTCAGTGCGCAAAAGGTAATCACAGACAAATCAAAGTTGTGATGAAAATCTACATGACAGCTAATGGGAGTCTCTTATTTATTTTTCACAATCAAGGACAAATAGTCCCGAATGGTGGAAAAAAGCCCTTTTAGTCTTGCCAACGTAGAAGCATCTACATTGACATAACATTATGTATACACTTCTAAGGGATTGACATTTGGGTAAGTACGGCAATTGGGTAAAATTACCTGGCGGCCTTGTGAAATATACAGACAGAACTTGCACTTGGCACAAGGGAAAGTGCCAGTATTCTGGGGGCAGGATGGAACCTTATTTGTAAAGTGGCTGCATACTAGCCTATCTCTGAGAGAGCAAGACCTCCTAAATGTGATTTTTGGTCGATCACCAATATACTTAGAAACCACATCATCTGCTACCAACTGTTGCCAATATTTAGTGAGGTTGTATGGTATGTTGTCCAGAATACGTGTGATTACTTGCAGCGTTTGGGAGTCAGATCTCTTTTTAGGTTTGTATATTAAATTGGACCAATTTAGTTTTTTTACCCTATTAAAAACCTTTTTAAGACAAGATTTACTGTATCCTGTATCCTGTACCTGTTTGAGATGCAACTGCAGGGCTTTGGATTCTCTTAAAAAATCCTGATCATTAGTGCAATTACGCCCGATTCTCAAATATTGACTAAAAGGTATTCTGTAAATAAGTGGAGCAGGGTGAGAACTATTAGCATGCAACATTGTATTGCTTCCTGAACAAGGAGGAACCTAGAGTGCCATCAGAATTTTACAAATATTTCAACATCTAAGAACTTAATCAGACATTGTAGCAACTCATGGAAAATTTGAGATTAAAGGTATTGCATTTTAGGTATGAAATAAAGTTGACTAATTCCTCTTAAGTACCTCCCCATATGAGGAGGATGTCTCCGATATACCGATGGCAACTGATTACCTTGTCAAGACTATCTTAAATACCTTTGTCAGAGAATAATTCACACTCCCATCCTCCCCAGTTACAGGTTGGCGTATGATGGGGCACAAAGTGTTTCTTTCACCACCCCTTACACCTGTAGGACGTGGGAGCCATTAAATATAAAGATATTACGAGTGAGAACAAAGCAAAGTAGCTCTACAGTAAATTGATTATACCTTGTAGCTGGTAGGCCACACTCAGACAAGAAGTTGCCTGCAAATCTATCCCCCAAATCATGGGCCTCAACATCGATGGCCACTAACCAGTTCTGCTCAAGAATACAAACACCATCCATAATCTTTAAAAGATCGTGTCCCTCACATATGATGGTAATGCCTTAACGTGGGGGGAATAAATAGTCATCAAAAGGTTGACTGTCCATTTCTGTCAGACATCCACTTCCTGACACAATGGGAAGCCCGGGAGTATTTTTGGGCATTTTTTATGAATTTTGAGTAAGGCATATATTGCTGTAGTTCTAAAATTCAATTGATCCATTACATGGTGGCTGTCTTGGCCCACGCTTCCCAGGAATTCAGGCGCTCGCCTATAGAGTCTATGGGTTTACTTGACTTTAGCATCTGGGAGGATAAGAAGAGAAAGGCTTTGTTAACCACTTTACAACCTCCTGTGTGATTCACTGCTGGCAGGATTAAATAAATTCCCCAGAGCCTCTACAATCTGCCACTCTGATATGAGCAATCTCAGTTGAAGGAAGATTTGAGCAAGGGTAGGTGGCCTCTGGTTGTAGGATTAAAGTGGTACTAAACCCCAAAGCAAACATTTATCATATTGCAACTTACCAATTCTTAGATGTGATGGCTGCATACGTTTTCTTTTTTAGACTTTCTTTCCTTTTTTTTACTTGGAGATCTGCCCAGTAAAACTGTTGTTTTTCAGCAGAATAAGCTATCCTGCAGGAGTAGCAGTTACAGGTTTGAGACAAACTATTTACCACTGACAGGGGGGTCTTAAAATTATCATCTTTTATTTATCCCAAAAAGAACTAAACTGTTTGCTATAACTGCTTATAAAATGTTAGCTGTGGTCAGCTTTATTTTGTTAATGTATTTAAATTGGTTCTAAAGCCTTATGTTTATTGCCTTTATCTTAAAAGGCGAAAAATAAATAAAACATGTTTTTGTAACTGCTTACAAAATTGTTAGCAGGAGTTAGGCTTTAATTTGTTAGTTACCTCTGTAAAGTCCATGTAAATCTACTAGTCCATCCAACACGGCCGTTTAAAAATAAAGAGAAATACCTAAAAACAGAAAATAAATGCAGACACCACATCTCACGATTGGTAAACTGCAATATAATATAATAATTTGGGGGGAGGGGGGGTTAGATATGCTTTAAGCCAAGCAAAAATGTAATGGTAAAAAAATTAATTGCACATGCAATATTAGAGATAGCGGAAAATGTTGCTGAATCACGCTATTCCGTAATGTCCTATACAACTTTAAAATGTTACTAAACCTATAAATATTTTTTTACCTTAATGCATTGTTTGCATTAGGGTAAAAAAAGTTTTCAGTTTCCCTGTTCCCCCCTTCCCCTGTGTGAAGGGGAAGAGAGAGGATAAGAGATCAGCGCTATGCACGGCTGCATCTATACCCCCCTCTTTTTCGTTTTACACAGCACTCAAGCAGCGTCAGGAGCCATTGGCTCTTGCTGCTGCCAATCAGATGCAATAAAGAGGAAGTGGGGGTGGGCCTAAGCGTGGCTCCATAGACACACAGGTCGGAAGCACGCAGACTACGCTCTTCCCATAGCCAGCGGCTGGCCTAAAAAGAAGAGGAGGAGCCAAGATCGCCACCAGGACCCCAGAAGAGGAAGATCAGGACCACTCTGTGTAATATCGCTGCACAGAGCAGGTAAGTATAACATAATTGTTTTTTTAATAAAAACAAATATATTTGACTTTAGTAGCACTTTAAGGCATTTCACAATCATGTAATTTAATGGATTGGTGTTTTACCATGTCACCTTCAAAGTCACATTAAATGTGGACCCTCTCCCCATTGTACAGTATTTAATTTATTTTTATTTTTTGCATTGATACATGCTCCCTATGGCACTGCTTAGCTTCCTAGGCAATTTTGCTGCCTATCTCTAAGTCTTGACATTTTCCAAAATATATTTTCAAAGATCTCCTTCATAGACTTCATTAAGGTTTTGTTTTAGGTTTCACAATTTTCAGACTTTGACTACATTAGCGGTTCTAAAAAATGATTATCATAACAATTTGAAGATTCAGATAACTGGCAAGTCTGTTTACATATAATCAGCTGTGATCAGCTGTGATTGGACACATCTGATCACATGGTAAAGGGTTGCTGTGATCTGCCATTTACCCCAACCTGTGATCAGCTGTGTCCAAAGGTAACAGTGGTCACAGAGTGCACCCGATGTGTGCCACAGAGGGCACACGGGAGGCACGCACATGACAGGATGTCCATCGACAGCCTCCCAGAACTGGAGGCCCATGCTGCAATCCTTATGCTGCTATTATTAGTAAATATATAGGAAAGTGTTTTAAACATTTTTTTTACACTTCTTCATGCTTCCTGGTCTCCAGGCCTTGACAAATGATGTCATACATCCTAGGAGTCTTCAGGAAGGGAAGGGGAGTTTTCTCATCCAAACACACCCTCCTACCTGCATGCATCAGCTAAGGACAGATGGATTCTAGGAAACAAATGCTGGAAGCAAAGCATGAAGACATAGATGGATGAATGGGTGAGTTTGCTTTGAATATTAAAAATAGCATTTTTGGTTTCTGGTGCTCAGATGCAGTGTATTTTAATCTGATTGCCAGCCTTGCTAAATAGGCTAAAAGTAATGTGCATCTATGTTTCCGATCATGCCAAGCTGACAGAAAATCAGCAGCACTTATCTTATTATCTACCCAGCATAACTTTATATACCAATAATACAGTATCAGCAGAAACATTTTTAGAAAATAGTAGGAATTTTATAGGTAAGATAGTTGGTAAGATAGTTTGAAAGATTTAAGATTATATTTGTAGATTTCCATGTGCTGGATAGACATGTTAAAGTAGAGAAAGTATTTTAGAAGTAAACATCTGCTGAACTCAAAGAAGGATATTTATCAAAACTGGAGCGGCCAGAATCTGGAGCAGCTGTGCATGGCAGCCAATCAGCTTCTATCTTTCATTTTTAAAGCTTAACTGAACAAACTAAGGATAGAAGCTGATTGGTTGTTAGGCACAGCTGTTCCAGATTCTGTCTGCTCTAGTTTTGATAAATCCCCCTCAATGCATTCTCTAACTGTAGGTAGATAGAACAGGCTTGCATCACCCACCAACTTCTTGTTGTACATGTTGTAGCTGTCATGGATATTCCACTACACTCTTGCGCTAAAAAGCTCCCTTCCACAATAATGATATAATGCAGCCTTTTGATCCCATGTCTCCCCTGGTTCCCCATTCCCCAGTAAACAGACATTACCACATTCTTACGTCCTCATCTCAGCATCACTGCCTTTCTTAGCAGTCCCCCTTGCTTTTATTTCCAACATCACAAAAGCTATGACAAACAGGAAGCAATGGCTACAACAGCCAATCACTCCCCCAATACATAATGACATCACAGGAAATAACCATATAAGGATGTAACACAGGATAAATGGCAACACATGAAATACAACAATGACTAGGGGAGTCTTATGGGCGTGTCTGGGCGGGGGCAACGTGCAAAATCTCCAGCCCCCTGTCTCTGATCACAGGAAGACCGAGACTATGAACACCTCCCTCGACCACAATGATTCAAAGAATCCCGTTCTTATCGTTTGTTTGTGAATCCTTATTCTACGTTGTTCCAGAGAACAACGCATACCCGGACTATTCTACTGTCCTTGTGGATGAGAGATTATCATCAGGGGGCCACAAATATGTTGATCAGGCACACAGGGGTGACACGAGCGCACACTCGTTAAACCGATAATGTCTTTGCAGAGCGAACACACCCCCACCAGATGATCGTTCTGTGCATCGCACAGGGGCCCTTAGGTGGCAGACATGTTCCCACTTCGCAAACACTTCTCTACACCCCCAAGGAGCTTTTCACTACCAAACGGATCTCAACCAGCGTCAGTCTGCCCCAGTCAGCTCTTTAGAGCAGGCTGCGGGAGCACTAACACTGGGAGACTCTTATGACGATACATTAAAATACATCTTCATAAAATTTCCACAACATAGCTTAGCAGTGAGATCTCTGCAATGTGAATACGTTTTTGGTATTCTGAAAACATAAGAAATGAGGGCACTGGGGCAAGAAGGCACTCATGGCAAAAAAAATTAAAAATATAGCTTAACCATGAAGTACCTCCAATACTTGCATGTGATGCTATCAATCACTAGAACTAGTGGAGTATCTAATCCTTATAATTCCTATCCTAAACCAAAATGGTTTTGGTGGGGCTTTGCTTGAATTGAAATACAGTATACCAAAATTATCACAATGGACAAAAAAAACATTTTAGGTACCGTATTTATCGGCGTATAACACGCACCGGCGTATAACACGCACCCCAAGTTTAGGAGGGCATTTTACGTCAAAATTTTTTATTGAAAGTTAATAACATTACATTCAGTTACAGAAATAAAGTATCCCAAACAAAGCAACTATCGTAAGGTATTAACAGAGAAGACACGAACACTAGACCATAAGAAGAGCTAGTATGTCCTATTCATACAATATTCTAGGAGGGCATTTTAAGGAAAGAACGTTTTAGGAGGGAAGTTTAGGGGAAAAAAAACTTACATTTAAGAATCATTTGCAGCTTGCCCAGTCATTTGCAGCTTGCCCAGCGTCATTTGCAGCTTTCCCAGCATCATTTGCAGCTTGCCCAGCGTCATTTGCAGCTTGCCCAGCGCCATTTGCAGCTTGCCCAGCGCCATTTGCAGCCTTGCCCAGCGTCATTTGCAGCTTGCCCAGTGTCATTTGCAGCTTGCCCAGTGTCATTTGCAGCTTCCAAGTGTCATTTGCAGCTTGCCAGCGTCATTTGCCTTGCCCACGTTTAAATTTCCCGCCGCTGAGACAGACCGTGCGAGTGCTGCCGAAAAAGACCGAGCCGACTTATCGGCTCCGCTCGCAGTCCCTGCTGTTTTGGGAGCGAGCCAGCGTCATTTGCAGCTTTCCCAGCATCATTTGCAGCTTGCCCAGCGTCATTTGCAGCTTGCCCAGCGCCATTTGCAGCTTGCCCAGCGCCATTTGCAGCCTTGCCCAGCGTCATTTGCAGCTTGCCCAGTGTCATTTGCAGCTTGCCCAGTGTCATTTGCAGCTTCCCAGTGTCATTTGCAGCTTCCAAGTGTCATTTGCAGCTTGCCAGCGTCATTTGCAGCCTTGCCCACGTTTAAATTTCCCGCCGCCGAGACAGACCGTGCGAGCGCTGCCGAAAAAGACCGAGCCGACTTATCGGCTCCGCTCGCAGTCCCGCCTCCCTGAAGAGTCGGCTCAGTCTCTTTCGGCGGCGCTCGATTTTTTTGTCATTTTTTGGGGGGGATCGGCGTATAACACGCACCCACAACTTTCCCCTGATTTTAAGGGGGAAAAGTGCGTGTTATACGCCGATAAATACGGTAATTATTATCAAGTATGGCTGAACAATCAAAGCATGTAAAGCATGTTTTCACACTAGACAAATCTATTCTGTTGATAGACAAGTATATACCGTATTTATCGGCGTATAACACGCAATTTTCCCCCCTTAAAATCGTGGGAAAGTCGTGGGTGCCTGTTATACGCCGATACCCCCAAAAAAAGTGACAAAAATGGCCGCCGAAAAATAGCGAGCATGCCGAAAAAGACCGAATCGCGTCCGAAAAAAACCGAAGCGGTGCCGGAAAAGACTGAGCCTACTGTTCGGCTCTGCTCGTAGTCCCACCTCCCGCGAGCAGAGCCGAACAGTCGGCTCTGCTTTTTTCGGGGGTGCTTCGGTCTTTTTCGGCCGCGCTTCGGTCTTTTTCGGCGGCGCACGCGACAGAGCGTCTCGGCGGCGGGAAATTTAAACCCGGACAAGACTGCAAATGACGCTGGCAAGCTACAATGACACAGGGCAAGCTACAATGACACTGGGCAAGGCTGCAAATGACGCTGGGCAAGGCTGCAATGATGCTGGGCAAGGCTGCAATGACGCTGGGCAAGCAACAATGACACTGGGCAAGCTACAATGACACTGGGCAAGCTGCAATAACACTGGGCAAGCTGCAATGACACTGGGCAAGGCTGCAAATTACGCTGGGCAGGCTGCAAATGACGCTGGGCAAGCTGCAAATGACGCTTAAATGTAAGTTTTTTTTCCCTAAACTTCCCTCCTAAAACGTTTTTTCCTTAAAATGCCCTCCGATAAATATGGTACACTATATTACCAAAAGTATTGGGACACCTGCCTTTACACGCACACATGAACTTTAATGGCATCTCAGTCTTATGCCCCGTACATACGGTCGGAAAATCCGACCACAAAAAGATTTTTTCCGACGGATTTTGTCCACACTGGTGTTGCATACACACGGTCGGACAAAGTTGTCAGAAAATCCGATCATTCTGAATGTGTTGCCTACGACGGGACTACGTAGAGGCTAGTAGCCAATAGCTTTGGTCTTGTAATGTGATCTGAGCATGCGTGGCACTTTGTCCGTCGGCATTCACTACACACGATCGGAAAAAGTCCGATAGGACTGTTGTCAGAAAATTTGAGAGCAGGAGATAAAACTTTGTCCGTCGGAAAATCCGACGGAAAAAGTCCGATGGAGCCTACACACGGTCGGAATTTCCGACAACATTGTCCGATAGGACATTTTCCGTCGGAAAATCCGACCGTGTGTACGGGGCATTAGTCTGTAGGGTTCAATATTGAGTTGGTCCACCCTTTGCATCTATAACAGCTTCAACTCTTTTGGGAAGGCTGTCCACAAAGTTTAGCAGTGTGTCTATGGGAATGTTTGACCATTCTTCCAGAAGCGCATTTGTGCGGTCAGGCACCGATGAGGTTGAGAAGGCCTGGCTCACAGTCTCCACTCTAATTTATCCCAAAGGTGTTCTATCGGGTTTTTGGTCAGGACTCTGTGTTGGCCAGTCAAGTACCTCCACCCCAAACTTGCTCACCCATGTCTTTTTAGACCTTGCTTTGGTGAAGGGTGGATTATGGTGTGGGGTTGTTTTTCAGGGGTTGGGCTTGGCCCCTTAGTTCCAGTGAAGGGAGCTCTTAAGGTGTCAGCATACCAAGACATTTTGGACAATTTCATGCTTGACCTCATCCTGATAGAACACCTTTGGGATAAATTAGAGTGGAGACTGCGAGCCAGTCCTTCCTGTCCACTCAGTGCTGGACCTCACAAATGTGCTTCTGTAAGAATAGTCAAACATTCCCATAGACACATTCCTAAACCTTGTGGACAGCCTTCCCTGAACAGTT
The DNA here is from genome assembly GCA_028564925.1 of Lithobates sylvaticus. NCBI lineage: Eukaryota > Metazoa > Chordata > Amphibia > Anura > Ranidae > Lithobates > Lithobates sylvaticus. Next base: position 466,674,547 of record CM053028.1, read on the forward strand.
GAAGCTCTGATAGCTGCATAGGGTGGGCCAACTTAATATGGAAACCTATGGACTAAGACTGGGATGCCATTAAAATTCATGTGCGTGTAAAGGCAGGTGTCCCCATACTTTTGGTAATATAGTGTATGTTATGATAGATAAGTGTTGCAATTAATACACATTTGTCTAATTTCAGTTACCAGAAAGCAGATGAAAGAAAGATGAATTCTGATTGGTAGCTGTGGGTTCCCAAACTATACTCTTTAGTATAAATGTTTACTATATTTATTATGCTTTCTGTTTCTTTACATCAATAAAGCAGTGCCATTTGTCCATGTGAAGGATCTCCATGCCTCACTGTCACCTGATAAATGGAGCATGCCAGCAGAAGGACAAAATAAGATTGATGACTAGCTCTAGGACTATTGTCATGTATACTGAAAAGAAACCACTGATGATTAAAATGGACCACCAAGGTACTTGATTTAACACCCAGCAGAACTGAGATACCCCTGTGGAACAAAATGCAGGTCATGAAACATTTCAGATCTTCCACTCTGTCATACTTATTAGAGCAATGTGAAAAAAGCAGTTACCCAGTAGAACTTTTCCAGATTCATCAGTCAGTGATCTAACTACAGAAAACTGAAATTGATTGGTCAGATTGATTACAAATGTGTACAATTTTTTAGAGGCACTGTCCTTTACGCAGAACTTAACTCCTATTATAGGAATGTTCTCTCTCCAGCCTCGTTCCCCTCTATCTGTAAAAAGTAAAAACATTATTTTTAAAGTGGTATTTCCCCCAAAATTACAAGTTTTAATCTATATGCAGCAAATGAGCTAATAAAAATTAATTGGATAAAAAAAAAATGTCACTTACCTATTTCTCCCTGTTGCTAGGTGGTCCCACAAAATCTGCCTCTTCCATAGCCTAGGCTAAACACGTCACTTCCCCTCGGCGCAGTCAGTCATCTGGGACACGTGACAGGTCCCAGGTGACTGCGCGGCATATCACGGGATGCGGCGCCGCTCGCGCATGCGCTGTGGGTGCCCGGCTGTGAAGCCACAGCCGGATGCCCACAGTAAGGATGCCGGTGCCACGAGCAGAGCAGGGAATGAGGGGGGCTTTATTCCCCCGCATCGCTGGACCCTGGGACAGGTAAGTGTCCAATTCTTAAAAGTCAGCAGCTGCAGTATTTGTAGCTGCTGACTTTAAAAAAAATTTTTTAAGGGGCACACCACTTTAATGTTTATTTTATCTTATTTGTATAATTATTGTTTATGTTAATGTTTATTTTATTTTTTTATTTTGCTTGCAAAGGGCCTGTTTACACTGACCTGCAGCCAAAACCACTGCGGCCCACTCAGCAGTTTGGGCTGCAGAGCCATGCAGCAGGGGGCACTGTGATGAGTGTTTTATCACACCACAACACACCGTTCCCTTCTTTTTTTTAACAAACTTTATTAGAAGTGTAGAATGTGACACTTTATACATATCATTGCACAGAAGCGCGGTGCGTTGTGCTTCTCTGCAGTGACATGCAGGACTGAGCAGAGCAATGCAATATTATGCAAACATGTTGCATAATGCTGCACTGCTATGGAACCCAGTGTAACACTGTGTTCTGGTCTGACCATAACACAGAAAACGTTTGTTTTCTCTGTGTCAGTGCAGTTACCTGCATTTTTCCATGTGGAAAAATGGAGACAACTGCACCTAGTGTGACATCTAAATCTGGCCTAGGCCGGGATGATGTCTCAGGGCCCCATGCATGCAGTAGTGTATTTAGGTTCTGTGCTGCCCTAGGCCTGACTAAACTCGTGAACCCCCTAATTTAAATATGACCCACCCCTTCCTGTCAAGGTCACACCCCTTGTTGTTTACGACCCGCCCTGAAAATTTTGAGTGGGGACACTAGTTCTGGGGGCCTGGGGGGGGGGGGGGCAATGGATTCCCTTAATTTGCATAGATTTCCTCTCACTTCCTGTTTGGCTATGGGACATGAAGTGAAGGGAAATCTCTGCAATGGGACAGGGATGGTAAAAAATAAACTGACAGGGGTTATAACCCTCCCTTATCCAAAGTGAAAAAAAAAAGTGTTGCCTATAGTTCTACTTTAAGCACAAATTTCTGATAATTTTATGGAGAGGACTAAGAAGATATAACCATGCCAATGGTGCAGCAGAAAACATATAGCACAGTGAGGAAGGTCTGTGGTCCTGGATGATAGGACAGTCAAAATTAGAATCGGCGCACCCCCCACAGTTGCGTAATGCCAGCCGCCTGCATACCGGAAGCAGTGAGGCCGCTTTATGGGGTCGCTAGACTAATTTGCCTCCCAGCCCAGTCCACCACATAAGACTGGCGCTACACTAACAGTGTAGCACAAGCTGGCGGGGACCCTTTCCATGCTGCCCCCCTGCAAAGTGCTGCCCTAGGCCTGGGCCTTGTTGGCCTAGGCCAGGATACAGCGTTGCATGCATGCACAATCACACCGCAGGTCTCTTGCGCATGTGCAAAATCTCTGCCTCCTAGGAAGACATTACAGGAGCAGTTTGCAGGATCTCGTGCATGTGCACACGTACCACATGGTCTATGGCAGAGAGCTGGCAAATAGCAGACACGGGAGATCCAGTGCAAGCACAGGCATGCTGCAGGAATCTTTGTCAGGTCTCATAAACCTGGCAGAGACTTCAGTCATGTTTGCGCATTAGGGATGAGCCAAACACCCCCCGGTTCGGTTCGCACCAGAACCTGCGAATAGATCGAAAGTTCGCACGAACGTTAGATCCCTATTAATTACACATGGGTTTGAATCGAACACCGGGCTCATCCCTATTGCGCATGTGCCAGACCAGTAAAGATGCTGGTACTGGAGAAGATCAGTGAAGAGAGTACTTGTGCTTCAAGCAAGACAGCACTGGACTCCCAGGTCTAGTAAGTATTTTTTTGGGGACAGGGACAAGTGTTAAGGATTTTAATTTTGGGGGAGTTAGGTTATGTTCCACTTTAAAGGATAAGTCCACCTTTAAACAATAATAAATAAATGCAATTTTTTTTGCAGGTAAAAACATGTGCATTTACAATTTTTTTGTTTTAACCACTTCCCGACCGCCCCATGTAGATATACGTCAGCAGAATGGCACGTACAGGCAGAATCACGTACCTGTACGTGCCATTCTTCAGGCGCGTGGGGGGTCCGATCGGACCCCCCCCGGCCGGCGGGGACGGTCGGGATCGCTTCAGGAGCGATCCGGGATGAGGGGACGGCCAGTGGTTTCTGGCCACCCCCTCGCGATCGCTCCTGGCGAATCAGATGCTTCCTCTGTCTGTGTCAATCAAAACACAGGCAGAGGAAGTGATGTCACACTCGGTGCGCCGGTCTATGTGACCGGAACGCCGAGGAGACAACATGTAAAGGTTAGTGCACAACAGTACACTGACACCAGTACACATAGGCACATATTCCACCCCCCTGTCACCCCCAGATCACCCCCCAGATCACCCCCTCCCCCCCCAGTCACAGTGTCACTAATTGCAGTGATCATTTATTTACTGATCACTGCATTTAGTGTCAGTGTGACTGTAATAACTGTCAGTGCAGTTAGTTTTAGGTCCAAGGTAGCCCCCCCCCCCCCCTAATAAAGGTTTAACCCCTTGATTGCCCCCCAGGTAACCCTTTCACCCCCTTTTGCCAGTGTCACTAAGCGATCGTTTTTCTGATCGCTGTATTCGTGTCACTGGTGTCGCTAGGTAACCATTTTTTTTTTTAGGTAACCGCCATGTTTATATAGGTTCATAAATAGGTTTATAGGTCAGGTACCCCCATATTACAACCTAAATAAAGGTTTTAACCCCCTGATTGCCCCTAGAGTTAACCCTTTCACCAGTGATCACAGTATAACTGTCACTGGTGACGCTGGTTAGCCAGTTAGTTATTTCGTTATTTAGGTTCCCCGTCAGGTTTTTATATAGCGTCAGGTACCCCCATATATTACCTAATAAAGGTTTTAACCCCCTGATTGCCCCTAGTTAACCCTTTCACCCCCTTTTGCCAGTGTCACTAAGCGATCGTTTTTCTGATCGCTGCATTAGTGTCGCTAGGTAACCAGTTTTTTTTTTTTAGGTTAACCGCCATGTTTATATAGGTTCATAAATAGGTTTATAGGTCAGGTACCCCCATATTACAACCTAAATAAAGGTTTTAACCCCCTGATTGCCCCTAGTTAACCCTTTCACCCCCTTTTGCCAGTGTCACTAAGCGATCGTTTTTCTAATCGCTGCATTAGTGTCACTGGTGCCGCTAGGTAGCCAGTTTTTTTTTAGGTAACCGCCAGGTTTATATAGGTTCATAAATAGGTTTATAGGCCAGGTACCCCCATATTACAACCTAAATAAAGGTTTTAACCCCCTGATTGCCCCTAGAGTTAACTCTTTCACCAGTGATCACAGTATAACTGTCACTGGTGACGCTGGTTAGCCAGTTAGTTATTTAGGTTCCCCGTCAGGTTTTTATATAGCGTCAGGTACCCCCATATATTACCTAATAAAGGTTTTAACCCCCTGATTGCCCCTAGTTAACCCTTTCACCCCCTTTTGCCAGTGATCACCGTATAACTGTTACGGGTGACGCTGGTTAGATAGTTTGTTTTTTATACTGTCAGGGCACCCGCCATTTATTACCCAATAACGGTTTAACCCCCTGATCGCCCGGCAGGTGATATCAATTAGGTTTTAGGGTCAAATAAGGTCTGCGTCGCCCCAGGTTAGTGCCAGCACCGCAAACACCCACGCACAAAGCATACACCTCCCTTAGTGGTACAGTATCTGAACAGATCAATATCTGATCTGATCAGATCTATACTAGCGTCCCAGCAGTTTAGGGTTCCAAAAAAAAACGCATTGTTAGCGGGATCAGCCCAGATACCTGCTAGCACCTGCGTTTTCCCCCTCCGCCCAGCCCAGCCCAGCCCACCCAAGTGCAGTATCGATCGATCACTGTCACTTACAAAACACTAAGCACACATAACTGCAGCGTTCGCAGAGTCAGGCCCGATCCCTGCGATCGCTAACAGTTTTTTTGTGGTAGCGTTTTGATTCAGTCGCTAACAGTCAGGAGCTTTTTTACCTGTAAATCTCAAAAAAATAAAAAAATAGTTGTCGTTTTATTGTTCTCTCTCTATTGTTGCTCTTTTTTTACTCCATTCTATTCTGCAATGTTTTATTATGTTTTTTATCATGCTTGCTTTTCAGGTATGTAATTTTGTTTACTGTGTTTTAGTGTTAACCATTTTTTTGTTTTCAGGTGCGCCATTCAGTTGCAGCGCGGATTTATTTATCTTGACAGCAACAGCGTTTGCTCCCACGATACATAAAGACGCGACTCCAACACTGTAGGAGGTGATTTCACCACCACAGTTAAAAAAAAGAGCATATATGCCGAAGCATGGGGGCAGCAGGGGGGGGGGGAGCGATTGGCTCCTAATGCCACGTACATACGGTCGAAATTCCGACGGAGCCTTGCCCCGTGGAAAAGTGCAACCGTGTGTACATGGCATAACTTTTGCGGGAGGATGCCCCCATGCTTCGGCATATATAAATGGTGCATGTATGCCCATCATTAGAAGTGGGTGGATGAAGGGAGGTATTCTAATGGTGGGCATACCCACCAATCAATCTCTTTTTTTCGTTCAGCCAAGAGGCTGCATGAAAAATAAAGATTACAATATATGTCCAGTATGTTGCTGGACTTTGAATGGTTATACCAGAATGATGCCTGCAGGTTTAGGTATCATCTTGGTATCATTCTTTTCAGCCAGTGATCGGCTTTCATGTAAAAGCAATTCTAGAGGGTAATTAGCCTCTAGACTGCTTTTACAAGCAGTGGGAGGGAATGTCCCCCCTCCCGGATATAAACCGCGCCATTGGGAAATTGGGAAAGCATTTTATCACACCATCTTGGTGTGGTCAGATGCTTTGAGGGCAGAGGAAAGATCTAGGGTCTAACAGACCCCAATTTTTTCAAAAAAAGAGTACCTGTCACTGCCTATTGCTATCATAGGGGATATTTACATTCCGTGAGATAACAATAAAAATGATAACAAAAGAAAAAAATGGAAGGAACAGTTTTAAAATAAAATAAAAAAGCTAAATAAATAAAAAAAAAAAAATAAAAAAAAAAAAAAAAAGAACCCCTGCCCCCCCTTCTCTTGCGCAAAGGCGAACACAAGCGTTGGTCTGGCGTCATACGTAAACAGCAATTGCACCATGCATGTGAGGTATCACCGCGTAGGTCAGATCGAGGGCAGTAATTTTAGCAGTAGACCTCCTCCGTGAATCTAATGTGGTATCATGTAAAGGCTTTTAAAGGCTTTTAAAAATGTATGTAGTTTGTCGCCACTGCGTGTTTGTGCGCAATTTTAAAGCATGTCCTGTTTGGTATCCATGTACTCAGCCTAAGATCATATTTTTTATTTCATCAAAAATTTGAGCAATGTAGTGTGTTTTAGTGCATTAAAATAAAAAAAAGTGTATTTTTTCCACAAAAAATGCGTTTGAAAAATCGCTGCGCAAATACTGTGTGGAAAAAAAAAATGCAACACCCACCATTTTAATCTGTAGGGCCTTTTCTTTAACAATATATATAGTGTTTGGGGGTTCAACGTAATTTTCTTGCAAAAAAAAAATATGTTTTCATGTAAACAAAAAGTGTCAGAAAAGGCTTTGTCTACAAGTGGTTAGAAGAGTGGGTGACGTGTGACATAGGCTTCTAAATGTTGTGCATAAAATGCCTGGACAGCTCAAACCCCCCCAAATGACCCCATTTTGGAAAGTAGACACCCCAAGCTATTTGCTGAGAGCAATGTTGAGCCCATTAAATTTTTTTTTTTTTTGTCCCAAGAGATTGAATAATGAAAAAAAAAAAATATATATATATTTTTTACAAAAAGTTGTCACTAAATGATATATTGCTCAAACATGCCATGGGCATATGTGGAAATACACCCCAAAATACATTCTGTTGCTTCTCCTGAGTACGGGGATACCACATGTGTGGGACTTTTTGGGAGCCTAGCCGCTTACGTCACCCCAAAAACCAAGCACCGCCTTCAGGCTTTCTAAGGGTGTAATTTTTTTATTTCACTTCTCACTGCCAATCACAGTTTCGGAGGCCATGGAATGCCCAGATGGCATAAAACCCCCCAAAATGACCCCATTTTGGAAAGTAGACACCCCAAGCTATTTGCTGAGAGGTATTGTGAGTATTTTGCAGATCTCGCTTTTTGTCACAAAGTTTTGAAAATTGAAAAAAGAAAAAAAATATTTTTTTTTCTTTATTTTCTTCATTTTCAAAAACAAATGAGAGCTGTAAAATACTCACCATGCCTCTCAGCAAATAGCTTGGGGTGTCTACTTTCCAAAATGGGGTCATTTGGGGGGGTTTTGTGCTATTTTGGCATTTTATGGCCTTCGAAACTGTGATAGGTAGTGAGGAGTGAAATCAAAAATTTGCACCCTTAGAAATCCTGAAGGCGGTGCTTGGGTTTCGGGGCCCCGTACGCGGCTAGGCTCCCAAAAAGTCCCACACATGTGGTATCCCCATACTCAGGAGAAGCAGCAAAATGTATTTTGGGGTGCAATTCCACATATAACTATGGCATGTGTGAGCAATATATCATTTAGTGACAACTTTTTGAAATTTATTTTTTATTTTTTATTTTTTGTCTTTATTCAATCACTTGGGACTAAAAAAAAAAATATTTCAATGGGCTCAACATGCCTCTCAGCAAATAGCTTGGGGTGTCTACTTTCCAAAATGGGGTCATTTGGGGGGGTTTTGTGCTATTTTGGCATTTTATGGCCTTCGAAACTGTGATAGGTAGTGAGGAGTGAAATCAAAAATTTGCACCCTTAGAAATCCTGAAGGCGGTGCTTGGGTTTCGGGGCCCCGTACGCGGCTAGGCTCCCAAAAAGTCCCACACATGTGGTATCCCCATACTCAGGAGAAGCAGCTAAATGTATTTTGGGGTGCAATTCCACATATAACCATGGCATGTGTGAGCAATATATCATTTAGTGACAACTTTTTGAAAACATTTTTTTTTTTTTGTCTTTATTCAATCACTTGGGACTAAAAAAAAAAATATTCAATGGGCTCAACATGCCTCTCAGCAAATAGCTTGGGGTGTCTACTTTCCAAAATGGGGTCATTTGGGGGGGTTTTGTACTTCCCTGCCATTTTAGCACCTCAAGAAATGAAATAGGCAGTCATAAATTAAAAGCGGTGTAAATTCCAGAAAATGTACTCTAGTTTGTAGACGCTATAACTTTTGCGCAAACCAATAAATATACGCTTATTGGCATTTTTTTTACTAAAGACATGTGGCTAAATACATTTTGGCCCAAATGTTTGATTAAAATTGAGTTTATTGGATTTTTTTATAACAAAAAGTAGAAAATCTCTTTTTTTTTTCAAAATTTTCAGTCTTTTTTTCCGTTTATAGCGCAAAAAATAAAAATCACAGAGGCAATCAAATACCATCAAAATAAAGCTCTATTTGTGGGAAGAAAAGGACGGCAATTTCGTTTGGGTACAACATTGCATGACCGCGCAATTACCAGTTAAAGCAGTGCAGTGCGAAATTGAAAAAAGACCTCTGGTCCTTTGGCTGCCAAATGGTCCGGGGCTGAAGTGGTTAAGAGCCTGGAAAGCATTGCACCAGTGGTGCCATGCAGGTCTCCTCCAGACTGTCAGTGTAAGCTGTCTGCCCGTACATTGTACAGGTAGGCATTTGGACACTGACAGAAGGGATCAATAAACTACCATAGCGCCGGTACATTTGTAACATGTTAGACCCTGAATATGGATGTAACATGTTACAAAAGGTGAACCTATCCTTTAAGTTTATAATAGTCTTTAGTAAAAAGTGTAAATCTTTTCTGTATGAACACTTGAAGCCTGATATCAGAGGCTGGTATCAATATGTAGCCCCCTCTAGTGTGCTAAAGGCTGTCAGGAACCTGCTAGGAACAGTGTGATAGGTTTTACAGACTTTGCTTTTGCTTGAGGCAACCACAGTGAACTTTTATTGCTGTCTGCCTTCAGTTGCTCAGGCACGGTCGGTGCTGAGCAGCATGTTCCAACAAGCTCTGCAAGCGTCAGTGTGCAGTTCTTCTTTCAAGCTTATCAAATATTGTGCGGTTTGCAACTGCAGCTGGTTGTTATACACTGGACTTTTGCTATCATGTGCCCATATATCTTCTGATGTTGAACTGCTACTGACTAAAAATCCCTTTGTTTAGGATTCAGCAGATGTGTAGCAGTAAGGCCCCTTTCACACTGGTAGCAGCGGAGACGATTGCGTCCTCTCCCGTAGATGCCAGGCTGCCGAGGGGAAGATGGCCCCTCTTCGGCTCCATGGCATGGGAGGGCAGAAGCGACGTCAAACGTCACTTCCGCCCATAGCTCTTAAAGGAGAATTAAAAAAAAAAAAAAATGTCAAGTGACTTTTTTTTTTATTGCATTTTAGAATAAATATGAGATCGAGGTGTTTTGGAGGTCCTGTCATGCTTTTTTTTTTTATTATACAAGGGATGTTTACATTTCTTATAATAGGAATAAAAGTGACCCATTTTTTTTTCTTTTTAAAAACAGTGTCAAAATAAAATATGAAAAGTAAAATAAATAACTAAAAAAAAGTTTTTTCTTAAAGCGCCCCGTCCCGATGAGCTTGCGTGCATATGTGAGTAGCGACCGCATATGAAAACGGTGTTCAAACCACACATGTGAGGTATAGCCACGATCATTAGAGTGAGAGCATTAATTATAGCCCTAGACCTCCTCTGTAACTCAAAATTGGTAACCTGTAGACATTTTTAAACATTGCCTATGGAGGTTTTTAAGGGTAAAAAATTGTCGCCATTCCACGAGCGGGTGCAATTTTGAAGCATGACATGTTGGGTATCAATTTACTTGGCGTAACATTATCTTTTACAATATAAAACAAAATTGGGCTAACTTTACTAATTTTGTATTTTTTATTAAAAAATTATCTTTTTTCCAAAAAAAGTGCGCTTGTAAGACCGCTGCGCAAATACAGTGTGACAGAATATTGCAACAACCGCCATTTTATTCTCTAGGGTGTTACAAAAAATATATATATAATGTTTGGGGGTTCTAAGTAATTTTCTAGCAAAAAAAAATATTTTATATTGTAAACAGCAAGCGTAATAAAGAGTCTCGGTTCTTAACTGGTTAATGACCAGGCTATTTTTTGCTATACGGCACTGTGTCACTTTAACTGACAATTGAGCTGTCTTGCGATCATATCCAAACAAAATGAATGTCCTTTTTTCCCCACAAATAGAGCTTTCTTTTTGATCACCTCTGAGGTTTTTAACGTTTTTCACTATAAACAAAAAAAGAGCGACAATTTAAAAAAGTAACAATATTTTTTACTTTTTGCTATAATAAATATCCCCCAAAAATGTAAGAAAAAAAAAATTCTTCATCAGTTTAGGCCAATATGCATTCTTCTACATATTTTTGCTTAAAAAAATCGCAATAAACGTATATTTATTGGTTTGCGCAAAAGTTATAGCATCTAAAAAATAGAGGATAGATTATGGCATTTTTAATATTTATTTATTTTTTACTAGTAATGGTGGCGATCACTGATTTTGAGCGGGACTGCGACATTGCGGTGGACAGATCGGACACCTAACTGACATTTTTGACACTTTTTTGGAAACCAGTGACATTATTACAGTAATCAGTGCTAAAAATATGCACTGTTATTGCACTAATGACACTAGCAGGGAAGGGGTTAACACTAGGGGCAATCAAGGGGTTAAATGTGTTCCCTCAGTGTGTTTACTAACTGTATGGGGGACTGTGTGATGGGGAAATACACAGATCCGATCTCCCCTGTCAGAGCAGAGATTTGCCTTGTTTACACTGGCAAATCCCCATTCTGTGACTCTGGGGAACGATCACGGGTGGTTGGAGGACATTGAGTCCACCCCAACCGCTGATTGGCTCCCCCACTGGCCAGTGGGTGCGCGCAATACCCAGAAGTGGGCTTGCAGGGGGCTGGGACTACCCCATAAATAGACATGGGCCTTGCCAGCAGGGCAGTCGGTGGTAAATGGAGATACAGTGTTGAGGAAGTTGTCGGTGGCCCTGAGGGGTACCCCCTGGTCTGGGGGGTGTCCTGCCTTGGGCCAGGGCTCGGGTGCTGGAAGGATCCTGCCAAAGACACAATGAATGAAGATTTTCTGGAGGCACAGGATTAAAGAGAGGACAGAGTGAGTTGTGCAACACTGGTGCGAACTAACAAAGGGAAGAATACCACATGTAGCCAGTCTCCCTTGAAGACAGTGGTGGGCTTAAGTCTTCTACCTTTTCCCTGATAGATCTCCAGAGAGGAGGGCTGGTGCTACCCATAGGCGAGGTAGGCTCTGGCCTAGAGCGCTCTTCAGTTGGGGGCGGCGCTGGCAGGGGCAAGTTGGGCCTTGGGCTGACACCACACACCTGGCCTCTCTGCGCTGACTTAAGTGTGCTGTGCTGCGGCCATTTGCCTCCCCATCCAATGAGGTGCATTTCTACGCAGCAGCCTATGGCTCCTGCCTCAGGAATCCTCCTGGTCTGGTGCAGCCTGTTGTGTGAGAACGGCGGACGGGGAGGGGGGTGCACGGTGCAGATAGCGGAGTACAGAGGTACAGCAGCTGTTGGTGGACCAGCAGGGGATACCAAGGAGCAGCTGGGTGGCAGGACCCCAAAGAAGTACTATGTGTGTCCGGTGCTGTGGAGAGCCTGATGATGGAGCCTGGAGGCAATGGAGAGGTGAGAAGAATCCACCGATGTACATTGTACTGGGGAAGGGGAATGGCGGGATGTTCTGTGAGCAGTGCAGGGCTGTACTGAGGGCTGGAGATGTACAGGACTTTCTAGCCCGAGTTAGTAGGAATCAGGTGGGTCAATGTAGTGGTCAGGTGGTTCAGTGTAGGAATCAGGTAGGTCAGGATAGTGGTTAGGTAGGTCTGCATAGTGGTCAGGTGGGTCTGTGTAGTGGTCAGGTAGGTCAGTGGAGTGGTCAGGTAGGTCAGAGTAGTGGTCAGATGGGTCTGTGTAGTGGCCAGGTGGGTCTGTGTAATGGTCAGGTAGGTCAGTGTAGGTGTCAAGTAGGTCAGCGTAGTGGTCAGGTGGGTCTGTGTAGTGGTCAGGTGGATCTGTCTAGTGGTCAGGGAGGTCCGTGTAGTGGTCAGTGGGGTCAGTGTAGTGGTCAGGTGGGTCTGTGTAGTGGTCAGGTGGATCTGTGTAGTGGTCAGGTAGGTCAGTGTAGTGGTCAGGTGGGTCAGTGTAGTGGTCAGGTAGGTCAGTCTAGTGGTCTGGTGGGTCAATGTAGTGGTCAGGTGGGTCAATGTAGTGGTCAGGTGGGTCTGTGTAGTGGTTAGGTGGGTCTGTGTAGTGGTCAGGTAGGTCAGTGTAATGGTAAGATGGGTCTGTGTAGTGATCAGGTGGGTCTGTGTAGTGACCAGGTGGATCTGTGTAGTGATCAGGTGGATCTGTGTAGTGGTCAGGTAGGCCAATGTAGTGGTCAGGTAGATGAGTGTAGGAATCAGGTAGGTTTGTGCACTCTCCACCTCGCCACCTCCACCGTATACATTGGCAGGGCAAAGGGGGTGGGGTCAGGGGTGGAGCCAATGGAGGGTGGCTAATTGAGGTTTAGCCTAGGGTGTCAAAAATTCTTGCACCAGGCCTGCCAGAGAGACAGCCGGGTGGACTGGTAAAGAGTAGGTCGGGTGGACTGGTGTAGAGAGACAGCCAGGAGGGCTGGTGAAGGAGGCAGCTGCAGCCACTTGGGCTAGCATTGCCTGAAGAAGTGGTGCTGGAAGCAAAAGAAAAGGTTGCATGCTGTTTCACTCTATATGTGCTGCTTTGAAGGGACTGTGAGTTCCTGCCTGTAATAGGTCACTACTGAACTGACAAGGAGTCTGTCAATTTCCCTCAGGAGTAAGCCAACAGAATATGTGCAAAGTAGTGTGCAGGAGGAAGAAGTTTTACATAGGAAGTTTGTCCCTGAAGTTCTTGTTACAGTCAAGTGGACATCCCATCACTTCCCTACTACCATGCAAGTTGTTAACCACCTAATAAACAACAAAAACAAAGCTACAGACTGTTTTATGACTTTGCATGCCTGTGAATATTCGGTATGCTTGTGGTACTGATAAATGTACCCACTGTACTGATAAATGTCAAAAAGCCAACCAGCTTTAAGTTATGACTTTATTTTAATTCTTTAGATATGTTATCATTTTCTGTAAAATGTAAACCCAAACACAAATTAATATTTTGAAGCTTCCCAGTTCTTAGATGTGCTGGCTGCATTTGTTTTATTTTTTAATGCTTTTTTCTTTTATGTTCACCCAGTGATCTTGCTTTTTATATTTTGTACAACAGGGGTGTGAGGATTCTGGGGATTCAGACTACAAATTCAAAAGAGAGGGGTGTATTCTGGGGAATAGGACTACAAACACAACAGGGAGGTAAGGTAGTTCATGGATGTTGTGTTTGTGTGTCTCTTTTTTTTATTTCTTCTCTTCTACAAAAACTATCCATTGCAGTTCACAGATTTTAATGCGGCCTTGGAGCCGGAGAATGGCTGTCACTCAGAGCCTTTCACAGTTCAGTCACTAAATTTCCCTAAGCTGATGTTTTTTTCTGTACTAATCATAATGTGGGAGTAATTGTAACTGTATTAATTGTTTTAATTTAGCCTATTAAAAGCAGACAATATGTGCATGCTTAAGGAAACAAATAATTATTCTATATTTGTCCTAGATGAAGAAATCATTATTTTTATTGAGTGTAATTGTCTTCTAATTAGAGACTCTTCAGCTAATTATTATCAGACAGTTCAAAATGTAAATATGCATTGCATTATCTTTGTTCACTTTTTATGTCTGTCATTACTGAGTATGGCATTATTTATCTAGCAACAACTGCCCCATTGTAGCTAATATGTGAATTCACTTGTAAAAAAAATAAAACATCCTTCACCTTGGAGCCTTGTTTCAATGAATAGAAACATAGGGCCCTTTTGTCTCTATTTTTCATGATAACATTGTGCTGGTTCCTTCTGAATGGCATCGCAAAGCACCTTCCGATAGATTTGGGTTGCAGGCACCATTTTTGGCAGTGCTCAACACCACAGTGCACGTTATTGCGTTGCTGCACTTTTCACAGAAGGTGCATTGGCTTGCCATTTAGAATAATGGTCAACAAATAACAACATCACGTTCAGGAACAACATGCATGGGTAAATGTCGATGCACAGAAGCATCAATGATTACAGGAGTACAGGGGCGTACAGGCATTCACTTCTATGGCTGACTGTAAGCCCCACCTGAGGCAGCTTGAGTGTTGGAAAATGCAGGGAATTTTATCCTAGACATATTTAATGCCTGAAAATGCCCACGCACATGAGGCCTGATGCAGACAACTACCCATTCCCAGACTTCTGAGCTCCATAACAGTGGAATGTAATGCTAAACCTATAGATGCCTAAAAAATCAAATGTTTGGTTTTATTTTCAAATTTCTATTACAAATACAGATGGCTAGGAATTACTTCTACAGACAATCTCCTTCTCTTCTCTCCCATCTTCTTCCCTTCCCTTTTCCTTTCCTTCCTTCCTTCTTTCCTTCCTTCCTTTCTCCATTTCCTCCCCCCTTCCCTTCCTTTTCTTCCTTTCTCCATCCCCCCCCTTCTCTTCCTTTTCTTCCTTTCTCCGTTTCCTTCCTTTATCGCCCCCTCTCTTCCATCTTTTCTTTCAAGGTACAAAATGAAAAGTTGGAAACACCATGGCCCTCATTATTACATTTAATGGTATGTCCCATGGAACCATTCAACTACTTTTATTCTGCACTTTTCTGTTTCACAATTATTGAGTTCTGCTAGAAATCATTTTGAGGTAAGTGACTGAGTCTTGGAAACAATCCCCTCTGGTATTACCTGTGTTGAAACACTGAAAGCTTCTCCTTATTTTACATTTTGATATTTGCTTGTATCACCAAAGATTCTCCCTAACATGCAGGGAAAGATATGAGCTGAGTTTCTATTCCATATACCGTAACAGGAAACTACAAAATGTAATCTACTACATTTTTCAGGAAAGTTTAGAAAGCAGAGATGGCATGGGGCCAGGCGGCATCAAGCTAATTCCTCTGAGAAACACAATCAAGGAACTAATTAATTGAATTCTATCAGTAATACATAACATATGCAAACCAGAGGCAGGTGAACCCAAGAGCTGTTGACTTTAATTCTTGGAACTTCATACAAATAGTAACCTTGACTAATATAAATGCAGTTCCCTGTGGATAGAAGGACTGCATTGATGATACATTACTGGAAGTCATTATGTAAATATATTGTTAGTTCTCTATATCTCCCTAATGCTCTGTAAAATGTGTTTGTTCCTTTGTGTTTTGTGTGGCTTATAACAGTTTTAGGTATTCAGCAGTTTTTTTTCTTTTAAATTTCATTATTCATTATTGGTTTTAGTAAGTAGAATAAAGGAACAGGGAGTACTAGTTAGCAAAAATAAAAAATAAATATGCCAACATATACGCACAGTGGTAGTAATACAGAATCAATGAGTAATGCACAGTATACTGTATTGATAAGGTTTGAATAGTAATTCCCGTGTAGCATGGAAATATAATACTCTCAAAGTTTGAAAATATCTCTAAAATCGTAGTCAGGTAATGTAAAAAACAACAACAATAAGGTCACCAGAACCAGAAGGAACTAGACTAGGAGGATGGTGGGATAAGGATAAAAAAGGGAACAGTTATTACTTTCGAGGGTTTGTTTGCCCAACCAAAGATTTAGAAGAATACATGGGGACAGTGGGATTAAGAGTGCTTTTGTACCAGATTGCGAGTTGAGAAATTGAGGAATATAGCTCAATGATAGCAGAATTTATTCTGAGAGAAATGTTTATAGGCTAGCAGTCTTGGCATTGTGTGAAGTACTTCAGAGATATTTGGAGAAATTAATGTTTCCATTGACTGGTAATAGAGAGTCTGGCAGCAAAGAGGAAATTAGATAGCATGGTTATTTTGTAGGAATATGTTTATCCCTAAATTAAGCAGGGGTAGGTTCTAATTAAGATGTCTTAAATACTGTGGTCCAGAAACTTGTAAGATCCCTATAACTCCAAAGGACATGGAATAAAGTGCTGAGTTCGCCACTGTTCCTCAAAGAAAAAGAGGAGTGGTTGGAAGCAAACTATGATATTTGGTAAGGTGTCCTATACAAACAAAAATAATATTTTGAGTGCGCTCTAAATGTGTAGCTCATCTTGAGGATTTGTAATTGGATTTTATAGCTTGTATCCATTGGTAGTTCGAGAAAGAGATCTCTAATTCTTCTTTATAAAAGGGGAAGATTTAGTACAATTTTTAGGGTATTTAAAAAAATAATAATACCCCCCCTCCCCCTTTCACCTATTTAGATGAGGAAAGAAAGGTCCAAATTTTCTATGGAATTTTGGTTTGTAGGAAAGGTGTAGATTTACAGAAGTTAATCAATTTGAAGAGTTTGCACTGACCTGTCCACAAGACGAAGATCTTCAGGCAGGTCAAAGTTTAAGGCAAAGCCTTTAGCAAGCTGTGTTATATCTATTTTATATGGGGAATGAGAAGTTTGTTTGCTCCTGAGATGGACTTATAATTTTGAGGGTGAATCATTTCTTTTCCCAATTTCAGTAGTGTTACAATGATTGCTTTCCACATTTTTGTAAAGGAAGAGAACTGGAGGACAATAGACATTTTAGAACAATTTGAATTAATCGTAGGTAAATCTGCCTGGCGGTTTGTTAGAGGGTAGGTTTTGGATCACTTTTTTATTTCCTGTTCTGTAAATCAGAAGTTGAGTTGAGCTAATAGGGGTTTGTCAATTATAGGCAAAATTATGAAATTCAAGAATTTTGTAATAGATGCCCTTTTTGCCCTTTTCACTTTCCCTTGACAGTGGGTGCATTAGTGCTTTGTACAGAGGGAAAAGGCTGACCAGTGAGCCCCCTGTGTGTTACTGTAATGTCCCAGATTAGTACTGCCCAGAAAGTGGCCTGAAAGCAGCCTTTCACATTGGCTGCTAGCTTTGCTCCCCTCTTTCCTTTTTAATACAATTTTCAAATGTAAAGCCTTGTAATTATCTTTATTTCAAACACTTCCTTGCTTGGGTTAGATGGGGTTCCAAGGGAAGAAGCTCATCATGTGGATATAGATTATGAGGTCACTGAATGTGTCATGGAATTTGTGTAAGTTGTGTACTAGTAGTTTTTTTGCTTCCACTTAAAGAACCTTACCTATACCCAGTGAAGTGGCTGGCCTCAAGTGATACACAGAGATTGAACAAATCCTCCTACATAAGTTTTACCTGTTTATCTGCTGTCATCTCTTCTCTATGTCTATTCAAAGTCAACTATTTATAAAGCTTGATGGAGATACACAGTATTCGGTTTACAATAAACTGAATATAAACAGCGCCCAAAATAGAATGAATAAATAAATAAATAAAAAAGAATAAAAATATAAATATTTAGGTAAAAAAGAAAAACAAAGGGGATAAAGAAAATTACATATACATATAATCAACATTATGACAATTTTTGTGTGGCTACCTGTCGAAAATAAATGCAGCACCATAGGTGCGGGTCCAGGAATGGCTGCAACTGCTCACTGGGAGGGTCAAAAGGCCAAAGCTGCTGGTTATAGAAGCCATCTGGAGATGCAAATGGCAGAGTGTAGGAGCAAGGGGTGAACTGCTTCACATGTCATATACCCTAATAAAAGCAAAAAATAAAGTTGTGGCTGTGTCATTGTAAAATCATAAAGTGTATATATATATATATATATATATATATATATATATATATATATATATATATATATATATATATATATATATATATACTTTAGTTGTGTGAAAAAGTATTTTTCCCCTTTCTGATTTTTTTTTTTTTTGCATATTTGTCACAATTAAATGACTTAGATCATCAAAAAAATGTATTATTACACAAAGATAACCTTATTAAGGCAAAAAATCTGTCCAAACCTGCCTGGCTTTATGTGAAAAAGTAATTGCCCCCTAAACCTAATAACTGGTTGTGCCACCCTTGGCGGCAACATCTGCAATCAAGCATTTGCGATAACTGGCAATGAGTCTTTCACATTGCTGTGGGGCAATTTTGGCCCACTCTTCTTTGCAGAATTGTTTTAATTCAGCCACATTGGAGGGTTTTCCAGCATGAACGCCCTGTGTAAGGTCATGATACAGCATCTCAATTGGGCTTTGACTAGGCCACTCCAAAACCTAAATTTTGCTTTTTTTGAACCATTTGGAGGTGGACTTGCTGTTGTGTTCCGGATAAATGTCCTGCTGCATAACCCAAGTGCACTTGAGCTTGAGGTCAAGAACTGATGGCCGGACATTCTCCTTTAGGATTTTCAGGTAGAGCTCAGAATTCATGGTTCCATCAATTATAGTAAGTTGTCCAGGTCCTGAAGCTGCAAAGCAGACCCAGACCATCATGCTACCACCACCATGTCTGACTGTTTGTATGATGTTCTTGTTATGAAATGCTGTATTAGTTTTATGCCAGATGTAACGGGACACACACCTTCTAAAAAAGTAAAATGTTTGTCTCATCAGTCCACAGAATATTTGCCTAAACGTCTTGGAGATAATCAAGATGTTTTTTAGTAAATGTGACATGAGCCTTTGTGTTCTTTTTGGTCAGCAGTGGCTTTGGCCTTGGAACTCTCCCATGGATGCAATTTTTGCCCAGTCTATTTCTTATTGTTGAATCATAAACACTGATCTTACCTAAGGCAAGTGAGGCCTGCAGTTCTTTAGATGTTGTTCTGGGTAATTTTTGTAGGCCGGACACTCCTGGGAAGGTTCACCCCTTTTCCAAGTTATCTCCATTTGTAGATAATGGCTCTCCCCATGGTTCACTGGAGTTCCAAAGCCTTAGAAATTGCTTTGAAACCCTTCCTAGACCGATACATGTATATTACTTTGTTTCTAATCTTTTCTTGAATTTTTTTTAGATTGTGGCTCGATGTGCAGCTTTTTGTGATCTGTTAGCATGCTTCATTTTGTCAGACAGCTTCTATGTGATTTCTTGATTCAACAGAAATCAATCAGGCCTGGGTGTGGCAAGTGAAATTCAATTCCAAAGCTTTCCAAAAAATTGTGGTTAATCACAGTTCATTCATGATTCAGCATGGGAGGGGGAAATTACTTTTCACATAGGGCCAAACAGTTTCCCTTAATAAATGAAATAAAAATAAAAAAACTGCATCTTGGATTTATTTGGGTTATCTTTGTGTAATATTAAAATTTGTCATTTAAGTGTGAGAAATATGAAAAAAAAATAAAAAAATCAGGAAGGGGGCAAATACTTTTTCACAGCACTGTATATATATATATATATATATATATATATATATATATATATATATATATATATATATATATATACAGTATCTCACAAAAGTGAGTACAACCCTCACACTTTTGTAAATATTTTTTATTATATCTTTTTATGACAACACTGAAGAAATTACACTTTGCTACAATGTAAAGTAGTGAGTGTACAGCTTGTATAGGAGTGTAAATTTGCTTTACCCTCAAAATAAGTCAACACACAGCCATTAATGTCTAAACCGCTGGCAACAAAAGTGTCAATATTTTGTGTGGCCACCATTATTTTCCAGCACTGCCTTAACCCTCTTAGGCATGAAGTTCACCAGAGCTTCACAGGTTGCCACTGGAATCCTCTTCCACTCCTCCATGATGACATCATAAAGACCTTGCGCTCTTCCACCTTCCGTCTGAGGATGCCCCACAGATGCTCAATAGGGTTTAGGAGACATGCTTGGCCAGTCCATCACCTTTACCCTCAGCTTCTTTAGCAAGGTATTGGTGGTCATCTTGGGGGTGTGTTTGGGGTCATTATCATGTTGGAATACTGCCCTGCAGCCCAGTCTCCGAAGGGAGGGGATCAAGCTCTGCTTCAGTATTTAAAAGTACATGTTGGCATTCATGGTTCCCTCTATGAACTGTAGCTCCCAGTGCTGGCAGAACTCATCCAGCCCCAGACCATGACACTCCCACCACAATGCTTGACTGTAGGCAAGACACACTTATCTTTGTACTCCTCACCTGGTTGCTGCCACACACTCTTGACACCATCTGAACCAAATAAGTTTATCTTGGTCTTATCAGACCACAGGACATGGTTCCAGTAAACCATGTCCTTAGTCTGTTTGTTTTCAGCAAACTATTTGCAGGCTTTCTTGTGCATCATCTTTAGAAGAGGCTTCCTTCTGGGACAAATGCCATGCAGACCAATTTGATGCAGTGTGTGGCGTATGGTCTGAGCACTGGCAGGCTGACCCCTACCTCTGCAGCAATGCTGGCAGCACTCATACCTCTTTTTCCCAAAGACAACTTCTGGATATGATGCTGAGCATGTGCACTCTACTCAACTTCCTTGGTCGACCATGGCGAGGCCTGTTCTGAGTGGAACCTGTCCTGTTAAACTGCTGTATGGACTTGGCCACCGTGCTGCAGCTCAGTTTCAGGGTCTTGGCAATCTTCTATAGCCTAGGCCATCTTTATTTAGAGCCACTATTTTTTGTTCAGATCCTCAGAGAGTTCTTTGCCATGAGGTGCCATATTGAACTTGCAGTGACCAGAGTGAGAGAGATAACACCAAATTTAACACACCTGCTCCCCATTCACACCTGAGACCTTGTAACACTAATGAGTCACCTGACACCGGGGAGGGAAAATGGCTAATTGGGCCCAATTTGGACATTTTCACTTAGGGGTGTACTCACTTTTGTTGCCAGCAGTTTAGACATTAATGGCTGTTAGTTGAGTTATTTTGAGGGGACAGCTAATTTACACTGTTATACACGCTGTGCACTCACTACTTTACATTGTAGCAAAGTGTAATTTCTTCAGTGTTGTCACATGAAAAGTTATAATAAAATATTTACAGAAATTTGAGGGGTGTACTCACTTTTGTGAGATACTGTGTATATATATATATATATATATATATATATATATCAAAAGGACCTAAAAACCTTAAAAAAAACTGTTGTATTGGAATCAGAAAAGTATTGTATTTGTATAAGCATTGTAATTGTAAAGATCATAAAGTAAAAAATCTATGTAAAATGTAAATATTTTGGAAGAAACCAGAGATAATGGCTGTGAACTATTGTCTGGAATTAGAACAAGTAACATATAATATAGTGTGCAAACAGAAACATTTCTGACCACCTGCATACACATACAGTGGTGTGAAAAAGTGATTTCCTGTTCCTTTGCATGTTTGTGTTTATTATTCAAAGGTGAAAAAAAAAAGGTGAAAAAAAATCCAAACCATCATGGCCCTGTGTGAAAAAGTGATTGCCCCCCTTGTTAAAACATACTATAACTGTGGTTGTCCACACCTGAGTTCAATTTCTCTAGCCACACCCAGGCCTGATTATTGCCACACCTGTTCACAATCAAGGCATCACTTAAATAGGAGCTGCTTGACACAGTAAGGTCCACCAGAAGATCCTTAAAAGCTACACATCATGCCGAGACCCAAAGAAATTCAGGAACAATTGAGAAAGAAAGTAATTGAGATCTATCAGTCTGGAAAGGGTTATAAAGCCATTTCCAAAGCTTTGGGAATCCAGCGAACCACAGTGAGAGCCATTATCCACAAATGGCGAAGACATGGAACAGTGGTGAACCTTCCCAGGAGTGGCCGGCCGCCCAAAATTACCCAAGAGCGCAGCAACGACTCATCCAAGAGGTCACAAAAGACCCCACAACAACCTCCAAGGAACTGCAGGCCTCACTTGCCTCAGTTAAGGTCAGCGTTCATGCCTCCACCATCAGGAAAAGACTGGGCAAAAATGGCCTGCATGGCAGAGTTCCAAGGAGAAAACCACTGCTGAGCAAAAAGAACATCAAAGCTCGTCTCAATTTCTCCACAACACATCTTGATGATCCCCAAGACTTTTGGGACAACATTCTGTGGACCGATGAGACAAAAGTGGAACTCTTTGGAAGGTGTGTGTCCAAGTATATCTGGCGTAGTAGGAACACTGCATTTCAGAAAAAGAACATTATACCAACAGTAAAATATGGTGGTGGTAGTGTGATGGTCTGGGGCTGTTTTGCTGCTTCAGGACCTGGAAGACTTGCCGTGATAAAAGGAACTATGAATTCTGCTGTCTACCAAGAGATCCTGAAGGAGAATGTCCGACCATCTGTTCGTGTACTCAAGCTGAAACGAACTTGGGTTCTGCAGCAGGACAATGATCCTAAACACACCAGCAAGTCCACCACCGAATGGCTGAAAAAAACAAAATATTTGCATATACTGTATATATACACATCCACACACATAGGGATATAAACATATTTTTATTTCTCTGCTTCTGAGAGGACATTCAGGATAGAATAAACAAATACAGTATGTGCAAATCATGGGTGACCATGTTCCAGTGGCCTGGATAATAGTGGTATATAGGGTTCTCAGATAATCTTTAACCACATGGTGCTTGTATTATTATGACAGGGCTATTGAGTATCGGTAGAAAATTCTAAGTAGTGATGTCACAAAGAGCTGGGTGACAAATTGATGTATAAGGACCAAGATAAATCAGACAGATGGCTTATGAAAGATAGATAGCTATATAGTGTATAAAAAAAAGAAAATCAAGATAGAAAATTGAAAATTAAGAAATTAATGTTATGTGTAAAATATCATATATCATGAATGGTAGATTGATGGGTGGGGTCTATAATGGCTCTGCAGGAGACCCGGGGCAATGGATGATGATAACCAAACACCACTCCCTATAATGGCCAAAGTGGAGGAGGGGCTCCACAATAAAATAGCTCAGGGACACAAGAAGAATATAAGATGGTATTCACATCGAGCTCCTTGTTGAAGCCATTGAGAGACATAATGTAGAGCCTGAATATCCAATAGGTCTCACTGGAGCAAAGTGCCTTGAAATATTCACCCTCAGGCAGGGACCTTGTGATGGATTCAATTACAAACACTCTGAGTACACTGGGATCCTTGTGATGTTGCAAAAGACAATGGGGGTTGATTTACTAAAGTCAAATCCACTGTGCACTACATGTGCACTGAAGTGCACTTCGAAATGAAGTCGCTGTAGATCTGAGGGGAACAGGTAAAGAAAATAAAAAAAAACAGCATTTTTGCTTGCACATGATTGGATGATAGAAATCAGCAGAGCGGCATTATCTAATATGTTAAGGTTTTAAAATTAACCATAATAGTAATTCGAATGACCCAAATTGTCCTAAAATCAGAGAAGCTAAACTGTTGCTAAGAGCAACTATGGGCAAAAAGAACAGTTTCTAGACACCTAGTAGGACTTTCCATAATTGCTGTATGTCTTAAAGTGGTTGTTAAGCCACTGTACTACAAACATTCCATCCCATTTGCTAGCTATCATTATCTATCCTAGTGTCTGTGCTGCAAAAAAAATGCAGATTATACTTTATATCAGAGCGTCTCCCGGTGCTCACGTGACACCTCAGCTCTCTCCTCTGCCAGTCTGACAGATTTAGTGTGCAGGGCCAAACACTGCCGCTGACGTCAAACATGGAGGAGGGGAGAAGAGGGGAGAGAGAGCCGAGGAGTCACTTGAGCGCTGGGAGACGCTCTGATATAAGGTATAATCTGCATTTTTATTGCAGCACAGACACTAGGATAGATAAAGCTTACAGAGGGGGTGGGATGTTTGTTGTACAATTATGATAGTAGCAGGAAGGGAAGGGGGGAGCATAATGGCACAGACTAGCTGACAGGCAGGGAGGGGAGGGGGAGAGGAGAACAAAGGAAAGCTGCAGATAGCTGCAGCTGATGGAGGCATGTAAACTGACCACAGTGTCAGGGCTCAGCTGCCATGATAAACCGCGGTCAGTTTACAGGGGGGAAGGTATAGCCAGGCAGGATCAGCCAGGTTTTTTAGGTGATAAAAGGGGCCTAATGACACAGAACAAGCACTGTGTTGTATAACATGAATATGGCAACTAGATCCAACTTTTTTCTTTAATATTGGAAATCTCCAAACTCCTGTAGGTAATGGTTTCCTTGTTATCACAATAAAATAGGAGTTGGTCCTGTCATATAAAAACCAGCTCATCTAGAACTTCTATACAGTATACAACACTCTCTGTTATTGATGCCTCTATGATTGAGTGATGCAGTTATTAAAGTGAGTGAAAATAAATTGCTTTTCACAGTCTTGGTCAATATATGTCACTTGATTATTTCCGATATGCATGTTAAATTTTCTCATTCACTTGCAAGTAGTCAAAGCCTATGAATATATTATGTACGCAATAAACAAATAATTCTGCCTAAAAAAATTAATAATGGAAAATAAGCATGAAATGAAACCAGTAGACCACCGATGAAGAACTAATTAGAGTATTTATAGGTGTATTCACCATCATTATAATTACAGAAAAAATATTCACTGCCAGCTAAGGAACACTGATCAGCCATTTTTGCTAAGTAAGTTAATCCAAACGAATAAGCAAAGAACCACTTTTTATTGCTGTGTAATGGATACGACTAAAGTAGATATTATGTGATGTTTTTTGTTTTTTTATTTATAGGAAACAGGAACTTTGGTATACAACTGTGTGAGTGTATGCATCCTGATGGTCTTTTTGTTGGGTTCTGTTGGGAGACATAGATTTTTGTGTGTTCCAGAACAATGGGATAATACCTGAAGACCCAACTTTGGGCACGTTTATACTTGTGGTGCCCCCTGAAGGGCAAACTGCTATGTATTACAGTGGTGAGGAGGCAATAGAGTTGATTAGTGAATGTGCTGAAAGCTATGATGATTTCTATCATCCAATCATGTGCAAATTGAGTTTCTTATTTTCCTTGCACCTGATTGGGTATTCTTTACAAGATGAAGCTTCACCACATTTACTAAGCTCTGGGGAAACTGAGGAAGAGGAGTGGCTAGACACCACCGAAACTGGCCTTATCTCGTGGAATACATTACGTATGGATGAAAAACTCCATCCTAACCAACTAACTATTTGCACTGGAATTTTCAGCCCGGGGTGCCTGCTACTTACCAAAGAAACAGCAAAGATAAAATGGCAGCAATTTCATCAAATATTTGTGGGTACAGTTAGCAATATCTAGTTCATCATACTACTTTACATTAATCGTAATATGATTTTTAATACAATGTTTTCCTTCCATGGAGTTTACATTTAATTTAGTAAGCTCCTGCCTTTAATCAAACCTGAGATTATCTGGAGTAGTACTCTTCAAAGGGCAGCATTGAAATGGTGTGATGTTAATGTGATTTACTTTTCCTTCTAATGAACAAGTTCTTCCTACTGGTATTTTAGAAGAGGCACTGCAGCGTAACAGCATATCATAAATATTGATTAGATTCAATTTACCTGGCTTGTCTGCTTCATACCAGACCCCATACTGTTTTACCAACTTCAACAACATTTATGGATCACACAGCTAATTTGTAATCACTCATCATATCTCCTTATCAAACCGACTCTAAATAGGTAAGTAGATAATTTATTATGTTTTAGTCTATGTCAAGTGAAAAGACATATCTATTAAGCAAAAGTTCATTATTACATTTGTAGCATTCACAAATGTGTTATGTTCAGGACCACTTTGGCAACAAATAAAATTGATCAGTAAACTGCCAATGGTTTTCAAGAAAAATGACCATTTTAGTACAGCTTGAGAATCCAAATTATTGTTAGCCGTTTATTATATTGTAGATTTAATATTTCAAACATATGATGTGGGTTAAATCAGAGTTCTTTGACCAAGAGTGAAAGCTTTAACACAATAACAATATTTATTGGTATGATGCCTCATTGGTTGGCATAGTGTGACTTCTGATTGGTTAGCTTCCCTATACTCTGCCTAAGTCAGCCCCCTTTAATGCAAATACTTGTGAGCCAGAGATTGACTTGAATTTTCCCGGGAAATTAAGTATTGGCCTCCCTTCATTGCATATCCCAGCATGGGATCCTTTGAAGTGAGTTTGTGTAAAACAATGAGGTTTGAATCCCATTGTTTGTACACAAAAGCCTTGGCCCCATCTTGTCTGGTCTTCTCACAGATATGTGTGAAGATACTATCTTCCGGCTTGCATAGATACAAGCTAAATGATATATATTCCTAATTACAATATTTTACAGCTATTAACCTCCTTGGCGGTAACCCCGAGCCTGGCTCGGGTCCAGCTTTTTGTGCTGGGAGCGGTAACCCCGAGCCAGGCTCGGGCTTGCGTGCAGGATGCAGGGGGGAAGTTACTTACCTTTTCCCCTGGATCCTGCGATGTCTCCCCGCTGTGTGAGCGAGCCGTCCGCTCCCTCGATTCACACAGTGCCGGGTGCCGCTGATCTCCGTTCCCTGTGACGTTACGACGCACGGGAGCGGAGATCGGCGCCAAATTTAAAAAAGTTTAAAAACACACAACACATACAGTACTGTAATCTTACAGATTACAGTACTGTATACAAAAAATACACATCCCCTTTGTCCCTAGTGGTCTGCCCAGTGCCCTGCATGTCATTTTATATAATAAAAAGATTTTTTTTCTGCCTGGAAACTGGAGATTGTCCATAGCAACCAAAAAGTGTCCCTTTATGTCAAAAGTGGTTTTAGACCAGCTAGAAAACACAGATAAAAAATTAAAATCACAATTTATCATCAAACAATAAATTTAATGACAGCGACTATTCTGCAACTGAGCAAATTTCAGTGTTTTTGATTTGATTACATTATTGAATCATTTTTATATATATTTTTATTATATTATAATTTATTATTTTGTGTTTCAAACTTCATCATCCCCGAGATGTCTACTAGACTCTGGTTCGGACAGATTTAAGTGAGTTATTCATAAGAATTGCATGCCTACAATATAAAAACGCCAAATTTCCATGCAAAATAATTGTACCGCTTTCAGCACTAAATTCCAGCCAGAATCATACCGCCAGGGAGGTTAATGAAGATTTTACATAAACTCATAAGGCAACAGTATTTTACTTTGAATGTAGGAGTTTTATAATGTTTTGCTGCACCATTAGTTGACTTCTCATACCACTTCTTGGAGGAGCCCAAGGTTTTGTTTTTTATTACAAGGTAACATGCTGTGCAACCTACCGTTCATGCTTATAAAAATGTATAATTCTGTTCAGCCAATTTGGTAATTCAGGTGCCCCTCCCAGATGGCATAACAGATCAGTGACCTAATTTTTCTCACTACTGCTTAGCAATGGAGATGGGTAAGCACCTATCCCAGCTGGTTGATTGGAATATATTGGAGCAGAAGCACACTGATGGAGTTGAAGTTAGATCAAGAATTTTATGTATTTAAGTGAAACTTAACTGACTCACAGTACTGTTCTTCCCTCCAGTCCCTACTATGTATGGATTACAGGAAATAAATATAAAGAGAAATTCATGCATTTGCACTAGCTGTATATAGAAATGCATTTCAATATTTGTTGCAAATTAATATTTGCACTAAAATGGGTTTTAATATATTCCTGAACTCCAGATTTAAAGCAGACCTCCAGTTATAAATTTACATTTTAAGTTATTGGTAGGCAAATGTCCGAAAAACTTACAAAGCTTCTTTTTTTTCTCCATTGCATGCTGCTCCCCCCTGCAGCAATAAGTATGCACTTACACTTTATGCCAGAAAAAGTGAGATGGCTTCACCCTGTACTGGAAAATGACTCTCCAGATGTATAGATCCTACAGATCACAGAGGTCAATGTGCTTGTGATCCCTTCAGTGAATCTCTCTTTGGCTAGTTCTGTGACCTTTCTCCTGTCAAACATCTGGATCGTTGCACCCGAGTATTCTCTGGATACCTCTGATGTTTTTCTCCCTAATGCCACGTACACACGATCGGACATTCCGACAACAAAATCCCATGTTTTTTTTCCGACAGATGTTGGCTCAAACTTGTCTTGCATACACACGGTTGCACAAAGTTGTCTGAATTTCCGAACGTCAAGAATGCGGTGACGTACAATGCGTACGACGGCACTAGAAAGAGAAAGTTCAATACCAAGTGTGCCACCCTTTGGGCTGCTTCCGCTAATCTCATGTTAGTAGTAGTTTGGTGACAGACAATTCGCGCTTTTCAGCCTCCTGCTTTTACGATCGTTACTGCTCTTCAGTTTGTGCTTGTGGGTTCGTATTTCTATTACGTTTTTGACTTTCACAGTGTTCTTCTCCGCTCGTATCTGATTTTCAGCTCCGGCCTTTCTGTTTTTCAATGCTTTCTGTTAGTTCGTTCTGACCAGCCGACTGTTTTGAGGCCATGAGGACCCTCACCCCAGACCAGAGGGTTTATAACTACTGTTTGGCCAGAGCCAGAAGAGTTGGGGAGAATGCTTTTGGGATAATGGCCAGCCGGTCCCGCCTATTCCTTATGCCAATTAACATGGCGGAATATAAATCTAACCAGATAATCCTTGCATGCTGCATTCTACACAATTATTTAAGGAGAAATTCAATGAACTATGTGGCCTCAGTTGGGCCTGAGGCTGGACTTCAACAAGAAACCCTGACTGCGCTTGAAGCTGGCCGTCCTAACTTCCCCCCCCCAAAGCGCCCACGGGTGGGGGGGGGGGCATTGATGTGCCAGAAACTGATTAAGAAACATTTTATCCTAAATTTTTGAAAATTTTTTAAAGTGAAAGAATATTTCCTTTGATTTACTGCTTGGGTTTCTTTTAGCTATCTCCTAGGTTCTTCAATGTGCTTTTCTATTTGTGCATTTAATTCAATAGTGCAAATGTAATTTATTTGATACATGAGGTGACAATCTCTTCTTCAGCAAACTATTATCATGTTGTGGGTCTGCTACACACACCGTGTTTTTGTTTTTAATGTATGTAATGCATTACCGACAAAAATATTCATTATTTTCAGCAACATGAATGCATTTTGTGGAATCATGAAAATGGCATGATTGAGGCAAATTAGAAAGCACTGTGGGTGCTATTTCCTAAAGGAAATTCCACTTTGCACTCCAAGTGCACATGAAACTGCACTTGGAGTGCAAAGTGGATTTGCCTTTAGTAAATAACCCCCATTGTCACTGTAAACACCAACTTTTACTCCAAAAACTGCTTTTGAGCCACACATTGTTGAGTAGAAAACGTTTTACTCAAAGCACATTCACATGTGCGTTTAGAAAAGGGTTTTTGAACAAACCAACATTTTTGGTGTATAACATTATTTTTTGTCACATTAATTAGAAATAGCCTTTTTTGGTAAAACAGGCATGTTTCAAAACATAACATACACAACTCAGCAACTTACAAAGTTCAACTTTGCAAAAGTGACGGCAATATCAGACATGAGTATATCCAAACTGTGTTGACATTGCCTTCATCAGATGGGGTGATGTCACCCCTGTAAAAGCCAAATTTTGAATATGCACACAAATTGGGACTCAAACTGAAGATTTCCCTCCTGATCCCATGCCTAATGTCAACATGTGCTAGCTCCCATCATGGAGGATCAATGGACTTGTTTTGGGGGTGCAACCCCTTCATCTCAGCTACTTTAGTAGCGAGGAAGGGGTTGCACCCACAAAATGCGTACATTGACATGTGACTGTGTGCATCTTCAAAGTTTGGCTTTTAAAATACTTTAAAACTTTTTTTAAAACCAAAAATACACAAAAAAAGGGTTATATTTTTGTGTGTTTTAAATTCTCCCTAAAACATCAATGATGTTCTTCATTTTTTGATGAACATCGTTGATGTTTCGCTTTAGATTTTCTAAATCGCGATTGCACCCCATTCTCTCCCCGATGAGGATGTGGGCACTTTCACTGGTGAAATTAAATTCTTCTTCCACAACATCCACATCACCTAAAAAACAAACAAAAAAAAACACCATGTATTATAAATATGCAGGGACAGATATCTTACCTGAAACTGTGGTCTCAGACACTCACATGTTGTGGTGACAATTTTGCACAATTCCAAAATCTCTCCCTCCTCATCCTCTGCTTGTGTTTTGGGAGGTGGGGGGTCCTTGGTGTCCTCAGACATCCCAAGTTTTTTCTCCCCTATGTGAATAAAAAAAAGGTATACTTAGAACACAGATATTGGAGGGCAGAAATAGGAATATGAAACATTGCTTGGAAGTGTTGTACAATTGTCTGTTTTGGCAGAGTTCCAAGCTGAAGACATTTTTATTTCATTTCCAAAGCTGGAATACTTTCCTTTTTTGTACAAGTTTCACACATGGAGACACCCCTAGTACCAGATGTATAAACAGCTGCTGAGTGTTTGCATTTCATACTAGTTACAAACCCATCTAGACAACAAACTTATTTTAATACAAATTGTCATGAACAAATGTAGTTAGCCTGTATCTGCCTAAAACATCTTATAAGTGGGCGAATGAACGATGTTTCCTACGACCGATTACTGTGCTCATGAACATGAAAGTTGCCATTTTAAAATGTACAACAGTAAAGAAAAGCACATGGAGCAGCATGAACGTTAAGAAGAAGAATAGGAACACACAACAAAATACTTACTTTTGTGCAGCACTCTCTTGATTTTTCTGTACTGATCGTGCTCCCTCAATTTGAGGTCTGACCATCGTTTCCTCAGTTGATCCTTGGATCGCCGTACTCTTTGGCCTTTCTCAAATTTGGGTTTGGGTAAGGTCCATACTTCCCATCATAGTCGGCCCTCTTGAAGATGTCCACCTTCTCTATAAAGACCATAATTGATGCCTTTAATCTCCTCAGGGATCGCGAGGTTCAGGGCTCCGACCTTTTGTCTTTGCTGATCTCCTCTGCATTCAGCTGTTGTCTCTCTGCCATGTGCTCTCCCACTGTGCTGAAAGACAAGGGGCGGGGAATAGACTAGAACAAAACGTCAGGGGCGGGCGGAGTTTGACACAAAAAATGAGAAATAATATGAGAGAGCATTAGAAAAAAAAATGCAGATCTTGATAAAAAAACAAAAACAAAAACAAAAAAAAGTATTATGAAGATCTGACGATTTTTTTTTTTATATTATTCATGAGATCACGAGAAATTATAAAGAAAGAAGTTTGTGAGAACTCTGTGTGAATATGAGCATCAAACAACTTCATTCTTCTAGCATTCTAAAGAAGAAGAGAATGCGCTGCATTGAAAGATTTCAAAATTTGCAGCGTGACGAATGTGCTATGTCCATTACGAATGCTAGTTTTACCAGACCGAGCGCTTCCGTCTCGCAATTTATTCTGAGCATGCGTGGCACTTTTTGTGTTGGAATTGTGTACACACGATCAAAATTTACGCGAACAGCTATTGTTGTCGGAAAATTTTGTGCGACAGAAATTTGAATGGAAACTGTCCGATGGAGCCAACACACGGTCGGAATTTCCGACAAAAAGCTCCCATCAAACATTTTCCGGCAGAAAATCCGATCGTGTGTACGGGGCATAACTGTATTATATCATCAGAATGATATAACTCAAATGGCACAAAGCAACCATGATTTATTAAAAAGTTTAAAAACAGGTATAACATCCTCACAATAAGTGGTGGTGTGTCATTCCTACTGCTATGTGCTTTTGCCAATCCAATGAATACATCAGAGACCCTGCGTTTCAGAAAAAAATTTGAATACCTGTGAATGGCAATATACAAAAAGGCCTTTTATTGCAAGACGACAAGAAGTTCTCCTTTAGGGTGCTTTCACACTGGGGCGTTTTTCAGGAGCTACAGCGCTAAAAAATAGCGCCTGTTGTAGCTCCTGAAAAAAGCGGGTCCTTTCACTCCAGTGTGAAAGCCATCCGCGGTGCGCTAGCAGGACGGTAAAAAAACTGTAAAAAAAAAAAAAAAAGCATATTTGGAGCGGTAAAGGAGCCGTGTATTCACCGCTCCTACCCATTGAAATCAATGGGACACCACGGGGATACCGCCGGAAAAGCGCCGCTGCAGCGGCGCTTTGCGGGGGTTTTTAACCCTTTTTCGGCCACTAACGTAGGTTAAAACCACCCCGCTAGTGGCCGCATAACGCGGATAAAACGATGGTAGAGCAGCGCTAAATATAGCGCTGCTTTACCGTCGCCACCCGCCCCGCCCCAGTGTGAAGCTGGCCTTAGGCAGTGGAACAGCCAGGTATACATGGGACAGGAGATGAGTATAATGATAAAAGTTAGAGATGAGAAAATCGATTTAAAGGGGTTCTATGGTCACAGGATACACTTTAATTTTATAACAATAGCATTATAATAACAATATAAACAATAGTTATTATTGACAATCCAATATAAGCTTGCTTGAAAAATCTTCTTTCATGTTGTAATGCTGCCTGTCTGCTGGGGCATCTCTTTCCACAAATTCCTGGATTCCCTGCATGCTTTTCAGCTTCTTCTCTGCTGTTTACTTTCCATTTTTAAGGACTACATATGCCATGGTACTTTTCTGCCTGCAGGCAGTGATTCCTCTATCGACTCCTGCTCCTCACAGCACCATGGATATGCGGTGAGGTCAGTGGCTGGTGGGGCACTGGCTAGTATCAGAGCCAGATACAAACAGGTTACATACGCTGCAATCGTTACGATCGTCAGAGCGAGAGCCATAATTCTAGCACTAGACCTCCTCTGTAACGCTAAACAGGTAACTTGTAAAAAATGTTAAAGCATCTCCTATGGAGAGTTATAAGTACTGAAGTTTGGCGCCATTCCACAAGTGTGACATGTTAGGTATTTATTTACTCAGCGTAACATCAGCTTTCACATTATACAAAAAAATCGGGCTAACATTAGTGTTTTTTTTAAACATCCCCCCCCCCCCAAAAAACGCGTTTAAAAAAAACGCTGCACAAATACTGTGTGACATAAAAAGTTTTAACGACCACCATTTTATTCCATAGGGTGTTTGCTAAAACAATATATATAATGTTTGGTGGTTCTGAGTAATTTTCCAGCAAAAATAATTATGATTTTTACATGTAGAAGAGAAGTGTCAAAATTGGCCTGGGTGGCAAGGGGTTAATTACCATAAGTAATATACAAATAATTATTATATATTGTTTTTAAGGCAATTTACTATATTTAGGAAATCTGAACTCAAGCAGGTGGCTCAACGGACAAATTACTAAAGTTTGAAGTTATATCTTACAACCAGTAATTTTACAATAGATAAATAATAAATTATTATGATATAGCATATAAATATATGATTTAGCTTGAATATAACAGAACCTTTTCAGCAGGCAGCAGATTCTCAATCGCCCTCTTAACTATGTGAGAAAAACATGGGATTGTGGGTAAATCTTAAACACATAAACCCATGTTATTTCCTTCTAGTTAAGAGGGCTGGGCTGGAAGGGAGCATTTGTTTTTTAGACACATGCCCCTTCTATGACACTGCAGTGAGAGGCGTGGCTCCACTGCAGCATTTTTATTGGACAGCTGGGACCAATGGTACTTTACCATTGGTCCAACACTCCAAGCTGTTTATTGAGTTCAGTGCCTCTGACAAGAAGTGAGAGGCACTGTGAGCTCAACCTCTTAGTCAGCTGCAAAAAGAGTGTGTCAGCTTGAATTTAAAATGGCTGCTCTGTATTTAGTTTCTGACAGGCTGTGCAAGGAGCCCCATATTTATGGAACCATAGGTCATAGGAGCCCCAAATTACCAGTGGTGGGGTAGCACTTAGGCTACATACCCCCCATAATTTGGGGTCTCTATGACCCCAGGTTGCATAGCTACGACCCTCGAAGCTCGATTTTGTTTTTAATGTTCATGGCCCTGCCTCACCTGCCTCCCCTGATTGCACGTCGCTGCACAGCATCTCTGTAGTTCACAAGGCCAGCTCTGTGAATTCTGTGATAAAGCAGTGCCTACTCACAGGACATAGTGGTTACAGGTTTCATTTAAGAAACTAAATGTATGCCGACATCCCAACCTGGAGAAACTCATTTCAGGGAGGTGGCACTTCGCGCCCACAAACGCCCGCCGCCCCCGCCCCCCAAGGCAAAATATTTTTTAAATAACTTTTTCAATATTTTTTCGCAGTGCTTCTGGGGAAGGGGGTTGGGGTGGATGGTATGTGGACGGTGTCAGTAGTTTTGTTTTTTTTACAATTTTATTTGTTTTAAATTAATTTTTTCTCAATGCTTTTTGGGGGGAGGGGGTTGGGGCAGTGGACAGTGTTGGTATGGCAGGGGAGAGGGGTTTCAGTAGTTTTTTATTTTATTTTTTTTACACTTTTTCATTTTTTAGAATTTTCTTACAATGTTTTTTTTATATATTTGGGGGGCTTTGGTGAGATGTCAGGGGTCTAAACAGACCCCTGATATCTCCCATTTGAGACAGACAAATGGACCGAGGACACAGGTTCCCCAGTCCCTTTTTCAGCACTAAAGATGAATGAACAGGAGATAGAGGCTCCTGTTCATTCATAAACTGAGCAGAGTATTATCTAATCTGTGAAAAAACATGAAATTCATGAAACCTGATTGCCTGGAGTAAAAAAAATAAAAAAGAATCATAGAGCAGCTATGCAATGGCTGCTTCTTTAAAAAGAAAGTAGTTCGCTAATTCTATTAATAATGCCATGTGATATTTAACTTCACATTAATGTCCCTGAAATATAATAATCAACAAATATTGTTATTGATAGCTACTGCATGAACAATTAAATTCTTTGCATTGTGCAGTGTCATCAGATTTAGCCAATAGTTCTCAGTTGTTTACAGTTCCCAGCACGCTTGCACATTCATTGGCTAACATTTGTCTTGATTACTTTCTTGTGAAGATAAGCAAAGTTGCTTTGGTTTTATGCTGAACAAATGACTATCTGGTAGGCTATTGATTATAGTGAAAGTTCAACAGCTGAATGAATAAACATTATTAATTGGTAATTATTAATGGCCTGAAACAATACAGCTGCTGTTATGTCTCATGGGAAATTTGAAAATTGCACAGCTCTTTGCAGTTGTAACTTCTGAGACCATTTTAGCGAACAGAGTATATACAGATATAGGAAGACTGACAAAAGGTATTGATAAATAATTCTGAGCGTATATAAAATATTGAGCAATGCAGACTTTTTAAAGGGAAAGGCTGTATGCAGTAAAATATAGCAAACAATTGGTATACTGTTTACAATTTTATGAATATATTAAACTGGTAAAAAGCTATTTTTTTATGATGTTCTATTACTCTTTACCCCCCACCCCCATTTGTTAAAGCCTCAACGATTATAGGTGAAATTTACATAATGATTAAAAAATTTGAATTAAACAGACTTCTTACTGGGAAGTAAAAAAAAACAAACACATCCATTAATTTAAACTCATATAGGGCAACCCCCCCCCCCCCCCCCCAAAAAAAAAAAAAAAAACAGGTTAACTGTATAGCTCACACCCCTCACTATCCCTGAAATCCTCCTTCATGCATCAGAGTGATGGTAGATATCCATTTCTTTAGGGTACAGGTGAACATGTGACTATCTTGATTTCCTGCCATATTGGAGTGTTTGGTGCTATAGGATAGGGGTGGCCCTTAGCTGTGTGAACTTTTCAAACCAAATTAGCTTATAGTTTACTTTTTGCTTTGCTACAGGAGATGAATGGGATGGAAGATAAAAGCAATTTCGTAAGTAAACTGCCATTGGTGAAGGTTTCTTTAGATGCATGTACCTACCTATAGTAATTGGCTAACATTTTCATACAAAAAAGAAAAAATGCAGCGCTTATATAGTGATCAAGTTAAGTTTATGTTACCAAATCTAAATAAAAAATATATGATAATGCCCACCATGTGCAAAATTACTGAAATGACAGGACCACAGTGAAAACCAAAAAAGTCTGGTATCAATGAACATGTCATTGGGTTAGCATTTCAGAGACATCATTAGGACAGAAGACATCAATGAAGATCAGTTGATAAGGAAATCTTGTGAGCAGACTGTGACGAAACGTCCCTACACTCCAATTGAGTGCTTTAGTCATATACCACTTCCTCCCAGTCTGAATTTAGATATCAGATATTCCAACCGCGCCCAAGCATAAAACAAGACGACACTTGTTTAGTGCTAATGTGGACTGATTTATTAGAACCAAAATTACAAGTATTTATAATACAGTAGAAGAGGAGGTCCCCCCTCTTGCTCATATTACTCTAACAATACACCTGTAACAAATTAACATAAGCTAATTAACTAATCCCTTTAAGCAGCCAATGTGACTCGGTGCCCATCAGGATTTCACTACAGGTCAGACTTGTTGTCACTGAGCTTCACACAGTAGATTATACATTATCATAAGTACAACCACAAGACATTTTGTCCTAATAGCAGGAGCTCCACTAGGAGTCGGCCTGTCTCCTACATTGTACAGAGGACAATGTGATCAGCTCTCTCAATTAACATCTTGAGTTCATCAACAAACTAAGAATAGTCTTTACACATATCCTGGAAGATATTGTGGATAAATATTACTTATTTACATTTAAAGTAATCCAAGATATATTTTCTCACTCACCCGGTGCCAGGATGGCACAAGGTTATTTGGACATAAGAGGTGCATGGGGAGCTGAAACATGGGTTTCCCAACCTTTCCAAGGGATTCTGGGTTCCGCGTGCCCTCACCTCACATCTCTCCCCTTTTGGCAGAAGACTAACACAGGAGGAGACCCCAGACGGATTGACTCCGAAGTTAGTCCATAGTTCCAGTCCTCTAATGCCTGTACCCACACAGTACCCAAAACAAATTGTTTCAAACAGAGCACTACTCACCCAGCCAACATCTGCCTCTCTCATAGAACATACCCGCTGCTGGGGGGAAGTGCGGACTGGTTCTTCCTCCTGGAGTCCCTTTAGCCGCAGGAGAGAAGACAGGGTGGCTGGGCTCAGTCCGTCATGCTGTTGGGCATCTGGGCCTACTGCCCAGCATCCCTGGGGTATACAGGTGGAGACTGAAGTCCCATCCGCCTTTACAGGAAATTTCTCCTCTGTTAGTTGTGGGCAGAGGGCAGCAGCGCTCTGTTCCATTGCCAGCAGTTCAGCTGGGCATAGGAGCTTCCCTACATCATCTGCTCAAGCTATCTGTTAGGGAGAGAGGCCGACTGCCCCAGCTCCCTGGAACTCCGCAGCTGTTACCGGTGCTGGGCAGAGGTTGGTAGCACTCTGCCCGGTTGCCAGCACTTCTGCTGGTTTTCTGTTAGCGGAGACCACAGGCCCATCCACCGACACCATATCAAGCTGCAGTTGTGAGGTGAAGACTGCATTCTCTCCTTGGATCCTGATCTGCAGCTCGTGATAGACTGACACCTCCTCACCCTGGGCCTCCAGAATTGCTGTAGGTGTGGGGCAGAGGTCTTGGACTCTCTTCATCCGGTTGCCAGCACTTCTGCTGGGGGTTTGCTAGGTGGTTCCTCCTCTACAGAAACGTCTATTAAATCCCCAGTCTCTGGAATTGCTAAAAGTGTGGGACAGAGGTCTTGGACCCTCTGTTCAGTTACCAGATCTTCAGCTGGAGAAGTTTGTTGTAACTCCATAGATGCTGCTGGCAGAAAATCACATGTCCCTGTCAGTGTTGTGGGAGAAAGGCCTGCTACCTCTTCTCTCAAGAAGGCCGAAGCCACTGTTGGTGCTGGGCAGAAGTTAGCAGAGCTCTGTCCTATTGTCAGCACTTCCGCTTTGGGGACGAGAAATCTCCGGAGTTTCCACTGACGATTCTCTGTCATACTGCTGAACGTGTTCTAGCAGTTTCCTGTATGCCCTTTCCAGATGCTGTTCCTTCCTTAACAAATAGTCCAGATCAGGTTCAAGCTCTGAGACCCCTGCAAGACTGAGCATAGCCTCTCTATATTCTCGCAGGTCCTCAAGGGTAGGTTCCCCTTCATTGCCAAACACAAAATGATCTGTAAGGCTCTCCCACAGCAATCCAGGGCCTCCAAAGTCCTATCCCTCCAGAGAGCATTCTGTTGTCTCCCCTAAATATCCCTGCTCTGAATGCCATTGCAAAGCCCGATAATGAATGTCAAGCTCTATCTCCTGCTGGACCAGCCTGTCCAAATCAGTCACCCATTGCTCCTGGGGCTGCTCTCCCAGGAATGCCATCAGCAATGCCCGTTGGTCACTGGCCCATTGCTCTTGGGTTGGAAAGCACTTGCCCTGTTTTATACCAGCGATCTGGAGGGCTCCAATCCAGAGCTCCACCCGAATCTGCTGCCTGAGCTGCAGGTATTCATCCTCAGACACAGTCCTGGTGTATGCTGAAAGGACGATCCGCAGCAGTCCCGGGAACTCTGATGCCAGGTCTATATCTCCGCTGGGCTGAACAAAGTCTGCTATCCTGATCTTGGATCCAGGTGGAGGTTTGGATGTCCCAGACTGCAGGAAGCACGTCATATACCACTTCCTCCCAGTCTGAATATAGATATCAGATATTCCAACCACTCCCAAGCATAAAACAAGACGACACTTGTTTAGTGCTAATGTGTACTGATTTATTAGAACCAAAATTACAAGTATTTATAATACAGTAGAAGAGGAGGTCCCCCCTCCTGCTCATATTACTCTAACAATACACCTGTAACAAATTAACATGAGCTAATTAACTAATCCCTTTAAGCAGCCGATGTGACTCGGTGCCCATCAGGATTTCACTACAGGTCAGACTTGTTGTCACTGAGCTTCACACAGTAGATTATACATTATCATAAGTACAACCACAAGATATTTTGTCCTAATAGCAGGAGCTCCACTAGGAGTCGGCCTGTCTCCTACATTGTACAGAGGACAATGTGATCAGCTCTCTCAATTACCATCTTGAGTTCATCAACAAACTAAGAATAGTCTTTGCATATATCCTGGGAGATATTGTGGATAAATATTACTTACTTACACTTCAAGTAATCCAAGATATATTTTCTCACTCGCCCTGTGCCAGGATGACACAGGGTGACTTGGACATAAGAGGTGCATGGGGAGCTGAAACATGGGTTTCCCAACCTTTCCAAGGGATTCTGGGTTCCGTGTCCCCTTCCGTCACAGTGACCGCCACCAATTGTAGGCTTGAAGGCTTACTGGAAAGGTTGGACTTAAAGGGGCATATACCTCTTAAGTTAAACAGGCTTATGGTGATATACACCCTTGATGATGTGATGGCAGAAATCCAACCGATGCGTTTCATCTGTATTATATACAACTTGCAGGAATTCATATATCACATCCAGTATTTGAGTGCCAGCCAAGGTTTTTTAAAGTATCATAACATTCGACCAATTTAACACATCTAAAAAATATAAAAAATAATCATCTTATTCAGTATTGCAGAAACCTGAAATCCAAGATGATATATTATGCAAAATACGAATTTTGCTCAGAAATCAGTGCATAGCCCCTCTTGCCCCAGATGAGTTTATGAAAAACCTTGTTGAATATGGGTGGGTGTATGTTGGCTCATGACTATACAGTAGAATGGCTAGGGAAGTCCTAAACATACTCAAAAACACTTGTATCACAAATAGGCCTTTAGGGCTCGTTCCCACTGTGGCTGGTGGGTGTTGTGGTCTGGCCAAGATCGTCAGCACAGTGATTATGCACTGATCTCTGTACATCACACTATTTCCTTTTCTTTTTTTTTTTTTAACAAACACTATTGAGATGTCACACAGACATGTCATAAGGTTAAATTGCCAGCAGTGCAAGACAGTAGATTGCCTCGCACTGCACTGCACTGAAAAAAAGGTAGTGCATGCAATATTTTTCTTTATCACCGGTCGCCCACCACCATAACATGGCTGTGCAAACTGGGCAGATAGGGTGGCAAGGCATTTTGCCTCGTCATGAGGTGGGATTGGGCTGGAACAGTTGCCAATGCAGTCCCACTACATCTGTTGTGTACCTAGCCGAAGAGATACAACAAACTTTTCATCAAGAGAATGTTGATACAAGAAATCAGTTCTAATATCTTTATATCTATATTTATTTTTAATTGCTTTCTACAGTTCTACTAGTGTGGTACCTAAGAGTAGAATGCAGATTTCAATAAATGATGCTATTTTATTAAAGCTGAGCAGAAAAGGGATGAACAACAATCTACAATAGTGCACACAAGTTTGCATATTCTTTTATAGGGGACTATACTTCTGCAAATGTAACAGTTTTTGGACTGACTACAATAATCTAGTCCAACCTTCACTCATCCAGCATTAGCTTGTTTACTCTCAATTTGTATCAATCTTCTTCTTTTGTTTTATCCTGATCATCATTTACTGTAGTGCAGAAATCATTTACATTGCCCTCATGAATATGCAAATAATATGTTTTTATTAATTGCTGTCAGAGCCATCTGCTCCTGAGCAATGTAGTAATGAACTCTTATAAAAGTGACTGCATACTTTTAATTTGATTCTCAACTGTGCGAATCTACTGAACATACGGCACAAAAAATTAATAAAAATTAAATAGCGTAATAAAAAATGTAATGTGTTGGTTTGATTATTGATACTATATAATTCCTCAAACAAAGTTTACTTTGGGTTTAATGGATGTTAAAGTCGTTTTATTTACAAGAATGTAACAGTACTATTATTTTTATTATTAATAAATCACCAGGGTATGTAAACTTTTCCTTGGATATCTTTTTATATCCCTTTCCCGTTTTATACAGTTCAACTACCATTTCCTGCAGATCCTTTGACAATTCTTTTGCTTTCCCCATGACTCAGAATCCAGAAACATCAGTGCAGCACTGGATGAAAGATGCAAGGGGCTGTCAGGAATCCAGAAACTCATTGACCTTTTATACACACACAGTAATTACAAGCAAACAGATCACCGGTGAGGTTGGTTACACATGGTTACCTTTAATAGCAATTCAAACCCCTTTGTGTCAACGTGTGTGTATGTTATCAGGCCAAAATCACCAAGGTATGTAAACTTTTGATCAGGGTCATTTGGGTAGTGTTTGTTGTCATTATGATTTAAAAAGAGTAAACACAGTTGATTGACAATAAATGGCTTCAGCCAAACACTAACCATGAGTGAAAGAAATATTTTTGTGTTATCATTCATACTGTATTCTTTGAAAAACGGCCAAGAAATCATAAATTCTGCCAGGGTATGTAAACTTATGAGCACAACTGTGTATATATATATATATATATATATATATATATATATATTTGGGCAAGGCTACTTAGCAGTTATAGTAGTATTAATTAATAAAAAGAATATATAAAAAGAAAAGAATATATGGTAGAAGGTCAGAGATGGATCCCAACCAATATGGATACTCAGTACAATAAAGTCCTCAGCTAAACCGGAAAAAAAAGGAGGGATGGTTATATTATCGCAGATTTTTCTATGTATATCTGAAGATGCTAATATTATTGTAAAAAAGAAAATGCATATATGAACATATACAGTATATACAGTATATCTATTAATCCTGGATGGTATCTGGATAGATATGTGGGAGGGAGTATAAATATTACAGGATGGTATTAATATTGTCCTCCCTATTAAGACCAGCTGGAACAAGTATCCAACCTGTAAATCCAATAGGGATCCTGCTGGCACAGCCTATGAAAACGAATTGGAACTAGGGATGGATTCAATGACTCAGACTTTCAGACCATCTGTCTTCTTGTCATGATATTGTGCAAAGTGTTTGGGAACACTATATTTTTCACACCCTTCCTCAATAAAGTGACGGTGCTCCACAAAACATTTACTCAGTGCCCATATGGCCCTACTAACATAATGAAGACTGCATGGACAACTGAGGCAGTACAAAACAAACTCTGAGTACCAAATATGAAATGTCTTAATTTCATACACGTTACCTTTGGCTAAAAATTGTTTATGACCATGTTGAATCTACTGGCAGGTTAAGCATCTGAGCTTTCTACACTGATACATCCATTTGAGATAAAAGAAAAAAAGATAAAGACTGTTTATTTGTATTTTTAGTCGGCCTGAGCTTGCTGGGGGCAACCCTATTTTTTATACTAGGGGCCTTTCTGTATGTCATTCTAGGCCATCCACCAATGATGGGTTTAAGGTGGGGGTGCTCTAATTAAATGCACAATGTTTTCTGAAAATGTGCTCCATCCCCTTTACTTATATTGGTACTGCTTAATGAAACAAAGAGCCGAAGCTGTATCCTGCGTGGGGGGGAGTGTTATCCTCTAAAAAGAGGGAAAAGGCTTCATCAACCTTCATCAAAGGATACCCTTTGTCAATGAATTTCTTTTTTAGCAGAATGCTGTGTTCCTGATAGTCCTCAACCTAATACAGGTATGTCTTAATCCAAAAAAAATGGCTTTTGGTATATTATTGATCCAGCAAGGATGGTGTTATTGAGAAAGGGGTTTCCAGCCATAGGTTTGGTGAAATTTACTGTATGAAAAGTCTACATCAAACAGAATATAATTATGAAGTGAACAAACATGGGTACAATCTAAGATGAACTGTTTATTGTTTAGTAGTGGGTCCTCAGCTAGGAAGTGTTGGACAGCCTGAAGGCCTACCTGATGGGGTATGCTGGTGTATAAGGAGCATACATTGAGCGATACCCATTTGTATGTGGGCTCCCACTGATATTTACCAAGCATGTCAAGGAGGTGTATGCCATCTCTGATGTAAGATGGTAGAGATAAAGCCACGGGCTGCAAAAATTGGTCAAATTGGTCAATATATTATTGATGCTGTCCATGACTGTCATTATGGGCCTTCCGGATGGGTGGGAAGCATCCTTGTGGATATTAGGTAGGTGGTAGAAATATGGAATAGAGATAAAAATCTCTATGAAGGAATGCAGCTTCAGCTTTATTGATTACACCATGTTCCAAAGCACTCTCCACAAGAAGATTGGCCTCAGCAGTAGATCTTTAGACAATTTTAGGTAATTGTTACTGTCAAAAATGAAACATGCCGCCTCTCTCATATAGTCTGCTTGATTTTGAATAACTATGGCACCACCCTTATCCACAGATTTAATGTCAATGCCATGATTAGTAGCCAACTGATTCAGTATCTCACATTCAGATGTGGTCACATTCTGGTGGTAATGTTTGGAAGATCCTTTTTTTACACACAACTAATAGTTCAGTGAACACCACATGATAAAAGGCCACTAAATACAGATACAGTTAAATATTGATTTAGGCTTGAAGGTGGTGTGTGCAATAGGGGAAGAAGTGGAGGGATATTGGGTTAACAACAACAGGTCATCAGTACTTGTATTGGTGTATAGTTCCTCCAGGTGATCTAATGCTAATAGGTCAATCTCAGAAAGCGGGATGTCTGGAACCGCACTAGGGGTAGGTCCATCATCATCAGTAGTATGGGTCCTTTTCATACCACTTTTCATACCACTTTAGAGTAAGATTCCTGATAAATCTGTTTAAGCCCTTTAATAAATTAAACCTGTATGGTTGAACAGTGGGAGCAAAGTTAAAGTGATTGTAAGGCTTAATTTTTTTTTTAAATAACAAACATGTCATACTTACGTCCACTGTGCAGTTCGTTTTGCACAGAGTGGCCCCAATTTTCAACTTCTGGGTCCCCCGGCGGCGCTGGTAGCTCCTCCCCACATTGTATAACCCCTTAGAAGAAGCTCTCTCCCGGGGGATTACCTTGCGGGCACACTCCCGAGTCCAGTATTTGCGTCCATAGACTCAGAATGCCCGACTTAGCCCCACCCCCCCTGGCTCCTGCGTCATTGGGCAGCGGTCAGTGACAAAGACTGGGGGGCCGGTCAGTGACAGAAGTTTTTTCAACTTAATGCATAGAATGCATTAAGCTGAAAAAACATGAGGGTTTACAACCCCTTTAAGACCCCAACTAAAAAGTATTACATCCTGTTAGGTTAGAGAATAGGAAGACAAGTTGTCTGCTATTTTCCCTTTCGCTGTTTATGTAGAAAAAGGTACACGTGAAAGTGGTAATTCACTATAAGCATGTAGAACACATTTTCACACTCAAAGACAGCTAACAGCTAACCCAAAGAGATCAAATTTTTAGGGTCAATAAACTCAAAAGTCATATTTCACTTTTACTGTCGAGGATGGCCCATTGGGCCATCTTCCCACATGGCAGAATTGTTTTTAAGCAATAATCAGCAAAGTTAGTACAAACGCAGGTGGCCAAGAGGCCTCTCACCAGTAATACAGGTCAAGGTCCGGAAGGGTA
This sequence comes from Lithobates sylvaticus, assembly GCA_028564925.1. Classification (NCBI taxonomy): domain Eukaryota; kingdom Metazoa; phylum Chordata; class Amphibia; order Anura; family Ranidae; genus Lithobates; species Lithobates sylvaticus. Next base: position 466,718,868 of record CM053028.1, read on the forward strand.
GGTGAGAGGTTATGCCACCCACAGAGTTCCCTGCTCAAGCCAGCTCCTGCAGGATATGCAGATCCTACCCCCTCTGGAGCTCTCAGTCCTCTCTGCAGCAAGGCACTGCAGATCAAGGCTCTTGGTCTGGTTTTTGCAGCCCTGTCAGCAGCTCAGTTTTTGTTGACTGGAGTTATCAGTCCTGATCCTTGAAGCCTGCTCTGTTCACACTTTAATTCTCTCTACTCTCAGGTTCCCCCAGCAAAGCACTGCAAAACACAGCATAGCACAGGACAGTCTACCTCCTGGTTCCTCCTAGCTCTCCCTACAGACAGCTTGCTCTGCCAACTGTGCTCTCTCCCTCTCCTCCATGCCTGGTGGGTAGACGGGGATAACAGCCCAATTTCAGTGGTCAATAAGAGTCTCTCTCTCTCTCTCTCTCTCTCTTTCTCAATGTCTCTCTCTCTCTCTTGAGGGGAGTACTAAGGCAGGGTTCTGTGATGTTTTCAGGAAACTATACAACATTCTGCTATCCCCTCCCACCTGCCAGGATCTCCCTGCATTGCATAGAAAAGCACAGAAACCCGGTGATGATATCACTCAATCTAAAATAGGGTATGTCAAGAAAATGGAAAAGTTTTACCCCTAAATGTAATAATCATGTTGATGGGGGGGGGGGGTTGGGGAATCAGGGAAGGCAAAATATAAGCAAGTTAAATGTTAGCTTTAAAGTGTAACTAAAGTCAAAAAAATGTTTTGGGATAGAGTAAGGGCGAGTTATAACCCTGTCAATTTTTTTGCCATCTGTGTCCCATAGGGGAGATTTGCCTTAATTTCCTGTCCTATAGCCAATATATGAAGTGAGAAGAAATCCCTTCAAAGTTAGGAAAGCCCAGCATGTTACTAGGGTCACCAAAAATACTGTCCCTATTGGAAGTTTTCCACCCACTATTACTATTCTGGTGTCAACCCAAAATGTGGGATTTCATTTTACTTTCACTTTTAACAGGACAAATAAGTGTGAGCAGACAGCAATAAAAACTGGCAAGTATTCGAGTGCCGCGTACACACTAGCGGAAATTTCCATCGGAAAAATCTTGGATGGTTTATCTGACGGAATTCCGCTCAAGCTTGGCTTGCATACACACGGTCACACAAAAGTTTGCTGAACTTTCGACCGTCAAGAACGTGGTGACGTACAACACTACGACTATCCGAGAAAATTAAGTTCAATGCTTCCGAGCATGCATAGCTCTTTGCAGTTGTAACTTCTGAGACCATTTTAGCGAACAGAGTATTTACAGATATAGGAAGACTGACAAAAGGTATTGATAAATAATTCTGAGCGTATATAAAATATTGAGCAATGCAGACTTTTTAAAGGGAAAGGCTGTATGCAGTAAAATATAGCAAACAATTGGTATACTGTTTACAATTTTATGAATATATTAAACTGGTAAAAAGCTATTTTTTTATGATTTTCTATTACTCTTTACCCCCCACCCCCATTTGTTAAAGCCTCAACGATTATAGGTGAAATTTACATAATGATTAAAAAATTTGAATTAAACAGACTTCTTACTGGGAAGTAAAAAAAAACAAACACATCCATTAATTTAAACTCATATAGGGCAAACCCCCCCCCCCAAAAAAAAAAAAACAGGTTAACTGTATAGCTCACACCCCTCACTATCCCTGAAATCCTCCTTCATGCATCAGAGTGATGGTAGATATCCATTTCTTTAGGGTACAGGTGAACATGTGACTATCTTGATTTCCTGCCATATTGGAGTGTTTGGTGCTATAGGATAGGGGTGGCCCTTAGCTGTGTGAACTTTTCAAACCAAATTAGCTTATAGTTTACTTTTTGCTTTGCTACAGGAGATGAATGGGATGGAAGATAAAAGCAATTTCGTAAGTAAACTGCCATTGGTGAAGGTTTCTTTAGATGCATGTACCTACCTATAGTAATTGGCTAACATTTTCATACAAAAAAGAAAAAATGCAGCGCTTATATAGTGATCAAGTTAAGTTTATGTTACCAAATCTAAATAAAAAATATATGATAATGCCCACCATGTGCAAAATTACTGAAATGACAGGACCACAGTGAAAACCAAAAAAGTCTGGTATCAATGAACATGTCATTGGGTTAGCATTTCAGAGACATCATTAGGACAGAAGACATCAATGAAGATCAGTTGATAAGGAAATCTTGTGAGGAGACTGTGACGAAACGTCCCTACACTCCAATTGAGTGCTTTCGTCATATACCACTTCCTCCCAGTCTGAATTTAGATATCAGATATTCCAACCGCGCCCAAGCATAAAACAAGACGACACTTGTTTAGTGCTAATGTGGACTGATTTATTAGAACCAAAATTACAAGTATTTATAATACAGTAGAAGAGGAGGTCCCCCCTCTTGCTCATATTACTCTAACAATACACCTGTAACAAATTAACATAAGCTAATTAACTAATCCCTTTAAGCAGCCAATGTGACTCGGTGCCCATCAGGATTTCACTACAGGTCAGACTTGTTGTCACTGAGCTTCACACAGTAGATTATACATTATCATAAGTACAACCACAAGACATTTTGTCCTAATAGCAGGAGCTCCACTAGGAGTCGGCCTGTCTCCTACATTGTACAGAGGACAATGTGATCAGCTCTCTCAATTAACATCTTGAGTTCATCAACAAACTAAGAATAGTCTTTACACATATCCTGGAAGATATTGTGGATAAATATTACTTATTTACATTTAAAGTAATCCAAGATATATTTTCTCACTCACCCGGTGCCAGGATGGCACAAGGTTATTTGGACATAAGAGGTGCATGGGGAGCTGAAACATGGGTTTCCCAACCTTTCCAAGGGATTCTGGGTTCCGTGTCCCCTTCCGTCACAGTGACCGCCACCAATTGTAGGCTTGAAGGCTTACTGGAAAGGTTGGACTTAAAGGGGCATATACCTCTTAAGTTAAACAGGCTTATGGTGATATACACCCTTGATGATGTGATGGCAGAAATCCAACCGATGCGTTTCATCTGTATTATATACAACTTGCAGGAATTCATATATCACATCCAGTATTTGAGTGCCAGCCAAGGTTTTTTAAAGTATCATAACATTCGACCAATTTAACACATCTAAAAAATATAAAAAATAATCATCTTATTCAGTATTGCAGAAACCTGAAATCCAAGATGATATATTATGCAAAATACGAATTTTGCTCAGAAATCAGTGCATAGCCCCTCTTGCCCCAGATGAGTTTATGAATAACCTTGTTGAATATGGGTGGGTGTATGTTGGCTCATGACTATACAGTAGAATGGCTAGGGAAGTCCTAAACATACTCAAAAACACTTGTATCACAAATAGGCCTTTAGGGCTCGTTCCCACTGTGGCTGGTGGGTGTTGTGGTCTGGCCAAGATCGTCAGCACAGTGATTATGCACTGATCTCTTAACATCACACTATTTCCTTTTCTTTTTTTTTTTTTAACAAACACTATTGAGATGTCACACAGACATGTCATAAGGTTAAATTGCCAGCAGTGCAAGACAGTAGATTGCCTCGCACTGCACTGCACTGAAAAAAAGGTAGTGCATGCAATATTTTTCTTTATCACCGGTCGCCCACCACCATAACATGGCTGTGCAAACTGGGCAGATAGGGTGGCAAGGCATTTTGCCTCGTCATGAGGTGGGATTGGGCTGGAACAGTTGCCAATGCAGTCCCACTACATCTGTTGTGTACCTAGCCGAAGAGATACAACAAACTTTTCATCAAGAGAATGTTGATACAAGAAATCAGTTCTAATATCTTTATATCTATATTTATTTTTAATTGCTTTCTACAGTTCTACTAGTGTGGTACCTAAGAGTAGAATGCAGATTTCAATAAATGATGCTATTTTATTAAAGCTGAGCAGAAAAGGGATGAACAACAATCTACAATAGTGCACACAAGTTTGCATATTCTTTTATAGGGGACTATACTTCTGCAAATGTAACAGTTTTTGGACTGACTACAATAATCTAGTCCAACCTTCACTCATCCAGCATTAGCTTGTTTACTCTCAATTTGTATCAATCTTCTTCTTTTGTTTTATCCTGATCATCATTTACTGTAGTGCAGAAATCATTTACATTGCCCTCATGAATATGCAAATAATATGTTTTTATTAATTGCTGTCAGAGCCATCTGCTCCTGAGCAATGTAGTAATGAACTCTTATAAAAGTGACTGCATACTTTTAATTTGATTCTCAACTGTGCGAATCTACTGAACATACGGCACAAAAAATTAATAAAAATTAAATAGCGTAATAAAAAATGTAATGTGTTGGTTTGATTATTGATACTATATAATTCCTCAAACAAAGTTTACTTTGGGTTTAATGGATGTTAAAGTCGTTTTATTTACAAGAATGTAACAGTACTATTATTTTTATTATTAATAAATCACCAGGGTATGTAAACTTTTCCTTGGATATCTTTTTATATCCCTTTCCCGTTTTATACAGTTCAACTACCATTTCCTGCAGATCCTTTGACAATTCTTTTGCTTTCCCCATGACTCAGAATCCAGAAACATCAGTGCAGCACTGGATGAAAGATGCAAGGGGCTGTCAGGAATCCAGAAACTCATTGACCTTTTATACACACACAGTAATTACAAGCAAACAGATCACCGGTGAGGTTGGTTACACATGGTTACCTTTAATAGCAATTCAAACCCCTTTGTGTCAACGTGTGTGTATGTTATCAGGCCAAAATCACCAAGGTATGTAAACTTTTGATCAGGGTCATTTGGGTAGTGTTTGTTGTCATTATGATTTAAAAAGAGTAAACACAGTTGATTGACAATAAATGGCTTCAGCCAAACACTAACCATGAGTGAAAGAAATATTTTTGTGTTATCATTCATACTGTATTCTTTGAAAAACGGCCAAGAAATCATAAATTCTGCCAGGGTATGTAAACTTATGAGCACAACTGTGTATATATATATATATATATATATATATATATATATATATATATATATTTGGGCAAGGCTACTTAGCAGTTATAGTAGTATTAATTAATAAAAAGAATATATAAAAAGAAAAGAATATATGGTAGAAGGTCAGAGATGGATCCCAACCAATATGGATACTCAGTACAATAAAGTCCTCAGCTAAACCGGAAAAAAAAGGAGGGATGGTTATATTATCGCAGATTTTTCTATGTATATCTGAAGATGCTAATATTATTGTAAAAAAGAAAATGCATATATGAACATATACAGTATATACAGTATATCTATTAATCCTGGATGGTATCTGGATAGATATGTGGGAGGGAGTATAAATATTACAGGATGGTATTAATATTGTCCTCCCTATTAAGACCAGCTGGAACAAGTATCCAACCTGTAAATCCAATAGGGATCCTGCTGGCACAGCCTATGAAAACGAATTGGAACTAGGAATGGATTCAATGACTCAGACTTTCAGACCATCTGTCTTCTTGTCATGATATTGTGCAAAGTGTTTGGGAACACTATATTTTTCACACCCTTCCTCAATAAAGTGACGGTGCTCCACAAAACATTTACTCAGTGCCCATATGGCCCTACTAACATAATGAAGACTGCATGGACAACTGAGGCAGTACAAAACAAACTCTGAGTACCAAATATGAAATGTCTTAATTTCATACACGTTACCTTTGGCTAAAAATTGTTTATGACCATGTTGAATCTACTGGCAGGTTAAGCATCTGAGCTTTCTACACTGATACATCCATTTGAGATAAAAGAAAAAAAGATAAAGACTGTTTATTTGTATTTTTAGTCGGCCTGAGCTTGCTGGGGGCAACCCTATTTTTTATACTAGGGGCCTTTCTGTATGTCATTCTAGGCCATCCACCAATGATGGGTTTAAGGTGGGGGTGCTCTAATTAAATGCACAATGTTTTCTGAAAATGTGCTCCATCCCCTTTACTTATATTGGTACTGCTTAATGAAACAAAGAGCCGAAGCTGTATCCTGCGTGGGGGGGAGTGTTATCCTCTAAAAAGAGGGAAAAGGCTTCATCAACCTTCATCAAAGGATACCCTTTGTCAATGAATTTCTTTTTTAGCAGAATGCTGTGTTCCTGATAGTCCTCAACCTAATACAGGTATGTCTTAATCCAAAAAAAATGGCTTTTGGTATATTATTGATCCAGCAAGGATGGTGTTATTGAGCTTGGCTTGCATACACACGGTCACACAAAAGTTTGCTGAACTTTCGACCGTCAAGAACGTGGTGACGTACAACACTACGACTATCCGAGAAAATTAAGTTCAATGCTTCCGAGCATGCGTTGAATCGTTTCCGAGCATGCGTAGGAATTTTTTGCGTTGGAATTTGGTACAGACGATCGGAACTTTTTCCCACCAAAAAATTGAGAACATGCTCTCAATCTTTTGCTGGCTGGAATTCCACCAGCAAAAGTCTGAAGGAGCATACACACGGTCGCATTTTCAGATCAAAAGCTCTCATATGACTTTTGCTGGCGGAATTTCTGCTCGTATGTACGGGGCATTAGTGTTCTAATCCCTCTCCACTCCACTCCCTCTCCACTCTATCCAAAACAAAAGGTTTTGTTTTAGTTACACTTTAATTATTAACTGTTGTAATTTTACCAGTCCCTGATACATATTATATTGGGGAAATGTGTGTCTTGATAAGAAATTAGCCTGCATATGTTATGTCCCTTGTTACCATAAAAGTACAATTATATGTGTACGCATGTGTATAAAAAAAAACGAATTTCCATCAAATAAACAGAACAGTGATCTATAAAGATGCTGAGTGTATCTTTTTGTGTCCTTTCCATACTGCAGTAGCTATTATCAATTTGAAACAACTGGCTATTATCAATTTGAAACAACCTTCGTGCTCATAATTTCCTGAATAAACTATTAACACCATGGCCTCCATGTTGCAAGTCTTTGCATAGGTTGCATGTTCCATGCAGAATCAAAAACGATGTTCATCATGCAATAGTTCAGTCAGGCCCTTACAAAAAACAGCATCACAGCACAGCAGCTTTTTTAGAATAATCGCCCACAAGGAATGTTCTTTGTTTACAGGATACCCCCATGAATCCACATTACTTTGTTGTAAATGTGTTATTATTGCTGTATTATAATTCCATTGTTACATTATCCAGTGGATAGTGCTTTTTGTGTAGTGCTGTTCAAACCACTCACAAAAACACCAGATTTATGGGCTCAACGTCTATACAAACCAATATACAGCATATCAAATGGTATTAAAAAAATATGAAGTAGTTAAACTGCTACTCACAAAAACATAAACATGTATTGCGCATACAAGAGAATAAAAACCAAAATATTAAAAATCCCTCTTGTATTCTGCTCTCATCAGTTCTGACCAAATTGATAACAATCCATGTATACAAAATTAGAAATAACAGTCAGTGCAAACAGCATTCAAAGTCTATGGACTCAAGGAACCTCCAAAGGAAGGTAAATTATGCAAAAAGGATATAAATCCAAAGTCTCATTGTAATTGCTCATACACAAATGTAATTCCATAAATGCAGTTCAGTGCTTCATATTTTAATTCACCTCCTAGGGGCACAGCAGACATAAAGGATACATCTTAAATGTACATATCTGATGTAACAGTGCAAGATCCTAGAATATGTCCAAGTGTGTTTCCTTTTTTTAATCCACAGCACTGTAAACATATAGCATATAAGAGAGGTGTAAAGATTATAATTCAGTCCGTCCTGGCCAAGTATGGGTACTGAGCAATGTACATTTCATTTTTCAGAGCCCAATAATGTGTCATGGGTAGTTGGCAATCCAATGTCTAGGGATATGGCAGGCATACCAGGGAGATTTAAACTACATTAATCATTTTTATTCAAGTGTAACAGTTCAAGAAAAGCCTGGCATCTGATGTACAGTGTGTTCCCTAGTTGTTATTTAGGTGGATGATATCACAGCCTGCAGGTGTGTATAAGGTGATTCCTTCCCAATTCCACCAGTTAAAATAAATGTGGATACATATATTTTCTGAGGATCCCTTTACCCAGTAATATAGCTTGGATATAGCTTGGATACTCAGTATGAATAAAGTCCAGCAGTGGACATGGTACACATGACAACAAGGACTTGCTGCAGAATATCAAAATGACTTGTCAAAAACAGTCAATCTTTATTTACTGCTGTAACCCATGTGATATTCTATGACATTCTGAAGGTACTATTGTACCATTCTTTCAACTGCCATCAGTTCATTGTGGCAAAGGTAGACTGTATGTTTATACAATGGCTACCAACACTGACAGTTGATTATTGAAAATCAAATCAGCAGAAATCCCAGTTCCCTTTTTGGGCACTGGTGAGGTCCATCTGAAGTTAGCTCTCAATGGAGAGTAGGTAACTAGGGTAGGGAAAATGCCCAAGCTTGACCATGCAGAAGACAATGGCTCTGACTAGCATCTCATGCATGGCTGATGCCAATGTGCTGATGTCATGCATGTATCTCCAAGGAAGCATCTTGCATGTCCACCCACTTGCCATAACAATAAACCCATCTCTTAAATGGGACAAGTACATGTGAACACACATATGTACACAACACATTAAACTAAGTGCTCAGGGCACCCAAAACATCTGTTTCTTACCATTAGAAATGACAACATTATATACAAAATTTGAGATTCTTATTTAAAGTAACCCCATGTGGCCCACATCCCCAGCAAGCTTATAAAATAAGCAGCAGTTTTAATTCCCCTGTTTAAATCTAAATGTTGTTTAAAACTGTAACTCAGCCCAAGGGCTGAAGTTGCCTCTAAATCCCAAATCCATTTTGTTTCTTTCTGCAAAACGAATTGGTCAACATTTCCCCCATGTAGGTTTGGTAAAAATTGTTCCACTATCCAATATTTCAACAATTCCAAGGGTGTCTGGCAATCAGAATCTGCTGCCAGCTTATCGGGTGGGTGTGTGGAATGCTTACCGGGAGTGGGTTACTAGCGCTGGTGAAAGGTGGAGATGGAACTGTAGGCAAATTTGAGATTAGATTGTGGGGAAGAATGGTAATAGGATGGTTAGATGGATGGGTGTCTGTGATGGAAGTCAAAACTGATGGAGAACTGGAGAGTAGAAAAAGTGGGGAATGCTCACCAGGTCTGAGAATGTCCGACTGTCAGCTGAGGCTTGAGAGGCAGCATTGAGGTAGGCAGGTTGGCGCCCAGGTTTTTGAATTTGACAGATGGGAGTGGCTAGAGATTGACAGATGGGTAAGCTGACCGAGTGCTTTAAATGAGTTTGGGTAAAAAGATCTGAGGTTGAACATGGTCATGTCATAGATATGAAAATATAGGCATCTTCTGAAAGTTCTAAGCATACAAGCTGCCACAGGCACAGGACAACCATGCTTTCTCCAAGAAATTGAGCTTTACGAAATGCACACTTGGGTCGCAAGGAAATACATTTTTCAACCAATTGGTCATTTTAATAATAAGTGCCAATGTTTGGCAGAGATATTTCTGATCTTGTAGGAGAGATTTGTATATTTCAAGCTGGGTCTTTTTAGATTTGGAGTCCCCGTGCTTATATAGGAGCTCCTGCTTGTCATTTCTTTGCAATGCTGTTCAAAAATATGAACCAAAAATGGAATTATTGTTTATGTTTTATTTTTTAAACCTGAAATCCAGGTAGATATAAAAGACACACAGTAATGAAACTCTAGATTTTTCCAATAAATTTCTACAGGAATTTTTTTTTCCATAGTATTTTTTATTGAAGAGTTTACAATAATGCAAATACAACAGTACAGTATAAGAAAACACCCCAAGGGGTCACTACCCGTGTAGGAATCATCATAACTTAACTCATAATCGTCATAGGTATTTTTTTATGGATACCATGTAAGTAAGTATGCCATGCATCAGCCTTTTGCAGTCCACTGTATAGGAAAACTCAGACTAGGGGAGGAGAAGCAGCACAAGGAACATGATGATTACAGGAGAGAGCAGACAGAGAGATGAACTCATCAGTTTGCTGCTTCTCCTTTTGCTCTCCTTTTATTGTCCAGTTAAAGGCTTGGAAAGAAATAAGACCTGTAAGTGTTACTGAACTTTAATGCTGATATCCAGTGGAAATTCAGTGTTACAAACACTTGTTATTGCTGTATTTGTCAATGGTATAACCCAGCTCTCCTGTCTGTGGGGCTAGTTAGATTAGTTTGGATATACCTTCTTTTCTATGTTCCCTCAGTAAGCTGCTAGCATCCTTAGCAAGCATAAGGCTGAAAAGATCAGTCACTCTTTATAATAAAAGGGACTAGTAAATGTCTCATGTACTGCACTTTAGCTACTTGACCCCTGAAAGATGTACCCCTTTTCATGACCAGCTCATGATACAGCACTTCATTACTTTAACTGACAATTGCGCCATCTCACAACGCTATACCTAAATACTTTTTTGTCCTTTTTTTCCCCACAAATAGAGCTTTCTTTTGGTGGTATTTGATCACCTCTGCAGTTTTAATGTTTTGCGCTATAAAACATACCCAATAGAAAAATGGAAAATAAATTTAGGCTAATATGCACTCTGCTACATATTTTTGGTAAAAAAATTCCCAATAAGCATACTGTATATTGATTGGTTTACACAAAAGTTATAGCGTCTGCAAACTATGGGATATTAATAATTTTTATAATAATAATAATTATTATTATTATTTTTTAATTATAATAATTTTTAATTAATAATAATTAAATTCATTTTTTATTTTTTTAATAGTAATGACGGTGACTAGCGGGACTGTGATATTGCGGCGGACAAATCGGACACCTAACTGACAATTTTGACACTTTTTGGTGACCAGTGACATTAATACAGTGATCAGTGCTAAAAAATAAAGTCACTGTACTAATGAATTTAAAAAAAAAATTCATTTTTTATGAGGACGAGTATTGTTTAGACCTGTAAGCTGGGAGTAACAGAGAGCCTGAGTGGATTGGTTATCCCTATTTATGAACCGAAGGCACTTTCTATAATAATATCTGGTGAGTGGCCAATTCTTATGGTGGTGGTGGTATCCTCACTGTACCGGTGGACACGAAGCACAAAAAATCACGATCACAAGAAATAGGAGAACTGAGAAAAAATTTTCACACAGCAGAGAATCGGAAAAGGGGACTTTTTCATGTGCTGGTTCACAGATACCAGCAATTATTGAATATTCACTTATTCATTTATGTAGTATTATTTAAAGTCAAATACTAACAGATGATATTGGTTGCACTTGAGATATACACACGGGTGTTTATATATTTACATATTTTAACAGTATATTTTTTTACAGTGGTGTAATGTTTGGTGTTAAGATATATATACATTTTTTTATAGTGGTGTATTATTTGGTGTTAAGATATATAACACAAGAGTCAGCGCAGTCAACACACACTGTACTAATGACACTGGCTGGGAAGGGGTTAACATCGGGGGCAATCAAAGGGTTAACTGTGTGCCTAGCCTGTGCTTCCTCACTGTGTGGGAGGTGATTTGACTAGGGGAAGGTAAAGATCTGTGTTCCTGCATTACAGAAACAAAGGATCAATAACTTCTCTTTTGGCTAAATGGCAATCTGCCTGCTTTAAAATTATTGTTATTATCAACAATATTGCTAGTTGTATTAGCAATAGTAGTAGTAGTAGTAGTAGTAGTAGTAGTAGTAGTAGTAGTAGTAATAGTAGTGTGTATCTGCGCCATGCAACTATTTTAAAGAAAATACAAATAAATAAAATTAGGGTCTTCCGTACCTCCTTGTCCTCAAATAGATGTTCCATCCCTTGGCTGTAGACAGTGCTACTTGTGACACAGCTAGTATAGCCCCAGGCAGTATAGTATGTTCATTAATTAAATGTTTAGGGTACATGTGTCTCCGTATCCTACTTGAGTCAGCTGATTTAACTGCAGGGTAAGTGGAAATTAACTAGCAGAACATGTTAGCTTACTTTGCCATTCTGGCAAAAGACTATCATTGACTGTTAGCTCCCAGCATTCAGTAAACCGTATGAATGGTAGTTGTGCAGCTGCCCAGGGAAACTGGGGACAAGCAACACTCCTAGAAAATGTTGCCACTATTCTAATTCAACCACATGGCACAGCAGCAAAAATGGATTGCAAGCAGAATATACATAACATCTTACAAATCATTCACTGGATAAAATAGCTCTTGTCAATATATTTCATTTGTGTGTTTATCTGTTTGGAAGATGTTGCCCTTTAGAACTATGTTTTATTCAAACCTCATTCCTTTGGCTTTGCATTGATCAAATCTTGAATGTAAATGAGACCAGGCAGTTAATTTAAAGCACCTACATCTGCAAACCTTGCGTTCTTCATTTTTTGCAATATCCAATAAAAAAAAAACCATAATATTCAACCCTTGGCTATACCATCCCTTTCTTACATCAGGCAGTTTGTTGCTAAATTGACATTCATCCCTATCCATACATTTGAACTGTTACGCATTTCCAACCGTCAATACAACCACCGTTACGAAGAAATACTGACTTATGAGACAGCAGTCCTCCACTTACATTTATTGATTATATAAATGAAAGTTCTGCCCTGATTACAAATGAGAATGTTCAATATGTCAGTGATAGAAAAATACCTCAATTGGTAAATGGATCCAGTCAATGAGGCGGAAAGCTCATAATAATTGAGTCAGCAGTATACCCAATTGGAAAAATTCAGCCGGTAACTACTGCTGACTGGCTGCTAGCATTTGATAAATTCCATGTTATGTCCCTCCAGAGGTGTCTGAATGATGCTTGTTGATTGAGAATCTCACAAGAATTGAAAGTAAATATCTAACAGGAAAATGCACTATCCTCCAGGTTACTGCTATTTTATTTTATCCCAAGGACTCTAAGCGACAGACAAATGTAGCAATTTTAAAGGTTTTCAAATAGTTTAAAAAATATGCCCCAAGTGACAGGACAATGTACATGAAGTATGGCCCATCTCCACATTAGCGGCATCAATTTTATCTAGCTTCTGAAAATGTGCACATCTTATAAAATGTATCCCTGAGAATGGATTATGAGAAACTTCCCTGTGTGATAAATAATACCCACCATGTTACCAAGAAGAACATGCTATTCATTCTTTAATGTCTTTACTCTTTTACTTTATTTGGAATAATTAGAGCTAAACTACTGTAGCTGACATCAACCTGGCAATGTAATAAGTTGCCTGTGTGTTGTCTACTTTGAGACTGGAAATCAATTAATTGCTGAGTAACAATATGAGTGGTAATGGGGCCCACAGGTTGAGGACTCAATAAATATGAAAGAAGGCTCTACTAATCAGTTATTAACATTTTGCTGATCTCATTTCCTATTTATCTTGCCAAGGAGGCAATTCTTCTAACAATGTTGTACATATAGCTTATTAATATCTATCCTGGGTTTTTTAAAAGATCTAATATGTTAAAATCAAAATCAGTCTCACTTCTGCATAGAAACCAATGAGCTTCCAGGTTTTGTTACCAAAGCTTAATTGAACAAGCTGGGGTTAGAAGCTCATTGGTTTCTATGCAGAAGTGAGCCAGATTTTGCACTTTCTGGCTTTAGTAAATAGACCCCATTGTGTACTTAAAAGTGGGGTATGCCTGTATATATCTAAATATATATATAGATATAGATCTATCTATCTATCTATCTATCTATCTATCTATCTATCTACATATGTATATCTATGTATATATATAGATATATATATAGAGATATATATTCACTTTTTAAAGAGTTTACCCACAACCTCAATATATAGAAAATCTGCATATAATGTAGATTTACACTACCTTGTACAATTTATTTGAACAAAGTTCACATGCAAGTGTGTACGACAGTGTATCTCCAAAGATCCTGCTATAACGAAACCTTTGAGGTCCAAAACTGTTGTACACTTTTGCATTTGAACATTTTGATCAAATAAATTGCATGATGTGCTGCAGGTACAGTATATAAGTGCCATCCTTCAGCACAGCAAGGGTCAACATAGAAAACGTCTGCATTTACTATTACCATTCATGCGCAGAATGAGCACAGCCACCTTCTACAATGAAAATCAAATAAAAAAAAAGAAAAAAAAAGCGGAGGAGGCTACGAGCAATAGAATGGACTTTTTTTCTGTTAAAAATAAAAAAATTTAAAACCAGTGTTTATAAACAATTGCCTTTTTTGATTTTTCACAGCATTTCTCAGGGCATGTTTTCCAATAGTGACAACAGTGGACCACGTCTGTATAATGTGTTAAATTGCCACTTATAGTCTCCATTAGAAGCCTGTGTAACAGGTTGGCACCACAGAAGTCTTATAAGGTGATGGGGGTAGAATGTTCGAGGAAGTGCCTGAACAAGGACCTTAATGGCAGGAGCACCAAGTATTAATTTTTTGAAAGCTTTAAATAGAGATGGGCCGAGCACCCCCGGGTTTGGTTGGTGTCACAACTCTCGAACATCGCAAAACTCGAACCATCAAAAACATAAAAAACTCAAACCGCAAACCCTATAAAAGTCTATGGGACCCAAACTTAAAAAAGTCCCCATTTTGAAGGCTTATATGCAAGTTATTGGCCGTAAAAGGGTATGGGGGCCTGGGTACTGCCCTGCCTGAGGACAGACCACATCCACCTTTGCCTGTGGACACAGACACTGCTGACCCCCTCATAGTGCCATGGGAACGTCTGCCTCTCCTTGTTGGCTTCACAGACATGATGGGGGGGGTTTATTACCCAAATTTAATAGAAACTGGGAAATGTGTAATTTGGAAGCACTTTATTGAATGAAAAGTTGTGTTTGGTGCACTTTAAGTTGAGGACTGACGCTGTCAGACATGTAAAAACTATAAAAAAAAAACTGCAGCTGAAAAAAAGGGGGCAGACAGGGGACAAAAAAAAAGACAAAACGCAACCCCCCCCAAAAAAACATGCAGCAACAGAAAAAAAAAAGTGGAAAGGGAGGCTTAGGATGCTCAAAATAAAATGTACCTCATCCCAATTTAAACGGTAAGTAGGTGAACAGGGATAGAAGCAGGGGATTATAACGGTACTGGATAAAGATAGAGACACTCGTGACTTTTCGTAAAAAAACGTTTTCTTAGCGATTTATTAGAAAAATATTTTTTGAACATACAATAAGGAATAATAATACAAGTGAATAAAATGAGTCCATCAATCGGACTGAGGCCCACTAGAATGTGGGGAAGGAGGCCTCAGTAATGATTGAGAAACCATGCATATACATTGTTTACTAGAGAGTAAGTTAAAAAAGGTCTATACTACTATATAGATCGTAGGTACAATGAAGCTGTTAAGTGGGGATGACCGACATGTTTCGCCAAACAATGGCTTCTTCAGGGTCACTATGTCAATTTGTACCAATAAAGATGGGTCTAATAGAATACAAAAAAAGCAAAAATCATTATACATAATCAAAAAACATTTCATTATGGTCAGAGAGCGTTCATCATACATGTCATTTCAAGGCTATGTACATGCCCATAAATTCCACAGAAGTCTAGTCCCTCCCAAATCCTAGCAAGAAATGGCGATACGTACCCCAAAACTGATGGCAGCACCAGGTTATTGTCGCAAAGAAAGTCATATGCATATATCTAAACGCAAGGGACTGCCGAGGGCCTATAGGGAACCTGGTAGAAAACAATAGGTAGAATAGATATAAATTGAGAAATGGCTACCAAACATATTTGATTGCCATGCATGGCTAACATAGCCTAGGGTTTACCAAACTTACCAATGTATATGAAAGAATTTTATTACAGATAAGGAGTGCCAGATCATAGGAACTATGATAAGATTGATATGGAATGACTTATGAAACTCTATTGGGGAAGAGAAAGATAAGAAATTTAAAACAGGTCCAAACAGAGGACCGACTAGCTGAAGCTAAGTGCAAAAAGACTTTTGCTTTTTTTGTATTCTATTAGACCCATCTTTATTGGTACAAATTGACATAGTGACCCTGAAGAAGCCATTGTTTGGCGAAACATGTCGGTCATCCCCACTTAACAGCTTCATTGTACCTACGATCTATATAGTAGTATAGACCTTTTTTAACTTACTCTCTAGTAAACAATGTATATGCATGGTTTCTCAATCGTTACTGAGGCCTCCTTCCCCACATTCTAGTGGGCCTCAGTCTGATTGATGGACTATTTTATTCACTTGTATTATTATTCCTTATTGTATGTTCTAATAAATCGCTAAGAAAAAGTTTTTTTACAAAAAGTCACGAGTGTCTCTATCAGAAAAAAAAAAAGGACACACAGCACCGTATACAGCACTAAATGTTATGTAAGGCTGTGCACTACACTAACACACTACATTGACACTACACTATACTCACACTATATTGACACTAACACTCTACACTCAGAGTCACACACAATAAGTGAACACACTAACTCACTAGTAGCAAACTGAGCACTACTCTATCTCCACTCCAACAAAACAATGCAAAAGCTTCCTCTGGGAAGGAACCTTTTATAGTGTGGGGTGGTACTATGAGCACTGAGCCGTGATTGGACAAAATCATCATCACCTTGTCCAATCACAGCTGTGACAGTGCCCTGTGCCCTAATTGGCAAAGCCTTGCATTTGACCAGTGGTCAGGTGCAAGGCTTCATCCAATTAGGGCCCTAGAATGCACTGTGCTGTGCACGGTGCATTTTGGGGCGCTTGGCATGCGAACATCCCACCAAGTGCCCCGCAAATTCGGGTGTTCACCAAACAGGTGAGCAGGCATTTTGGGGCACTTGGCATGCGAACATCCCACCAAGTGCCCCGCAAATTCGGGTGTTCACCAAACAGGTGAGCAGGCAATGTTCAGGTTGAACTTTTGCTCAGCTCGAACCATTCGCCCCAACTCTAGCTTTAAACATGCTGACATTTTGCCCTGCTGTGCAGAATGAAGACTGTGCTCATGGACAACAGGAGGAGAGGTTGAATTAGAACACATGCCACATACTTACAGTGATCAGTTAGTGCTAGTTGCAGATCGATCACACAGTTCTACTAGTGTTAACTAACCATTCACTTTTGTAAGTGAGAGGGAATGCTAACTACGGCTGGTCTGATCACAGAGACTACTTATGGAGAGGAGATCAGCTGCAAGTGCCTCCTCAGTGTACAACCCTCTACTCCATTCTCTTATCTTTACACTGCCTGTTGCAAACCAAGCTGCCAGAATAAACAGTCCACATTGCCCTGTACCTGTGCTCACTCTGTTTCCTTGAGTGCAGCTCTGTCTGTCCAACACTGGAAGTGAAAGCACAGCAGAAGCACACATCTCCCCAGGTTCGTCAGCAGTTCCTTGTCACTGCATCTGCACTGTGCACACACACAAACTATGATTACAGCACTGCGCTGTAGCTCCCACATAGAAATGTCCATAAATTGGGCTTTCGCCTAGGGCAGAGCTCCAACTAGCACAAACAGAAAAATATATAGATCTGAATTGGCCAAGAGCTACATGCACTTGGTTCATTAGGGTGCCCAACAAGTGTACCCCTTCACGCTGACCGTACGCAAAAATGCAGCCTCACTAGACTGGGTTTTTTTCAGTGGGTCCCCATATTTGCTTATCTCCCTGCAGAGACCGGGATCTCATGAGAGCTTATTATTTTATACAGGATTTATATAGCGCCAACAGTTTGCACAGCACTTTACAACATGGGGGCAGACAGTACAGTTACATCACAAATCCATACAGGAGGGATCAGAGGTCCCTGCTCATTAGAGCTTAGAATCTAGAAGGAAGGGTCAAGTGGAACAAAAGGTGGGGGGTGATCAGATGGAGAAACTAAAAATACAGTTGTTAGGTGTCCGTAGGATAGTCGTCTCTGAAGAGAAGGGTTTTCAGGGATTGTCTAAAAGCTAATAGAGTAGGATATAATCTGACAGATTGGGGTAAGGAGTTCCATAGGATTGGAGAGGCTCTGGAAATGTCCTGGAGGCGAGCATGGGAGGAGGTGATGAGGGAGCTAGAGAGCTGGAGGTCTTAAGAAGAACGAAGAGAACAATTAGGTTGGTAATTTGAGACTAAGTTAGTGGTGTAGCTGGGGGCAGAGTTGTGGATGGCTTTGTAAGTAGTTGTTAGTATTTTGAATTTAATTTGTTGGTTGAATGGAAGCCAGTGGAGGGATTGACAGGAGTAGCAGACAGAGTGACTGGTAATGTGGATGAGTCTGGCAGCAGCATTCATGATGGACTGAAGGGGGGATTTAGAGGTCAGCCAATGAGGAGGGAGTTGCAGTAGTCAAGGCGAGAGATAGGCAAGAAGTGAATTAAGAGCTTTGTTGTGTCATTGGTTAGAAAGGGCCTATTTTAGAGATGTTGCGGAGGTTGAGGAGGCAAGATTTAGACAGTAATTGGACATGGGGCTTAACCTCCCTGGCAGTAATCCCGAGTGTGGCTCGGGGGGGAATTTTCATTACCAAAAGCGGTAACCCTGAGCCACACTCGGGATTGCATCGCAGTATCCTGGGAAAGTTACTTACCTTGTCCCAGGATCCTACGATGTCCTCCCTCTGTGTCCATGGGCTGTGTACTCAGCTCCCAATGTACTGTGTGCCCGTCTTCGTTACCTGCGAGCATTGCGACGCATGGGGACAGAGCCTGGCGCTAAATTCAAAAAGTGAAAAAACTAAACACATACAGTACACTGTAAAAAGATGACACGCTACCTTATATCATATATATACTAATGATTACCTAGCAATATGAACAATGAGTGCACTACAGTGGCCCCAGTGGGAGTAATAAATATGACACTTAGAACTTTATATAAACAAAACAAAGTCCATATGATAAGTGCAATCTTCTTATGAACAGGTGCAATCCACAAGGTATCTAACCGTGAATAGATGGCAAGTAAGTGACAGATGGCAAATAAGTGACAGTAGCCCCCAATTAGGCCTCGTAGCACCTTCTTCTCTTCGGGTCACAATCTGAGATGTCTTTTTAAGCTCCCATGATTGGGCTCCTGCAAGTGTGGTCTCTCAAAGGTGATAGCAACATATGGGTAAAGAAGGAACTAACATAGTGTAGTACTGTAAATGCAGTTTAATAAAAAAAAACATACAACTGTTAGGCATATACAGATCAATCCCTGAGGTCATAGAATCATCCGCAAGTCCTTGGCCCTGCTGCCCTCCTGGGTGATCGTATGCTTCCTAGGTCAACGCAATAACGTCACAAGCCCTGCCCCTAAAGGGAGAGACCACGCTTGCAGGAGCCCATTGATGGGAGCTTAAAAAGACATCTCAGATTGTGACCCCAAGAGGGGAAGGTGCTACTAGGCCTAATTGGGGGCCACTCTGGGAGGTGAGCGCATATAGTGACTGGTGGAGGGTCCACTTGGTGTTTGTCACTTATTTGCCATCTGTCACTTATTTGCCATCTATTCACAGTTTGTGGACCTTGTGGATTGCACCTGTTCAGAAGAAGATTGCACTTATCATATGGACTTTCTTCTGTTTATATAAAGTTCTAAGTGTCATATTTATTACTCCCACTAGGGGCCACTCTTGTGCACTTTCTTTTGTAAAGTTATACGTGTCATATTTACTACTTCCACTAGGGCTCACTGTTGTGCACTTATTGTTTATATTGCTAGGTAATCATTAGTATATGTGTTATATAAGGTAGCACGTCATCTCTAACAGTTGGTGTCTAGCAGCGACCTTAAATATTTAATCACACAGTTATTCATTATTAGTAGCGCAGAAGTACATTCTATTTATTTACATACAGTACACTGTAATCTTACAGATTACCTTACTGTATTAAATCATTTCACATCCCTTTTGTCTCTAATGCTTTGTCCAGTGCCCTGCATGCAGTTTTTTTATTCTTTTTACAGTTTTTTCTGCCTGGAAACTTGAGAATGTCCATAGCATCCAAAAAGCATCCCTTTACGTCAATAGCAGTTTTAGACAAGCTAGAAAACATTGATAGTAAATTAGAATCACTTGCAGAATTGAGCGATAGTGATTTGTGGGGAAATTCATCATCAAACACTGAAAGTAATGACAGCGACAATTCTGCAACTGAGCAAATTTCAGTTTTTTTGATTTGATTACATTATTGAATAAATATTATTATTATTATTATTTGAATTATATTATTATTTGTTATAATTATGTATAGTTATTTATTATATTATAATTTATGATTTTGTGTTTCAAACTTTATCATACCCGGGATGTCTACTAGACTCTTGTCTGGACAGATTTAAGTGCGTTATTCCTAAGAATTACAGGCCTACAATATAAAACAACAAATTTATATGCGAAACAATGTACCACTTTAAGATGCAAAAATCTGACATAATCATACCACCAGGGAGGTTAAAGGAGAGTTCAGAGTCCAGGAGTACACCTAGGACCTTGGCATTCGAGATGGGCTTATAATTGTGCCATCGATTTTGACAAAGAGATCAGGGGAGGATCCAGACTGCTCTGTGCAAAACCAACTGCATAGAGGAGGTAAGTATAACATGTTTGGCATTTTTTTTTATTTTTAAACAAGACTTTACAATCACGTTAAGTAAATGGTGCCACCTGCAGCCACCCTGCAACCATGCACAATGGTGCAAAGCAAGTCTAAATGACACCTAGAAGTGATGAGCCGAATGTACCTGGGGTGGGTTCTATCAACTTTACTGAAGTTTAGGAGGTGCCTACTGTTATTGCCATACTTGTGGATGATTCATTCAATAAATTAAAACTTTTGTGATACATCTGGTGAGTAGCAGCTTTTCTCTTTGCTTCTTCTAGCTAAAGTGTTCCAGTCTACACCATTCTCTGCTGATCCTGGAATAACCCTACTGGTGCTGCTGGAACACTCTCCTTGCTGTCGCATAGAAAGCCTGATGTAAAAAAAATACCAGTGCTAAGATATTTCTCAAAGCCTCCAATCAGATTCAAATTGGTGATGCTGTAAGTGGAGAGTGAGGAATTTATACTGCACAGACTTTAGAGTGTGCCCTCTTACCTCCCTATTACAAAGCTTTATGGAGTAGAGTGTAAATGTGAATACTGTGGATTGCAGGAGATTCATATTATAGTACTCTAAATGGGACATTGATAATGCAGAGTGAATTTTGGTATCCAATATATATCACAAAGTTGGTCAGCATACACCTTGCATTTTATCGCATTCACAAAATGCAGGAGATTAAGATGTGAAGCTGTGGTGTCACACACATTTCTCTGTTAGTGCAGTAATTGGAAGAGAGGCTAGTCACAAGACTTTGATATGTCACATGACTGGACTCACCTCCTGGCTTTTTTTAACCTATTCCCATAGATGCTAGTGCTCAGCTAGATGCTAGTGCTTAGCTAGAGAAAAGAGAAGTGCAAATTCTTTAACCACTTTAAGACCGGGCCTATTTTTTTAACTTGTTGGTTACAAGTTAAAATCTTTTTTTTGCTAGAAAATGACTTAGAACCCCCAAACATGATTTATATTGTTTTCTAACACCTTAGAGAATAAAATGGTGGTCTTTGCAATATTTTCTGTCACACTGTATTAGCGCAGCGGTCTTACACTTTTTTTAAAAAAAATACACTTTTTTGAATTGAAAAATAAGACAACAGTAAAATTAGCCCAATTTTTTTTATATTGGGAAAGATTATGTTACGTCGAGTAAATTGATACCCAACATGTCACGCTTAAAAGTTGTGCCCACTCATGGAATGGCGACAAACTTTTACCCTTAAAAATCTCCATACGCGACATTTAAAAAATTATACAGGTTCCATGTTTTAAGTTACAGAGGAGGTCTAGAACTAAAATTATTGCTCTCACTCTAACGATCGTGGTGATACCTCCCATATGTGGTTTAAACACCGTTTTCATATGAAGGCGCTACTCAATTATGTGTTTGCTTCTGCACGCAAGCTCAGCGGGACAGAGCGCGTTTACATTTTCTATTTTTATTTTTCTTATTTATTTTACCTTTTCTTTTTACACTGTTCTTTTTTTATTTATTTTTTAATGTGCCACTTTTATTCCTATTACAAGGAATGTCAACATCCCTTGTAATAGAAAAAAAGCACGACAGGACGTCTTAAATATGAAATCTGGGGTCAAAAAAACCTCAAATCTCATATTTACAAAAAAAATAAAAATAAAAAAAAACGTAGTTTGAAAAAAGATTAAAAATAAAAGGTTGCTTTAAGACCTATGGGCGGAAGTGACGTTTGACGTCTCTTCTGCCCTGCAATGGTATGGAGCCGGGTGGGGGCCATCTTCCCCTCACTCAGCTCCATACCTAAAACAAAAGAGGATCGGATCGCCTCTGCCGCTGCCGGCGGCTCTGGTAAGCAGCGGAGGGCACCGGCGCGCGCCAGCAGGGTGGGCCCTCTCCCCGCCTATAAAAAAGATCTCACATCGATCCGCCGCAGAGACCACTTTTACCACTTAAGCCCCATACACACGGTCGGACAATCCGCGGACCAGGTCCGTCGGACCATGTCCGTCATACTTTGTCTGATGTTGGTTTTGCGTACACACGGTCGGACTATAAAAATGATCTCACAGCGAAACCGCCGCAGACAACCGTACACACGATCGGGTTTGGTGTGATCGGACCGGGTTGACGGCAAATCTTTCCAGCAGGAGATAAGACTTTGTCCGTCGGACAAACCGACGAACACTGTCCGATGGTGCATACACACGGTCTGATTTTTCAACAACCTTGTCCGATCGGACAGAATCCATGAAAAAGTCCGACCGTGTGTATGGGGCTTAAGACTGCCCACTGAAGAAGAGGATACCAGGGTTAGGCTACCATAGCAGCAATATTCCTCTTCAAAATAATGATGTAATGATGGCGGCAGTCCGGAAGTGGTTAAAAAAAAATGAAACTCACCTAGGTGGATGCAGCAACCATTGGTTCGATGTTACGTCTGTCCCCCGCTGCTTCTAAGTCTGAGAACTAAGTGATAAAAGACAGCTGATCACTTGGTTCTCAGTCTTCAGTGAGCAGAGAGCCATGACTGTCAGTCACTGGCTCTCTTCTCTGCCAATCCAGCACTCACTGGAGCATTGGGCTGGGGAGGGGGCAGGAGCAGCTGGATCAGCCTCTCAGCAGCTCTCTGAGAGGCTGAGCCAGCTGCCAGTCCAGGCATCTGGCTGGATCCTGACTATAAAGTCGGGATCTATCCAGGGTCTTGACCGCCAGAGTGACGGGTCACAGGAGTAGAGGACGAACTGCACTCCTCTGATCCATAGGTGAAGTAGAAGTAAAAGCTTTGGCTATACTGTACTTCTCCTTTAAGTACATTTGTAAAGCACATCACTGTGTGCTTTAAAGTGTAAGTAAACCCTGATGGGTTTACTTCCTCTTTGTTTCCCTGCAAAAGTAAAGCAAAATGGACTACTATGCATCGCATAGTAGTCCATTATGTGTCACTTACCTGACACAGGAGCCAGCGAAGTCACCGCTGTCCCCTTGTGTACGGAGCCTCCATCTTCTTGGTGGGTCTCGCGGCTCCGGCACTGTCATTCGACGGCGCCGCAATGGCGTCACTCCCGCGCATGCGCATTGGAGCCGCCACTCGCAGAATATCGCCGTTGACAGAGGTGTGCTCAGTGCGCCTGCGCGACGCTGTCTACGGATCATGCGCCATAGACAGCGGTGCCTGTCTTTTGGAAAATATCTCCTAAACCGTGTAGGTTTAGGAGATATTTCTTGGACCTACAGGTAAGCCTTAATCTAGGCTTACATGTAGGTCAAAGTGGTTTGTAAGGGTTTACAACTACTTTAAATTAGCATTTTTATTTTCACTGCTACACAATGTCACCCTGAGGGAACTTTCTAAATGTTTGGCTTTGTTGTGGTGTTGGCTTTATAGCATTATTACTTTCACTTATTGCCTGGAATTGTTTCTATTGTATGTTAGGAAATCTCCTTTCAGCATAAGCACTTTCATGTATTCTTTGATATGGTCCAGTTTAATAAAGTTCTGCTCCACTTGTACACAGTTTCTGTTTTGTTTTCTCAGTGTATATACCTCTAGAGGGGCATTTTATTTACAGAATCATATAAAAGACATTTGATGATGCAGAAGAAAATTTATTTGGGGTGCTTTTAATTAGGAATCTGGATATAATTTGTGCTATGGCAATC
The DNA here is from genome assembly GCA_028564925.1 of Lithobates sylvaticus. Classification (NCBI taxonomy): domain Eukaryota; kingdom Metazoa; phylum Chordata; class Amphibia; order Anura; family Ranidae; genus Lithobates; species Lithobates sylvaticus. Next base: position 466,743,107 of record CM053028.1, read on the forward strand.
CACTATCTAATAACTGTCAATGTGCACTAAGATGGGACCTAATGCACCGAAACTTGCATATCTATTATTATTCATCATCTGCTAAAAGCTAATGTTGTTTGCATTTTCTACCTGTGTACTTATACCTGGCTAACATGTCACATTACCTTTTTTTCCTTCAATCAAAGTAAGATCTGAAATTGGCATTATGGGAGTTTTCTTTCAAGAATGATAAAGCATTTTTTGTGTTTAAGGATGATATGATGATTTACCTATCTAGGGAGTCAGAGGACTTTGAAAGAAGACACAATCTGACAGGTCGTACAGGCTCTGAAATGTCATGTCTTCACTTCTTTCCATTTGCATGAAGGTACTAAGATAGAACAGAATAACAATGAAAGATATGCTTATGAAGAGAAAAGCTACGGCACTTGCTGGAAAAATAATTATTGAATCTTTAAAAGGAAATTTCAAAGGCCAGCACTAATTTCTTTAATGTGAGTAAAGGCATATGTATATTGACTTCTTCTATTTCAAGAAGTCACATATGAAAAGTTTAAAAAAATCCCAGTTCAGACAATTTTATCAATGATATCCTCAAAGCTCCTGTGTATAATTTCTTCATTTCATACTGATTTGAAATATAATTCAAAGTAGGACTATACATAACATATTTGGCACTGATGTCATTCATAATGATAGAATGAAATACATAAAACTGTTTCATTGGGCTATAAAATAAAAATGAGAATATGCGCAAATCTGTGATAATATGATCATTTAGGGAATATGGCCAAGTACACTATTCACTTTACCGTTGCAGAAAAAAAAATGTTGCCTAATAGAAGTATTCATTAATCTTTATTAAAGAACAAGATTAGCAAAAAAAGTCAAGCTTTATAATTCTAATGCTATCACTCCTATAAGCAGAAAGTTGCATAAAAGAAATAAACAAGGAATACATAAAATCAGGTTTTCTCAGTATTATCACAGCTATTTTTACTATTAAAATGTTGGGTTACTTTTGGAGCTCTAGCTTAAAGTAACTCTAGAAGCTTAAAGTAACTCTAGAGTGTGAGTACAACAAAATTAAACCATTTTGGACAGAAATTAGAAAACTAGTTTCAGAATCAGATATCACCACTGTTCAAATTAATGATGACCCATCGCAATGTCTCCTGCATGCTACCTCTATTTCTATGGACAAGAAAAGTGAATTTCTCCACTTACTTAATGGGTAGGAAAGCTTGATGGTGATATTCTGGCAACAAACACCTTCAATCGAGACACAACCGAGAAACACAGATACCTTCAATCGAGAACTGGATTAAAAAAGTTAATTCTGTTTATTCCCCAAGGCCTTCATCTGTTCCTTCATATCAGGCACTATGATCCAGCCATATCCTGCTGTGGCCCTCTTACTTCTGAACTCTGAACGGTGGCCTCATCAACTTGCCCCTTTTGTCACACACTGCATACAGGCATACCCCACTTTTAAGTACACAATAGGGTTTATTTACTAAAGCTGGAAAGTGCAAAATCAGGCTCACTTCTGCATAGAAACCAATGAGCTTCTAACCCCAGCTTGTTCAATTAAGCTTTGGTAATAAAACCTGGAAGCTCATTGGTTTCTATGCAGAAGTGAGACTGATTTTGCACTTTCCAGCTTTAGTAAATAAACTCCATTGTGTACTTAAAAGTGGGGTATGCCTGTAATTGTCATCGGGAAGGTGATTTAAAACTTTTGCCCATTTGAAATACTGACTGTTTTCAACAGGTTGCACATATATTTTGTATTATTATGAATAAGCTCGGTCTTCTGGAGATAAAAAAACTCCAATATAAAAAAAAAAAATGTTGAATCTATCTTGGAAGCTGAGCACTGTGTACTTGTCTGTCAGGACAGATATGATAAATTCTATAAAATATGGGCCACCTGTATACTTTTTGTGTCCTCCAGAGGGAGCATATAATTGGTGAATACTGTGTACAGTACTGGTGTATAAAGGAATTTGAGATAACTGCCTTCTTTTGCTAAGTGAAGCTTGAGATTGTGCTTATTATTACTATGGATCACTATGCTTCCCCTCACCTGTGTTTTGCTCGTCAATCCTCTACCTCTCACCTCACTTTTCCACCTTTGTCACCTCCCTTCTCGATTTTATTGGAGATTTCTAAGTACTGTAGTTTGTTGCCATTCCACGACTGTGCTAAATTTTAAACCATAACATGTTGGCTATCTACTCGGCATTTCACAATATGCAAAAAAATTGTGCTAACTCTACTTCAAAAAAATTGCGTATAACCACTTCAGCCCCGGAAGGATTTACCCCCCCTTCCTGACCAGAGCGTTTTTTTTGCAATTTGGCACTGCGTTGCTTTAACTGACAATTGCGTGGTCGTGCGACCTGGCTCCCAAACAAAATTGGCGTCCTTTTTTTCACAAACAGAGCTTTCTTTTGTTGGTATTTGATCACCTCTGCGGTTTTTATTTTTTATAAACAAAAAAAGTTCTCAAAAAAACGCAATATTTATTACTTTTTGCTATAATAAATATTCCCCAAAAATATATAAATTTTTCCTCAGTTTAGGCCAATATGTATTCTTCTACATATTTTTGGTAAAAAAAAATCACAATAAGCGTTTATTGATTGGGTTGCGCAAAAGTTATAGCGTCTACAAAATAGGGATAGTTTTATGGCATTTTTATTAGTATTTTTTTTTACTAGTAATGGCAGCGATCAGCGATTTTTATCTTGACTGTGACATTTTGGCAGATACATCGGACAGTTTTGACACATTTTTGGGACCATTGGCATTAATACAGCGATCGATGCAATAAAATTACATTGATTACTGTAAAAATGTCACTGGCAGTGAAGGTCTTAACCACTAGGTGGCAGTGTAGGTGTTAAGTGTTCCTAGGGGCGTTTTTCTAAGTGTATGGGGGCGTGGCTGTGTGTGACACCACACTGATCGCTGCTCCCGATGACAGGGAGCAGACGATCAGTACACTGTCACTAGACAGAACGGGGAGATGCTGTTTACATCGGCATCTCCCCGTTCTTGAGCTCCGTGACACGATCGCGGGTTTCCCCGCAGCGATCGAGTCTGCGGGACCCGTGACCATGGTCATGGAGCTCTAGACAGGCCCGTGCGCACACGGCGAGAGTTTTAAAGTAACGTACGGGTACGTTACTTTGCCCAGCCGTGCTATTCTGCCGATGTAAATCTACAGGAGCAGGTCGGGAACCAGTTTAAGACCGCTACGCAAATACATAAAATATTGCAACGACCACAATTTTATTCTCCAGAGTCTTTGCTAAAAATATATATATATAATGTTTGGGGGTTCTAAGTAATACAGATTTTTAACTTGTAAGCAACAAGTGTCAGAAATAGACTTGGTCCTTAAGTGGTTAACTAATGGTTGATAAGGAAAGTTAAAAAATAATTTTTTTGGATTTGCACTTAATTACTAATGAGAATTACATATAGAAACATAAAAAAAAGATAGATAAGTGACGGCAGAGAAAAGACAAAGTGGTCAATTGAGTCTGCCCATTTTTCTATATGTATAAATCTATGTTTGTCCAAAGTATGTTTGAATCCACTTACTATTGACTGACATTATCCCTGTCTATTCCAAGCATCAATTACTCTTTTGGTAAAATAATAATTTCTAATAATTCTGATACCCAAAGAAGGCAAGGACCCATCCCAGGTCACAAATTATAGACCCATATCTTTAATAAATGTCGACGTAAAGATATACGCCAAAATACTAGCCAATAGACTTTTACCATTACTCACCTCCCTAATTTCACTGGACCAAGTGGGTTTTATCCCAGGCAGAGAGGGGCGAGACAATACAATCAAAGCATTGAACATAAACCATTGGCTAACATCCAAAAAAAAAACAGGGTTCTTTCTATCCTTGGATGCCGAGAAGGCGTTCGACAGAGTGGCCTGGGACTATATGGACGAGGTACTAAAACATATAGGCATTCTATCACAAATGAGATCTTACATCAGAGCTTTATACTCCAACCCAACAGCTAGAGTCCGGGTCAACGGCCACCTGTCGAACGCCTTCAACCTTCGTAACGGTACTAGACAAGGTTGTCCCCTTTCTCCTTTACTATTTGTACTCACATTGGAACCCTTACTAAACAAAATTAGATCTAACCCAGACATTAAGGGAATAGAAATTCAAAACAAAACCTATAAAGTCGCAGCCTTTGCGGACGATATGCTCCTCTTTCTCTCAGAACCCCATATCTCCTTGCCAAATGTTATTAAAGACCTAGAACACTTCCAATTGCTCTCTAACCTGAAGATCAACCATGCAAAATCCAATGCCCTCAACATCACTCTACCCAATAGTTCTGTAGAACTATGCAAGCAAAACTTTCCCTTCACATGGGCTAAACAAAAAATAACATACTTAGGAATAGAGATCCCTACAAATTTAAATGAGCTCTTTCAAACTAACTTCCAACCTGTCCTGAAGGAAACACATGATGATCTAAAAAGATGGAATGCCCTCAATGTGTCCTGGTTCGGTAGAGCGTCCCTAATCAAGATGACAATACTACCCAGATTTCTATACATTATGCAAACTATCCCTATTCGACTACCACCAGCATTCTTTGCATCCTTCCGCAAAGCATGCTCGAGATTCATTTGGAGAGGTAAACCACCCAGAGTCAAATTTTCCAAATTGAACCTTCCCAAAAACAAAGGGGGGATAGCACTACCTGACTTAAAAAAATACCATCAAGCGGCTCTCCTAGCAAGAATAGTCGACTGGAATATTCACCAGACAGTTAAAGACTGGGTATCCCTAGAACAACTTCAATTCTCCGAACAGATTAAAACACTACCGTGGATTAACCCAAAACACCACTCTAAAATTATAAAAACACATCCCCTCATAGGTCCCACCTTAGAAGTTTTCCAAAATACCTTTAAACAGAGTATCCCCCTTCCCTGGCTTAGTTCTCTCACACCTCTCAGAGGCAATCCTGATTTCCCTCCGGGTCAGGAACATACTTTCCTGACTAACACCTGGCCTCAGAAAGACATACAAGTTCAGCACTTCTTCAAAAAAGGTAATCTTATGTCCAGAGATGAAATAAACAAGATAATAGACCCATGCATATTACCACAATGGAACTACATGCAAATCAGACATTTCCTGACAAAAAATGAGACTGCCCAATACTGGATAAGACCACTTACAACACTTGAAACCCTATGCACAAAAAAATCCCCTCAAAGACACATTATATCCTCCCTCTACTACTCTTTGTTTGGGGACAATACAGAGTTCTCCAGTGTGTCGTGTCAGGCGTGGGAAAAAGACTTGGAAACAAACATTTCTGAAGAGGAATGGGAAACAATATACACGTATGCACACAAAGGGTCGCTAAACGTAGCCACTCAAGAGTGTGGCTTCAAAATAATCACAAGGTGGTACAGAACCCCTACTCTTCTACACAAATTCTACCCCCAGATATCTGACAGATGTTGGAGATGCAAAGATGGGGAGGGCTCGATGATACACATTTGGTGGTCCTGCCCTGCAATTCAAAGCTTCTGGAAAATAGTACACGAAAACGTGCTATCCATCACCTCAGAGGATCTGAGGTACACTCCTGCTCAATACTTGCTACACTACAACTCTATCCCAAAGAAACGATATTTGAAATCGCTATCCATGATAATGATAAACGCAGCAAGGCACTGCATTCCCTGCCACTGGCGCACGAATACAGTCCCTTCAAAAAAAGAATGGTTCAGGCGAATAAACAATATTGAAAAAATAGAAGAACTTATAAGTATCTCCCATGAGAAAATAGCCAACTTCACATCTGTATGGTACAACTGGATAGAATTTAAAAGCTCCCAAGAGTACAAAGCTACTCTCGACTGAGAACATTTCTCATATACTAGATAGTAAAATTTGGGCAAAAAATGCAATTAGTTTGTCTCAATTCTTTTTCTTTCCTCCTTTTTTTTTTTTATTATTTTTTTAAATTTTTTTTTTTTTTTTATTTTTTTTTATTTTTTTTTTTTTTTCTCTTACCTCTCCTCCCTCAACCTCCTTCCCTCCCTCCTCCCTCACCCCGCCCCCACCTTTACTTGAAATGTGGCTCGCCCACATCGAAAAACATAAAAGAACACGTTAGACCGATTTCTATATGGATTAATATATGCTTCTGTCTCTCTGTCTTGTTAAGTGATGATAGAATATTGTTAAAATGTTTTGAACAAGGCTGCGACCTATTTACAACTGTTATACCATGTAATATGCTTACGTTTTTCTACCAGTATTGCATTGTATTGTGTTTTCATATTCTTTTAATAAAAATTTATGAAACAAAAAAAAAAAAAAAAATTATTCTAATAATTTTTTACACAATATGTATGCCTGAAGCCTGAAAACAATGTAGAAAGTCAAAACACATGAAAACAATATTGTTTCAATGTATTTATGAAAGAATCCTGCATTGAAAGCAAATGGCAGAAATTGCCACACAAGCATATGAAAAGCATTACAGAAAACTGAACATGGATCATTGTTTAAACATTGGTTTTTATTGGTTTTTCAGTCACTTGTTTAGTGCACACATGACAAAGCTTGCTATCATATGTAGGTCTCTATATTCTTACCTTTCCTAGAAAAAGAATATGTAACCTAAATCCGTAGGCTTATAACACAAAGAAGATATTGTTAAATATTATCCATTTTGTTACATTCATTGAACCATGAAGCTATCTAGCTTAACAGTACTATAAGCATGTATTCTGTTCCTTTCTAACAACGTTCAATCATTCTTTTCCATGAAAATGCTTTCTTCTGGGTACAGTAGTCACACTCTGCAGCTTGCTGTAATACAATTGTCAAACGCATAGTGAAAAACAAAACGATTTACTTTCAAGTCAGGTATAAAGAGAATAGGGTTGAAGCTGTAAAAAGAGAAATTTGGCCAGAGTAAACATTTACACCTTACTGTCTAATACAAGGTTATATGTGTTTTACTGGAAGTATCTATACTAAAGGTGAAACATTAATTCCAAACTTGTTTGTAGAATTTTCTAATGACTGAACTAGTACAGAGATGGGAGCGCTCACCAATTGCTTGATCTGTATTAACGGAGATGCCTACAACACAAATGCATAGTTCCCAAATGTCCATCATTTGGAGCAACTACTTCTTTGTGAACTAAACCTTTCATCCAACCATTAAATTATTACATTTATTTTGAAAAAATAAATAAAAGGAAAAGTAATGGTGAATATAACACTTTTGGGTTTTACTAATAATTTTTGCACATTATTTCTCCATGCTGTAACTGGGCATGTGGTAGTGTGTGTGTCCTATGTCTACATACTTTGTGCTAAAAATATCTCCAATTCCCATCTCGGAAAATCACTTTTTTTTTTTCATTACAGGCATACCCCACTTTTAAGTACGCAATGGGGTTTATTTACTAAAGCTGGAAAGGGCAAAATCAGGCTCACTTCTGCATAGAAACCAATGAGCTTCTAACCCCAGCTTGTTCAATTAAGCTTTGGTAATAAAACCTGGAATCTCATTGGTTTCTATGCAGAAGTGATTTTGCACTTTCCAGCTTTAGTAAATTATCTCCATTGTGTACTTAAAAGTGGGGTATGCCTGTAGTGCATTCCAAAACAAAACAAAGAAAAAACTATAAAGCTGACCATAGACAATTCGAATCATGTATGAGTCGGCTGAATTAACACAAGTTGATTGATCGATAAACTTGGGTACAACCAGTCTGCCTGATTTTACATGTGGTTATTACTAGCGGCTAGCAATAATCACTGGGTTCACTGGGTTCTCCCGGTGGGGATTGCTTCTGGTGACTTGTACTGTAATAACAACAAGTTTCTCCATTACAACAGCAAAACCCCTTAAATATATTACAATGCTTTAATTGATGGGCATGTCATTGTTTTTGTTGCTTGGTACTGTTTGTGGCTTTTGTGTGGTGCCTGTTTTAACACAGCTATATTGGAAAGCATAACCAGATAAGTGATGGTGAGGAGGGTTAAAAATAAATAATAAGTCTGCTCTCCTAAAAAAAAAAGAAAAAGTATTTTTGTTATTTGTGTTAGAAGGGAGACATGTAGATACTGTATCTTCACTTTTAGGAAGTCTCTTCTGTGCTTCCCACTGGGTGGGTGTATTTTTTTATTCCTTTTTGCTCCCTTCATCATAACCTGCCCCTTTAAACTTTGCTGTTGCTTCTCAAGCTAAACTCCATAGCCACTTCTTTATAATAAAATGCAACTCTTTTGCTTATGTCACAACAGTACTTGGTATATCTGAGCTGCATTCGAGATTAGAAGAAAAAATTGAAAAGATACACCAAAAAGTGTTCAGGAAGAAATATGTTTATTGCCACGTGTGGTCCAAAAGTGGCTTTTATAGCTTAGGATGGCTTATTCTAAGGAACATTTGGAACAGTGCCAAAGTTACTTCTTGGAGTAGAAAATAGGTACTTGGCCCATCTTATACCTTTCTATAGCTTAATTTATTAAGCAACATATACTGTACATTAGAAAGTAATGAAAGATTGATGGGACTGTGTGGACAGTATTCACAGTTCTTTTCAAGGACATATTATAATCAGGCATTTTTTGTTTATATCTGGAGCCTACAAGTTTTCTTAGTTTACCGTTCTTCGGACTTTAGGGGGGACTGACTTTGGCCAGTGGGGGCAGAAAATGCCCCAATGTTAGTGGGAGTAAACAATGCCTCAGACTTGGTGGTCATTGGCAGTAAAAAGATTACATAAAGCCTACAGTCAGTAGTAGGAGGAATAGTGCTCCATCAGTAGTATTAGTAGGAGGAATAGTGCCCCATTGTTTAATGTCAGTGGAAGAAATAGTGTCCTATTGTTTGGTGGCAGTGGAAAGAATAGCTCTCAATTGTTGGTGGAGGAATAGTGGCCCATTGTTTATATTAGTGGGAGGAATAATGCCCCATTGATGTTTCTGTGGAATAAATAGCACCCCCATCGTTTTCTGTCAGTGAGAGGAATAGTGTCCCATTGTTGGTGTCAGTGGAAGGAATAGTGCCTCGTCGTTGGTATCAGTGAGAGGAATTGTGCCCCATAGTTGGTGTTATTGGGATGACTAGTGCCCATTGTTGGTGTTATTGGGGTGACTAGTGCCCATTGTTGGTGTCAGTGAGAGGAATAGTGCCCCAATTGTTGGTGTCAATGGGAGTAATAGTGACCCATTGCTTGTCTCAGTGGGAAAAATTATGCCCCAGGGTTGGTGCCAGTGGAAGGACTGGTACCTAATTGTTTGTGTCAGTTGAAGGAATAGTGCTCCAAGGGCCAGATGAAGGCAATCAAAGGGCCTCATGTAGACCATGGACCACAGTTTGGAGACCACTGGTTTATATGATAATTTTTATATTGCAGGATATTTGATTTGCAGCTCAGAAACATTAGTAGAAGTGTTTGTAAAGTTTTAGCCTTTTTTTAATTTAAGAAAAAAAACATGTCATACTTACCTGCTCTGTGTAATGTTTTTTTCACAGAGCAGCCCCAATCCTCCCCTTCTCGGGTCTCTCGTTGGTGCTCCTGGCTCATCCTCTTCAGCCAGTGCCCCTATAGGAAGCTGCTTCCTATGGGGGCACTCATGTGGGCTCACTCATGAGCCCCTCTGCCTGCATAAATAGACACAGACAGCGGGGCATGGTCCCGTCCTCCCTCGTCACAGAGTTGGATTAACAGCAGTGAGAGCCAATGGCTCCTGCTGCTATGTATCTGTCCTGTGAGGAGGGACAGAGATTGAAAAGCCATTGCTCTCATGCACAGCGCTAGATCATGATGGGGCTCCCAAGCACCTAATGCATAGAATGGCTTTAGAGACACTTTAAATAACTTATACAGTACATTACAAAATTAAGAAAACAATATGGCATAGGGTGGAATTGCCCTTTAAATTAGCAATGATTAAGAAGAAATGCATATTGTTTGAGTTGTGGACCATTTAATCCGAGCATCTGGAGAATCCCCAGCCTACCTTTTCGTTCTAAACATTTGTATTTCTCAAATGCACAAGCTTAACTTTTTCTTCAGTGAACCTTATCCAGCATATGTTTGCTAAGTCCCCTGTACTGCCCAAATTTCTTGGAAGTGAATAAACATCCTGTCCCCAGCCCATTATTTTTTGTAATTAGGCAACCTTTTTTCCTCACTGATTTATCTTAATGAAAATTGACTAATTAACGGTTATAAGACTGCGTGCCTAGCCCCTCCAATAACAGTAATTACCCATAAGTGCTTTATTTATAGCAGAACCCTTATGTGTTTCTTTTGGCTATCAAGAGAGAGATGAAATAGCAAGATGAAGTTATGTGTTTAGAATATTCTTTAAGATCCAGGAAAAATCAGGTAAGTCCAAAAGTTCAGAATAATAAACTTTTTAGGGTGCTTTACTTTATGTATGGACAGACACTGTAATATGCTTTTCAATTAAATGTATTGATAGTAAGATCAATGAAATGTGAATTTTGATTGGTTGTGGGGCATTGCTGCATTTTGCACATTCTGAATCTTAAAGTGGGCTTGAATTAAAAAAGTGAAAAATTGCTGTTATAGGGAACACCTAAAAATATTAATTGCACCCCACCAGAAACCTGAAAGACGTAGCAGCTCTTAGCTGGTGATGCTGATGGAGTTATTGCAAACAAATTTTCAAAGGCTTTTTTTTCTAGTGATATCAAGAATAATATTATTATGCTTTTTTTATTTTTTATTTGGGCAAGTTACCACAACACTATTATCCCGTAGTTTTTGATCAAAGATACAACTATGTTGGTGTCCCTTGTCAATTTTACATTGTATTATTTTAAATGTAACTTCCTACTCCCAAACTGTCATTTGAAGTAAAACACATAGCCAAGTATTATTCTACTCAATTTTTTTTTTTATTGTGCATTAAAAAAAGAAAACAAATAAAGTTAGATATGCTATCTGTCAATAGAACGAAAAAGTGCATTCTATGCATCCAAAAATATAGAAAATATACCAAATCAAGTCATTATTATTCAACCAAAAAATTAAATAAAAGCCTCACGCATGTGTCCTGCTTCATAATATAGGGGGTCACCAATGCCAAGAGTTGGTGAAAGCAGGGGTCCGTCATCCGGAGATAATTCCGAAAAATATCTGGATTATTCTCCTGGAGCTCCCGCAGCAAAGGCATATGACATAATTGGTCACGATTAATAAAGCAAACAATTTTTGGTCCAAGAACTCCTCCTCCTCCTGTTCCTGGACTGGACTTGGGTCAAAGCAATAACTTCAAAATCGAATAATAAATAACACGTTATCTCCTCCGATTCTGCAACATGGCTGGTTGACGAACGGCCGTTCAGAAACTAACTGAAAAGCCCAAACTGAAAAGCACAAACTGAAAAGTCGAAATCAAAAGTTCAAATCAACACTCTACCAAACTTCTACAAACACAAAATTAGCAGAAGGAGCCCAAAGGCTGGCGCTAAAGAGCTGAAAAACAATGTAGTACGTCACTACGTTTGTATTTGTTGGCCGACAATTCCTTGCCGTTTGTATGCAAGACAAGTTTGGGCCAATGCAATTCGGAAAAAAGTCCACGGTTTTGTTGGCCAACAATCCGATCATGTGTACGAGTCTTTAGTTTAGCTATTGGCTGTAAGTGACCGTGTAATGACAGTAAGGTATTGTATCGACATCTTAGTGTATGGCTGCTGCTGATATTAAATCAGCTTTTTATGATGAGCAACTTAACAACTTATGTAGGCAAAGAAATAAAATTATTGTCACCAGGTCAATATTAACAGTAGTGGGAGTTGATTGGATGCATGGATCCCTTCAGTATATGCTCTTCCCTGGCAAGGGCTAATATAAAATTAACAAGGTTTGGTTTTTATGATAAATTCTTATGTATCAACATAAGAGCTGAGTAAAGTAAAGCCTATGTATGTCGACATTTCTGCTCATGATAATGACTGAAGTTTTCATTTGCACTTCTTACGACAAGTCACTATATTGAGGAATTCACAACCCAGTACAATCTTTAGTGTGAAAATACTTGCAGTAGATCACCAATTTAATGTGAGACCAAAGTTTTCCCTAGACACAAATGTGCTAAAAGTTTCTTATTAACTGTGTTTAAAAATAATCTATAGTGAGTTATTCTATTATCTTGTGTCAAGTCACCAGCCTTTGCAAAGTATTAGCAGCCACTAGGGAAATAGGAATGTGCTCAGTACATAATTTGAGCTATAATAGCAGCATTTGCATGAACGTAATTGTAATGAGTCTTCCAGATTTTTACACTTTTGTTGTTACCATATTTGCATTGAAGTATTTTAACCACTTCAGCCTGGAAGATTTGGCTGTTCAATGACCAGGCCATTTTTTGCAATACGGCACTGCATCGCTTTAACTGACAAATGCATGGTCGTGCGATGCTGTACCCAAACAAAATTGACATCCTTTTTTTAGAGCTTTCTTTTGGTGGTATTTGATCACCTCTGCGGTTTTTATTTTTTGCTCTATGAACAAAAGAAGAGCGACAATTTAAAAAAAACACAATAAATATCTTTTACTTTTTGATATAATAAATATCCCAAATTAAAAAGAAAACAATTTTTTCCCTCAGTTTAGGCCTGATATGCATTCTTCTACATATTTTTGGTAAAAAAATTGCAATAAGCGTATATTGATTGGTTTGCATAAAAGTTATAGCGTCTACAAAATAGGGGATAGATTTATAGCATTTATATTATTTTTTTGTTTTACTAGTAATGATCTGCGATTTTTTTCGGGACTGCGATATTGCAGCAGACAAATTGGACACTTTTGACACATTTTTGAGACCATTGACAATTATACAGCCATCAGTGCTATAAAATTGCACTGATTACTGTATAATATGCCACTGGCAGGGAAGAAGTTAACACTAGGGCTCAATCAATGGGTTAACCGTGTTCCCTAGGTGTGTTCTAACTCTAGGGGGATGGGACTGAATAGGGGAGGAGAGAGATCAGTGTTCATACTTAGTATGAACACATGATTTGCCTCCTCTTACCTGAGAGAACCGAGATTTGTGTGTTTACACACACCGATCCCGGTTCTCGCTCTGTCACAAGTGATTGCAAGTGTCCGTTGGTCATCGTGCCCACTGGCACTCGCATCAGCTCCGTGCACACACTGCAGGCGCGTGCCTCTTACAGCGTCTTAAAGGGCCGATGTACAGTTACATCGGCTTGCCCAGGGGAGCCATTCTGCCACAGTATAACTGTGGCGGGTGGGCGGGAACAGGTTAAATAGATTCTACAAAATCTCCCTCTAGTGGCTATCTGTATGTTATTCAGTACCATTTCCAGTCATCTAAAATAAACAGGATAATCTACTTAAGGGTTTACAAGTTTTTAGTGAACCAAAGGAGACTGATTGGCTTTTAGAGAGGAAAACATTAAGAAAGATATATATTATATACTTTTACCTGTATATTAGCAATAATTTGTCTACTATTGCCCCCTTCTCAGAGGAATTCTAGTGACTACTATTGAGGAAGCCGCTGGGTAAATCTGATTTGCCCCTTCTTTTATTGGGCAACTTTAATGCCGCGTACACACGTACGGACTTTTGCCGGCGGACCTAAGTCCAGCGAACAATCCGCTGGACTTTCCCGCTAGGTACGCCGGACTAAAAAGCGAACGGACTTGACCACACACGATCACGCAAAAAGTCCGGCGGTTCACGCGATGACGTACGCACGTACGACGGGACTAGAAAAAGGAAGCTCGAGATCCCAAACGACACCCTTTGGGCCCCGTCAGCTAATCTCGTGTATATCGCGTGTTAGTTGACGTTTGGTTAGAGACGATTCGCGCTTCTCAGACTTCTGCTTAATTCGTTCGCTTCTGCCGTTCAGTTTGTGCTTGTGAGGTTTGTATCTGGCTTTCAGTGCGTGTGGATCAGTTCCTACCTGTTCTCAGGCCGTTCTGGTCCGCTCGTTCCTGTTTTTCAGGTCGTTCTTCATAGGCCTTGCTGTTCTTCAGTGCGTTCTGTTAAGTTGTTTGTTTGATCAGCCGACCGTTTTGAAGCCATGGAGTGTGGACGTACTCGGGAACGAGTTCGTGCTGTGCAGGGGCTCGGTGTTGCGGTTAACACCTTGGCACGAGCCCGGTCCATGAACAGGGTGAGGAGGAGTTCATGGACCAAGAATTGGTTGCGCCAGCGTGACCAATTCTCGCATATGCCTTTGCTCCGTGAGATCCGTGAGAATAATCCTGATGATTTCAGGAATTATCTCCGGATGACGGACCCCATTTTTCACCGTCTGTTGGCTTCGCTGTCCCCTTATATTAGCAGGCAGAATACCTGCATGCGGCAAGCCATCAGTGCGGAGCAGAGGCTAGTCGCCACGTTGCGTTACTTGGCGACGGGGAGAAGCTTGCAGGACCTCAAGTTCACGACAGGCATCTCCCCCCAGGCTCTGGGGCTCATTATTCCAGAGACCTGTTCTGCCATTATCCACGTCCTGCAGGAGGAATACATTAAGGTAAGTCTTCTCTTTTAAAATTACCTATGTCTTGTATGTTTGTTAATGTAGTGCATCAATGTCATCATTAGCTAATTACCATGATAGGACTATTCTATGAATGTCGCCTATTCCTTTTTTTTTTGGATTTTGTTTTTTTGTCTAGTATTTTATGTTTGACTTATCGAAATAGTTTTAAGAATGTATTATTTAGTGGGTCACATGCATATTTGCTTGCACCAACCTCCCCAGCATGGAAGCTTGGCCCCCTAAACACCCCTAGCCTAGTCACTTTCTTTGGTTAAAAATGTATATTACCAGCTCCATTGTACAGCTTTACTCACCCCCCCTTTCACCCCCCTTGACCCTCATTTTTAAATTGATTGCATGTGTTTTTGGTCAGCTTGTAATTATCCCCACCCCCCCCACACCCCCCTGATAATTAATATCATGTGTTTTTGGTCAGCTTGTAATTATCCCCACCCCCCCCACACCCCCTGATAATTAATATCATGTGTTTTTGGTCAGCTTGTAATTATCCCCACCCCCCCCACACCCCCTGATAATTAATATCATGTGTTTTTGGTCAGCTTGTAATTATCCCCACCCCCCCCACACCCCCTGATAATTAATATCATGTGTTTTTGGTCAGCTTGTAATTATCCCCACCCCCCCCACACCCCCTGATAATTAATATCATGTGTTTTTGGTCAGCTTGTAATTATCCCCACCCCCCCCACACCCCCTGATAATTAATATCATGTGTTTTTGGTCAGCTTGTAATTATCCCCACCCCCCCCACACCCCCTGATAATTAATATCATGTGTTTTTGGTCAGCTTGTAATTATCCCCACCCCCCCCACACCCCCTGATAATTAATATCATGTGTTTTTGGTCAGCTTGTAATTATCCCCACCCCCCCCACACCCCCTGATAATTAATATCATGTGTTTTTGGTCAGCTTGTAATTATCCCCACCCCCCCCACACCCCCTGATAATTAATATCATGTGTTTTTGGTCAGCTTGTAATTATCCCCACCCCCCCCACACCCCCCCTGATAATTAATATCATGTGGTTTTGGTCAGCTTGTAATTATCCCCACCCCCCCCCCCACACACACCTTTAATTAATTGCATGTGTATTGTGTGACCTTACCATTATTTACTCCCCACCCACATCCCCATTATTATCTTCTCTGGTCCATCAGAGGGGTCATCAATCAGAGATTTGTCCCTTTTATCCTTAATCTTTTGGCTTTATTTCAAGGATTTACAAAATAAATACATATGTTCTTCCAAATTGTTTTTTAATTTGTTGCATTTAGTTTGGTGTTTTGGCTGGTTTATAATTTCAATTGTATCTTTCTGTTTGACTTCACAGTGTCCCTCCACGCCACAGGAATGGCAGACTGTGGCTTCCCAGTTTGCTGCCCGTTGGGACTTTCCCAACTGCGGAGGGGCGATTGACGGCAAACACGTGCGAATTGTGCCCCCACCCCATTCGGGGTCATACTATTGGAATTATAAGGGGTTCCATAGTATCGTGTTGATGGCGGTGGTGTCGGCACACTATGAATTTCTGTATGTGGATGTGGGGAAAAACGGCCGGATGTCGGACGGAGGAGTCTTCAACCACACGGAGTTCGGTCATCGTCTCCAAACTGGTGGGCTGGAGCTGCCACCAGATGAAGATAATGTGGAGGGACTCCCGTTCGTCTTCATTGCCGACGAGGCGTTCGGTCTGGGTGACCATCTGATGAGGCCATTTCCCCAACGATCCCTCACCCCTGAGAGGAGGATTTTTAATTATCGGTTGGCCAGAGCAAGAAGGGTGGTGGAAAATGCCTTTGGTATTATGGCCAACCGTTTCAGATTGCTCCTTACATCGCTACATCTGGCAGAGTACAAACTCAATACTATTATTCTTGCATGCTGTGTCATGCACAATTATTTACGGAAACATTCAGGAACATACTCCTTACCAATTGGCCCTGAGGCCGGAGTGGAAGGCAACATGACAGGGCTGGATAATCGCCCTCTTGGTTCCGCACCACAATCAGCCCAGCAAGTGCGGGACCTTTATTTACAGTATTTTAATGGTAGGGGGGCCATTGAAATGGCAGCAGACCCTTAAACCATCTTTTTCATTTACAATGAATAAATACAGTTATTTATGTTTGAAATATTGGTCGTTTCGTATTGTTTGGCTTTTAATTTGGCCTGTTTTATATGTTGTCCTAGTGCACATCTTAATAGTGGCAAACTTGTTTAGCGTTTAGTAAATAAGCCCCTTTGTCAATGAATGTTTTTGTCAAACTGGTAGTATTTAAAAAGAAGAAGCCACACATTTTTGAATTTGTGCAAACATTATTTTTTTTATTATAGTGCACATCCAAAACTTTTTTTTTTTTTTTTTTTTTTTGGTTGTTTTGGTATTTTTGGTTTTTTTATTTTTTTTTTTTTTTTTTTGGAACATGAATTTTTTTTTTTTTTTTTTATGTTATCTTTTTGACATTTTTTTGGTGTTTTTCTCACAACATATTGTTTTATTTTTTGGGATTGATTTTTTAAAACAAACATAAAAACATGTTTAAAATTGTTTAAAAATTTTGGCTTAGCATTTGAAATTATTTACACAATGTAAAAGTCCAGAACTTACAAAGTTCAACAGGTAACCCATGAACAGAAGAAGCCAAATTTTGAATATGCACACTAATTTAACTGGAAAATGGGTAATGTCAACATGTGCTATGTTCCATCATGGGGAATCAATGGACCTGTTTTGTGTGTGAAACCCCTTCCCTCTCACCTACTAGCATTAGGGGTTGCAAACACAAAATGCGTCCATTGAGATCCCCTGATGGCACATAGCACATGTTGACATACCGTGTGCATATTTAAAATTTGGCCTCTAAAATTAGTTAAACAGCGCTTCAAAAGGGGAATGAAGGACATGATTGATGTTAAGAAATGTAAAAGGGGTCTTTAGATTCTCCCCAAAACATCAATCATGTCCTTCATTCCCTGCTGCATGGTGGCCATCTCCTTCTGCATGTTTTCCAGCTGCAGATTCCAGGCCATGATCTGCCCAATAAGCCTGTGGGCACTGTCAGTGGTAAATGGCTCCGCAGCTTGTCGTTCCACAAACAGATCAGCATCACCTAAAAGTTGGGTAGAGAAAACACAAGAAAAAAAGTGTCAAAAACATGCAGACCTTAATTTATTAGCTCAATCTGTGTTCTGAGACACTCACTTGGTGGGGTGCAGATTTGATCGACTTCAACGACCTGTTCCGCCACATCCACGCGTGGGCTTGGGCTAACTGCCCAATTAGTCTGGTGAGGCCGGGAGGTCCTCGTAGGTTCGGACTGACGTCTGAGTCTTTTGCCCCCTATGGTAATGGAACACAAAAAGGTACACTTTTGAATCACACTGATATTTGAGTGCCAAAATAGGATTAGTAAACATTGTTTAAAAGTCTTGCCAATTATTAGCAGTTTGTTAGAAGATCCTACTTGAAGACAGAATTGAAATGTCTATCTAATGAAACTCCAATACTTAAAGCGCCCTTCAACCCTAAATTTGAACTTCCGCTCATTGGATCCCTGCACCCCTGTGGTGTCTTATTTTGAACGTTTTAGGGGGGATGGGTTGCAGATACCTGTGTAAGGCAGGTATTTGCACACACATCCGGCCCTAGACTCCCACAGAAGTATACGCCACATCCCGTCCCACCGTGCTGTCTGCTGGGACACACAGGGGTCCCCGAGCTTGCGCGGACCAGTCCTATTGCATTGCGCAACTGGCGCATGCCCAATAGTGACCCGGGAAGTGAAGCCGCAAACATTAATTTCATGATTGCAAGATCAGAGATTGTAGCTGCACCATCCAAGGGACAGGTGAGTGTACTTCTTTGAAAAGTCACCACCTACAGTATTTAGAGATGATGAGCATTTTTTGGGAATTGTGAGCATGAGACCCTGCTTAACATATTTATCCCCCCCCCCCCAAAACAGCCTCTGGAGTCCCTGTGTAAGTTACCCCTAAAACCCTTACTACAGCAGTAATTGTATAGATAGTGACAATAATAAACAACCTTACAACTCCAACAACCCAAAGCCAGGTAAACTCAATAAACGTTATGAAGACAAACGGAACTTTCATCAAATATGCGCAAGTTTCAGGTACGAATGGTAATAACATCTGCGCAAGTTTCACGAACGAATGGTAATTACATCTGCGCAAGTTTCACGGACGAATGGTAATTACATCTGCGCAAGTTTCACGGACGAATGGTAATTACATCTGCGCAAGTTTCAGGTACGAATGGTAATAACATCTGCGCAAGTTTCACGGACGAATGGTAATTACATCTGCGCAAGTTTCAGGTACGAATGGTAATAACATCTGCGCAAGTTTCACGGACGAATGGTAATTACATCTGCGCAAGTTTCAGGTACGAATGGTAATAACATCTGCGCAAGTTTCACGGACGAATGGTAATTACATCTGCGCAAGTTTCAGGTACGAATGGTAATTACATCTGCGCAAGTTTCACGAACGAATGGTAATTACATCTGCGCAAGATTAGACATATCAAGTATAACCATAGTAGCGCACGTGCTTGACTTACTTTTTTTGATGGCTTTTCGAATTCTCCTGTATTGATCGTGCTCCCTGGATTTGATGTCGGACCATCGTTTGCGCAGTTGATCCTTGCCCCTTCGTACGCCGAATTTCTGCTCCAGGGTGCTGACGATTGTAGTGAGAATCTTGTCCTTGCGCAAGTTGGGTCGAGGGTACGGGCCATTTTCCCCGTCGTAATCTTCCCTTTGGAGGATGTCCACCATCTCCACCATCTCTTCAAAGGCCATATTGGTGGCCTTATATCTGCTGCTGGATGCAGATGTGTTGGCTTCTTGGCTTTCCTCCGCGCTACTGGCTGAGAATGTGTCCGCCATATTCATGAATTAATTCACCAACAATGCAACGAGGGGAAGCGGGGCGGGGAATACTCGTCATGAGGAACGTCATGGGCGGGCGACGCGGAGGACGCAGGCGGACTTCGACGCGTGCGCAGTGTATATAAGGCTGTTTGAGGGGCCCACGTGTTCCCGAACGGAAGTAGCGAGCGCTCTGTACGAAGGTAAGTGTTTTCTAGGATGCATTACTGTGTTTTTTTTTTTGGGTTTTGGGCCAGCATTTTTTAAGGATATGTGTGTGTTGCTGCCTGTGTGTAGGGGTTGCTGCCTGTGTGTAGGGGTTGCTGCCTGTGTGTAGGGGTTGCTGCCTGTGTGTAGGGGTTGCTGCCTGTGTGTAGGGGTTGCTGCCTGTGTGTAGGGGTTGCTGCCTGTGTGTAGGGGTTGCTGCCTGTGTGGATGTGTTGCTGCCTGTGTGTAGGGGTTGCTGCCTGTGTGTAGGGGTTGCTGCCTGTGTGGATGTGTTGCTGCCTGTGTGTGGGTGTGTTGTGTAATGTTTGTTAAGAAAAACTGGTTGTGCGTTTTAAGTAACATTTGTGTTTTTGGTCTTTTGTATTGCCATTACTAACAAAACAGAAACAAACATGTCATCACCCCAGTTGAATCCATTCAAGGACCAGCAGTTCATGTCCGAATTCATTGCCCTGTACAGAAAAAATACCAACCTGTGGCAGCTCAAGAACCCTTTGTATGGCAATAGGGATGTCCGGAAGGCAACACTGGGGCCACTTGTGGCTTTTGTGAAGACTAAAGTCCCCAACGCAAACACCAAGTTTGTGGAAGCCAGAATTGCAAGTTTAAGGCACATGTACAAGCGGGAGCGCAAGAAGATTGAGGAATCAGTCAGATCAGGAGCAGCAGCAGAGAATGTTTATGTACCCAAGCTGTGGTAATACAACCAACTGACTTTTATAGGTGACCAGATGGAACCCAGGGAATCACTGTCGACTCTTCCCTCCACCCTTCCCTCCACTCTTCCCTCCACTCTTCCCTCCACCCCAGCTGAGGCTTCCACGGAAGGAGAAGACCCCTCCACCTTGGAGCAGGCTGATGCGCCCAGCTGGAGCCAGGTATATATTTAGTAGCCTAAATTGTGATTGTGTGAATATTAATGCTGTCAACGTTAAAATGTGAAACAATTAACACCCTGAACTCAGAATTGTGAAAAAAACTGACAAAAATTATGCACACTTCTAAAAAGTGTTGGTGCAACATATCGATACATATATAGTGTATACATACATCCAGTAGTGGCAAAAAAAGCGTTAGACAACATTGGTGATCTGCTTGGAAAATGCAGGGGTCCAAATGATAGCCTTTTGGATCTTTTGGAAAATTTAGATGCTCGTTCCTAAGTTTACAATTGGATGATTGAGTAGGCCAGAAACCACAAAACAGGTGTTTGATTTTTGTTTTTATTTGCACACAGGATGAGCTGACCCAGGATGATGCCGGGACAAGTGGTATGGAGGAGGAGGAGGACATGCCCAGCGAGAGCCAGGAGGTGGCTGGGCCCAGCACGAGCCAGAGTGACAGCCAGACCCAATTAAGAAGTCTACCTCGACCCCTGCCCTTACCCCCAAGAAGGCCCAGGAGGATGACCATTGTGGAGGAGGAATCACTGGAACTGATTCGGAAGGCGAGTGCGATTCTCGACAAACCCCCCCTTCCAGAAGAGGGCTATGCCAGCTACGTGTCCAGCAGGTTGCTGGAAATGGAGAGGGGCCAACGGCACCTGTGTGAGGGCCTAATTTCTGAGGCAATTAGGGGGGGTTTGAGGGGTGAATTACGAGAATCCACCCGCCTGACCCATGAAGGCCCGACACCAACTTCTCCTCCTCCTCCTCCTCGTCTTCCTTCTCCTCCTCCTCCTCCTCCTCCTCCTCCTACTCCTCCTCCTACCACAAGTCAGCCTCCAAGGAAGCGTGCAGGGAAGACTGCAGGGAAGAGTGCAGGGAAGCGTGGTGCGAAGAGTCGGAAGTGATTGCCTGGCTTCAGTCTGGTCTCACAGAAGACACAGGCTGTTGTAGTGCCACAGCTTGGGGACATAGATGTCATCTGCTGCTGTTCCTGGTCTGTCTGATTCCTGGTCAATCTTCTTGTGCTCCCTATATTGTATGAAATGTGCCCAAGCTTAATTTTTGGCTTCACAAACTTGGTGTCTGCCGTTGGGGCAAAAAGTCTTCACAAAATCTACAAGTGGCTCCAGTGTTGCCTTCCTATTTTGTTTTGCCTTGTTTGTTTTAACCAGAATAAATGGTCATTTAATTTTCATCAAATAATGATATACGTGCTTGTTATTCAAAAACATAGTTTCTTTAGGAGTAGGCAGGTACATGTCTAAACATTCATTTGACAATACAAGTGTAAAGTGCAAGTTCAATGGAACTGCAAGTGCAGTCGCTGGAAAGGTGAGGTTTAAGATCGGAATTAAGGGCAAGCTCTGCTGACTCCACAATTGTATCATGTGTAATAACTAATCCTTTTGATAACCAACAAATAATAAAAAATATCTATATAGAGATATATGTACATATATAATATATAGATATATATATATATATATATATAATTTTATTTTTATACACGTATAGATCTATATATCTATATATATTTATATATATATATATATATATATGTAGATATCGATATATATTTTTTTGCGCTTATTGAGAAATATAGATATATTTTTCATTTGGTGATTTGGATATCTATATCTATATCTATATATATATATATATATATATATATATATATATATATATATATATATATATATATATAATATATATATATATATATATATATATATATATATATATATATATATATATATATATATACAAATATATAACTTCACTAAAGAATGCTGAAGAAAAAACGTTCGGGAGTACTCTGCGTGAATATACAAGCAGCAAGGCAAAATCATTCTTCAAGTACGATACCATACAAATCCCGCTGTCAGAAAAAAAAAAAAAAAAAATTTCAACAGCGTGACGATTGTGCGAGCTTCAAAACGAAGGCTAGTTTTACCAGACCGAGCGAGTCCGTGACATAATAGCTACTGAGCATGCGTCCTTTTTGGTACGCCGGACCATACTACACACGACCGGATTATCCGCTGGACTGCCAAGTCCAGCGGATAATTTGAGAACAAAACCTGAAACTTTAGTCCGCCGTACTTTGGCCAAAAAAAGTCCGCCGGCGCCTACACACGAGGGGATTATCCGCTGGACTTCGGTCCAGCGGATAATCCCGCGGGATAGTCCCTTCGTGTGTACGCGGCATTACTGTTACCTGAACCCATTGTTAGACAAACATTCCACCACCCCTGAAACATTAATAATTAGGGACACCATATTGTCCAGAGGTGGGATTGATTGACATATGGAGGTATCTGTATCTGAAGGAGGTTTTCCCAAAACCCATTTATTGTTTTCCAGAACTGATTTGTGTACATGGATCTTTCACTGTGATACTTTTAGTATATAGAGCATACAGACAAAACCTGTGCGCTGCCAAAAAAATATATTAACAAAACTAGTGTTGATTAACCAGGTACGGCAATCACTAACTGTTGATTCCTCATATGAAATGCCAAATAAAAGTGAATCATGTGATGCGCTGCTGTAATAATATCAATGTGCCATATACATGGACAACTTTGTGTAAAAAAAAAATAAAAAAATGCGTTTTAACCACTTCCCGCCCACCGGCCGTCATATAACGTCCTTGAATTTGTGTGGGGATATCTGAATGATGCCTGCAGCTACAGGCATCATTCAGATATTAGCTTTTTCAGTCGGCGATTCCCTTCACCGTAAGAATGATCATGACGGCTGTTCCACTGCTTGATCGTTCTTACGGGAGGCGAGAGGGGACATCCCCCCTCCCGCCGCCCTCCGGTGCTTCTAACGACTCACTGCTACGATCAAAGCCAGGATCGTTTTTTTTTATTTATTTATTTCAGGCTTTCCAGCCTACAGGTGAGATGTGGGGTCTTATTGACCCCACATCTCACTGTAAAGAGGACATGTCATGCCATATTCCTATTACAAGGGATGTTTACATTCCTTGTAATAGGAATAAAAGTGATCCAAAAATTTTTTGGGGGGAAAAGGTGTCAAACTAAAATAAATAAAGTAATATGAACAATAAAAAAATGTTTTTTTTTTTTAAAAGCGCCCCTGTACCTGTGTGCTCGCATGCAGAAGCGAACGCATACGTAAGTCCCGCCCACATATGAAAACAGTGTTCAGACCATACATGTGAGGTATTGCTGCGAACGTTAGAGCGAGAACAATACATTTTGTCCCTAGACCTCCTCTGTAACTCAAAACATGTAACCAGTAAAAAAATATAAAGCATCGCCTATGGGGATTTTTAAGTAACAAAGTTTGGCGCCATTTCACGAGTGTGTGCAATTTTGAAGGGTGACATATTAGGTATCTATTTACTTGGCGTAACTTCATCTTTCACATTATGCAAAAACATTGGGCTAACTTTACTGTTTTGTTTTTGTAAAGCACAAAACAGTTTTTTTTTGTTTTTTTTTAAATGCATTCCAAAAATTGCTGCACAAGTACCGTGCGAGATAAAAAGTTGCAACGACTGCCATTGTATTTTCTAGGGTCTTTGCTAAAAAAAACATTTATAATGTTTTGGGGTTCTATGTAATTTTCTAGTGAATAAATTATGATTTTTACATGTAGGGGAGAAATGTCAGAATTGGCCTGGGTGCTCCAGAATGCCTGATGGTGCTCCCTGCATGTTGGGCCTCTGTATGTGGCCAGGCTGTGTTAAAGTCTCACACATGTGGTATCGCCGTACTCAGGAGTAATAGCAGAATGTGTTTTGGGGTATAATTTGTGGTATGCATATGCTGTGTGTGAGAAATAACCTGCAAATATGAAAATTTTGTGAAAAAAAAAAAGAAAAAAAATCTTGATTTTGCAAAGAATTGTGGGAAAAAATTCCAACTTCAAAAAACTCACCATGCCTCTTTCTAAATACCTTGGAATGTCTTCTTTACAGAAAGGGGTCATTTTCTGCAGCCTGGCAGGCTGCAGGAAAAGAGGGGGGAATGAGAGAACGCCCCCCCTCCTGAACCGTACCAGGCCACAACATGCCCTCAACATTGGGAGGATGCTTTGGGGGTCTGTGACCCCTCAAAGCACTATGTCCCCATGTTCATGAGGAGAAGGGCCTCATCCCCACAACCCTGGCCGGTTGTTGTGGGGGTCTGTGGGCAGGGGGCTTATCAGAATCTGGAAGACCCCTTTAACAAGGGGACACCCAGATCCCACCCCTCCTGTTTTAAATGGTAAGGGGGTACAAAAGTACCCCTCCATTTCACAAAGAAAGTGTAAAAAATAGTTTAAAAACACACAGACACCGTTGGGAAAAGATTCCAGCGGTGGTAATCCACTCTTGCTATCCAGCGATTGGTGATCTCTTCTCCGGGGTCCAGCGATGGCTGATCTCTTCCAATGACGTCCAGCGCAGGGCATCCTGTCTCCATGGAGACACAGAGGGAATCCCGTCTTAGCAGAGGAGGACCGGGCCACTCATCACCTGACCCCGCCCCCCTCTGACGCAACACAAGGGGGAAGCTGGGCTTCCCCAGTGACATACGGGTGACCCGCCCCCTCTGATGTAACGGAAACCTGCGTTACATCAAGGGGGGCGGGGTCACCCGTACATCACTGGGGAAGCCCAGCTTTTCCCTTGCAACAGAGGGGGCGGGGTCACCCTTACATCATGGGGAAGCCTATGTGTTTTTTAACAATTTTTTACACTTTATTTGTGAAATAGTAGTGGTACCCCCTTACCATTTCAAACAGGGGGGCGGGATCTGGGGGTCCCCTTGTTAAAGGGGGCTTCCAGATTCTGATAAGCCCCCCACCCGCAGACCCCCACAACCACCGTCCAGGGTTGTGGGGATGAGGTCCTTCTCCTCATCAACATGGGGACATGGTGCTTTGAGGGGTCACAGACCCCCAAAGCATCCTCCCAATGTTGAGGGCATGCTGTGGCCTGGTACAGTTCAGGAGGGGGGCGCTCTCTCATCCCCCCTTTTTTTCTGTGGCCTGCCAGGTTGCGTGCTCAGATGGGTCTGGTATGGATTTTGAGGGGAACCCCCACGTAATTTTTTTTTTTTAATTTGACCTGGGGTTCCCCTTTAATATCCATGCCAGAACTGAAGGGCCTGGTAATTGAATTTGGGGGAAACCCCACATATATATATTTTTTTATCAATGACTTTCAATGACTGTTCTCTGTATTACAGGAACCGACAGTTCATTATAGCCGCGAGTGATTTTAAATGACTTTTTTTCCTGCAAAAACGACACTTTGTGCAGGGACAGTTCTAAGCACGGGAAACATGCGCCCCTTTACAGGCATACTATATACACCCCCCAGGTACGAAATTTAAAGGAATATTACACTTTTATTGTTTCCCTTTAAGCATTATTAAAATCACTGCTCCTGAAAAAACTTCAGTTTTTAAAGTTTTTTTTGCATTGATACATGTCCCCTGGGGCAGGACCCAGGTCCCCAAACACTTTTTATGACAATAACTTGCATATTAGCCTTTAAAATTAGGACTTTTGATTTTGAACGTTCGAGTCCCATAGACTTTAATAGGGTTCTAACGTTCACACGAACTTTAGATCTGTTCGCAGGTTCTGGTGCGAACCGAACAGGGGGTGTTCGGCTCATCCCTAATTGTCACTGAAGTTAAAAGTACAGAACTAGGGCCAGACTGAACTTGAGGCAGGAGGAGCTAACCCCCGTAGCGGTGATCCTTCAACTGCAGAACCTAAGATGCGTGTCTCTACTGCCTCTTTGCCAGCCTGGCCCTTCTCACCACTATCTAATGTTTGTCTGCACCTTTATCCCATCATTATTTTGAATGCTCCTCAAAAGATTTTATGGCTGCATAAGAGACGGGTCTCACTGAATTTGCAGTATTGTACCCCCCCCCCCCCACTGACAGCCTTAGGCTTGGTCTATACATTAAGTAAGTCTGTCACCCAGGTGCATCAGTCCTGAAAAATGGAACACATTTTTGCAGATTCTGGGATTTTGTGTTTCTGCATCTAAGTGGCTATTCCTATATTTACCATCCTGGTGATACCTGATATGCCTGCAGTGTCTCACATAGACTATGCTTGATTATATAGTGTGTGGTAGTGGACCCTTATATTACCACATACTGGGGCCCTAAGAAGACCATAATGGTCACATACTAGCAGAGCATTGGATATCATGATTGATGGTCACTTTATGTAAGCACAATTTATTGGATGTACCTGTTTGGTTCTGCCTTGATTATTGTAGTATGCTTACAGATAGTTATTTGGAGACTTATTGGGGTTGATTTAATAAAGCTGGATAGTGCAAAATCTGGTTCATTTGTGTATGGTAGCCAATCAGCTTCTGTCTTCGGCTTGTTAAATTAAGCCTTGACAAAAAAAAAATGGAAGCTGATTGGTTTGTTTGTATTTTTCACTCTGTTTTTGAAAGAGCACCATCCCTATTTACTAAGGATGAGCTGAACACCCTCCGGTTCGGTTTGCACCAGAAAATGTGAACAGGCCTTGAGGCAATTCAGTTTGCATTTTCAGCGCTATACAAGTCATTCATTCATTCAACAGGCAAAAAATTGGGACGAACGCGCAAACACTGTTAAAGTCTATGGGACACGAAGATGAAAAATCAAAAGTGCTAATTTTAAAGGCTTATATGCAAGTTATTGTCATAAAAAGTGTTTGGGGACCCAGGACCTGCCCCAGGGGACATGTATCAATGCAAAAAAAAGTTTTAAAAACTGCAGTTTTTTCAGGAGCAGTTTATTGTAGCCTCCCTGGCGGTAATCCCGAGTCTGGCTCGGGGCGGGAACTTCAGTACCAAAAGCGGTAACCCCGAGCCAGACTCGGGCTTGCATTGCAGGATACAGGGTTACTTACCTTATCCCCTGGATCCTGCGATGTCTCCCCGCTGTGTGTGCGAGCCGTCTGCTCGCTCGATTCACACAGTGCCGAGTGCCGCTGATCTCCGTTTCCTGCGACGTTACGACGCACGGGAGCTGAGATCGGCGCCAAATTCAAAAAAGTTTAAAAACACAGTACACATACAGTACTGTAATCTTACAGATTACAGTACTGTATACAAAAAATACACATCCCCTTTGTCCCTAGTGGTCTGCCCAGTGCCCTGCATGTCATTTTATATAATAAAAATATTTTTTTCTGCCTGAAAACTGGAGATTGTCCATAGCAACCAAAAAGTGTCCCTTTATGTCAAAAGTGGTTTTAGACCAGCTAGAAAACACCGATAATAAATTAGAATCACAATTTATCATCAAACACTAAATTTAATGACAGCGACTATTCTGCAACTGAGCAAATTTCAGTGTTTTTGATTTGATTACATTATTGAATCATTTTTATATACATTTTTATTATATTATAATTTATGATTTTGTGTTTCAAACTTTATCATACCCGGAATGTCTACTAGACTCTGGTTCGGACAGATTTAAGTGAGTTATTCATAAGAATTGCATGCCTACAATATAAAAAGGCCAAATTTCCATGCAAAATAATTGTACCGCTTTCAGCACAAAATTCCAGACAGAATCATACCGCCAGGGAGGTTAATAATGCTTAAAGTGAAAAAATAAAAATTAAATATTCCTTTAAATATTGTGCCTGGGGGGTGTCTATAGAATGCCTGTAAAGGGGCACAATTTTCCTATGTTTAGAACAATACCACAGCAAAATTACATTTCTAAAGGAAAAAAGTAATTTAAAACCGATTGCGGCTGTAATGAATTGTCGGGTATCGGCAATATAGATAAAACTCATTGAAAAAAACGGCATGGGTCCCCCCCCCAGTTCATTACCAGGTCTGGTATGGATTTTAAGGGGAACCCTGTGCCAAAAAAAAAGGCGTAGGGGTCCCCCCTAAAATACATACCAGACCCTTATCTGAGCACACAAGCTGGCAGGCCGCAGGAAAAGAACGGGCGACACCGTCTTCCTCTGACACCACGTGATGTCAGAGGGGAGAGGGGTCACCCGTTTTCATCACCGAGTGGCCCCGCCCTCAGCTATATAACAGCTGTCATCGAGAAGGAGCCTCCCATTTCGGCTTGTCGGGCGGCGTGAGAAGGACCTACATCGTGGGATATTTTTATTTTTTATCTTTTAATAAAGGAGTTGTCCCTAAGTTTCTCCTGTCTTTTTTACTATTTTTGACACTTTTTTTGTGAAATGGTAGGGGTACAATGTACCCATTACCAATTCACATGGGGGTGGGATCTGGGGTCCCCTTGTTAAAAGGGGGCTTCCAGATTTCGATGAGCCCCCTGCTCGCAGACCCCTACAACCACCGGGCAAGGTTTGTGGGGATGAGGCCCTTGTCCCCATCAACATGGGGACAAGGTTCTTTGGGGGGCTACTCCAAAGCACCCTCCCCATGTTGAGGGCATGTGGCCTGGTATGGTTCAGGAGGGGGGGGGGGGGCTGAAGGGCCTGGTATGGATTTTGGGAGGACCCCCACGTAATTATTTTTACATTTTTGGTTCGGGGTTCCCCTTAATATTCATACCAGACCCAAAGGGCCTGCCATTTTTTTCAATGAGTTTTATCTATATTGCCGAGACCCGACAATTCATTATAGCTGCCGCAATCAGTTTTAAATGACTTTTTTCCTTTAGAAATGTAATTTGCTGTGGTATTGTTCTAAACACAGGAAAACTGTGCCACTTTACAGGCATACTATAGACACATCCACAGGCATGATATTTAAAGAAATATTTATTTTTTCTTGTTTCACTTTAAGCATTATTAAAATCACTGCTCCCGAAAAAACTTTAGTTTAAAAACTTTTTTTTGCATTGATATATGTCCCCTGGGGCAGGACCCAGGTCCCCAAACACTTTTTATGACAATAACTTGCATATAAGCCTTTAAAATGAGCACTTTTGATTTTTGATGTTAGTGTCCCATAGACTTTAACGGTGTTTTGCGGCTTTCGAATTTGCTGCGAACACCGCATAATGTTCGTTGTTCGCCGAACGTCCAAACAAACAAAGTTTGGCCCCAACTTATGCTCAGGCCGAACTGTTCGCCTATCTCTACTATTTACATTGTTTTGTGTTTTTTACCCTCAATGGCAGGCACGCTCAACCTGTGGCCCTCCAGCTGTTGCAGAACTACAAGTCCCATGAGGCATTGCATGGCTGACAGTTACAAGCATGACTCCCATAGGCAGAGGCCTGATGGAACCTGTAGTTCCACAACAGGTGGAGGGCCGCAGGTTGAGCACCCATGCTCTATGGGATCATGTCAGCAACCAAACCAAAAGTTTATAAAAAAATCTTTCTTTTAATACAAAATTGCTAAAATACATATTCACTAAAACCACAAATAGCCATAATTGGCTTAAAGGACATTGATAAGCATATACAGATTATAGTGCTACCTCTCCAAAACTGCATATATTATGAAGCTTTGATATTCCAAAAGTCGATCACTCTACGCCATCATGTATCCAACGCATTTCTAGATTCTTTCAATTACACTCTTTCTCAGGGACATAGGATTTCACTCTGAAAAACCTTCAATAACATATTTACTATGAGAAATATATTACCACATCAAATAGAACCATTTCACTAAATCATACTTACAAACAATGCAAGATACATCTCTGCTTCTCAATACATCAGTTCATTTCATTCTCCACTTGAAACAGGGGATGATCCCATGCAAGAATCACAAGTCTCCCAGTTGGAATGTGGCTATCATATCTAAACCTTTCAGCCCGGGTTCACACCTATGCGAATTTGCAGCGGCCTAAAACACTGCGAATTCGCAGGACATTTCAAAATACATTGATTTCAATGAGGCATGTTCACATATCTCCAGTGCATGCGCACTGCGCATTGCAGAAAAACTGTGTGCGTCTTTTGGGCAGTGCAGTGCGGATCAGGTGCGAATTCTGGCCCATTATCTTCTATGGGCATGCATCTGATTCTCACCTGCCTTGCGTTGTGAACAAAAATTTGCAACTCATTGTACTACTTTTTTTTAGTGGGAAGTCCACGCCAAATAAAAAAAAAAAAAAAAAAAACGCCATGGATTCCCCCTCCAGGAGCATACCAGGCCCTTAGGTCTGGTATGGATTTTAAGGGTAACCCCCCTACGCCGAAAAAACGTTGTGGGGTCCCCCCACAATCCATACCAGACCCTTATCCAAGCACGCAGTCTGGCAGGTCAGGAAAGGGGGTGGGGACGAGCGAGCGCCCCCCCTCCTGAAGCGTACCAGGCCGCATGCCCTCAACATGGGGGATGGATGATTTGGGCAAGGGGGCGCCCTGCGGCCCCCCCACCCCAAAGCACCTTGTCCCCATGTTGATGAGGACAAGGGCCTCTTCCCAAGAACCCTGGCCATTGGTTGTTGGGGTATGCGAGCGGGGGGCTTATCAGAATCCGGGAGCCCCCTTTAATAAGGGGGCCCCCAGATCCCGGCCCCCCACCCTATGTGAATGAGTATGGGGTACGATGTACCCCTACCCATTCACCTAAGGTGTAAAAGTGTAAATAAAAAAAACACAATTTTAAAAAATATTTTATTGCACTGCTCCGTGGGTCTTCTCCGTCTTGTGGGGTCTTCTCGCCAGACTCCTCCACTCTCTTCTGCTCTTTTACCTAGCTCTTTCACGAGCGGAGGAGCCCGGCTTTCTTCTTCGTCGTCGCCGCCGTCGTCTGGGGGTCTCGTTCCGCCTTCGGGGGTCTTCCGGGGTCTTCCGGGGTCTCTTCTGTTCTTGCCGCTGTCGCCGCCTTCTGCGCCGCCGTCTTCTTCTTCTTAAGATGTTGACTCGTCGCTCTCTCTGGGCGGAATGGCAGAGACACGCGGTGTTGTGACTTATATAGGGACAAGGGGCAGGGTCACATGCTCATGTCACATGGTGACCCCGCCCACATATGATGTCACAATCACAGCATCCTCTGTGACATCATATGTGGGCGGGGTCACCATGTAACGGCAGCGGCGCAGAAGGCGGCGACAACGGCAAGAACAGAAGAGACCCCGGAAGACCCCAGAAGACCCCCGAAGGCGGAACGAGACCCCCAGACGACGGCGGCGACGATGAAGAAGAAAGCCGGGCTCCTCCGCTCGTGAAAGTGCTAGGTAAAAGAGCAGAAGAGAGCGGAGAAGTCCGGCGAGAAGACCCCCGGAGCAGTGCAATAAAATATTTTAAAAAATTGTGTTTTTTTTTTATTTACACTTTTACACCTTAGGTGAATGGGTAGGGGTACATCATACCCCATACTCATTCACATAGGGTGGGGGACCGGGATCTGGGGGCCCCCTTATTAAAGGGGGCTCCCGGATTCCGATAAGCCCCCCGCCGCAGACCCCGACAACCAACGGCTAGGGTTGTCGGGAAGAGGCCCTTCTCCTCATCAACATGGGGACAAGGTGCTTTGGGGTGGGGGGCCGCAGGGCGCCCCCGTCCCGAAAGCACCCACCCCCCATGTTGAGGGCATGCGGCCTGGTATGGTTTAGGAGGGGGGGCGCTAGCTCATCCCCACCCCCTTTCCTGACCTGCCAGGCTGCGTGCTTGGATAAGGGTCTGGTATGGATTTTGGGGGGACCCCCACGCCGTTTTTTCGGCGTAGGGGGGTTACCCTTAAAATCCATACCAGACCTAAGGGCCTGGTATGCTCCTGGAGGGGGAATCCATGCCGTTTTTTTTTTTTTTAAATTGGCATGGATTTCCCCTCAGAAGTAGTACAATGAGTTACAAATTTATGTTAGCAGCTGATTCGCACCTAAAACACGGGCAAACCGCAGAACAGCAGACGTTTCAGTGTGCAGTCACGCTGAACAAGAAATTCGCACCACACTGGTGTGAACCCAGGCTCAAGGGAAAAGAAATCTCTCTAAAGATGGATCCCATTGTAGGAAAACCAAAAAAAGAAGAAAAAATATATATACTGAATATATATGCTGTATGCCCGGGATCCTGATAGATACTTACTCTGCCCACTTTTCACTTTTGTTTACAGTGACTGCTCTTGTACTATCTTTCAAAAAGCTGTGCCTCTGGAAGCTAGGTTCCCCCTTATGTATAGGGCTTTAAATGGCCCCTTCTGGAGCTGGTGGCATCAAAATAGATGAACTCCCCCTTGCATGGGGAGTTCAATGGCGTCACCTGTGTAATCCCAGCCAAGTCAACTGCGCATGCGCACACTTCCAAAGGCATAATTTCCAGTTTTGGTGCATGCGTTCGATGTCCCATGGATGCTGTCTTTGAATTGGGTCTGCTGCTGACACTTTCAGGGCATCTTGCCCCTAGGGGCTGTTTCTCGCAATGGGCAATTGCAGAAAAAAGATGCCAGAGAGGAGCCCCTCGGCGCAGCCGTGAGGCTGCAAGTTCCTAGGCTCCAAGTGTTGGGCATGGGATGAAAAAAACCCCTAGTGGAGAAAAGGTGATTATAACAGCATTGGAAGCAGTAGTTTACATTTTGAAATAATCAACATCAGAAAACATTATTAAATATTGTTACTACCCAAAATCAACTTATCCACCTACACATATTCATCATGGTATGCCGAGCTGCACCAGATTTTGCACTTCAGTTTTAGTAAATCAACCTCATTGAGGTTATCCCATGATCCTTAAATGTGTATGCTGTATATTTGACAGCTGTATTTACATTACATAAAATATAGGAGAGCAGGATTTCTGGTGTATTTTTTTGATATACTGTATATCATATGTCTGTAATCTTCTGTGATATTATATGTAAAAAAAGTGGTTAGTTGAGTCACTAAATCAGGATTTCTCTCTGGTTGGTTTATATTTTGATAGTAACCAATAATATTAGCTTACTCAGCAAAGCAGTGCAGACAACAAACATGGTGTACAAAGTGGGGTAACCCAGACAACCAATCAGATTTCAGTTTATCATATTAAAATCAGCAAAATTGTAATTCTGATTGGACACTTTGTCTATGCACATTTCTCTATAACTTTACTAAATAAAACTGTGCATCTTTTGATAATCCCTCTTTCCTTTTTGTGTTCTTCTGCAACAACATCACCTGTTGTGCCATCTCTGTGGAGATCTAACCTTTCCCGGAGACACAATCCTTTTACAGATGATGTAATGACTTACAATAAGCCAATCATACCATTCTAGGATAATTTTCCCCTAAATAATCCTCAATAATCAGAGCTGTGTGCCGGTCTCCACCTCAGGTAGACTGCAGTGAACTCTGAACCTAAAGAATACAAGTGAAATAAGCAATTAGAGCCTCTATTATATTCAGAACACTTAAATTCTGCAGACTGTTCAGCAGACTTTAATATCTTCGAAGTGAAAATTCTGAGTAGGTCACATACTGTACTGGAATATCCAAATTAATCTTTCACAAAGATCACAGTAGAAATTCTGACAGGAACAGATAAGTGCTAATGAATGACAATTTTGCCAAGTGACTGTGATCTTTTCATTCCTGTTCTTATATATTAGTTTTAATAGGTGTTCATTTTCTGTGCGAAAGCTTCCTGCCCATTGCCCTTACAGACTGTGCAGATATGTAATGACATTCTGATAATGGTGTAACCTTTGCTGCATCCTTGATTATTGGTGTGTTATTAAAACCATGGAAGTACATACTGTTATTATTATTTTTATTTACAGTTGTGACGAGGGAAACCTTAAATGAGATTGGATCTTCCTGGTTAAAGTATACATATGCTCTGCCTGTACAGTTTTAAAGATCCTCTTTTATGGGAAAAATAAACTGATGAAGGTGTAAAGGGCAGGCACTTAGAGGAGCACATGCCTGCAGTAGGCTTTCAAACTTTCCTAACATCGCGGACATTTTCTGGCAGGCAAAGCTCTGACACCTCCAGGTAAAATTGACGCATGTCCCTAAGGTTCCCCACTTTCCTTTTGAAACATCACTATGATGGAAAAAAAAAAAACACAAAAAGTTGAATCCTGTGAATGGTATTTTAATTGGTAACTATACCCATAATCAGAGGGGAGGTGCTTCCAAATACTTGTACATACCAAAACACCACAGAGCATACAGCACTTACCAAGGCTACCAACACAATAATTTATTGGACATTCACATAATAAAAAGTATGTAGAATAGGCAAACCCCCCCCCCCCCACCACCACTATTTGGGGTGCTTTCCTTCTGTCCAAATTACCCCAGTAAACCCTATGCCTTATCTCCACCCCCCCCCCCCATCGAATCTCATCCCACTTCCTGTACCCAGAACCCACCCCCCCCATTCCTTATATAATCCCTCCCCACTAAAATCCTAACTCCTCCCTCAAGTCTATAAGGTTCGTTCTGTATGTCATCTCTCAACAATACAAAAGCCTATGCACAGTGGGATCCATAAATTACAAAGTTACTATATTGAATGTGTGTATCTAACTGCTTGGTCTCCTAGCAATGCTACTTGCTGTACCTGCTAAGTCCAGACTGCTATGCAATAATGCCACACATAAGTGTTTAAAACAGCTGATAGACTAACAAAACAGGCAGCGTCGCTAGCCAGGAAGAAAGGTAAAACAGGATGTAATGGTGAGTGTCAAAACCCACATATCAACATAAATATAATAAGCAACACATGTTAGACAAAAGGATAGTATCTACAGGTACTGTATATCCTCTCTATGCATAGCATGCTGTATATACCATACCACATTAGGTAGCTCCCGTCTCCTATGTTGGCTCCTACACAAAGCTGCTGGGTCCAGCTACCATGCAGGTGACACTTGTACTGATTTAGTACTTAGCAGCTGATTGACCTCAACCAGGTGGTGGTGCTCATAAGAGATCAGGAGTAGCCGGATAAATGTATGTGGATATCAGCCAGAGGATAACCATCTCATGTGATAACATGTATGCTGCTCAAGGCTCCTGCATGCATTCCTGTGTGGAAGATAGTCATGAACTAGCCAAGTCCAACTATAGAAAAAGAAAGTCTCTAGCTGATCCAGATATCTGGCAGATGCCCTATTCTGCCTCCTCTCCAACCCATGTAAGGGGCCAGTAACATTCAGCAGTAGTGTGTCACTCCGCTCTGTACTAGACAGTACAGTTCTCCACATATATGTTTCAGAAACCTCAAAGGTTACGTTCACTCATATCAGAAAAATAACAAATTTAGTATACACTATAAAGTTGTCTGTAACCCGCTCACCACTCCCGTCAATCCATAAGAAATGTGGACATTCAGTTAGTCCATGATAGATGAGCCATCCACTCTGTTGTGCTGTAGGCTATAAAACCTTGGTATGCTCGTGTCTTGGGCATAGTTGGAAGCCCTACTGGATCCTTGACACTGGCAAGTACACCAGTACATAAACAGACATCGGACCACGGACCACCGCTTCGATTCTCCCACTGACCGGGGCTTTGTCTGGGTGTCCCAGACAAATCCATGTGATACCATGAGTCTTCAGTGGTGTCTTGCAACATTAGTATGCAACATTTGCATGAGACAAAGGTCTTAATGCATTTTGTACCTTTAGTGCTTGCTCATAATGTCAAAAGGAGACCTTACGAGAAAGTACTAAAGTTGAAAATCTACCACTGTATTAGACACACAGAGAATGTGCTATTTCAAATGGATTTGCTGTAATGGGACCAGACAAGGTGCGAAGACCAGTGTTGTCTGCTATATTGCAGTAAGATTGCAGCTGGGTCTTGCTGAAGTGGAAGAGTATTCTATGTACTTTTGGGAACTAGCATCAGTGGATAATAGAAATGTACAAGAGACAGAAAAGGTCAGTCAAACTTCAGCACTATCAGAAAATGGCAAAGCTCTGCATGTCAGAACAGCCTGGAATTTTTCTATATCAGAAAGTTTTAAAAGCCTGCTGCATGTACATGCAAGCACCTATAAGTACTGTTCTAATATTAAGGTTCCTGAGTTTTTTTTTTTTATAGAAAGAGTAGGTGACCATGAGTCATTAACTGGAATACCAGACTCCAATTACCAAAATCATATGCATTTACTTTATTTTCCCATCAACTACTATGATCGTTTAACTATACACAATAAAAAATGACAATGTAAAATATGTTGTAAAAAGAAAACAGACTCTGAGAACCTAGGACCTGGATAAAGATTTGGGGCCTTTGTGCCCAAAACAGCATTGATTCTAATGCCCCGTACACACGGTCGGAAATTCCGACCACAATATCCGTCGTATTTTTTCCGACGGATTTTGTCCGACACTGGTGTTGCATACACACGGTCGGACAAAGTTGTAGGAAAATCCGATCATTCTGAACGTGGTGACGTTCGTTGCGTACGACGGAACTACGTAGAGGCTAGTAGCCAATAGGTTTGGTCTCCTAATTTGATCTGAGGCACTTTGTCTGTTGGAATTCTCTACACACGATCGGAAAAAGTCCGATCGGATTTTGTTGTTGGAAAATTTAAGAGCAGGATCTCAAATTCCGACGGAAAAAGTCAGATGGAGCCCACACACGGTCTGATTTTCCGACCACATGTACGGGGCATTAGACTCATGGACTCTAAGCAGAGGATTCTAATCAACTTCAAACAGCCTGATTCTGATGATGAACAGCCTGAGGCTGCTGCATTGATGTGGACTGATGAGGCTGCATTAATGGCACTTGTGAGGCTGCAGATGGGCACTGACCCTTATTTTGCTTCAAAGTTCCTTATTTAAAATTGATATTTTTTTCTTGAAACTTCCCTCTTAAAATTAATGTACGTGTTATACATCTATGCGTGTTATACACCAATAAATATGGTACATAGAGGTTAGCGGTTGAAACCAGTGAGAGCTGTGGTGGGTTGGTGCATTATCATATGTTGTGATATGAGTTACTATATGTTTTGCCACATGTTTCCCCAATGCAATGGTGTCACACTTTACTTCCAGTTTTATTGACTAATATACGAATGGAGATGAAAGTATGAGTCAATAGAACAATGATCAACAGATGTGCTCATATGCATATAAAGTCCTTAGCAATTCAATAATTACTTAACTCTATCCTATATTGGCTGATTGCTGTCTGCTACGGAATTTATCAAAGGGAGAAGACATGTTCTTGATAACTTGAGTTCTGTAAGACCCTGGAAAAGGGGTATTATTACCTCTCCAGAATCTATTTGTCAATCTATCTATCGATCTATCTTGCTCTAGCATTCTTTCTAACTAAAATTGTGGCACATTCTGTATTAGGTAAGTTGGCTGTGCAGCAAGCTTTATTTTAAAGAGAAAAAAATAAAATGATTATTACTTTTTCAAAAGGTAAACTAAGGATAGCAGGGACATTTTTGCTGGCCAAGTAATGTGCCTTCAAAGATTAATAAAAATAACTGTAACATGAAAAGAAAAAAATGGTTTAACATAGGCAAATGTTGCATTGCCAGCTGTCCTAAAGCCCTATATTAAGTTCTCTCTTTTCTGTTTAAGTTAACGTCCAAGATTTTCTTTTGTCTTTCAACGCATGGCAATTTGTGCTTCTAACTTACTCTGTCTCTGCATTTGCAAATTGATATCATGAGACAGTCTAGAAGACTTTAATAGAGGCTATGCTTTTCACAGAGAGTACATGACTGTAATTAAATCTTAATATAGGGGAATTTTCCCAGCTTATCTGTTACAAAAATACATATTGTAAATCACATATAAAATACTCGTAAATAAGTGAACAGCATAAGATGTAAATGTATCCAAGGGTCTCCAAGTGGAAAACTGACAGATAGAAAGCATATTGGAGGTTACATTATATTATATTGCATTTTTTTTTGGCAAAGATATAGAAGTGATGGAATAATATTTAAACTTTGGATAAGAAGGATCTGTTCAAACATGGGCTAGCACAGAGGTAATAATATAAGAAAGAAACAACAACCTGAATTCTTAAATAAAATCCTTTTATTAATATTATTATGGGATAAATATGGCCACTGTGTTATCCAGGGGGTTAAATATTCAAATTTAAGTCAATATAAATTAATATCAGGCCATTCTGGCCAACCATTAAAACAAATCACATGGTGTCCATCCAAATTATTGGACGACTACTCCCCCTTAAAGACAACACCATGACTGTAAACTGGAAAAGGGGAAAAAAGGGGCTGGAGGGTGGGCGTCGCTTGTCCTGTCAGACGGTCAGTGAGGATTCTGTGACTCAATTCTTTAAATAGCCTTTCTCAGCGCGGGCTTTGCTGCAGCCCAAATTAACCAATCCTCAGATAGCATCGCTGGACCAATCACCTCACTGTTGCTGCCCTTGGTAACGGCAGAAAACCAGCAGCAACCTGTGAAATACATAAAGGGGAGGGGAAAACAGACAGCATATCCCTCTGAGCCATCCCATGTGGGCCCCTGCATACTGCTCTGACCCTTCATACAATAGGGATACATCTGTACTTTATATAGAAATATGACTGATATGCTCTCAGTAATGCTTAGCTGTAATGAGTGGTTTAGGTAAAGGTAAGAGACAGCTAGCATCATTTATTATAAGAAAATAAGCATCAAATTATTACTGTGTGGGAGATGATGGGATCATCTAGGTTGTATTATATTAAAGGAAAAGGAGCTGGGGAATGGTAACACACTGTTCCACAAATGAACATGTTGTTAAGCAACAACCTCAGTATAGGATGGGGTAGTAACTTACTTTTGTGAATTTACAATCGGCTGTCAAATAGCTGGGAAGGTAAAGTGGCGAGAGTGAGCACAATTCTGTAAAAAGATTATGCTAGTAACATTTCTGGTACAGCATCCATTAAAGCTGCTCTGTAATCATTTATACTTCAGTAAATGTATGTGTTTAAATGTAAGCATTGTTAGTACCTGGCTTTGACCTGGTATTAGCATTTTGTTGTCCCGGTATAGCAGAGCTGGAATGTGAGAGGAAGAATCAGTACCAGGAGCCAATCAATTCATGTGCTGACAAAAAGCATCCTAATAGGCGGAGAAACTAGAGTGATATAAAGATGAGCTCATCTTTGTACTGCTGCTCTTTCACTGTCTGTTTAAAGAAATCAAATAGTACTGAGATGCAGCAAAAGCTGAAAAATGATGAAAAAAGTATTTTATTTAAGTAAATAGAAATTGTTTTGATACTCACTGCTTTAGCAGAGTAAATGCCATTCAACTAGGGTATACATATACTTTTCAGCATGTGGAAACACTTCAGATACATACCAAACCAAATTAAAAAATACTAAAATAGGTATCGGCCCTTATGTGGCCACTGTATCAAAATGTTTATCGGTCTTTGAGGTGGGTAATACTTATGTGTATGGGTATGTTTGATTGGACTCCAAACACTCAGACTTGAGCAGCATTGCATGGCTCAACAGTTAGTTAACAATGGCAAGAGTGAACATTGAGCATACCAAAACCCTGGTGGACGCACATTGTTAATGCTTTTTTCTATGCAGTGAAATGCAATTTACTAAGAAAATGAAACCTAAAGTCCAACTCAACTATCAGTTTAAATTGTTTGAATGTAATCGCAGTGCATCAGAAACAAAAGAAAAGTCTATTTCTAGCCAGTTTGCTATTCTGTATGTGGAAACTTGGTCTCTAAGAAATTAAATAATAATGTGGCCTGGGAGTTCACAAATTACCACCAGGTAAGTATACATCCAAATGGATATCATAAAAACAAAATTTATTTACACATGAATAAAAATACCATGTTCTCACAAAATAACA
The DNA here is from genome assembly GCA_028564925.1 of Lithobates sylvaticus. Lineage (NCBI taxonomy): Eukaryota > Metazoa > Chordata > Amphibia > Anura > Ranidae > Lithobates > Lithobates sylvaticus. The sequence goes on from CM053028.1 coordinate 466,783,425, forward strand.
TAATAACATAAATGGTTTCACAAACAGTTATCCTAATTGGTCTATGCATTTCAGGTGTGATCTGCTTCTTCAGGGCTATTCCTAGGACATCCGTATATCACATTACTTATTCTGTCTATAATCAAAAAAGATTATACAATTAACATAGATTAAAAATCACAAAATATTAGTATCATAACGTTTTTTGTTCCATTTTTTAATGCATACTCATAAAACAGGGCAAAAAACAATGGTGTCACACTGTCTAATATGGAGAGAACGAGGAGAAAAAAATAGGACACACATACATATCACTGCGCAAATTAAGGGTAAGCTAGCTATAACAATACAGGACGCAGAAAGGCTTTACAGAGAACAACACTGGGGGGGGGGGGGGGGGGGGGGGTAGAGAATGCCCAGAATGGCCAGAGGTCTCAGGTGGTTAGCTAATAATGAGTAAGAAGAGAGGCGAATCCTCAAGATGTTGCCAAAATACACTTGCAAGAGAGGGAATCAAGTAAACTATAGTTATCCTTTATCATAATTTCTTAAACACAAATGTCCATTAGTATTAAACCATTTTGGTTTTGTTCCACTACAGTATATCAGCAGAGAGGTGCTAAACACCTTAGGCTAATCATTTAGAACTGACTCTTTCAAATACATACCACCAAACAATGAAATATAATGATCATTATGAAATCCACTAGCTTTTTGGAGTAAAGTTGTAGATGAAGGAACATGTAAACTGTGAGTCATTCAGCAATCAGATTGCTTAGATGTCCTGAAGCCCAATAGATAGTTGCAGATGCACAAACGCAAAAGGCGTGCAAAATCTTGTAGTTAGGAAGCCCTACAAGAATGCCAGTGTGTGTGTGTGTGCGCACACACACACACCACATTCTTTAACCCTTTCCGACCAGCCGCCGCAGTTAGACCGTGGCAGGTTGGCTCCCCTGGGCAAGCCATTGTAGATATACGTCGGCTCGCCTTTTGACCACTAGGGGGCGTGACGCCGGAGCCGATGCGCATGCCCAGCGGTCTTGATGACTCCCGGGCACCCGCGATTGCTCCACACAGAGACAAAATGGAGATCTGTCAATGTAAACAGCCAGATCTCCGTGCTGTCAGGGGTGAGTAGAGCTATCTGTTGTTCATACTAAGTATGAAAAATTATGATAACTGTTTGTGAAACCATTTATGTTATTATGTTTTTTGTGAGAACATGGTATTTTTATTTATGTGTAAATAAATGTTGTTTTTATGATATCCATTTAGATGTATACTTACCTGGTGGTAATTTGTGAACTCCGAGGCCACATTATTATTTAATTTCTTGGAGACCAAGTTTCCATAGAAAATAGCAAACTGGCTAGTAATAGACTTTCAAACAAATTCAAACAATTTAAACTGAAAGTTGAGTTTTACTTTAGGTTTCAATTTTTTTTTGTAAATTGCATTTCACTGCATAGAAAAAGCATTAACAATGTGCATCCACCAGGGTTTGGTTATGCTCAATGTTCACTCTTACCATTAGGAACTAACTGTTGAGCCACACAATGCTGCGCAAGTCTGAGCTTTTGGAGTAAGGAAAGGGAGGGGAGGAGGGAGCTCCTCTCCTCCTGAACCATATCAGGTCACATGCTCTCAACATGGTGGAGTGTTTGGGGGCCCCTCTCCTACATAGTACCCCTACTTATTCACCCCGCAAAAAAGGTGTATTGTTAACCACCTGATTACTGGGCACTTAAACCCCCCTTGTGACCAGACCAATTTTCAGCTTTTGGCGCTGATGCACTTGGAATGACAATTGCGCGGTCATACGACACTGTACCCACATGAAATTGTTATCATTTTTTCCCCACAAATAGAGATTTCTTTTGGTGGTATTTGATTACCTCTGCATTTTTTATTTTTTGCGCAATAAACAAAAGAATAGCGACAAATTTAAAAAAAAAACAATATTTTTTACTTTTTGCTATAATAAATATCCCCAAAAAATATATAAAAAAACATTTTTTTTCCTCAGTTTAGGCCGAAACGTATTCTTCTACATATTTTTGGTAAAAAAAATCGCAATTAGCGATTATTGATTAGTTTGCGCAAAAGTTATAGCGTTTACAAAATAGGGGATAGTTTTATAGCATTTTTATTAATATTTTTTTTTTACTAGTAATGGCGGTGATCAGCGATTTTTATTGTGACTGCGACATTATGGCGGACACATCGGACATTTTTGACACATTTTTGGCACCATTGTCATTTATACAGAAATCAATGCTATTTAAATGCATTGATTCCTGTATAAATGACACTGGCAGTGAAGGGGTTAACCACTAGGGGGCGGGGAGGGGTTAATTATGTTCCCTGGGAGTGTTTCTTACTGTGGGGGAGGGGACTCACAAGGGGAGGAGACCGATCGTGTTTCTCTGTACAGAGAACACACCATCGGCTCCTCTCCTCTGACAGGACCGTTGATCTGTGTGTTTACACACACAGATCCACGGTCCCGCTGTGTTACCGGGCAATCGCGGGTGCCCAGCGGACATCGCAGCCGCTGGGCACGCGCATCGGGTGCCCAGTGACACGGCGAGAGCGCGCGCGCGCTCCCGGCGGCGCGCGCACGCTCCCTGGAGTGCACAGAAGGGGAGGACGTCATCTGACGTACTCCCGGCACAACAGATCCGCGCTGTAGCCGTCATTTGGCTATGGCGCAGATCTCAGGCAGTTAAAAAGACAATAGACAGTTTTTGACAAGTCCTTTATTTAAAAAAAAAAAAAAATGTCCCTTGGTGTAGATACATCGCAAATCATGATGCCCGACACCACTGCCGACCCAAAAAAATTAAAAAAATTGGTCTGCTTGTGCCTAAGGCTCCCGCCGCCTGCCACCTCTGCTGTATGACAGTTCTTACAAAACTAAGGGGCGGGGTCTAATGTCTAAACTGTCTAATGTCTTTTTTTACACTACATCACTCCTTAACAACCAGTACATATTCCACAAATACCGCATGCCTGGAGCACTTCTTAATTTCCCCATCCATTTAACTATTTATTTCCTTCTGTGGAATTTAACCCTCTTCATATGGTATTTACCAAGCATTTCCAGTGTTTTTTGGTAAATACCGCAAAAACAGTCTAGTGAATTGACAGTTTCAGGATCGCATGCAATATTTAGGCAAAATGTGTCCTGACACCTAAATATCTCATGCAAGTTCATTCTGTGAATGGAGCCCAGTATCTCTAAAGCTGTAACTTTCCCATATGAGTCCTTCAGAACAAAATCACAGCAAGTTGGATCTTATGGACCATGAAAAACAGGTAGTATCATTTTGATGAAGCTGCTACTTCCCATGTTGGTAGTGAGCATTCCAGTGATAGTACTACCATTGTATCCATGTGAGTGTACAATACAGAAATTGTACACTTTAGGAAATTATGGTGATTAGGTATGCCTTATTGAAACCAAGAGCACATCATTAAGGCTAGTACACACAGGCCGAATCTCAGGCAACATTGGCTGGTTCAATAAAAATCAGCCAACATTCGGCCCATGTGTATGGCAGCCAGTATGAAAGAAGTTTGCAGTTTGGCTGGCTTCTGTAGGACGAGCATGCTGGAAAACCAGCAGTTGACCGGCTTCCGCTCAGCGCTCTCAACCAATTGCTGAGAGCGCTGATGGGAGTGTTCTGGCGGGGGGCCATCCCCCTGTCAGAACACAAACAAACAGCAGGGGAGATTGCTGCACTAACGTTGGATCATTAGTACAGTGGCTCTGACTGGAACCCGCTGGGTTGAATGAAAGAAAACTAGTGGTGTGTACAAGGCTGAATTGTCCTAATACCTGTGGGGTTAGCTAGTATTGCACTCAATGCACCACTGGCAACTTGGCCTTAAGAGCCTTTAGCTGGTAAATAAGGAGATGGATCGATTACAAATTTCTGTTTCCTGCTTAGACATAATTAATGACTTGTGAGGAGGTAAGGAGAAGAAGAGAAATGAGAAGGACACCCTTAATGTTGGTTGGTATGAGGCTGAAAATATATACTGTAGCAGATGAGTTACTGAGTACCACCTTCATATTCATATTTACTGTTTCTGTACATTGTTACTGCAGTCGATGACAGAAAGTTTTTGGGTGGAATTGGACTGGCCACTGTGACCAACAGGAAATGGTAATGAGGATTGTTTCTAGTGTTTTGGGCAGAAGGAGAAAGAAATGGGAAATTTTGGTGCAAGTAGTCTATGTGCTCCACAGAACCATATGGTAGATCCTGAATCCTGATATGAAAACTCAAAATTAATGTGCAGCCTATGTTGGTTTCTTTTAAAATGACCGATACATTTTTTCTGCTTTACACTGAAGCCTATAGTTACATTATTTACATAGTTAGTCAGGTTGAAAAAAGACACAAGTCCATCCAGTTCAACCACAAAAAAAAAAAAAAAAAATATCATACAATCCCATATACCCGATTCTATACTCAGAGTTGATCCAGGGGAAGTGAAAAACCCCAGCAGAGCATGATCCAATTTGCTAAAGCAGGGGAAAAAATTCCTTCCTGATCCCCAAGAGGCAATCGGACTTTCCCCAGATCAATTTTACCTATAAATGTTAGTACCCGGGTTATATTATGTACATTTAGGAAATAATCCAGGTCTTTCTTAAAGCAATCTACTGAGCTGGCCAGAACCACCTCTGCAGGGAGTCTATTCCACACTTTCACAGCTCTTACTGTGAAGAAACCTTTCCGTATTTGGAGATGAAATCTCTTTTCCACTAGACGTATAGAGTGTCCCCTTGTCCTCTTTGTTGACTGCAAAGTGAATTACTCAACACCAAGTTCACTTTATGAACCCCTTATATATTTGTACATGTTGATCATATCCCCCCTTAATCTCCTCTTATCAAGAGTGAATAAATTCAGTTCCTCTAATCTTTCCTCATAGCTGAGCTCCTCCATGCCTCTTATCAGTTTGGTTGCCCTTCTCTGCACTTTCTCCAGTTCCCCAATATCCTTTTTGAGAACTGGTGCCCAAAACTTAACTGCATATTCCAGATGAGGTCTTACTAATGATTTGAACAGGAGAAAAATTATATCTCTCTTTCTGGAGTCCATACCTCTCTTAATGCAATAAAGGACTTTGCTCGCTTTGGAAACCGCAGCTTGGCATTGCATGCTATTATTGAGCTTATGATCCACCAAAACCCTGAGATCCTTCTCCACTATGGATCCCCCCAGTTGTACTCCTCCTAGTATGTATGATGCATGCATATTCTTAGCCCCCAAGTGCATAACATTACATTTATCAACATTAAACCTCATCTGCCACATAGTCGCCCAATTAGACAGAGCATTGAGGTCGGCTTGTAAATTGGAGACCTCCTGTAAGGACGTTATTCCACTGCATAGCTTGGTGTCATCTGAAAAGACAGAAATGTTACTTTTGATCCCAGACCCAATATCATTTATAAAGATATTAAAAAGTAAGGGTCCCAGCACTGAACCTTGGGGTACACCACTGATAACCTTAGACCAGTCAGAGTAAGAATCTTTTTTTTTCTCCTCCCCCTCCTTGTTTGTTTTTGTGTTTTGTTTTCTGTTAAGGTGAAGTTAAAGGGATGGGTGGATACCAGATTAGCTTGGTTGATAATTAGGGGTAAAATTTAAGGGAAAAATTCTGATTTCTGAGAATATAAAGGAAGTAATATGAGGATACCTAGGGGAAATGAACTACAACAGAATTGGATGAATAAACTGGTGGAGGAAATGAAATCACACCCTAAGTCTGTATACATTTCTGTTATTAAGTTATGTTTAATCCTTGTATTTACCCTTCCGAGCATAACTATGTATTAATGTTTTTTTGTATTATATGTGGAAAAAATAGAATAAAGAGTGAAATCATAAAAAAAAAAAAAATGAATCATTAACCGCTACTTTCTGAATTCTGTCTTTTAGCCAGTTTTCTATCCATTTACAAACTGATATTTTCAAACCTGTAGACTTTACCTTACACATGAGCCGTGTGTGCAGAACTGTATCGAACGCTTTTGCAAAATCCAAGTATACCACGTCCACCGCCACCCCTCTGTCCAAGGTTTTACTTACCTCCTCATAAAAAGAAAACAGGTTTGTCTGACAACTTCTGTCTTTCGTGAATCCATGCTTTCTGTTGCTTAAAATATTTTTTTCCTGCAAGAACTCATCTATGTGGTCTTTTATTAATCTCGCCAGTAACTTCCCAACTATAGAAGTTAAACTAACAGGTCTATAGTTACTTGGTAAAGACTTTGTTCCCTTTTTAAATATAGGCACCACATTGGCCCTGCGCCAATCCAGTGGTACTATTCCTGTCATTAATGAGTCCCTAAAAATTAGATACAATGGCTTTGAAATTACAGAGCTCAATTCTTTTAGGATCCGTGGGTGGATGTCATCAGGTCCAGGTGCTTTATCCACCTTTATTCTGTCTAAATATTTCTGGACCATATCACTTTTGAGCCATTGTGAACCATTCGGGGCTGTGTCACTACCACCCCCATTATGGACATGAGCTCCCCCATGCTCCTTTGTATACACAGAGCTGAAGAAAGTATTCAATAAATTAGCCTTCTCTTTGTCCCCAGTCACCCACAGATTATTTTGTAAGGGGCCTACATGCTCAGACTTGACCTTTTTACTATTAATATATTTGAAGAATTTTTTGGGGTTTGTCCTACTATCTTTTGCAATCTGTCTTTCGTTTTGAATTTTTGCATCCTTGATTTCCTTTTTACATATTCTGTTATATTATTTGTAACATTTAAATGACACTAGTCATTTTTATATTTTTTAAAAGCTCTTTTATTATAGTTTATAGCTTTTTTAACTTTGGCCGTGAGCCACATTGGTTTTATTTTTAGCCTTTTAAACTTATTGCCCATGGGAATATACTTTGCAGTGAGTTCACAAACAGTCTTTTTGAAGAATTCCCATTTCGGTTCTGTGTCCATTGATGCCAATATTCTCTCCCAGTCTAAGTCATGGAGAGCAGCCCTCATCCTTGGAAAATTTGCTCTCTTGAAATTAAGTGTTTTTATTTTTCCTGTATGTGATTTTTGCTTACAGCTAACATCAAATGAAATCATGTTATGGTCACTGCTACCCAGGTGTTCCTTTATCTGAACATTAGTAATACGCTCTGCATGGTTTGAGATGACCAGATCCAGCAGAGCATCATTCCTAGTTGGGGCCTCAGTAAACTGGACCATAAAATTGTCCTGTAATAGGTTTATAAATGTTTACCCTTTAACTGTCCCAGCAGTACCATTACTCCAGTCAATTTCTGGGTAGTAAAAATCCCCCATTATTATCACTGTCCCAGCCCTTGCAGCCCTTTCCATCTGTGCAAGGAGCTGAGTCTCCACCTCCTCATTAACATTGGGTGGTTTATAACAAACTCCAATGATTAACTTTGAACTACGCACATCTGTATGCAGTTTCACCCATAATGCTTCAGACTCATCACACTCTCCATCCACCAGGTCCTCTTTCACATTTGCTTTGAGATCACTTCTCACATACAGACAGACCCCTCCAACTTTCCTTTTTACTCTGTCTTTCTGAAAGAATGCATAGCCAGGAATATTAATAGCCCAGTCATGTGAGGAATGAAGCCAAGTTTCAGCAATTCCGATTACATCATAGCTCTCCTGATGCACCAGAGTTTCCAACTCACCTATTTTGCTTGGCAGACTTCTGGCATTGGTGAACAAACACTTTAATGCATTAATATATTTTGACCGGTCACATACTATCTTCTTGGGTGTTCCGAGTTTGCAACTAGGACTTACCTTGGGTTTATGTGTTACCCTACCACTAATGCCCCTAATATTACCCTCTGGAATATGTTACACGCTGACTATCTCTATCTCTGGACCCCCCATCGCCTAGTTTAAAAACCCCTCTAACTTTTTGGCTATCCTTATTCCCAGCTAATCTGCACCCTCCTCATTTAGGTGCAGTCCGTCCCTTCTATAGTACCGGTTATCGACTTGAAGTCGTCCCAGTCCTCCAGGAACCCAAACCCCTCCTTACTGCACCAGCTCTTCAGCCACTTGTTTACTTCCCTATGAATTATTTGTTTACAATTACTTCCATGGTCATACTTGACTTTTGCCTTAACTCCCACAGTCACTACGGAAATTTCAGTACTGGGTGGTGGACCTTTAATTTCAAGAATTACATGTATCTACACATAAAAACTATTTTTTTTATTGAATTGCCAGAATTACTAATGAAGTCAGTTTTATGATTGCCTTGGGTTCTATAGATTTCCATTATTTATTTTGGAATAGGACAAAATAATTAATGAAAACATATTTAAAAATGAACAATGTACAATTTTATGAGCTTCATGTATTTTTGTAATTAGTTTAAATATGTATGAATCATTCATGAATAATGACTCTAAATAAACCTTACTACCAGTCATGCATCCAATGAACTACACAACATATGGAATTGTACTGTAGTAATTTATTTTACATCCATTGGCACCTATTAAATTAAGAGCAATCTGCAGAATTGCGAACTATCCAGGAGCCTTTGTTACAAATCAAAGGGTAACTTAACAGATGGTATGTGTTCAGCACCTCCATGTAATCTGGATGCCCTACAATGTTCGTATATTTTCACTATCCCAAAGGATGCATAAGAATTTAAATCAAAGTCCATGTTGTATGGGATGCTTGAAATATCATATCCCAATGGGTTTTTTGCCTGTCATTTGTGGTGCAAGGAAGAAACATATGGCATTTCAGTTTTACCTATAATAGTTGCTTCACTGTACTTATAAATGCCCTTTATCATACAATGTTTGTGGAATGCCAGGAGCAGAAGTTAATATTTCCTGATAAATGATTCACTTTTTAAACTACGGTAAATTGTTGAAGGAAAATAAAGCATTACAAAGGAAAATAAAGGCATTTCTGAACATCCAATAAAGGATCTGACATCTTTAATTAATTTTTTTATGATGAGTGAGAATTAAAGACATTAAATATTTGATGATTAGTGATGGTAGGAAGGAGGAGCAAATGTTCCATATGTGTGTATACTATGAGAACAAGAAATATAAGGATATGCAAATTTGCTATGGACTTCATATGTTGGGACAAAACTGTTGAATTATTTCCTGTAGACATTGGAAAGCTAGCAATGGCTTACAGCAACACACATAAAAGAGAAAGAAAAACGATTTACAAGCAGCATTTATAATAGACTGCAGCTACTTTGTTTGGTGGATGCCTGTAGTGGACAGTTTTACTGTTGTCAAGGATTGATGTACAGTAGTTATGACATGCACCAGTATTTTTATTTTTGCCTCATGTTTTACCATTTATAGACAACACCATCATAGGCGCAAGGTTATGTTGAAGGTGAAATATGAGAAATAAAGGGCTGAGCATACAGGGATAAAGACAGGAACAGATATCAGGAGAAATAAACCTCTGCCCAGGCACTGATGGGAGTTGAGAAACAGTATTTACAGAACAAAATATTGGGAAGATTTCTGCTTTGAATTCTGTCTATGAACAAAGCAGATTATGTAGAAACCCTCATAAATAATACATTAAGGGGCATAACCTGCTTAAACTGCTGTAGAAATCACATAACCTGATTTAAACAAAATTGTGCTACTGAGGATTCAGTAGACATATGATGAAAATGTCATCACTTGCGTTATTGTTTTGATAAACATAGTTTTGTCCAAACAGCAAGATCGGATGTGGATTTTTATAAAAATAAAGCCAATTAGTCTCTAATTTGTTAATTAAAAATTAGAGGCTGACTTTGACAACAATTTGGTGAGCGCAAAGTTGCTGTTTTTGTGGCAAAATCAAGCTTAATGAAATTACTCATTCATTTGTATCAAGAAGTACAGTAGCAGGGAGAAACACTGGAATATAGAGCAGGGATATCATGCCATGTAATGAGATCAGTTAAAGTAAGAAGACACTACTGCCATAAAAAGTACTGAACTTTACCTATAATTTTACCTATAACTTTACCTATATTTATAAAACATATCTAGAGTGACTTCAGGAACATTCATATGTACAGTCTAGAGGAAAAAAGGGAAAGGGGAGAAATGATTGAAAACTTTAAATACATCAAGGGGGTGAATACTGATAAACTACCAACAGAGGTAGTGAGACAGTCAACAGTAAATTGCTTCAAAAATGCTTGGGATAAACATAGATCTATAGTCAGACAACAAGTTTAATGAGAAAAAAAACAACCCCAAAAACCAAAAAAAAAAAACCCAAAAAATAAATAAAATGGGCAGGCTCAATGGACTACTCTTTTTCTGCCATCATTTTTTTATGTTACCTGGCAAAACAACCACAACCCCCATTTATCCCTTGTTTAGTTAACACTGGTGGCATGTAACCACAACAGCTTTGGCAAGTAGGTTTTCAGACATTTCACTCCCTTTGCAGGCACTACCAGTGGCAAGGACTGGTTAAGCCGACTGAGACTTTGATTAACGTTGAAATTACAGAACTGCCTATATGAACACATAATTGCATTTAAAGTGTATATATAGTTTTGGATAGAATGGGGAAAGGTTAAAACCTCTGTCAGGTTTTACTGCTACCCTAGGCTTCGCTAGAGACAATTTTCCTCACTTTCTGTTCTTGGAAAAACCTTTTACCAAACAGGAAGTGAGGGAAAATCTGCAACAGGAATACAGACAATAAAAAGCTGATAGGGATTCTAGTCTTCCCCTACTTAAACAGCATTTTTAGGTTAGTCTCTGCTGCTGTTTGAAAGTTCTCATCTCTTCCTGTCTGGTGAGACATGAATAAGGGGAAATCTTTGTAACAGATCCGTAGATATCATTAAAACCTAACAGGGGTTCTAATTCTTCTCCACTCTATCTAAAACTAAAAAGTAACTTGGCTATAGATACACTTTAAACTTTGTGCTCCTTAGTATCAGTTCAGTATTTTTTTGTGGTGTCACATAAACATGAATATTATTCATAGGATACAAAATTACAATTTATTCAATATAGAGAATGTAGTTACTTCTCTTTAAGACATGAACTTCAAACTTAGAGAGTTCCCATAATGCCTCTGATGCAAAGGATTCCCTTCCTAAAGGCCAAATCCATGTTTCTAACCAAATTTCTTATTACAACCATTTTTAGGGTGTAGCATGAAACGTGGTCACATTTCACTGCCCCCACCCCCTCTAACTACTTCTGTTATTCTGTATTTTTTTGGTATAACTGTGTGCCAATCCGCCTAAATATCTGCATCATCCATTCACATAGATCTGTGAATGGAAGTGTCATCCGCAATTTCAGCAGATTGACTCATAGATATCAGTGGAGCAGTAATGTCATCACACAATGACTTCCTCCAGGCCCATAACCCAATGTCTTTATTTCTATATGAACCTGGGCTGGGATGTATAGTCTTTGAGAGCCATCCTATAGCGCTGATCACAGTTGCAATGCTATGAGGGCTTCAATGCATAAATAAATAAGTGCACATTATTTCTATTTTTAATATTTGTGCATTTATTAGTTGGTCTTTAGCTCTCTGCACCTAAACAATGTTTACAACTCTGCTATGGACCTATTTATTTAGCAATAACTGTGTCATCACATAAGAAGACAAAGTAATGCCTACATCATTTTTTAGGACATCCTAAAATCCTTTGGGGATTTTGTCTTGCAAAAATGATTTTATTTTTTATGCAATCCATAGACTAAAAGACAACAAAACCAACAAACAACATTTTTGTTTAATTTGAAACTAAATCTGACATTAAAATTAAGGTTCTGGTACAAAGCATTGCAAAGTTATTTACAAATTAAATAAATGCTTTTTTTTTTTTTTTTTTGCTCAGCATTTTTAATGTGACATAAGAAAACAAACAAAATTAAATAATAATAATGGAAAAGATTAAACATTAATGGTTAGAAAAACATTAATAAAAAATCAGCAGTAAAATAATAGTAAAGGGAAGAATGAGCTATTAGGGTTGATTATGGTGGATTAAGGTTTGAATTGGATCAGTTTTTATTGGAAAAACTTGCAAGTTGCATGTTGCAAAGGAATTTTCCCCAGGGCTTAGTAAATGAAGTAAAGCTCTGCTGATTTGCATCATCCAATCATATGCAAGAAAAATGCTGTTTTTTAATTTTCCTTGTGATTGGGTATTTATTTGCAGAGTAAAATTTCACATTTACTAGGGGAAATTTGAGCTTCACTTGCACAGTAAATTAACGCCATTGTGCTGGATGGTAATTTTTTTTTTAACAGTAGCTATTACAATTGTGGTATTTAAACAGCAACCCCTGGGTGTTATTTTGACACATATACTCATATACTTATTTTGACACATTTTATTGATGCATATACTCTATCGATACGAATATTAATTTATTTATTTATTGATATATACATATATTTTATTTATTTATTTACCCGGATATTAATTTATATCTAAAGGATAGACAGTGCCATTTCACTCAGACTCATCACATATCATCAATTACACCCACAGTAGATCTGAATGACAGGCTACAAAGGGAGATGTTGAGAGAGCAGAATGAATGTTAGACACAGACTTGAATCTCTGGAATGATTCCAATGAATTTATGGGGATAAAATGTACATATTTTAAATGAACAGTATGAAACAATTAGGAATTGAAACTTGAAAGTGTATATATCATTTTTGTGACTTCTGTTATGCTTAAACTTGAAATTTACCCCATTGGTGAGCCATACTTAAACTCATTTTTTAGATGGACAGTACATACTGTACATTTATTGATACAAATTAAATTTGCTTCTAGAAAACCTGTAGGCTGTTGCAGTCTTATTTTGAACACAAGCTGTCACCTATTTTGATAGTTAATGACTATACCCAGGAGCCACATTTTAGAATTGAAATGAAAATGGAATAATGAGATCATAAAGCTGAAGATAGTGATCTAACTAAGCAGTTCACAGAAAAGGGACAAAAAGATGATTTTGTATCTCGGTGTACTGGATTTGTGCATTGAGCCTATTATATTTTATACCTTGACATTTTTAAATTCCGTTGTAATTTATTCGGAGTGAACACAGTAAAGGGAAAAATCAAATTTTTAGTAATCAGGTCAACAATAGCTTTTTTCCAATGTGGCCTTGCATAATTTTGTACTGATATAATTTTAGAAACACTTTTGCATGAAGTAATGTATTTTGAAATAGGTGTACTGGTCCTGCACATAACAATAGTGCTAAACAACAAAGTGTAATCTCATTATGGAATATAAGGACGATGGGCTCTAATCCATCAAACTGCAACAGTGTCCCAAAATCACAAAATCACTTAAGGCGTGCTAAAATGATACATTATAGGATAATATTTTGTGTGAGACATTTTAAGTGTGACTTAAGCACATTTTAGAGTGTCTAAATTGCTATTTCAGTTTAATGATGCAAAGTCATTTGTTGGAGATGATCTACATTATGTCCATCAACTTTAGTCTCAAAAGCATCATATATCCTCAGAAACACTAGCTGTATCAGATAAAGCAAAACAAAATTACTCATTGTTCAATGTACTTTAACAGAGAAAATATTCCTAACTTACCCCTACCGACAATATATATGAAAATCGATTTTCTACCCTATACCTAGTAACCCACTATATATTTTTTCCCACTACAGGGGGTCCCCGAGTTACGAACTCGTTAGGGGCTGCCCGCCTGTACGGAAGTTGGAAATTTTCGTAAGTCGGCCGCGCATGCGCAAACCGACAAATACGGAGATTTCCGGACATTTACGATGTTCCATCTAATGCCGTTCTGCGCATGCGCGGCAAATTACGGACATTTCTGGCATTTTCCGAGGCTCCATACGGCCGCGCATGCGCAGAACGGCGAAAGACGCGAAAAACACCGAAAAATGGCGGAGGGTCCCCGCAGCGCCCCGTTCGTAAGTAGGGGTTGTTCGTAGGTCGGGCGTTCATAAGTCGGGGACCCCCTGTATCTGTAAGAAACAGTTAGTATGGAAGGCTATATCACATTCTTCTCGAGCTGGAGATTATATTTATTTAAATTCCCCTTTAGAAAAAATGCTCTCATTTTGTTAGAGGAAGCCTTAAAGAGTATCTAAACTCCCCCGAAAAAATGTAATATATTACTCCTTATCAGTTATTAAATGTGGCCAGACATTCACTTTCTATTTCCAGGAAGCACAGAAAATACCTGTTGATATTGCCAGATATTGCACTTCCCATGAGCTGACCAGAAAGCACAAACATCCTTATCTTTCTTGAGTAAACTTCTAGTCCCACTAATCCACAATGAAATTTAGATAAAATAAGACAGACATTTGAAGTATAGCTTGTGTGACCACTATAGCTGCTCCCACAGATACAAAGGAGAAATGAGGACAGGGAGTGTGTTATTCACAGGATTTCATTGTAAAAAAAAAAAAAAGGGAAATAAGTCTAAAAAAAGGAATTAATGCAGCAAATACATTTAAGAACTGGTAAGCTACACCCATGTGGCCACACCCCTTTAACATTTCATTAAGTATAAAACATACTGTATATACAATATATACAGTATCTCAAGTGAGTACACCCCTCATATTTTTTGTAAATATTTTATTATATCTTTTCATGTGACCATTTATCAAACCATTATCAAACCATTTCACAGAGCAGGTAAGTATATCATGTTTGTTATTTAAAAAAAAAAAAAAAAAAACAAGACTTTAGTATCACTTTAAGGTTGAGCCACTGACCTGCAATATGCGATAGAAATAGAGATACGTGTGTTCAAACACAAAAAAGCGCATATATATATATATATATATATATATATATATATATATATGTATATATATATATATGTATATATATATATATATATATATATATATATATATATATATATATATATATATATACATTATCTCACACTGAAGAAATGTCACTTTGCTACAATGTAAAGTAGTGAGTGTACAGCTTGTATAACTTGTGTAAATTTTCTGTCCCCTCAAAATAACTCAACACACAGCAATTAATGTCTATACACAGCAATTAATGTCTAAGCCGCTGACAACAAAAGTGAGTACCCCTCTAAGTGAAAATGTCCAAATCGGGCCCAATAAGTAATTTTCCCTCTCCATGTGATGTGTCATGTGACTCGTTAGTGTTACAAGGTCTCAGGTGTGAATGGGAGAAGGTGTGTTAAATTTGGTGTTATCGCTCTCACTCTCTCATCCGCAGTCTCTGATACAAGAGATGATCAGAGACTGTGGACATGATCCAAGAGATGGTTAGAGGCTGCGGACATGACGTTTAAAACACAGTTGGGATTAGCCAGTTAGCCATTAGCAATCTATTGGTAGATTCATAAGCAGTGTACTTTGGGTTTTAAGGATCATTTCACTAAAGCATGATCGGGCAACTTTTCTTCACCATGTACTTTTTCTTAAACAAGTTTTGAATAATGAACTCAATTAAAATAAATAAATCTTAGTGAATTGACTCTTATTCTGCGTACACACGGTTGGAATCTCCGACCACAAATGTTCGATGGGAGCTTGTTGTCGGAAATTCTGAGCATGTGTAGGCTCCATCGTACATTTTCCGTTGAAATTTCCGACAAACAAAATGTGAGCTCTGAATCTCAAATTTTCCGACAACAAAATCCGTTGTCGGAAATTCTGATCATGTCTACACAATTCCGACACACAGAATTCCACGCATGCTCGGAATCAAGCAGAAGAGCCGCACTGAGAATTTTCGTACGTCACCGCGTTCTTGACGTTTGGAATTTCCGACAACATTTGTGTGGCTGTGTGTATGCAAGACAAGTTTGAGCCAACATCCGTCGGAAAAAAAAACATGGATTTTGTTGTCGGTATGTGCGATCGTGTGTACGCGGCATTAGGTGTGCTAATGATACCACTGCCACATACCCCACCCTCTGAGATAAGGAAATCACCTC
This sequence comes from Lithobates sylvaticus, assembly GCA_028564925.1. Lineage (NCBI taxonomy): Eukaryota > Metazoa > Chordata > Amphibia > Anura > Ranidae > Lithobates > Lithobates sylvaticus. The sequence goes on from CM053028.1 coordinate 466,799,423, forward strand.
TGTTGGGCGCTGCATCATACAGACTGTTACAATAGTGTCTTCCCCACCCTCAACTTAGAATCTGGGGTGGGTGACAGGATGAACATGAATAGCTTGTACATATATCCCTAAGACCCATACAGTATTCCAACATGATAACAACCCCAAACCACCCAAAACACACCTCCAAGACGACCACTGCCTTGCTAAAGAAGCTGAGGGTAAAGGTGATGGACTGGCCAAGCATGTCTCCAGGCCTAAACCCTATTGAGCATCTGTGGGCCATCCTCAAATGGAAGGTGGAGGAGCGCAAGGTCTCTAACATCCACCAGCTCCATGATGTCATCATGGAGCAGTGGAAGAGGACTCCAGTGGCAACCTGTGAAGCTCTAGTGAACTCCATGCCCAAGAGGGTTAAGGCAGTGCTGGAAAATAATGGTGGCCACACAAAATATTGACACTTTGGGCCCAATTTGAACATTTTCACTTAGGAATGTACTCACTTTTGTTGCCAACGGTTTAGACATTAATGACATTAATGTGTGTTGAGTTATTTTGAGGGGAAAGCAAATTTACACTGTCATAAAAGCTGTACACTCACTACTTTACATTTTAGCAAAGTGCCATTTCTTCAGTGTTGTCACATGAAAAGATATAATAAAATATTTACAAAAATGGGAGGGGTGTACTCACTTTTGTGAGATACTGTATATATATATATATATATATATATATATATATATATATATATATATATATATGTTTTTTGTGTTTGAACACAGACGTATATCTAGTTCTATTGCATATTGCAGGTCAGTGGCTCAGCCTTACAGTAATACTAAAGTCTTGTTTTTTTGTTTTGTTTTTTGTTAAAAATAACAAACATGATATACTTACCTGTTCTGTGAAATGGTTTTGCACAGAGTAGCCCCAATCCTCCTCTTCTCGGGTCCCTTGTCTTCTCCTGGCCCCTCACTCTTGTAGAGTGCCCCCACAGCAAGCAGCTTGCTCCATGTCCATCCAGACATGGAGCCGCAAGCTGGCTCTGCCACCTCTCTCTCCTCATTGGCTTACTGGCTTTTATTGAGCAGTGGGAGCCAATGGCGCTTCACTGCTGTCTTAGCCAATGAGGAGGGAAAGTCCTGGGCAGCCAAGTCTCTCGTGCAACATCACTGGATAGAGATGGGGCTCAGGTAAGTATTAGGGGGACTGAGGGGGGCTGCTGCACACAGAAGGCTTTTTATCTTAACCTCCCTGGCGGTAATCCCGAGTGTGGCTCTGGGTTAATTTCCATTACCATTAGCAGTAACCTCGAGCCACACTCAGGATTGCATTACAGAATCCTGGTACAGGTAAATGACCTTGTCCCCAGGATCCTGCGATGTCCCCCCCATGGCTGTGTCCTCTGGCAGATCCTTAGCCCAATGCTCTGTGTTCTGGGCTCTGTTCCCTGCGAGCGCCACAACGCATGGGAGCGGAGCCTGGCGGCAAATTCAAAAAGTACAAAAAACATAACACATACAGTGCACTGTAATCTGTAAGATTACATTACCGTATCAAATCATTTCACATCCTTTTTATCCCTAGTGCTTTGTCCAGTGTCCTGCCTGCACTTTTATATTATACAGTTGTGCTCATAAGTTTACATACCCTGAGCGGTCGACTTGGCCTTGTGTTTTGGATCATTGTCATGTTGGAATGTACAAGTACATCCCATGCGCAGCTTCCTGACTGATAAATGCAAATGTTCCTCCAGTATTTTTTGATAACATACTGCATTCATCTTGCCAACAATTTTGACCAAATTTCCTGTGCCTTTGTAGCTCACACATCCCCAAAATATCAGCGATCCACCTCCATACCTTTCATTATAGGCCTTGTTGACTCCTCTCCAAATGTAGCATTTATGGTTGTGGCCAAAAAGCTCAATTTTGGTCTCATCACTCCAAATGACTTTGTGCCAGAAGGTTTGAGGCTTGTCTCTGTGCTGTTTGGCGTATTGTAAGCGGGATACTTTGTGGCATTTGCATAGTAATGGCTTTCTTCTGGCGACTCGACCATGTAGCCCATCTTTCAAGTGCCTCCTTATTGTGCATCTTGAAACAGCCATACCACATGTTTTCAGAGAGTCCTGTATTTCACCTGAAGTTATTTGTGGGGTTTTCTTTGCATCCCGAACAATTTTCCTGGCAGTTGTGGCTGAAATTTTAGTTGGTCTACCTGACCGGGGTTTGGTTTCACTTCTTGATTAGAGTTTGATTGGCATTCTCAATTCCTTGGATATCTTTTTATATCCCTTTCCTTTTCTGCAGATCCTTTGACAATTCTTTTGCTTTCCCCATGACTTGGAATCCAGAAACTTTACTGCAGCACTGGATGAAAGATGCAAGGGTCTGTCAGGAGTCCAGAAACTCATTGATCTTTTATACACACACACTAATTACAAGCAAACAGATCACAGGTAAGGATGCTTACCTTTAATAGCCATACAAACCCCTTTGTGTCAACTTGTGTGCATGTTATCAGGCCAAAATCACTAGGGTATGTAAACTTTTGATCAGGGTCATTTGGGTAGTTTCTGTTACCATTATAATTTAAAAAGAGTAAACACAGTTGATTGATAATAAATGGCTTCAGCCAAATACTAACCATGAGTGAAAGAAATGTGTTTGTGTTATCAATCATATTCTCTGAAAAATGGCCAATAAATCATACATTTTGACAGGGTATGTAAACTTATGAGCACAACTGTATATAGTGTTCTTTCTGCTTGGAAACTTGAGAATGTCCATGGCAACCAAAAAGTATCCCTTTACGTCAAAAGCAGTTTTAGACCAGCTAGAAAACAGCTATAGTAAATTAGTAAATTATAGTAAATTAGAACACTTGAGCGATAGTGATTTGTGGGGAAATAAATGTTATTATTATTAAATGTTATAGTTGTTTATTATATTATAATTTATGATTTTGTTTTTTAAACTTTATCATACACATCTACTGTTGTTTGGACAGATTTAAGTGAGTTATTCCTAAGAATTACAGGCCTACAATATAAAACTAATTAAAAAGTGTAGGACGGGTATAGCTAGAAATAATTCACTCAAATTAGTGATCATTCATAGATCACTCACCGTGTAGGGTGTAAGTACCGTAACCAAACACTTGTAAACACAACAACACCTGGTATAGAGCACCAGAAAGGGTTACTTAGGTAACAAATGGATCATAGTAGAGTACTTCTTTAAAACATTAATTTATTATAACAAAGTTTGCTAAAATTAGAGTATCGGCCAAAAATGGTAACAACTTCACATGGACAAAGGCTGTCACTGCAACATACAGTGACATATATGTAGACTACCAAAATACATTAGACATGTACATGACATACAACATAGAACATATAAATGCTTCCGGACGCCATGTAACAATGCACGGGAGGGATGCGTGGCGTAATCACGCCATATAATTAGCATAATAGATTAATTGAATCTCAGTATGAAAAAGGGCATACCTTCAGTGTGGGGCCCCAGGAGTGAGGGGAGGGAGAAAACGGGGTGGGGGGGGGGACAGGGAAGGGACCAGGGAAGGGACCAGGGAAGAGACCAGGGAAAGGAGAAGTGAAGCCGGCTAGAGGGAACTAGAACGCTGAGACTGATATGTTTGGGTTGAATGGATAAGGAAGCAGGAATATTCAATCTCAGAGTGAAGCAATGGAACCTGTCAATCATGTTTTACGCTATAACACTGGTGCATAAAAGGTCTCTGTGCACTGTCCACGGCTCACTGTAATTACTGAGGTCTGTTGTTCAAGTATGGTGTACTCAATAACTGTGTTGGTGAACAGTCAATTAAAAATCCTCATGGGAGGCAATTCATGTAAACAATTAGTATGATGAAAACCGCAATGGGTCATCAAGTGTCAGCAGGATAATGTTGAGTAGATGTTCATACTTGCTACTACAAGGGTACATAGAGATATGTAAGAAGTATATAGGTATGGCCAGTGTGGTGTGTTTCCTATGGTTACATCAAGTGTACTGTGCTTGTGAGGGATAAGTTACCATTCCCACTCTGTGATCCATGAAGGAAAAAGCCGACCATGACAGGTCCAGGTAAATCCTATTATGTTGTCTTCATAGTGTACCCAATGGTACCCGATGGAGGTAGATGGAAGCCGAGCCGCCACCACTGATGCGTGGTGCGGCTGTTATGTACATCTCATCCATATGTCTCGTCCACTAGGAGGAGCAGATGAGACGTACGGAACAGCCACACCACGCATCAGTGGTGGAGGCTCGGCTTCGCTCTACCTCCATCAGGTACACTAAAGCCTCATACACATGATTGGATTTTCCAACGGGGAATGTTCAATATCAGGCTGTTGGCGATAAATCCGACCATCTGTATGAGGCATTTCTACTTGACTGTTCACCAACACAGTTATTGAGTACACCATACTTGAACAACAGGACCTCAGTAATTACAGTGAGCCGTGGACAGTGCACAGAGACCTTTTATGCACCAGTGTTACAGCGTAAAAGAATTGACAAGTTCCCTTGCTACACTCTGAGATTGAATATTCCTGCTTCCTTATCCATTAAACCTAAACATATCAGTCTCAGCGTTCTAGTTCCTTCTAGCCAGCTTCCCTCCTCCCTTTCCCTTATCTGGTCCTATCCCTGTGTTTCTCCCCCCTTCCCCATCCCCCCCCCACCCCTGGGGCCCCACACGGAAGGTATGCCCCTTTTTTCATACTGAGATTCAATTAATCTATTACGCTAATTATATGGCGTGACTACACCGGGCATCCCTCCCATGTGTTGTTACATAGCGTCTGGACGCATTTATATGTTGTATGTTGTATGTCCATGTCTAATGTATTTTGGTAATCTACATATATGTCACTGTATGTTGCAGTGACAGCCTTTGTCCATGTGAAGTTGTTACCATTTTTGTCCGATACTCTAATTTTAGAAAACTTTGTTATAATACATTCATGTTTTACAGAAATACTCTACTATGTTCCATTTGTTACCTAAGTAACCCTTTCTGGTGCTCTACAATATATAATGCCAAATTTATATGCAAAACAATGTACCGCTTTGAGATTCAAAAATCTGACATAATATTACCGCCAGGGAGGCTGCTACATAGAATGGATTAAGATGAAAAGCCTTCTGCCTTCACAACCACTTTAATCGGTAGCTTCCCTCCAACTGTGTCTCTTGTTTTTATGGAAAAATTCACTAGAAGTACAGTATGTAAGTATAGCAGTGTGTTATATGTTTTAAATATATATATATATATATATATATATATATATATATATATATATATATATATATATATATATATATATGTAGCTTTTTTGCACAGACATATCCCCATATACATGTGGGCAAACATATGTTCTCATTAGATAAGTAAGCACTACCTCTTTCTTGCACTTTGCTGATCCTCTGCCCTTACTTCAACTTTACACAACAGGTACAGGCTAATTAAAAACAATATTCTTAATATTCACTCTGGCTGTGGGACTCATGCACAATACTTGTGGATGTCAGGGAATTTTGTGGTCAACCTTCCTTATGATTTTCATTCCTGGCAAGAAAGAGGTACATTTTTGCCATAAATAATGTGATTTTGTAAGGTAAGGCATGTACCCTAATAATTCTTATTGATTGCGAATTTTAATAAAAGATAATATTAAGGTGTCACCCATAATATGTAAGAATATGGTATATTATATTGTATATATATATATATATATATATATATATATATATATATATATATATATATATATATATATATATATATATATTATATATATATATATTATATTGTGGCCCCATGTATGGTGCAGTGAGTGGTGAGTGTGTGGCAGTGATCCTAAAGACAGGATGGTTATAAGGTCTAAAGCTTCCCGGCAGTGGGTTTAGCTTACTTTGCATTCACAGGCATAGTTCCTTTTCATGCTATTCCACTATCTTGTTAGCAAATACCTCTGTTATTTACTGACTGATATGGCAATATTTTTTCAGCCTCTGACATATAATGATAAGAGGCCTTTGAGAATGATTAGGATGGCTGAACCACCATGAAAGTGTACATCAAGACACTGACGCTTGTGAACAAGACTAGCTTGGAATCAGGATGCAAATACCAATATCTGTCACTCTCGGGATAACATGTGACTGAAATATAATTAATACTAACCTTTCTCAGAATGCTTATTAACTTATTTTAGAATCTGTCAAAAAGCAACTCATTAGGCATAAAGATTCATCCCATCTGCATAATGAAAATGTTTATCCATGCAAAATCCAAATTGAGATAAAATGTAATTAACCCTCATAAGATTCTGTGTTAATCTTTCTCCTATCTTATAGGAAGTGGAATAGGTATAGGAATTTTAATACATTGAAATGTACATATACAGTGCACTTTTACTGTAGTAGAGATAAAATAAAATACATATCATAGGGATGTATAGATGTATGATATGTAATAATAATATGTAATAACATAATAATATGTAATAATGTCATTACACAGTATTTGAAATACATGAAATATGCAAGTTGGTTGAGTTCAAAGGTTAATTTTTCATCACTCACTCAAATAATATTGCACTTCGCTTGTCAGCATGAAATTCACAGGGTAGTTGTTAAAAGTGTAATATACTTCACGATGGGGTTGATTTACAAAATAAGTAGAACATGTTCACTTTGCAAAGTGAATTTTCACATTGCAAGGGAATTTTCACTTAGCTTAGTAAATGTGTTGTTTGAAAAAACACTTTGCACAGATACCCAATCACATACAAGAAAAACAAATGCTGCATCGCCAATGAGTAGCATATTGTGATAAAGTTCATTATTTTCTGTAATGTACTGATAAACATTAGACTTTCATATATTTTAGATTCATTACACACAACTGAAGTAGTTCAAGCCTTTTCTTGTTTTAATATTGATGATTTTGGCATAAAGCTCATGAAAACCCCAAATTCCTATCTCAAAAAATTAGCATATCATGAAAAGGTTCTCTAAACGAGCTATTAACCTAATCATCTGAATCAACTAATTAACTCTAAACACCTGCAAAAGATTCCTGAGGCTTTTAAAAACTCCCAGCCTGGTTCATTACTCAAAACCGCAATCATGGGTAAGACTGCCGACCTAACTGCTGTCCAGAAGGCCATCATTGACACCCTCAAGCAAGAGGGTAAGACACAGAAAGAAATTTCTGAACGAATAGGCTGTTCCCAGAGTGCTGTATCAAGGCACCTCAGTGGGAAGTCTGTGGGAAGGAAAAAGTGTGGCAGAAAACGCTGCACAACAAGAAGAGGTGACCGGACCCTGAGGAAGATTGTGGAGAAGGACCGATTCCAGACCTTGGAGGACCTGCTGAAGCAGTGGACTGAGTCTGGAGTAGAAACATCCAGAGCCACCGTGAACAGGCGTGTGCAGGAAATGGGCTACAGGTGCCGCATTCCCCAGGTCAAGCCACTTTTGAACCAGAAACAGCGGCAGAAGCGCCTGACCTGGGCTAAAAAGAAGCTGCACTGGACTGTTGCTCAGTGGTCCAAAGTACTTTTTTTCGGATGAAAGCAAATTTTGCATGTCATTCGGAAATCAAGGTGCCAGAGTCTGGAGGAAGACTGGGGAAAGGGAAATGCCAAAATGCCTGAAGTCCAGTGTCAAGTACCCACAGTCAGTGATGGTCTGGGGTGCCATGTCAGCTGCTGGTGTTGGTCCACTGTGTTTTATCAAGGGCAGGGTCAATGCAGCTAGCTATCAGGAGATTTTGGAGCACTTCATGCTTCCATCTGCTGAAAAGCTTTATGGAGATGAAGATTTCATTTTTCAGCACGACCTGGCCCCTGCTCACAGTGCCAAAACCACTGGTAAATGGTTTACTGACCATGGTATTACTGTGCTCAATTGTCCTGCCAACTCTCCTGACCTGAACCCCATAGAGAATCTGTGGGATATTGGGAAGAGAAAGTTGAGAGATGCAAGACCCAACACTCTGGATGAGCTTAAGGCCGCTATCGAAGCATCCTGGGCCTCCATAACACCTCAGCAGTGCCACAGGCTGATTGCCTCCATGCCACGCCGCATTGAAGCAGTCATTTCTGCAAAAGGATTCCCGACCAAGTATTGAGTGCATAACTGAACATAATTATTTGAAGGTTGACTTTTTTGTATTAAAAACACTTTTCTTTTATTGGTCGGATGAAATATGCTAATTTTGTGAGATAGGAATTTTTGGTTTTCATGAGCTGTATGCCAAAATCATCAATATTAAAACAAGAAAAGGCTTGAACTACTTCAGTTGTGTGTAATGAATCTAAAATATATGAAAGTCTAATGTTTATCAGTACATTACAGAAAATAATGAACTTTATCACAATATGCTAATTTTTTGAGAAGGACCTGTTTAGTGCAGGACTAGTTTCATGATAACAGATACCAATTTAAAGCCTAAATGCAGTCAAAATATAAAACACAAAAATTAGCACACAAACATAATTTACAGTGAGTAGGATGTGTTACTTGATGCCTGTTCGCACACCTCACCACACCATAATCATCCAGTGTGATGGGGGTTAATAGAACTGAGGAGCTGTCACATGTTCTTATCAAGGGAGCCTGACTATGCCCAACCTTTTCCAGCCAGCTGTTCTATTCCTAGAAGCCATACTACAGCTTCCTTGAATGAAATATGATCAATGACTGGAGGGGGTAGAACTTTTATCATCTGCCTGTCCCCCATTCATAGATTGTGTTTTGTTCATAAAAACTGTAGTATGGCTTCTATGAATAGAGGGGCTGGGCATAAAAGTATGGGCATAGTTGGGCACTCTTGATGAGAGCCTGTAACAACCATTGAGCTCTTTTGACCTCCATTGCACCAGAACATTATGGCAGTGGTGGGGGAGAGGGCATGGACAGAGGAGGATTTCACCTAATAGAAGAGGCATCAGTGCAAGGGGTACACCCTACTGACTGTATGTTATGTCCCTTGTGCTAATTTATGTTTTTTTTTTACATTTTGGTTGGACTTACGCTGTAGCTTGCCCCTTGCCCCTATCCAAAGGCAAGCTCAGAGACAATGGCGATGCTCATGGATAATGGTGTTGGGGAACTGATTTGGAAGAACTCTGGAGCACTAACACCCGAAGGAGCTGCTGAATTGATGTGGGCCTGCACTCTGCTAATAAACCCTACTAACTTGACTCAGTTACCTTGGCACAGCTGTGGTGCAATACAATACAGTACAATATAATATAACACACTATACCTGTATTGTCACCTCAGGATCCACTGGCTCTGCCTGCTGGGAGAAAACAATACTCCACACAACAGGATACTTAACCACTGTAAATATATTCAAACAGGTGATTACAATAATTGTGCTGTCATCCCAACATAGAATGACAGGACAATGAATTTTGATAAAACAATTATAAACAATATAAACACCAGGGAGCTCCCCCTACTTTTATAGCTATGTGTGAGATCTCACTTTAAGTACTCAGTCTTTAGTCTTCTTGTCTTCGTTAGCTATGATAATTGCTTCTAATTTGTAATCCAAAAAGTAAAGTAATTAAAGTTGAGTCGAAGATGATCCTGTCATTGTTTCCGTAACTATGATACAAGGCTTGAGATGCAATAGCAGATAGGCCTTATGCCTGCCTAGTGTCAGTTGCTATACTCCTCCTCCGTAGGACTATGGATCCTAGCGAGGCCTTTATATAAGTCTGACTAGGTGCAAAAGTTAATAAACTGTGGGCCGCAACCCGCTCACCAACTGGATCGGAGCTCAGTATGGTAACTTTGGTCCGGTGTCTGCAGCTTGCTTCTCTGTCAGCCAGCTCCGTCACTCCGTTCCGCTCTGCTGAGTGAACCCGCTCCTCCGATGCTCAAACGAGTGTCTCTGGATCTCTCCAATCCGGTCACTGTATCTCTGGCACCGTCAGGTCACTCACACAAGCAAGCGGGTTGCGCTCCGTAATGGCTGTAGGCTGCTTCCCCTGGGAGGCCTCCTCACAGGTCCTCACAGGCAGGCCATTCGTTCCCAAGAGACCTAAGATGGCCGATCAGGCTCCTTTTATGTCCTACCCAGCATGCACTGTCAGAAAGGGTGTCCATGGGTAGGTCACCTGGCATCCTGGGTAAAAAGGTAAATTCTCTGAGGTAAATAACAGTCACATCCTGTAATCAGCTCAGTGCTTTGTGAAAGCAAATATCATTCAAGTTCCCTATCAGTGTTTGGCCGCTAGATGGCGCCAACTACTAATCTATAGAATTGTCCATATACTTTCATTATAACAGGCTAACATTACATTAGTAGACAAGAATGTCATCGCCATAACTCCATGAGCAAACATCAGAAATGGATGACCTACTTGAGGTTTAGATGAACAAACTTTGCCCTTTTAAGAAGAAAAAAAAATTTAGAGTGCAGATTTCACTTGCAGAGACATGAGTTTACATCAGTTTCACACCAGATTACATGCACGTTTCAGTGAGTTTCCATGCACATTGACATCAGTTTTCATGCGCGTCAGTTATGTGTCCTGTTCATATCAATGTTGATATAGTGTCTGTTTTTTTCCTGTACAGAAAACTGTATACACATTGCAGATTCCTGCGCAGAAAAACGTTGCGGTGTGAACAGGACAAATAGAGAACAATTATTTTCTTTAAGTGAATGATTCATTGTGTTAAGATTCTCAACTCCTTTAGAAAATCAGCTCAAAAGTCTTCATGAAAAAGGTATCATGCTGCACGAAGGGCTTGGGAATGTATTTTCGACTTCCAGCCTTATCTATGTATGTTTACTGACATTATCATTGCTCATGTCACTCATATCCAATGATACGTGAACCCTAACAATAAACTTTTCTTATTTTCTCACTTTTAATCAGTGAAATATACCATTGAAAGCAGTTGGTTATTTACATTCGATACACTTCCTGAAAGAAACACAGTAAGCTTGTGCTGTCCTATGCACACTGCCTGTGGTGCTCTGAAATCTCAAGTGGTGTTATTGGCCTTGCACAGTTCACCTCTGTGTTTTACAATCAAAAGGTAAAAAAAGCCTAAAAAATCTATTTAGACAATGCATCTGAAGACTGCTTAGCCGCAATATACAAATTTTTGTTAACAAATTGTATGTGTACTTTCAGCAGACAGCTCATTTGACCATTGCCAGACTAAAAAAATATTGAATAGGTATTTTTTCTTTTCTTAGCTAAGGTTGACCCTAGGTAAAAGATCCTTTAGCTGTCAAAAGCGAGTAATGTCAGCAGTATTAACCACTTTAACCACTTGCCGTCTGCGCTACTTCCGAAAGACAGCTACAGTGCAGACTTAATTTGCTGGGATGGCGTCCCTGGACGTCCTCCTGTGCTTGAGCAGCCTGCGCGCCCCCTGCTCTATGAGACTCGCCTGATCACAGATTGTAGTAAGGGGTCGATCCCGACCCCTTACCACGTGATCAGCTGTCAGCTGATCATGTGATGTAAACAGAACCAGTAACCGGCTATTTTCCTCCTCTGATCGTGGAGGTACCTACCAGTGCTCACCAGTGCCACCTACCAGTGCCCACAGTACCACCCATCAGTGCCCACAGTGTCACCTATCAGTGCCCTCAGTGCCACCTATCAGTGCCCACAGTGCCACCTATAAATGCTGCTGCCTATCAATGCCACCTACCGTGCCACCTACCAGTGCCCATCCGTGCCACCTATCAGTGCCCATCAGTGACATCTATCAGTGCCACCCATTAGTGCCACCCATCAGTACCACCCATCAGGGCCTATCAGTACCATCTTACCAGTGCCCATCAGTGCCGTCTTATCAGTGCCCTTCAGTGTCGTCTTATCTGTGCCTATCAGTATCGTCTTATCTGTGCCTATCAGTGTCGTCTTATCTATGCCTATAAGTGTCGCCTTATCTGTGCCCATTAGTGCAGCCTTATCTGTGCCCATAAGTGCAGCCCATCAGTGCCCATGAGTGCAGCCTCATCAGCGAATATCAAAGAAGCATAACAATTACCCGTTTGCAAAATTTTATAACAAAGTATGAAACATGTTTTTATTTTTTTTATTTGTCTTTTTTTGTTTGTTTAGCAAAAAATAAAAACCCAAATGTTGATTAAACACCACCAAAAAAAAGCTCCATTTGTGTGAAATTTTAAAAAAAAATTCATTTTAGTACAGTGTAGAATGACTGCGCAATTGTCATTCAAATGTGACAGAGCTGAAAGCTGAAAATTGGTCAGGAGGGGGGTCAATTGCCCAGTAAGCAAGAGGTTAAGACCGGGCCTATTTTTTACTTAGAACCCCCAAACATTATATATTTTTTTCTAACACATTAGAGAATAAAATGGAGGTCGTGGAATAATTTTTGTCACACCGTATTTGCGCAGCGGTCTTACAAGCGCACTATTTTTTGGAAAAAATTTAATTTTTTGAATTAAAAAATAAGACAACAGTAAACTTAGCCCAATTTTTTTTTATACTGTGAAAGATGATGTAACGCCAAGTAAATTGATACCCAGCATGTCACGCTTCATAGTTGTGCCCGCTCGTGGAATGGCGACAAACATTTTTACCTTTAAAAATCTTCATATGCGATGTTTAAAAAATGCTACAGGTTACATTTTTTGAGTTACAGAGAAGGTCTAGTGCTAGAATTATTGCTCTTGCTCTACCGATCGCGGCGATACCTCACGTGTGTGGTTTGAACACAGTTTTCACAGTTTTCATATGTGGCTGCTACTCACATATGTATTTGCTTCTGTACGCAAGGTCGTGGGATGGGGCGCGTTTAAAAAACAATTTTTTTGTCTTATTTATTTTACCTTTTATTTTTTTTTTATTTTTACACTGTTCTTTTTTCTGTTATTTCGTTATTTAGGTTCCCCGTCAGGTTTTTATATAGCGTCAGGTACCCCCATATATTACCTAATAAAGGTTTTAACCCCCTGATTGCCCCTAGTTAACCCTTTCACCCCCTTTTGCCAGTGTCACTAAGCGATCGTTTTTCTGATTTTTGTTTTTTTTAGGTAACCGCCATGTTTATATAGGTTCATAAATAGGTTTATAGGTCAGGTACCCCCATATTACAACCTAAATAAAGGTTTTAACCCCCTGATTGCCCCTAGAGTTAACCCTTTCACCAGTGATCACTGTATAACTGTCACTGGTGACGCTGGTTAGCCAGTTAGTTATTTCGTTATTTAGGTTCCCCGTCAGGTTTTTATATAGCGTCAGGTACCCCCATATATTACCTAATAAAGGTTTAACCCCCTGATTGCCCCTAGTTAACCCTTTCACCCCTTTTGCCAGTGTCACTAAGCGATCGTTTTTTCTGATCGCTGCATTAGTGTCGCTAGGTAACCAGTTTTTTTTTGTATTACTGTTACGGGTGACGCTGGTTAGTTAGCTTGTTTTTTATACTGTCAGGGCACCCGCCATTTATTACCCAATAACGGTTTAACCCCCTGATCGCCCGGCGGGTGATATCAATTAGGTTTTAGGGTCAAATAAGGTCTGCGTCGCCCCAGGTTAGTGCCAGTACCGCAAACACCCACGCACAAAGCATACACCTCCCTTAGTGGCACAGTATCTGAACAGATCAATATCTGATCTGATCAGATCTATACTAGCGTCCCAGCAGTTTAGGGTTCCAAAAAAAAAACGCATTGTTAGCGGGATCAGCCCAGATACCTGCTAGCACCTGCGTTTTCCCCCTCCGCCCAGCCCAGCCCACCCAAGTGCAGTATCGATCGATCACTGTCACTTACAAAACACTAAGCACACATAACTGCAGCGTTCGCAGAGTCAGGCCTGATCCCTGCGATCGCTAACATTTTTTTTGTGGTAGCGTTTTGATTCAGTCGCTTCAGTCAGGAGCTTTTTTACCTGTGAATCTCAAAAAAATAAAAAAAAATAAAATAGTTGTCGTTTTATTGTTCTCTCTCTCACTCTATTCTCTCTCTATTGTTGCTCTTTTTTTACTCCATTCTATTCTGCAATGTTTTATTATGTTTTATTATGTTTTATTATGTTTTATCATGCTTGCTTTTCAGGTATGTAATTTTGTTTACTGTGTGTTTTAGTGTTGAGCATTTTTTTGTTTTCAGGTGCGCCATTCAGTTGCAACGCGGATTTATTTATCTTGACAGCAACAGCGTTTGCTCCCACGATACATAAAGCCGCGACTCCAACGCTGTAGGAGGTGATTTCACCACCACAGTTAAAAAAAAGAGCATATATGCCGAAGCATGGGGGCAGCAGGGGGGGGGAGCGATTGGCTCCTAATGCCACGTACATACGGTCGAAATTCCGACCGTGTGTACACGGCATAACTTTTGCGGGAGGATGCCCCCATGCATCGGCATATATAAATGGTGCATGTATGCCCATCATTAGAAGTGGGTGGATGAAGGGAGGTATTCTAATGGTGGGCATACCCACCAATCAATCTCTTTTTTTCGTTCAGCCAAGAGGCTGCATGAAAAAAAAAAGATTACAATATATGTCCAGTATGTTGCTGGACTTTGAATGGTTATACCAGAATGATGCCTGCAGGTTTAGGTATCATCTTGGTATCATTCTTTTCAGCCAGTGATCGGCTTTCATGTAAAAGCAATTCTAGCGGGTAATTAGCCTCTAGACTGCTTTTACAAGCAGTGGGAGGGAATGTCCCCCCTCCCGGATATAAACCGCGCCATTGGGAAATTGGGAAAGCATTTTATCACACCAATCTTGGTGTGGTCAGATGCTTTGAGGGCAGAGGAAAGATCTAGGGTCTAATAGACCCCAATTTTTTCAAAAAAAGAGTACCTGTCACTGCCTATTGCTATCATAGGGGATATTTACATTCCCTGAGATAACAATAAAAATCATAACAAAGAAAAAAAATGGAAGGAACAGTTTAAAAATAAAATAAAAAAGCTAAATAAATAAAAAAAAAAACAAAAAAAAAAAAAAAAGCACCCCTGCCCCCCCTTCTCTTGCGCAAAGGCGTACACAAGCGTTGGTCTGGCGTCATATGTAAACAGCAATTGCACCATGCATGTGAGGTATCACCGCGAAGGTCAGATCGAGGGCAGTAATTTTAGCAGTAGACCTCCTCCGTGAATCTAATGTGGTATCATGTAAAGGCTTTTAAAGGCTTTTAAAAATGTATGTAGTTTGTCGCCACTGCGTGTTTGTGCGCAATTTTAAAGCATGTCGTGTTTGGTATCCATGTACTCGGCCTAAGATCATATTTTTTATTTCATCAAAAATTTGAGCAATATAGTGTGTTTTAGTGCATTAAAATAAAAAAAAGTGTATTTTTTCCACAAAAAATGCGTTTGAAAAATCGCTGCGCAAATACTGTGTGGAAAAAAAAAAATGCAACAGCCACCATTTTAATCTGTAGGGCCTTTGCTTTAACAATATATATAGTGTTTGGGGGTTCAACGTAATTTTCTTGCAAAAAAAAAATATGTTTTCATGTAAACAAAAAGTGTCAGAAAGGGCTTTGTCTACAAGTGGTTAGAAGAGTGGGTGACGTGTGACATAGGCTTCTAAATGTTGTGCATAAAATGCCAGGACAGTTCAAACCCCCCCCAAATGACCCCATTTTGGAAAGTAGACACCCCAAGCTATTTGCTGAGAGCAATGTTGAGCCCATTAAATATTTTTTTTTTTTGTCCCAAGAGATTGAATAATGAAAAAAAAAAAATATATATATTTTTTTTACAAAAAGTTGTCACTAAATGATATATTGCTCAAACATGTCATGGGCATATGTGGAAATACACCCCAAAATACATTCTGTTGCTTCTCCTGAGTACGGGGATACCACATGTGTGGGACTTTTTGGGAGCCTAGCTGCGTACGGAACCCCAAAAACCAATCACCGCCTTCAGGCTTTCTAAGGGTGTAATTTTTTTATTTCACTTCTCACTGCCAATCACAGTTTCGGAGGCCATGGAATGCCCAGATGGCATAAAACCCCCCAAAATGACCCCATTTTGGAAAGTAGACACCCCAAGCTATTTGCTGAGAGGTATTGTGAGTATTTTGCAGATCTCGCTTTTTGTCACAAAGTTTTGAAAATTGAAAAAAAGAAAAAAATTTTTTTTTTTTTCTTTACTTTCTTCATTTTCAAAAACAAATGAGAGCTGTAAAATACTTACCATGCCTCTCAACAAATAGCTTGGGGTGTCTACTTTCCAAAATGGGGTCATTTGGGGGGGTTTTGTGCTATTTTGGCATTTTATGGCCTTCGAAACGGTGATAGGTAGTGAGGAGTGAAATCAAAAATTTGCACCCTTAGAAATCCTGAAGGCGGTGCTTGGGTTTCGGGGCCCCGTACGCGGCTAGGCTCCCAAAAAGTCCCACACATGTGGTATCCCCATACTCAGGAGAAGCAGCAAAATGTATTTTGGGGTGCAATTCCACATATAACTATGGCATGTGTGAGCAATATATCATTTAGTGACAACTTTTTGAAAAAAAAAAAAAATCTTTTTTATTTTTGTCTTTATTCAATCACTTGGGACTAAAAAAAAAAATATTCAATGGGCTCAACATGCCTCTCAGCAAATAGCTTGGGGTGTCTACTTTCCAAAATGGGGTCATTTGGGGGGGTTTTGTACTTCTCTGCCATTTTAGCACCTCAAGAAATGAAATAGGCAGTCATAAATTAAAAGCGGTGTAAATTCCAGAAAATGTACTCTAGTTTGTAGACGCTATAACTTTTGCGCAAACCAATAAATATACGCTTATTGGCATTTTTTTTACTAAAGACATGTGGCTGAATACATTTTGGCCCAAATGTTTGACTAAAATTGAAAAAAAAAAAAAATGTGTCAGTTTTATTCCTATTACAAGGAATGTAAACATCCATTGTAATAGAAAAAAAAAAAACATTACAGGACAAAAGGACCTCAGATCTCATATTTACACTAAAATGCAATAAAAAAATTTTGTTTGAAAAAAAAAAGGCTCTTTCAGAGCTATGGGCGGAATTGATGTTTTGACGTTGCTTCCACCCTGCAATGGTATGGAGACGGGTGGGGGCCATCTTCCCCCATACCACAGACGGGAGCAGACACGATGGCCTCTGCCACTGCCGGTGGCTCCGGTAAGCAGCGAAGTGCACCGGAGCACGGCCGGAGGGGGGCCCTCTCCCGCCGCCGATAAAAGTGATCTTGTACTGAATCCGCCGGGGGGACCACTTTTATCGGAAACTGGACCACCGGCTGAAGAAGAGGATACCTGGGTTATGGCAGCTAGCTGCTGCCATAACAATGATATCCCTCTTTAAACAGCCGATGTATAACGACGGTGGGCGGTCTGTAAGTGGTTAAAGTGGTTCTAAAGGCAGAAGGTTTTTTATCCTAATGCATTCTATGCATTAAGATAAAAAAACCTTCAGTGTGCAGCAGCTCCTCTCAGCCCCCTAGAACTTACCTGAGGCCCATCCTGATCCAGCGATGTTGCACGAGAACCTCGACTGCCGGGGATTCTCCCTCCGGATTGGCTGAGACAAATCAAAGTCAGTAAGCCAATGAGGAGAGAGAGGGGGCGGGGCCGATCCGTGGCAACGTGCACCTGTAGCAAGCTTGTTGCTGTGGGGGAACTCGGCATGGGGGGTAGGGCCTGGAGTGTCAGCAAGGGACCCAAGAAGAGGAGGCTCTGTGCTGCTTAGTGCAAAACCATTGCACAGATAAGGTAAGTATAACACGCTTGTTATTGTTAAATAAAATAAAAAAAACAAGACTTTGATATCACCTTAAGCCTATTGTTTATTTTATTGCAAAAAAGTTACTTCAGAGTTAAAATCATGTGGTTTGCATAAATAAATTGTTAACAAAATGAACTCAAAGAGTAACAGTCATTCTGGACAGCAATCCCTCAAGAATAGCTTGAGAGTAGTGAACATCCATTAAATGCCAAGTAATAATTTCTTATGTAAAATATAACACAAATAAGCTTAGAAAGCTAGAGAGACAACATAAAACCTGAAGAATGAAGAGAGAGAAAATTGAGATAATAGTTGCATGCTGCAGCACATACAATGAAACCATCCAGTGGTCTTAATGCTGATCTTTACATTATTAACAGCCATTCACGTTGAATTAATTGCTTAATTCCACCAGGCAATGAAGCAATTATGCTTTTTAATGAGAACTTTCATTCTCAGAGTGTCCAAGTTGATCCCTCAACTTAAAATGAACTTATAAAATGCAAACATGATGACCTTGTGCAAAAAAGGGGGGAAAGAACATCATTAGAATATTAATTATATGTCAATTTCAGCTGTGTGTCTTTGCATACATTATAAATATAAATACAACTAATGCGCAACCTAATCATAGCTAAGAAAACATTTGCTGAAGTTATTAGCACATTTACACTTATTAACATAAGACATGACATATGCAGGTAGCTTGAAAATAAAAATGATAACGAAATAGCCTTGGCATAAGCAATGTCAAATAAATTGAGAAACAGATTGAAGTCAACTAATTCCTGAAATTAATTTCAACATAAAAAGACAACTGGGGCAAACAAGTTTATAAGCATGTCGAATAATCTACGTGGTAAAAAACAAAACAAAAAAAAACGGATTTTCTGGAATAAACCAGTATTTATTTTGTAGCTGTTCAATAAATAAAGGTGGTGGTGACTTTCCTAATAAATTAACCAGAACTGAGAGAATGCAGAGAACTCAGAGTTAATATATAAGCTAATATATATTCTGTTTCAGCATTGAGAGCTACAAGCCAACAGTCGCAAAAGTATATCGGGGCTTGTAGTTCATTGACACACACAGAGCTGTGTGAATGAATGACGCGGCCGTGTGGGTGAGCGCTGATTTTAAAAAATGACAGCTAGTACAGGAAAATAGTGGGCAGCAGCTGCAGCACTGGGAACATGTTCCACTCAAACGGGTGGAACATGTAACATGTCCCCAAAGGTGAACTTATCCTTTAAAGTGGAATTCCAGCTTAAATCTAGCTAGCCTTAAAAAATTTCATATTCTAACACCTAGGATGCTTACTATTCTGTGTAAAAAAAAAAAATGCGTATACTTTTCTATTTTCAGCCCACTCCGATCCAGTCTGCGTCAGTCATAAGCGGCTACAGGAGAGAGAGCTCCATAGTGACTGGTAAAGCCTGAAGTGTTGAGGTCACCCATAAGCTCCTATGGCCCATGTGTTGTTTGCGCTCCCTCCTCTACCCTGCAGCCACTGCTGACATAGGGGCCATGTGGCTGGATCTGAGCATGCTGAAGATAGGAAAGCATAGGCGTCCCCAGGGTGTGGCTATCGAGGCTGGAGCCCCAAATGTGGAACCCATAGCCCCGAGTCTCAGCGGAGGAGAGAAGAGTGGACGGATCGCAGCTGCAGCGGGTGGCATTGGAGGAGAGAAGAGCGGGCGGATTGCGGCTGCGGCGGGTGGCATTGCAGGTGGAGAAGAGCGGGCGGATCGCAGCTACGGTGGGCGGCATTGGAGGAGAGAAGGGCGGGCGGCATTGGAGGAGAAAAGAGTGGGCGGCATTGGAGGAGAGAACTGCGGGTGGCATTGGAGGAGAGAAGAGCGCTGGCATTGGAGGAGAGAAGAGCGGGCGGATCACGGCTGCAGCGGGCGGCATTGGAGGTAGAGGATAAACGAGCGGGCGGACGAGCAGAGATGACATTATCTCTTTCTACCCGCCCGTGTACCACTCTTCCGCCCTCACAGCGTGGGCCTTTGAAATGTCAGAGGTGGGCGAGGAGCAGAGAGATTACATCATCTCTCACTGCCCGCCCCACATCTCCACTCTCATGCCCTCACTAAATGGGCCAGTGCTGCCAGCCTGCCACCAATGCAGTGACAATGCACATTTGGTGGCAATGGCTGGCATGGAAAGTGACAATCTGCAAATGGTGGCAAGTGACAATCTGCTAATTATGGCAAGTGACGTGGCAAGTGACAATCTGCAAATGGTGGCAAGTGACAATCTGCTAATGGTGACAAGTGATGTGGCAGGTGACATGGCAAGTGACAATCTGCAAATGGTGGCAGGTGACGTGGCAAGTGACAATCTGCAAATGGTGGCAAGTGACAATCTGCAAATGGTGTCAAGTGATGTGGCAACTGACAATTTGCAAATGGTGACAGGTGACGTGGCAAGTGACAATCTGCAAATGGTGGCAGGTGACGTGGCAAGTGACAATCTGAAAAATGTGGCAAGTGACAATCTGCAAATGGTGGCAAGTGACAATCTGCAAATGGTGGCAGGCGATGTGGCAAGTGACACGCCCAGGGCTCCCACTGATTCTGCATTATGGTGAGTTGAACCAGTTCATTATATATTACAATGTAACAATAGAAACAATGCGCTTTGTTCACCCTGACACCATATTAACCATGGTGCCATGATGATTGAAACGCCAACACCAGCCTTCCTTTGCCCGCAAAAAACTGCTTACCACCGGCGTGCCCCCCCCCTGGTAGCTGATCGCTGCTATGGGCTCTAGCCCCAGATCTTTTGCAGACCTAGCAACGCCCCTTTAGGTAAGTACAGTATATCATCTTTTTTACACAGGTGGGTCAGCATAGGTGTTAGGAGAGGGGAGAGAGCATTTTAAGGCTAGTTAGGTCTAAGCTGAAAATCCACTTTAATTTCTTTATTATATTATATTGTATTATTATATTATATTATATATATATATATAAGTTTATTATACATTATATTTTATTTATATATATATATATTTATTAGCATCAAAGATTTTACACATACTGTACTACAAAAAGAAAACCAAACAATAATACTGCTCTTCACCATTACATTCAGATGTTCTATCAACATATGAAACACTTTTTTATTTACTACATGTACCATTTTAACACGCATCTCCAGAAACCAACCTTTCAAATAGGCTTTCGGGATGTAGTTTTAGTGACAAGACAAAGTAGAATTCATTTTGTACATGCTGATAAAAAAACAGAGCATGTGTACAATACATATATTCCTTTGACAAATCATAAGTCATCCATCACTGTGATTTTCTGAAAATGTGTGACTCCCCTTCTACAATTTGCATATAAATCTTGTCAATCTATATGCACTAAAATTTGTACATGTTAAAATTAGAATTGCAAATGTTTTTTCCCTCATTTGGCAGCCAGGGATCATTGTGTGGCACCTTCTGATTCATCAAAATCCTATTCAGTTAGGATCTGCATAATGATATAGATTAAAATATGTAACTTTGCACCTGCATATAGTTGAAGGCATTACAGTATAAGTGACCTAAAGAACACAGATCATATGAACATTCTAAATAAAGTTACACAACAATTAAGGAGACACTGTCATCTTGCCAGTGCTTCAATATATATGCGTTAATGCATAAATTAATGCACACAATGGTGTTTTTGGTTCTAATAAATTTGTCATATTTATAAAGGCATTTTCGGTTCGCAACAAAACATGCAAACAGGCAAAAAATTTGTGCGAACGTGCAAACACAGTTAAATCTTATGTGATGCGAACGTGAAAAATCAAAAGTGATCATTTTAAAGGCGTATATGCAAGCTATTGCCATAACAAGTGTTTGGGGACCCAGATCCTGCCCCAGGGGACATGCTATCTGGATAAAGGGGGCCTTGAGAGGAAAGGAAGTCATCCTTTTCCTCCTGCTGTTTTGCCTCAAGTGTCCTGTCCATGATTCCACGAAGCGTGTGCTCCAGCAGGAAGACTAGAGGGACAGTGTCACTGATGCATGCATTGTCGCTGCTCACCATCCTTGTGGCCTCCTTAAATGGTGACAGTACAGTGCATGCATCTTTGATCAGTAGCGACTAGCGTAGTGAAAAGAAGCCAAGCTCCCCTGACCCTGCCCTGGTGCCATACTTGCACAGGTACTCATTGATGGCCCTTTGCTGTGTTTGCAGCTGCTGCAGCATTGCCAATGTTGAGTTCCACCTGGTGGGCATGTCACAAATGAGGCGATTGGTGGGCAGGTTGCATTCCCTTTGAATGTCAGCCAGCTGAGCACTGGCATTGTATGACCGGCAGAAATGACCACAGACTTTTCTGGCCTGCCTCAGGAGATCCTGTAAGCCTGGGTACCTGCTCAAGAACCACTGCACAACCAAATTCAGGACATGTGCCAAACATGGAACATGGGTCAAGTGTCCCTGTCGGAGGGTGGAGAGAAGGTTGGTGCCATTGTCGCATACAACCATTCCTGGCTGAAACTGGCATGGCGTCAATCACCTCTGAGCCTGCCTCTGCAGAGCTGACAGAATCTCTGACCCAGTGTGGCTTCTGTCCCCTAGGCAGACCAATTCAAGCACTACATGGTATCTTTTAGCCTGACTGCATGCGTAGCCCCTTGAACGCTTACGGAACACTGAACCCTGTCCTGCATCCTTCCCAGCTGCCAGCAGAGTTACCCAGTGCGCAATGAAGGAAAGGTAACATCCCTGCCTATGCATGCTGGACCATGAGTCAGTGGTAATATGAACCTTACTGTTTTCCAATGAGGCCATTGCCTTCCACATGCCGGTAGAGAGCCGGAATGGCCTTCCGTGAAAAGAAATGGCTTTTTGGAACCTGTCACTGAGGTACAGCACATTCTACAAATTCACAAAAGGGGGCAGAGTCTACCAGCTGAAAAGGCAGCAGTTGCAGTGCTAGAAATTTGGCAAAGCTAGCATTTAGAAGCTGAGCATGTGGATGGCTGGCACCGAATTTCTTTTTACGGTTCAGCAACTGGGGTATGGAAATTTGCCTGCTAAAACAATTGTTAATGTACTGCTAGCATATTTGCTGCAAGTACTTATTGCTATACCTCCATTCCTCTCAGTGCAGGTTTTTGAGAGGACTGGAGGTATAGTAGGGTTGGGGATCCCAGAAGTGCTGTTGCCAATGGACTGCATGGCAGGTCATCATATGTATGGTCAAGCATGTGGTGCCCAAGCGGATGCTGTTCTGGCCATGCTTGATCCGCTTCAGACGTAGGTTGCAAACAGCAATGGTGCAAACAGCAACGGTGCAATCTGTTGCACACGTGTCGAAAAAGGCCCACACCAAGGAACTTTTAAAAGTAAGCGGGGAGTCAGCAGCACCCTGCACCTGCGGAGCTCTGCGGTGTGATGCAATAGGGTGGCTGCCCTTAAGCTGCCCCCTAGAGGACATCCTGCCTCGTTGGAGTTGTGCCTCCTCCTCCTCCCTTCTCTCAGGCACCCAAGTACAGTCAGTGACCTCATCATCCACTCCCTCCTCGTCATTGGAGAAAACACCCCCTCTCTCTAGGCTCCTGTTACTCCCTTCTTCAACCTGGGAACCAACATCGGAGCCTTCAAATCGCTGTGCATCCTCCAGCAGCATGTACCCGACACTGTGGTTGAATAATTCTGGGGACTCCTCCGTGCATGATGGTGAGTATACGGAAGGAGCGACTGTGGACAAGGAGTCGGTGGAATAGGCCTCTTTGGCAGCTGCGTTGGAAGGCAAACTATTCTGAGCCTGGACAGAGGATGATGAGGATGAGGACGGCTTTATTATCCACTCCACCAACTCTTCTGCATGTTGTGGCTCAATAACACGGACAGCAGCAGAAAAAAAGACAAGCGTGCCCCACGGCCACCTGCAGAGGATGCACCATGTCCACAACCACCACTGTTGACTGTAGACACAGAGGCTGCTTGCCCTCTTTTAGTGGCCTGTGAGCGTCTGCCTTTCCATGGTGGCCTTTTTTGTTTGGCAACACCACACTACACTGTATTAGATACTGTGTACACCACCTGAAGTGTATTAGAAACTGTACACACTGTATTAGATACTGTGTACACCACCAGAAAAGTAGTAGAAACTGTACACACTGTATTAAATACTGTGTACACCACCTGCACTGTATTTGAAATTGTACTACGGCTGCACTGTATTGTGTACTGTGTACACTACCAGAAGTGTAGTAGAAACTGTACACACTGTATTAGATACTATGTACACCACCTGAAGTGTATTAGAAACTGTACACATTGTATTAGATAATGTGTAGACAACCTGCACTGTATTAGAAACTGTACAATGGCTGCACTGTATTTTATACTGTGTACACCACCAGAAGTGTAGTAGAAACTGTACACACTGTATTAGATACTGTGTACACCGCCTGCACTGTATTAGAAACTGTACTACGGCTGCACTGTATTGTGTACTGTGTACACCACCAGAAGTGTAGTAGAAACTTCACACACTGTATTAGATACTGTGTACACCGCCTTAAGTGTATTAGAAACTGTACACACTGTATTAGATAATGTGTAGACTGCCTGCACTGTATTAGAAACTGTACAATGGCTGCACTGTATTTTATACTGTGTACACCACCAGACGAGTAATATAAACTGTACACACTGTATTAGATACTGTGTACACCACCAGAAAAGTAGTAGAAACTGTACACACTGTATTAGATACTGTGTACACCGCCTGCACTGTATTAGAAACTGTACTACGGCTGCACTGTATTGTGTACTGTGTACACCACCAGAAGTGTAGTAGAAACTGTACACACTGTATTCAATACTGTGTACACCACCAGAAAGGTAGTAAAAACTGTACACACTGTATTAGATACTGTGTACACCACCAGAAAAGTAGTAGAAACTGTACACACTATATTAGATAATGTGTACACCGCCTGCACTGTATTAGAAACTGTACTATGGCTGCACTGTATTGTGTACTGTGTACACCACCAGGAGTGTAGTAGAAACTGTACACACTGTATTAGATACTGTGTACACCGCCTTAAGTTTATTAGAAACTGTACACAATGTATTAGATAATGTGTAGACTGCCTGCACTGTATTAGAAACTGTACTACGGCTGCACTGTATTGTGTACTGTGTACACCACCAGAAGTGTAGTAGAAACTGTACACACTGTATTCAATACTGTGTACACCACCAGAAAGGTAGTAAAAACTGTACACACTGTATTAGATACTGTGTACACCACCAGAAAAGTAGTAGAAACTGTACACACTATATTAGATAATGTGTACACCGCCTGCACTGTATTAGAAACTGTACTATGGCTGCACTGTATTGTGTACTGTGTACACCACCAGGAGTGTAGTAGAAACTGTACACACTGTATTATATACTGTGTACACCGCCTTAAGTTTATTAGAAACTGTACACAATGTATTAGATAATGTGTAGACTGCCTTCACTGTATTAGAAACTGTACAACGGATGCACTGTTTTTTTTACTATGTACACCACCAGAAGTGTAATACAAACTGTACACACTGTATTAGATAATGTGTAGATCACCTGCACTGTATTAGAAACTGTACAATGGCTGCACTGTATTGTATACTGTGTACACAACCAGAAAAGTAGTAGAAACTGTACACACTGTATTAGATACTGTGTACACCACCAGAAAAGTAGTAGAAATGGTACACTCTGTATTAGATACTGTGTACACCTTCTGAAGTGTATTATAAACTGTACACACTGTATTGTGTACTGTGTACACCACCAGAAGTATAGTACAAACTGTACACACTGTATTAGATACTGTGTACACCGCCTGCACTGTATTAGAAACTGTACTACGGCTGTACTGTATTGTGTACTGTGTACACCACCAGAAGTGTAGTAGAAACTGCACACACTGTATTAGATACTGTGTACACCCCCTTAAGTGTATTAGAAACTGTACACACTGTATTAGATAATGTGTAGACTGCCTGCACTGTATTAGAAATTGTACAATGGCTGCACTGTTTTTTATACTGTGTACACCACCAGAAAAGTAGTAGAAACTGTACACACTGTATTAGATACTGTGTACACCGCCTGAAGTGTATTAGAAACTGTACACACTGTATTAGATACTGTGTACACCCCCAGAAATTTTTTAGAAACTGTACACACTGTATTAGATACTGTGTACACCGCAAGGGAAGTAGTAGAAACTGTACACATTGTATTAGATACTGTGTACACTGCCTGCACTTTATTAGAAACAGCCCTATGGCTGCACTGTATTGTGTATTGTGTACACCACCAGAAGTGTAGTAGAAACTGTACACACTGTATTATATACTGTGTACACCACCTCAAGTGTATTACAAACAGTGCAACTACCGAATGCACTGTACATATAGGCTACACTGGATGCAGAGTGTATATATATATATATATATATATATATATATATATATATACACTGCCTGCACTGACTTAATATCGAGTAAACACTGAATATATAGTCCATGCTAAATGCAGAGTACAAAAGATCTCACAAAAGTAAGTACACCCCCTCTCATTTTTATAAATATTTTATTCTATCATTTCATGTGACAACACTGAAGAAATTATACTTTGCTACAATGTAAAGTAGTGAGTGTACAGCTTGTATAACCATGTAAATTTTCTGCCCCCTCAAAATAACTCAACACACAGCCATTAATGTCTAAACTGCTGGCAACAAAAGTCAGTACACCCCTAAGTGAAAATGTATAAATTGGGCCCAATGAGCCATTTTCCCTCCCCAGTGTCATGTGACTTGTTAGTGTTACAAGGTCTCAGGTGTGAATGGGGAGCAGGTTAAATTTGGTGTTATAGCTCTCACTCTCTCATACTGGTCACTGGAAGTTCAACATGGCACCTCATGGGAAAGAACTCTCTGAGGAACTGAAAAAAATAATTTTTTGCTCTACATAAAGATGGCCTAGGCTATACGAATATTGGCAAGACCCTAAAAGTGAGCTGCAGAACAGTTGGGAAGATCATAAAGTGGTTTAACAGGACAGGTTCTACTCAGAACAGGCCTCATCATGGTCGACCACGGAAGTTGTGTGCACATGCTCAGCATCATATCCTGAGGTTGTCTTTGGGAAATAGACATATGAGTGCTGCCAGCATTGCTGCAGAGGTTTAAGGGGTGGGTCAGCATGTCAATACTCAGACCGTACGCCGCACACAGCATCAATTGCCTCTTCTAAAGATGATGCACAAAACAGCCCACAAACAATTTGCTGAAGACAAGCAGACTAAGGACATGGATTACTTTGATGAGCCAAGATAAAATTATTTGGTTCAGATGGTGTCAAGCTTGTGTGGAGGCAACTAGGTGAGGAGTACAAAGACAAATGGTCTGTTGCTGCATGAGTGCTGCCGGCACTGGGAGCTACACTTCACTGAGGGAACCATGAATGCCAACATGTACTGTGACATTGAAGCAGAACATGATCCCCTCTCTTCAGAGACTGGGCCACAGGGCAGTATTCCAACATAACGGCCCAAAACACGCCTCCAAGATGACCACTGCCTTGCTAAAGAAGCTAAGGGTAAAGGTGACGGACTGGCTAAGCATGACTCCAGACCTAAACCCTATTGAGCACCTGTGGGGCATCCTCAAACGGAAAGGTGGAGGAGCGCAAGGTCTCTAACATCCACCAGCTCTGTGATGTCATCATTGAGAGGTGGAAGAGGACTCCAGAGGCAACCTGTGAAGCTCTGGTGAACTTTATGCCCAAGGATGTTAAGGCAGTGCTGGAAAATAAAGGTGGCCACACAAAATATTGACACTTTGGGCCCCATTTGGTCATTTATACTTAGAGGTGTACTCAATTTTGCTGCTAGTGGTTTAGATATTAATGGCTGTGTGTTGAGTTATTTTGAGGGGGCAGCAAACACTGTTATACAAGCTGTAAACTCACTACTTTACATTGTAGCAAAGTGTAACTTCTTCAGTGTTGTCACATGAAAACATACAATAAAATATTTACAAAAATGTGAGGGGTGCACTCACTTTTGTGAGATACTGTGTGTATATATATATACACACAGTAGACTGACTGTGTATGTATGTATATATACTGCCACTAACTAAATAACCTGCCTGCTTAATCTAACTCAAGCTATCTCTCTGTCCATGCCAACAGCACTACACACAGCCATCGTGTAAGCAGCCTTATACAGGCATACTCCACTTTTAAGTACACAATGGGGTTTAATTACTAAAGCTGGAAATTGCAAAATCAGGCTCACTTTTGCATAGAAACCAATGAGCTTCTAACCCCAGATTGTTCCATTAAGCTTTGGTATAAAACCTGGAAGCTCATTGGTTTCTATGCAGAAGTGAGCCTGATTTTGCACTTTCCAGTTTTAGTAAATAAACCCCATTTGTCACCCTGCCTTTGGCCAATTATGGCTCTCTCAGCAGAGCGTGCTGTGATTGGCCAAAGCATGCAGGTCAAGTGCAAGCTTTGGCCAATCATCATACAGCAATGCACTGTGAGACTGCAGTGCATTATGGGGCATTCCACAGTGCTCGGACGCCCCATTATGTTCTCTGTTTTGCGAATGGGCGAACACCCGATGTTCGTGACGAAAATTATGGTGACAGATATTTTTTTTTTTTTACTGGCACACACAGAGATTATTCTAAATGGTGAAGGTGGGGCAGTTTTTCTGCCCTACAGGGGTTTATTTACTAAAGCTGAAGAGTGCAAAATCTGGTGCACTTCTGCATATAAACCAATTAGCTTCCAGGTTTTATTGCCAAAGTTTAATTAAACAAGCTGAAGTTAGAAGCTGATTGACTACCATGCACAGGTGCACCAGTTTTAGTAAATCTACCCCACAGTGCTCTGCATGTGCACTGCTTCTCTACCCTGCCCCAACAGTAAGCCTTCCTCGATCCTTTGAATGATAAGTTATTTATTGGTTTATGTTGTGCTTTTCGTCATCCTCTTTAAATTGCAAAAATGGTGCATTGGGCCCTATTTATTGCAGCTTGCAATTCATTGAATAGAGTTACTGTGTATGATGACTCTTTATACATAGAGCAATCTTAATGATAATCTAGAGAATAGATGCTCATAATTATATGAGGGTAGAGGAACTGTCTGCATTTAGCAAATTAACTTTTTATTGCACAATTCAACCCTAAAGATTCCATTTCTCATAAAGAGCTCTGTATTAACTCTATATGAGAAACTGCTTGGTGCTTAGTATAATTGTGTTCATAAAATATCACCTGAAGTAATAAATATGTAAAAGGGATCAGAACCTGGATGGTCTGATTATGCAAGAGACATTAAAGCTGCAGCCCTTGGGGCATGCAAATACAAATATAAACAGAGAAGTAATATCGTATAATATAAGGGTTTAAAACTAAATATTTAAGTACACAATCTTCCCCTTTACAGCTTCATGCTGGGTCAGCAGACTTTTATAATCACACTTTTCACCATTAGGTAATACAACTGGGTAGAAAGTAGAAACAATTAAAGCCAGTCAGGTTCATTTGTTTTTGGATGGATAAAAGCCCAGACCTCCAGTCACTATAAAGTTTTAGACCTCCTATAGTATTTTTGAAAACGTAAATTAAATAAGTAATCCATGGCAGGTGAACCTTCCTTATCACAAAAATAGTTGGTGAAGCTGAGAACTCGGGTCCAGAGATCTAGTCACTAAAGTTCTAAGAGATATAAATAGTTGAGAAGCAATTTGACCAGCTGAAATATAAACAGAATTTTCACTTAAAGTAGACTAAACCTACTCACTAAAATCTAATAAAAATGTTAAAGTAGATCTAGAGACAAACTTTTTTAACACTTGGATATAGTAAGGAGTTTTATAGCCATCCCATTGTGCAGAGTTTCATTTCTGTTCTGAAGACACAACAGTAGTAGAAAGGAAATCTTTACAAAACTGAGGGAAATCCTCACTAAAACCAGCCATAGATGGATCAAATATCGGCTGGTTCAGCAAAGGCCGGGCTAAGATACAATCCACCTATGGGCCGGCTGAATGTACGCAAGTCAATAATTCAAAATGTTTTATTCCCCTTACTTTGGGGTTTGCCCGAAGGCTGTTCACTTTCCTTTTTCCCAGAGCTTAGTGAATGGGGTGAAATTTCACTTTAAAAAAAATACCCAATTACGTGCAAAGAAAAAAAAAACAGCATTTTTGTTTGCACATGATTGGATGATGAAAGTCAGCAGTGCTTCACATCATTCACTAGACTCTAGGAAAACTTCCCTTGAAATGAGCAACTCGCCTGGCAAAGTGTACAGCCTACAGTATTTGCCTTTGGTAAATCACCCACTTTTAGTCTCAGTGATAAGGGTCCCCCCAAAACTAGAAAAAAGTTTGATTTTAAATACACTTTAACTTCTTAATGTACAGTAGTTTCACAAATTGTTTCAAGCTTTTCAAAACTACAGTTTTCAATTAAAAAATAACTGGTTATCCTGCCATGAAGGTCCTTATTTCAAGGCTTTCTGTTATAAGGTGACACCTAGCCACAAGTGTCCCTGATGGAGACTACAGGTGAATGTTTTGATGCATATTGTGCAGGCATTGTCCTTTGTTTTTACTATCAGAAGCAATGATGTGGAGCTAATGCTGGAATTAGTATATTTAGATTTTAGGAAATCAACCCCATTGTGTCAACAAAATGTCATCCAGTAAGGGTTTAGATCTACTTTTAAAAGCTTGAGGAGAACTGACCCTTTAAATTGAAGCAAACCTTAGAAAATACAGTAATTCTATCCCAGCCTGTAAGTGTAGAAATCATGGTGGTCTGGGTCAAATATTGATCTGCCACAATCCACTCATTCATCGATTCCCACTATTATCTTTGAAATAAGATATGTACCGGTAAATGTGTAAAAGCTTTTTCAGGCAATAAATTAACTTGATCTATAAATTGTTCGTTTTATCCAACAAAAGTTTTCCAGAGCATTCTAGGAGTCCTAAATACCAGGGTGCTTAAATGCAAATATAGCTGACCTTATGTGATCAATGGCTGTGGCCAATATCTTCCTTCATCTCACTACTGGTTGGTATTGCCACCCTTCATAGAGACGTACAGCAGACAGGAGGGACATGGTAATTGGTGCTCTCAGGCAGCACAGAGTATTTATAAGTATTACCTTATACTATACACATTTATATGTATTTCTCATACATAGTAATACTTTATTTATTTATTATTAGGGGTAGTTTACATTTGCTTCAAAACATGGCTACAGACACACTTTGCCAGTCAAAGCTCCTGTCACTAAATAAAATGGTTAGCTTACAGTCCTGTTTACACCTTGCTTTTGATTGGTGCTTCAATGAGGCTTCGGTGGACTTTAATGAGGCTTTGGTGGAGCTTTGGTGGGCTTCAGTGGAGCTTTGGTAAAGCTTCATGGAGCTTCAATGAGACTTTGGTGGGGTGGGGATTCGGTTGGGCTTCAGTGGGGCTTCAAGCAAGCTTTTCCATACACTTGAGGCTTTGAAGATGCTTTAAAGCTCCACTAAAGCTACATAGGGTATAATTTTTTAAGCGAAGTCGAAGCAAAGCAGGTGTAAACAGGACTGTAAGCTAACCATTTTATTTAGAGACAGGGGCTTAACTAGCGTTCGGAGAGCTTTAACAAAACCTGCCTGAAGCCTTGTTTTGAAGCAAGTGTAAACTAGCTGTTAATGTGTGTTAAAGCTAAAGCAAGTGTAAATGAGTACTTACAAATACATTATAAAGTAGAATTCTTACACTGATTACTGAGAGCATCTCAGAGATATTGATTTTTAGAGGGTGAAAATTAAGGTCTATTCAATGAAAATGTTAATAGGAGTAGACAGATAACAACCTTGAAAATATTAAACCATTATGATCAATATCCCTGGATAAGAGGGGTTAGGTGTTTCCAATATTTTTATTTTTGTAGAAGTTGTCTATTTACTCTCAAGGGAGGAAAAAGTATTTGATAAAGCACTACAAAAATGCTGTTCATGTTTTATGCTTTATGAGCAATTGTGTTTTATTTTAAAATTATTTATTGTTTAACCACTTCAGCCCCGGACCAATTGTCAGCTTAAGGACCAGAGGTCTTTTTTCAATTTCGCACTGCACTACTTTAACTGGTAATTGCGCGGTCATGCAATTTTGTAACGAAACGAAATTTGCGTCCTTTTCTTCCCACAAATAGAGCTTTCTTTTGATGGTATTTGATTGCCTCTGTGATTTTTATTTTTTGCGATATAAACGGAAAAAGAGCGAAAATTTTGAAAAAAAAAGAGATTTTCTACTTTTTGTTATAAGAAAAATCTAATAAACTCAATTTTAGTCAAACATTTGGGCCAAAATGTATTCAGCCACATGTCTTTAGTAAAAAAAAATGCCAATAAGCGTATATTTATTGGTTTGCGCAAAAGTTATAGTGTCTACAAACTAGAGTACATTTTCTGGAATTTACACCGCTTTTAATTTATGACTGCCTATTTCATTTCTTGAGGTGCTAAAATGGCAGAGAAGTACAAAACCCCCCCAAATGACCCCATTTTGGAAAGTAGACACCCCAAGCTATTTGCTGAGAGGCATGTTGAGCCCATTGAATATTTTTTTTTTTTAGTCCCAAGTGATTGAATAAAGACAAAAATAAAAAAGAATTTTTTTTTTTCTTCAAAAAGTTGTCACTAAATGATATATTGCTCACACATGTCATGGTTATATGTGGAATTGCACCCCAAAATACATTTTACTGCTTCTCCTGAGTATGGGGATACCACATGTGTGGGACTTTTTGGGAGCCTAGCCGCGTACGGGGCCCCCGAAACCCAAGCACCGCCTTCAGGATTTCTAAGGGTGCAAATTTTTGATTTCACTCCTCACTACCTATCACCGTTTCGAAGGCCATAAAATGCCAAAATAGCACAAAACCCCCCCAAATGACCCCATTTTGGAAAGTAGACACCCCAAGCTATTTGTTGAGAGGCATGGTGAGTATTTTACAGCTCTCATTTGTTTTTGAAAATGAAGAAAGTAAATAAAAAAAAAATTTTTTTTTTCTTTTTTAAATTTTCAAAACTTTGTGACAAAAAGCGACATCTGCAAAATACTCACAATACCTCTCAGCAAATAGCTTGGGGTGTCTACTTTCCAAAATGGGGTCATTTTGGGGGGTTTTATGCCATCTGGGCATTCCATGGCCTCCGAAACTGTGATTGGCAGTGAGAAGTGAAATAAAAAAATTACTCCCTTAGAAAGCCTGAAGGCGGTGCTTGGTTTTTGGGGTTCCGTACGCAGCTAGGCTCCCAAAAAGTCCCACACATGTGGTATCCCCGTACTCAGGAGAAGCAACAGAATGTATTTTGGGGTGTATTTCCACATATGCCCATGACATGTTTGAGCAATATATCATTTAGTGACAACTTTTTGTAAAAAAAATATATATATATATATTTTTTTTTTTCATTATTCAATCTCTTGGGACAAAAAAAAAAATATTTTAATGGGCTCAACATTGCTCTCAGCAAATAGCTTGGGGTGTCTACTTTCCAAAATGGGGTCATTTGGGGGGGGTTTTTGAACTGTCCTGGCATTTTATGCACAACATTTAGAAGCCTATGTCACACGTCACCCACTCTTCTAACCACTTGTAGACAAAGCCCTTTCTGACACTTTTTGTTTACATGAAAAATATTTTTTTTTTGCAAGAAAATTACGTTTAACCCCCAAAAACTATATATATTGTTAAAGCAAAGGCCCTACAGATTAAAATGGTGGGTGTTGCATTTTTTTTTTCCACACAGTATTTGCGCAGCGATTTTTCAAACGCATTTTTTGTGGAAAAAATACACTTTTTTTTATTTTAATGCACTAAAACACACTATATTGCTCAAATTTTTGATGAAATAAAAAATATGATCTTAGGCCGAGTACATGGATACCAAACACGACATGCTTTAAAATTGCGCACAAACACGCAGTGGCGACAAACTACATACATTTTTAAAAGCCTTTAAAAGCCTTTACATGATACCACATTAGATTCACGGAGGAGGTCTACTGCTAAAATTACTGCCCTCGATCTGACCTTCGCGGTGATACCTCACATGCATGGTGCAATTGCTGTTTACATATGACGCCAGACCAACGCTTGTGTACGCCTTTGCGCAAGAGAAGGGGGGGCAGGGTGCTTTTTTTTTTTTTTTTTAGTTTTTTTTTTTTATTTATTTAGCTTTTTTATTCTATTTTTAAACTGTTCCTTCCATTTTTTTTCTTTGTTATGATTTTTATTGTTATCTCAGGGAATGTAAATATCCCCTATGATAGCAATAGGCAGTGACAGGTACTCTTTTTTTGAAAAAATTGGGGTCTATTAGACCCTAGATCTTTCCTCTGCCCTCAAAGCATCTGACCACACCAAGATTGGTGTGATAAAATGCTTTCCCAATTTCCCAATGGCGCGGTTTATATCCGGGAGGGGGGACATTCCCTCCCACTGCTTGTAAAAGCAGTCTAGAGGCTAATTACCCACTAGAATTGCTTTTACATGAAAGCCGATCACTGGCTGAAAAGAATGATACTAAGATGATACCTAAACCTGCAGGCATCATTCTGGTATAACCATTCAAAGTCCAGCAACATACTGGACATATATTGTAATCTTTTTTTTTTTCATGCAGCCTCTTGGCTAAACGAAAAAAAGAGATTGATTGGTGGGTATGCCCACCATTAGAATACCTCCCTTCATCCACCCACTTCTAATGATGGGCATACATGCACCATTTATATATGCCGATGCATGGGGGCATCCTCCCGCAAAAGTTATGCCGTGTACACACGGTCGGAATTTCGACCGTATGTACGTGGCATTAGGAGCCAATCGCTCCTCCCCCCCCCTGCTGCCCCCATGCTTCGGCATATATGCTCTTTTTTTTAACTGTGGTGGTGAAATCACCTCCTACAGCGTTGGAGTCGCGGGCTTTATGTATCGTGGGAGCAAACGCTGTTGCTGTCAAGATAAATAAATCCGCGCTGCAACTGAATGGCGCACCTGAAAACAAAAAAATGCTTAACACTAAAACACAGTAAACAAAATTACATACCTGAAAAGCAAGCATGATAAAACATAATAAAACATTGCAGAATAGAATGGAGTAAAAAAAGAGCAACAATAGAGTGAGAGAGAGAACAATAAAACGACAACTATTTTTGTTTTTTTTTTTTTTTTTGAGATTCACAGGTAAAAAAGCTCCTGACTGTTAGCGACTGAATCAAAACGCTACCACAAAAAAAATGTTAGCGATCGCAGGGATCAGGCCTGACTCTGCGAACACTGCAGTTATGTGTGCTTAGTGTTTTGTAAGTGACAGTGATCGATCGATACTGCAGTTGGGTGGGCTGGGCGGAGGGGGGAAAACGCAGGTGCTAGCAGGTATCTGGGCTGATCCCGCTAACAATGCGTTTTTTTGGAACCCTAAACTGCTGGGACGCTAGTATAGATCTGATCAGATCAGATATTGATCTGTTCAGATACTATACCACTAAGGGAGGTGTATGCTTTGCGCGTGGGGTGTTTGCGGTACTGGCACTAACCTGGGGCGACGCAGACCTTATTTGACCCTAAAACCTAATTGATATCACCCGCCGGGCGATCAGGGGGTTAAACCGTTATTGGGTAATAAATGGCGGGTGCCCTGACAGTATAAAAAACAAGCTAACTAACCAGCGTCACCCGTAACAGTAATACAAAAAAAAAAACTGGCTACCTAGCGGCACCAGTGACACTAATGCAGCGATCAGAAAAACAATCGCTTAGTGACACTGGCAAAAGGGGGTGAAAGGGTTAACTAGGGGCAATCAGGGGGTTAAACCTTTATTAGGTAATATATGGGGGTACCTGACGCTATATAAAAACCTGACGGGGAACCTAAATAACGAAATAACTAACTGGCTAACCAGCGTCACCAGTGACATTTTATACGGTGATCACTGGTGAAAGGGTTAACTCTAGGGGCAATCAGGGGGTTAAAACCTTTATTTAGGTTGTAATATGGGGGTACCTGACCTATAAACCTATTTATGAACCTATATAAACATGGCGGTTAACCTAAAAAAAAAACTGGTTACCTAGCGACACTAATGCAGCGATCAGAAAAACGATCGCTTAGTGACACTGGCAAAAGGGGGTGAAAGGGTTAACTAGGGGCAATCAGGGGGTTAAACCTTTATTAGGTAATATATGGGGGTACCTGACGCTATATAAAAACCTGACGGGGAACCTAAATAACGAAATAACTAACTGGCTAACCAGCGTCACCAGTGACAGTTATACGGTGATTACTGGTGAAAGGGTTAACTCTAGGGGCAATCAGGGGGTTAAAACCTTTATTTAGGTTGTAATATGGGGGTACCTGACCTATAAAACTATTTATGAACCTATATAAAACATGGCGGTTAAAATAAAAAAAAAAATGGTTACCTAGTGACACAATGCAGCGATCAGAAAAACGATCGCTTAGTGACACTGGCAAAAGGGGGTGAAGGGGTTAACTAGGGGCAATCAAGGGGTTAAACCTTTATTAGGGGGGGGGTCGGGGGCTACCTAGGACCTAAAACTAACTGCCCTGACAGTTATTACAGTCACACTGACACTAAATGCAGTGATCAGTAAATAAATGATCACTGCAATTAGTGACACTGTGACTGGGGGGGGGAGGGGGTGATCTGGGGGGTGATCAGGGGGTGACAGGGGGGTGGAATATGTGCCTAACTGTACTGGTGTCAGTGTACTGTTGTGCACTAACCTTTACATGTTCACAGCTCGGCGTCTCCGGTCACATAGACCGGCGCACCGAGCGTGACATCACTTCCGCCTTCCTGTCTATACAATAGACAGGAAGGGGAAGCTTTTCATTCGCCAGGAGCGATCGCGAGGGGGTGGCCAGAAACCACTGGCCGTCCCCTCGTCCCGGATCGCTCCTGAAGCGATGCCGACCGTCCCCGCCGGCGGAGGGGGTTCCGATCGGACACCCCACCCGCCGGAAGAATGGCACGTACAGGTACGTGGTTCTGCCTGTACGTGCCATTCTGCCGACGTATATATACATGGGGCGGTCGGCAAGTGGTTAAATTGAAAGCAAAATTCAAGCATTTTTGTAGCTGGAACTGTATACATTACCAAATTTAAATTTGTGGAAAGGGCACCAATGTCAAAGTCACAATCTAAAAATCCTGAAAGATGTTCTAAAACCTCCTTAGTGTGGTAGAGAATGGGGTTGATTTACTACAACTCGAGAGTGCAAAGTCTGGGGCTGCTCTGCATGGTAGCCCATCAGCCTCTAACTTCAGCTTGTTTAATTAAGCTTTGACAATAAAACCTGGAGCTGATTGGTTTCTATGCAGAGCTGCCCCAGATTTTGCACTCTCCAGTTTTAGCCAATCAACACCAAAGTGTTTTCATTGCTGACTGTATCCCCTTCAAGAGTTTCCAATAATTTCTCTTCTACCTTTATTTCCTATTCTATTTCACAACAATGAACAAACATTCACTAACATTTTCTCTCAAAAATCTAATTACAACCTGCCTTAGAAGTTTGCATGTAAAGAGTAATGCACGAATGAGTTAAATCGGAGTCCCACCCAAAAGTGGAACTGCCGCTCATTGTACTCATTCCCCCGTCCGGGGCCACGTTTGACACCTTTTGGGGGGGACATGATACCTGTCTTTCACAGGTATCCTGTCACCACTTCCGGGAGCCTCAGCCTCGGATATTTGCATCACCACTCGGGCTCCCTCCTCCTTCCCCGGCCACCGGGCCAGCAGGAGAGAGGAGCGGAGCAGAGCGCATGCGCAGTAGGGTTCCTGACGTGAAGCCATAAGGCTACACTGCCGGGTTCCCTTACTGGCAATGGAGGTGGCATGCAACCGACAGCTGATGGAAACATCAGCTGCGGTGCCGACATGCCTGGACTCCAGGACAGGTAAGTGTCCGATTATTAAAAGTCAGCATTTGCAGTATGTGTTAGCTGATGGCTTTAAATTTTTGCAGCGGTGGGCGGGCCTCTGCTTTAAAGTACTGTAGATGTAAACTCAATTACAAATCTTATACAGTATAAGCTTTAATAAGTCAATGTATGTTCAAAAGTCATTGTATTAAATCTTTAAATCTGCAGATTGTGTTAAAATAATAGCTGGTGGTCCAACCATGAATGGCCTTTTTTAGACACTAACCTGTTATAGGGTAACAACACCCTATCCATGTTTTCCAATTGTGCCCCTATGTAGGCACCCTGTCATACAAGCCTCCGATAGAGACTACAAGGTGCCATTTCAACACACATTAAGCAGGAATGGGTAACTGTTGTCGCCATCATTAACACTGCCGTACTCCACTCAAACCTGAAAAACAAACACGTTTAACTTTAATGCAGCCATACAAGAGTATGCAGAAATATGTCAACATCACAATTTGCTAACTTTGGAGGTTAGGTTTCTAAGTTGTAATTATTGTCAAATCCAACAGTCTTGTATACCTCTAAAGACAGTAAAGAGACAACTATACATCTGCCTGTGGCTGTTGTATCTTCTTTAATAATATATAAGATCATTATCTTTAAGTAATCCAAATTTAATTAAATTTAGAGACACATATTTAATTAAACATATTTATATTGATTAGAATGGCTTTATGGGCTATTGCTTTTTCCAAAAAAAAAAAAAAAATACTGATTAAATGTATAGTTAAGGTCAAAAGTTAATCTTGCTATTTAACAAGTAACGTTTAATTGTATGACTTTGTGCTGTATACCTTATATGTGGTTAATAAGTCTGTATTCGTTCAGTGTATAAACAGGCTTGGTTCATAAGACAATACACAACACAATTTAGACATACAGGAGATGCTTTACTAAAGGAAACTAGGCTGTTCCCTTTGCAAGGGAAGTTGCACTTTGCAAGAGAATCTTCCCCAGAGATTACTGAATGTGGTGCAATTTTACCTTGCAAAATACACAACAAATACTTTCAATCACATGCAAGAAAAATAAAAGAACAGCATTTTGCTAGCTCATGATTGGATTGTGGATGTCAGAAGAGATTCACCTTATTCACGAAGCAAAGTGTAACTTCCCTTTCAAAGAGAACAGTCTGTGATGATGAGCCCCGGGCACCGAATATTAACTGGGAGCTGAAGCCTCAAGGGACCTCGGGTAGACGCCGGCTTGGTTACTCGGCGTGAAGGTTATCTGGAGCTGTAGACCTGGTAGCCGCTTACCACTGTGTTCGGCCAATCAGAATGCATTTCGGAAGCATGGCCACACCTCCTTCAGCAGCTGATAAAAGAGGTGTGGCCGTGTTTCCGAAACGCATCAGTAATTGCTTACCGTAATAAAATAATGCTGCACAAGGAATTTCCTGGCGCTTCTCTTCCCTTTTTTGCGTTTATCTCTCGCAATTTCTGGGTCACCAGCCTGTGCCTGAATCAGTCTCGCTACCCACTGCAGCATTCACACCAGAGACAAACTTAAAGGGGTTCACCCCCCAGAACATTCTCTTGAGATATATTCTCTGTTTTTTTATAACTTTTATTTGCATCACTTATTCTATTGATGTCTCTCTTTTACATTAACAATAAGATGTATGAGTGTTTGTACACCACTGTTGCTATCAGGTTTTTAGTGCTGAATTCCACATAAGCCTTTTAGTTATCTAGCTATGCAGTAAGGCTCAGGGAAAAAAACACATAAGCTGCATAGTAGTTCTTTATGTCTAAATGTGTTTCACCCCACTCTCCAAAAAACCTCCATAAGTTAATGGGAAGCCTACAAAATAAGTATTTGCAGGGACTGGCCATTTGTAGAGAGTTTCTCTTATGCCGCGTACACACGACCGGACTTTCCGGAAAACTAGGTCCGACGGACTTTCGGCAGAGTTCCGACGAACTTTCCAAACAAATGGACTTGGCCACATACGATAGGACCAAATCAGTTCGAAAGTCCGTTTGTTTTAAACGTGGTGACGTAATATCTGCCAATAACCAATAACTGCCCTTGTGTTGTATTTGGTCCGTCGGCCCAGCACACAGACAAACAGTTTTCCCAATTTGAGTCCGCCGGAATTGAGTCAGTCGGATAGATTTGAAACATGTTCTATTTCTAGGTCCGCCGGATTTTTTCCCCGAAAAACAAACGGATTATCCCACACACGATCGGATTGTCCGACGGACTAATCCCGTCGGACCTACAGTAGTTTGCCGGAAAGTCCGGTCGTGTGTATGGGGCATTAGGTACAGGAATTGTGAATGAGTCTGTAAAGTGTCGTGTAATATATTGGCTATACAAAATAACAGTAATCTAGAGTAACCAGCCAGCATTTAGTGTAATGTACTTAAATAGGCGAAACATTTTGTTTACACAGTACATGTTATTGTACTTCACTTTTTTCCTTATTAAAAAATCTTAAAGTGATTGAAAAGCCCCGTTTTGTCCTATTAAAATAACAAACATGTTATCTTTACCTCCTCTGTACAGTGGATTTGCACAGAGCAGCCAAGATCCTCCTCTTCTTGGGTACCACTTCACTGTTCCTGGGCCCTCCTTCTGTTCAGTGCCCCCACAGCAAGCAGCTTGCTATGGGGGCACCCGAGCTGAATCACAGCCCCCTGTGTCTATTCAGACATGGAGCTCCAACCCGGCCCCGCCCCCTATTGTCCCTGATTGGCTAGCTTACTTTGATTGACTGCAGCGGGAGCCAATGGTGCTTTTGCTGTGTCTCAGCCAATCAGGAAGGAGACATTTGTGGACATAGCTGGACAGAGAGGGTCCTCAGGTAAGTATTAGGGGGTACTGGGATGGCTGTTGCACAAAGAAGGCTTTTTATCTTAATGCATAGAATGCATTAGGATAAAAAAAAAAAAACCTTCTGCTTTTACAACCCCTTTAATCTTAATGTTAGGCTTAAATCAGAACTCCAGAAAAACGTCAATGCACAGATGAAATACATATATGGGAGCTAAACAAAATAGAGAAATAATGGGGATTTTAAAGTCAATACTCCACAAACAGCATATTAACATTGATAAAGAGAAACACACATTGGGGGTTATTTACGAAAGGCAAATCCAAGTTGTACTAAAAGTGCACTTGGAAGTGCAGTCGCTCTAAATCTAAGGGGTAGATCTGAAATGAGGGGAATCTCTGCTGATTTTATCATCCAATCATGTGCAAGCTAAAATGCTGTTTTTTATTTTCCTTGCATGTTTCCCTCAGATCTACAGCGACTTTACTTCCAAGTGCACTTGCAGTGCAAAGTGGCTTTTCCTTTAGTAAATAACCCCCATTAAAACCATCACACGAAAATGTGGGGCTTGAGCACTGATGCAGCAACTTCAACTCTACATGTTTCACCAAAATATGGCTTCTTCAGGAGTCTTATGAGTGCTGCAAATGCTATCAAATACAATAATACAGGACTGAAAATATATTGACAAACCAAGTATAACAAAACATAGATATTAATGTATACTAGATCATTTGGGAGATGTGTAGTAGTAGTATTCTACCAGGGTGCTCAAAATTTGCAATGTGTTTCAAAACGGTCTAACAAACAAGAGTTTTGGAAGAGCTCTCTCTCCCCCCTGTGTCTAAGGTGATATGTTAAATTTCTATGCTTGGCTTCTCTTCTGTTGCAATAGTTTTGCAACATATTGCAATTCAGTATGCTCATTCCCCACTGGTATTTACTTATGGCACCTGTCCCTCCTATGGTCACTAATAAGATTCTGGGTTAGTCCTCTCTCTGCCTTGATGAATGAAGTTTTTACATTTGATTTATTCTCCTGAGCACCCTGGTAGGACACATCCCCCAAATGCTCTAGTATACATTAATGACTATCTTTTATTATACTTGATTTGTCAATATCTTTTCATTCTTGTATTTTTTCATTTATGAATTGTATTATTTAGCTTATTTATATTTGATAGCGTTTGCAGCATTCATGAGACTCCTGGAGAAGCCATATTTTGTTGAAACATGTAGATCTGAAGTTGCTGCATCACTGCTCAAGCCGCACGTTCTCTTGTGATGGTTCTAATGTGTATTTTGCTGTCTTTTAATATTTTGTAACTGCAATAAAATCGTTTTTTTTTTGTTTTTTTATCATACATTATTATGCTATTTGTGAAGTATTGACTTTGGCACCTTTAAAATCCCCATTATTTATCTATTTTGTATATTTCCATTTGGGATGTGATGCCCTTGATCCCCTGACACCTGGCAGCTTCAATACAATTTACATATATGGGAGCTGTTTCAATTGCCAGAAGATTTGTATTTCTATTCAACCAGTTCAACCAAATTTACTACACATCCCAACCCTCTGCTATACATCACAGCTCTGTCTCAAGATCAATAATGCAACTATCAGTTTTTCCCCTCATACCAGGGTACTAGGTGTAATCCTGGACTCTGACCTGCCCTTTCACCCCCAGATCCAATCACTGTCCAAATCTTGTAGACTTCACCTCCGTAACATCTCCAAAATATGCTCCTTTTTAACTGTTGAAACCATTAAGCAACGTATATACTTCCTTGTTATGTCTCACCTTATTGTAACTCCCTCCTCATTGGCCTATGTCTCTACAGACTATCCACTCTTCAGTCTACAATGAATGCTGCTTCCAGACTCTTCCCCCTTACCAACTATTTAGTGTCTGCCACCTCTCTCTGTCATTCCCTCTCCTGGCTTCCCATTGCCCAACAAATACATTTCAAAACATTAACAATAACATACAAAGCCATTTACAACTTTGCCCGGAGCTACATCATCAATCTTGTCAACAAATATCACCCAAACCTTACTCTGCACTCCTCCCTAGACCTCCTGCTCTCTAGCTCCCTTGTCTCCTCCCATGCTCCTCTCCAGGACTTACCCAGAGCCTCTCCCATCCTCTTGAACGCCCTACCCCAATCTGTCTGGCTATCTTCTACTCTGTCCACTTTTAGGCAATCCCTGAAATCTCTTAAGGGAAGCCTATCCTGACTTCAGCTAATAATCCAATCCTTTATTTCTCCCATCAGTTCATCCCTCACAGTTATTACTTTTTGTTTCACCAGCCCCTCCCTATTAGATTATAAACTCGCAGGAGCCATCCTAACCCTCTTGTATTGAATTGTTGCTGTATTGTCTCCCTTTTATATTGTAAAGCACTGCTGAAACTATTAGCGCTACATAAATCCTGAATAATAATAACAAACACAAATCACTGTATGATGGGCTAAACAACTTTATAATTGCTGTTCTGCAACTGGCCTAGGAACATACAGAAATTACACCGATAAAGATAATACGATAAGATGCTTGTATGTTCATATTTTACAGGTAATGTTTTTTTTAAATGCCTTTTATTTTTATCTTTTTGCTACTCAGGGGCTTGGTGTTTTGAAGAAGGATGTGTGTAAGGTGTGGATAATATGCTCGGTGCACAGCTTTTTGTTAGGTCACCTAGTGTGAGTGTCACATATTATTACACAGCAAGCTAACAGTATTTATAGAGTTAAGACACTCAATGCTTTTATCAGTGTTAGGTTCATGGTCATTTAAAGAAAAAAGAAGGCTCATCTGAGAAATCATGCATTGACTTTATTCATAAAGAGTGTGTAGGCAGGTAGAATTAGGCAGGGGTCCTCTTTAAGGCTTAGTCCTTCTCCTGGTGAAGTACAGATGGGTAGTCCTATTTAAGGTGGGTAGAGCTGGGGCTTGGCGTCTTCTGCCCAGGGAAAGATTGAAGAGAGAGATCTTGCTGAAGGTTCACAGCCCTTCGGGGGAGGGGCTGCACTGGAGGTCCCCTGCTTGGAGATAGACTATGTAGAGGAATTGTTTTTTCTCTAAATTTCCCCTCAAAGGGGTGTTGTACTCCATCAAAGGTGATTGGTGCAATGAAATGGAAGGACTGTGCAATATCTGGGATGAGCCACACAGCACCTCATGCCTGCTTATTGCTGCAATGCCATCATGTAAGGTAAGCTAATATCGGGATGTTGAATTTACCAGTATCTGGACTGTTATGTTTCATTGCTACACCTAAGCAGGTAAAAGGAGTTTTATTTACTTCTTTGAAGCCTCTGTGTGAATATTTCAGCCAATGCCTGGAGAGAGGTGTGTTTATTGGTGCAAACCTGGTTGTTTGGGTCCTGAGAGCATGCACTTGTTTCAAGGCTGTAAGTACTCCAGGGAAGAGGGGGGTTGACAGTGTAAGGGCCAGGAGGATGGCAAACATAGGCCTCCAGCTACCATTTGTAGACGGAATAGTAAGGCTTGTTTCACATAAGCTTCAGCTTGTATAAAAGCAATGTGAACAGCAAGCTTTGACCCTTTAATGAAATAATAAATGAGGGATGGTGGCACTGTTCAAGGTAGGTGTGGGGAGTAAAGTCCCTATATTGCTGTCACTGTGCACGATAATAATAATAAATCATGTGACCAATGGGTGACAAGTGAGAGATGTACGTATGAAAAAAGGAATAAGTGAATGCCGTGTAATATTGCAAAAAGATAGATATTGCACTCAGTCACTTTGAGTATTTTTGCAATATTACACTGCATTCACTTATTCATTTTTTCATATGTACATCTCTCACTTGTCACCCATTGGTCACATGATTTATTATTATTATCGTGCACAGTGACAGCAATATAGGGACTTTACTCCCCACACCTACCTTGAACAGCGCCGCCATCCCTCATTTATTATTTCATTTATTTTGCTCCACACTTGTGTGTAGCTTCTTTTGGGAGGCTGCAGTTCTGATCCTAAGCGCGGACTGTATAGTACTTTCATATGATTGCCACTTTAACCACCTCCCGC
Organism: Lithobates sylvaticus; assembly: GCA_028564925.1. NCBI lineage: Eukaryota > Metazoa > Chordata > Amphibia > Anura > Ranidae > Lithobates > Lithobates sylvaticus. The sequence continues at coordinate 466,844,104 of CM053028.1, forward strand.
CATATAGACAATTGATGATGGAGGGGTGGTTCTCTTGCTCTGGGATGACGTCATATGATGTCATCCCACTCCCGTCTGGGACACGGCACATCCCTGATCTTGGTAAAGACCTGGCGACGCAGCTCTTTACATGTGATAAGCTGTGATTGGACACAGCTGATCACATGGGTAAACAAGGAAATGCCGGTTATCGGCTTGCCTCTCCTCACACTGACAGCGTATGAGGAAAGGAGGGACAATCATTGGCATTTCCTCTCAGGGGAGACCTGTACAGATAATCAGGGCACCAATTGCCAGTGCCCTGATTATAATTACAGGCCCAACAGTGCCCAGAAGTGATGCCAGTTAGAGCCCAGTGATGCCAGTCAGTGTCCAGCAGTGGTGCCAATCAGTGCCCATCAGTGATGCCAATCAGTGACCATCAGTGATGCCAATCAGTGCTGCCTTTCTGTGCCCATCAGTGCCTGCTCATCAGCGCCAACCATCAGTGCCTATGAGTACTGCCTATACATGCCACCCATCCATGCCCATAGGTGCTGCCTATCAGTGCCCATCAGTGCAACCTATCAGTTCCCAGTACCACCTATTAGTGCCCATCAGTGCCGCCTATCAGTGCTCATCAGTGCCGCCTATCAGTGCCGTTTATCAGTGCTCATCAGTGCTGCATATCAGTGCCTCCTCATTAGTGCCACCTAATAAGAACCCTTTAGTGTCCTCTTATCAGTGCCCATCAGTGCAGCCTCATCAGTGCATATCAATGAAGGAGAAAAATTACTTGTTTTTTAACAAAAAATAAAAACCCAGTAGTGATTAAATACCACCAAAAGAAAGCTCTATCTGTCTCAAAAAAACTATACAAATTTATTTTGTGTACAGCGTTGCATGACCACACAATTGTCACTCAAAGTGTGACAGGGCTGAAAGCTCAAAATTGGCCTGGGCAGGAAGGGGGTGAAAGTGCCCAGTTTTAAGCGGTTAAGCAAGCTGCTAACAGGCTTCAAAAGGCTTTGAACAAGCTTCAAGAAGAGCTGAAGCCTGCTCGCAGCTTGTTTAAAGTGACAATCAGGACTCCCATTAGAATCTGTGTTTAACTTTTACAAACTGGAGCTGAATGCTACTTTAAAAGTTTCAATAAAGCTTGCTCAAAGCTCTACAAATGGTTTGTCAAAGGTTGCTGTTCACACTGCTCTTGTACAAGCTGAAGCAGGTGTGAAACTGGCCTAACAGGTTGGGCTGAGAAACACAGGGAGCCCTGAAACCTGTATTTCAAGATGTGACCTAGCTGCTCTTGATGGCCACATGCGAGGAAGCCCCGGTACTGCCCATAAGTGTCTACAACACTATGGGGCTGATTTACTAAGACGAATGCACTGCGCCGGTTCACACCTTAATTTGTGCCAGATAAATTATTAATTGAGTGTGTGAACCGGCGCACGCATAAGTGCAACACATAAAATGCCGGCGCACGCGATAATAATATGCCATTGATAATAGCGCAAGCCGTATCATTAACAGTCCATTCACACAGGGGCAACATGACTTCCAGCGCGACTTGGGGCAACTTACGACACGACTTGGGGCTACTTACAACAGGACTTGGGGCGACTTACAACACGACTATAAGTCACCCCCAGGCCAGGTGACTTTGATTTAAAAAAACAAAAAAAAAAACAAAGCACCTTGTCCCCATGTTGATGAGGACAAGGACCTCATCCCCACAACCCTGGCTGTTGGTTGTGGGGGTCCGCGGGCAGGGGGATTATCGGAATCTGGAAGCCCTTTTTAACAAGGGAATCCCCAGATCCCGGTCCCCCACCCTGTGTGAAATGGTAAGGGGGTACAGTACCCCTACCATTTCACCAAAAAAGTGACAAAAGTGTTAAAAATGACAAGAGACGGTTTTTGACAATTCCTTTATTAATGTCTTCTTCTTTTATCTTCTTTGGGTCTTCTTCCTTCTTCTTTCCTTCATCCTTCGGTTTCTTCCTCCATCTTCTTCTTCCTCCGATCCTCTGCTTCTTTCTCCGGTGTTCTCTTCCGGCATCTTCCTCCACTGCGTCTCTTCTTCCTCGGGCCGCTCCACGCAATTGGAGGCTCCCGCTGTGTGACGCTTCTCTTATTCTGACAGTTCTTATATAACGGAGGGTGGGGCCACCCTGTGACCCCGCCCCCTCTGACGCACGGTTCCGTTATATAAGTGTCAGAAAAAGAGAAGCGTCACACAGCGGGAGCCTCCCATTGCGCGGAGCGGGCCGAGAACGAAGCAAGGAAGAAGAGACACCGTGGAGGAAGATGCCGGACGAGAACACCGGAGCAAGAAGCAGAGGATCGGAGGAAGAAGAAGATGGAGGAAGAAACAGAAGGATGAAGGAAGGAAGAAGACCCAAAGAAGATGAAAGAAGAAGACTTTAATAAAGGAATTGTCAAAAACTGTCTCTTGTCATTTTTAACACTTTTGTCACTTTTTTAGTGAAATGGTACCCCCTTACCATTTCACATAGGGTGGGAGGCCGGGATCTTGGGGTCCCCTTGTTAAAGGGGGCTTCCAGATTCTGATAAGCCCCCTGCCCGCAGACCCCCACAACACCGGCCAGGGTTGAGGGGATGAGGCCCTTGTCCTCATCAACATGGGCACAAGGTGCTTTGGGGGGTACCACAAAGCACCTTCCCAATGTTGAGGGCATGTGGCCTGGTATGGTTCAGGAGGGGGGGCACTCTCTCATCCCCCCTCTTTTCCTGCAGCCTGCCAGGATGCGTGCTCAGATAAGGGTCTGGTATGGATTTTGAGGAGGACCCCCACTCCATTTTTTTTTCCGCGGGGTTCCCCTAAAATCCATACCAGACCTGAAGGGCCTGGTATGTATTTTAAGGGGGACCCCCGTGACATTTCTTTTTTTTTTTTGGCTCTGGGTTCCCCTTAAAATCCATACCAGACTGGAAGGGCCTGGTATGGAATTTTGGGGGACCCCCACGCATTTTTTTTCTTCATTTTTTTTTTCCTTAATGCTAACATGCCCTGTGTGCTAATAGCCTTAAAAAAACTTAGAAGTGAACCAGCGTAAAAAAAAAGTCAAGTTGAGAGGTGCGCTTTCATTCACTTGACATTTACTAAGATTTTGCCGGCGCAGTGAACCAAAGCATTTGAACGCACGCAAATGCCGCTTGCGCATGCGCAGTGCATAGATTGTCCTTGCGCAGTTCTAAGTGTATTTGCAGGCGCAGCAGGATTGTTCAGAGAAAGTCACTTTCTCATTCTATTTTGGTAATATTTGTTACTTGAACAGTTATAACTATACTTCCTCACATCACCCCCATAATATTGTCTCTTCCAGCTTCTTTAAATTCTGAGTTGAAGATGCCGTGCGCCATGTCTATAGTGGCTCACCGATCGCCACCTCCTGTGCCCCGAGAATATATTAGTAAATGGATAATTGCGCTGTGTTACAGGCACAAATGTTTTGTAAATACAAAAACAGCCGTTACTCATGGCGCAAACCGTTCGTAAATCAGCCCCTATGACATTCCTCCACAACACAAATGTCAGTGCAGGTGACTGATTTGTGCATTTGATATGGAGGTGCCACATGAACTGGTATAGACCAGAGTGTCTATACAGACATATTGCCCTCAGTGCAGCAGTAGGGAGTTCTATGGCACTTCCTGCCATATAAAGTGCAGCGGTGGGGAGTTGTGCATCTGGGTGGGCAGAGCCTGATGAGTATTCACAGACACAAATTCCCCATATTTTTGAATTTGGTGCATCAATAGTAGACGTGTGCACACTGAAATATTTTGTTTCGGAATTTCGATTTCGTCCGAAAAATAAATGTATTTAGTTACTTCCGAAATTTGTTTTTATTTATTTTGTTTCGTTAAAAAATGCATTTGTCCAAGAATATGTATTAATTAAAATCCAATCTGTCACTTGAAGGCTAATGGTGTCTGTTGGTTGTTCTAACGCCTCGTCTCACCACGCCTCCAAAATGCTAGTAGTGGTGATTCTGCCACACCTCTCTCCTCCACCCCTTCTCTTCTTCTTTCTCTATGGGCTCTTCCTCTGCAGATTTCTCCTCTAAACAAGTGGTGCTCCATAGGTGTTCAAGGGGCTACGCAAGCACTCAGGCAAAAAGATGCCATGCGGTGCTTGAGTTGGTCTGCTTAGGGGACAGGAGCCACACTGGGGCAGAGATTCTGTCAGCTCTGCAGGGGCAGACTCAAAGGTGGTTGACGCCACGCCAGCTTCAGCCAGGAATGGTGGTCTGCGACAATTGCACCAACCTCCTCTCCACCCTCCGACAGGGACACTTGATGGTCCCTGTTTGGCTCACATCCTTAATTTGGTGGTGCAGCGGTTCTTGTGCAGGTACCCGGGCTTACAGGATCTCCTGAGGTAGGCCAGGAAAGTCTGTGGTCATTTCCCCTGGTCCTATAATGCCAGTGCTCGACTGGATGACCTTCAAAAGGAATGCAACCTGCCCAAGAACCGCCTTATTTGTGACATGCCACCAGGTGGAACTAAAGTTGGCAATGCTTCAGCAGCTGCACACGCATGCAGAGTGCCATCAACGAGTACCTCTGTGAGTATGACACCAGGACAGGGTCAGGGGAGCTTGGCTTTTTTTCGCCACGCTAGTGGCTACTGATCAAGGATGCATGCACTGTCCTGTCACCATTTGAGGAGGCAATGAGAATGGTGAGCAGTGACAGTGCATGCATCAGTGATACTGTCCCTCTTAGTCTTCCTGTTGGAACACACGCTTCATGGAATAATGGACAGGGCACTTGAGGCAGAACAGAGGGAGGAAGAGCAGGACTTTCTTACCTCTCAAGGCCCCCTTAATCCAGACAGTATTCCTACGGGCCCGCCAATCACACAGGAAGAGGAGGAGGGTGAGGATTGTGTCAGCATGGAGGTGGAGCCTAGCACTCAGCATCAGCAGCAGTCTTCAAGGGATCGTTTGCAGTCCCCAGAAAGCCATGGACTTTCGGATTTGTGGTATCAAGGAGAGGGATCATTACTGGCTGGCAACCCTTCTTGATCCATGTTACAAGGGTAAGGTTGCGGAATTAATCCAGCCTTCGCAGATGGAGCAGAGGATGAAACACATTTTTTTATGTCGGGTCTTTCGGATTTTGGATTCTGCGTGTTCATAATAGTTTTGTAAAAATGAACACGTAAATCCCTGAAATTCAACGAAAATACATTTGGACGAAAAGGAATGCACATGTCTAATCAATAGCACCTCTTAAGAATTCCCTGAATCTGCCATAAAGTTACTGAAAGTAAAGCAGGGAGTTTTGAATCTGGCCCTGGACATTTTAACCACTTGCCTACCGCTGCACACACATATACGTCGTCAGAATGGCTCGTACAGGCATACCTGTACGTCCCTTTGAATTTGCCACCTTACGGGCAAGATCGGCCACCGCGAGAGCATGCCCGCGGGTCCCGCAAACTCGATGATCACCGGTGGCCCGCGATCATGAGATGGAGAGGCAAAATGGGGAGATGTCCCTGTAAACAAGGCATTTCCCTGTTCTGCCTAGTGACATGACAGGAATCTACTGCTCCCTGTCATCGAGAGCAGTGATCGCTGTCATGTCAGTGGTAGCCCATTCCCCCCACAGTTAGAATCACTCCCTAGGACATACTTAACCCCTTGATCGCCCCTAGTGTTTAACCCCTTCCCTGTCAGTGTCATTTATACAGTAATCAGTGGCTATTTATGGTCCCAAAATAGTGTCAAAATTGTCTGATGTGTCCTCCATAATGTCGCAGTCCCGATAAAAATCGCAGATCGCCACCATTACTAGTAAAAAAAATAATAATAAAAATACCATAAGTCTATCCCTATTTTGTAAACGCTATAACTTTTGCACAAACCAATCAATATACGCTCATTGCGATTTTTTTTTTACCAAAAATATGTAGAAGAATACATATCGGCCTAAACTGAGGAAAAAAATTGCCTTTTTTATATATTTTTGGGGTATATTTATTATAGCAAAAAGTAAAAAAATATTGCTTTTTTTTCAAAATTGGGTCACTTTTTTTGTTTAAAGTGCAAAAAATTAAAACCGCAGAGGTAATCAAATACCACCAAAAGAAATCTCTATTTGTGGGAAAAAAAGGACGTCAATTTTTGTTTAGGTACAACATTGCACGACCGCGCAATTGTCAGCTAAATTGACGCAGTGGCGAATCGAAAAAAATGCTCTGGTCAGGAAGGGGTTAAATCCTTCCGGGGCTTAAGTAGTTAAAGGACCCAAGCACCAGAAAAGTGTTGGTAGGGGTTTATTGAATTCCCCTGATTGTGTCTTAGAATTATCCTAGGGGGGTCTAACTTTTCATTTTTTGTTCACATGACTTTCACCCATTTTCATTTTTCAAACTGTATTCACTTGGAAAAATGTGTGAAAGTTGGGCAAATCTTGTGTAAAGATGTTTATAAATAGCCACTATTTCAGCGTACAAACAGAAATATCACCAGTTTAGCTTGGGGGGGAGGGGGGGCAGGTACCATCATTCTTACAATTGAAGTTTGAGAAAAAGCTTCCACCATGTGTGCCCCTAACACAGGAACAAATGGACTATCTTGGTACCCAAGGATTACAATGACATTACAGAAATATATAAAGTTTTATTTGTCTATAGTTAAAAACAATTCAAAGTACAACAATTAGAGAAACTTTACAAGAAATCCTTATGCCGCGTACACACGACCGGACTTTTTGACAGCAAAGGTCCGACGGAACGAATCCGTCGGACATTCTAATCGTGTGTGGCTCCATCGGACCTTTGCATGGCAAAAATCCGACGGACTTTAGAACTTGTTTTAAATTTTCCCGCCGGAACTCCACCAGAGCGAGTTTCTAGCGGGAAAACCGTTCGTCTGTATGCTGGTCCGATGGACTAAAATACGATGGAAGGGCCGCTACAGCGCCTGACCGCGAGAATGTTTCTCGGCGACAGGGCACTGTACATCTCGTGCTGGCTGCAATAGGAAAAACACATTTTCCTATCGCAGCGAGAGCGATAGGGAAAGCCCTTTGGTCTGGTATAGATTTTAAGGGGGAAGCCCCTACGCTGAAAAAAACGGCGTGGTGGGTTCCCCCCAAAATCGATACCAGACCCTTATCCGAGCACGCAGCCCGGACGGTCAGGAAAGGGGGTGGGGAAGAGCGAGCGCCCCCCCTCCTGAGCCATACCAGGCCGCGTGCCCTCAACATGGGGGGGTGCTTTGGGGAAAGGGGGCCCTGTGGCCCCCCACCCCAAAGCACCTTGTCCCCATGTTGACGAGGACAAGGGCCTCTTCCCGACAACCCTGGCCATTGGTTGTCGGGGTCTGCGGACAGGGGGCTTATCGGAATCTGGGAGCCCCCTTTAATAAGGGGCCCCCAGATCCCGGCCTCCCACCCTATGTGAATGAGTATGGGGTACGATGTACCCCTACCCATTCACCTAAGGTGTAAAAGTGTAAATAAAAAAAACACACAATTTTTTAAAATATTTTATTGCACAGCTCTGGGGGTCTTCTTCCGTCTTGGGGGGTCTTCTCGCCGGACTCCTCCAGAGCCCGGCTTTCTTCTTTGTCGCCGTCGTCATCTGGGGGTCTCGTTCTGCTTTCGGGGGTCTTTTCTGTTCTTGCCGCTGTCGCCGCCTTCTGCGCCGTCCTCTTCTTCTTCTTCTTCCGATGTTGACTCGTCGCTCTCTCTGGCCGGAATGGCAGAGATACGCGGTGTTGTGACTTATATAGGGACAAGGGGCGGGGTCACATGCTCATGTCACATGGTCACCCCGCCCCCATATGTTGTCACATGTCCCTTTTAAATCTCATAATCACAAATTAACCATGCATAATCCACATTGAAGATTTTTTTTATAAATGTGCAAATAATTCACAAAGTGACAAAAATGTAAAACACCAATTATTGTTAAAAACAACTAATGCCTGTACACACGGTTGGAAATTCCGACCACAAAATCCGTCAGATTTTTTCCGATGGATTTTGTTCGACACTGGTGTTGCATACACACGGTCGGACAAAGTTGTCGGAAAATCCGATCATTCTGAACGTGGTGACGTTCGTTGCGTACGACGGGACTGCGTAGAGGCTAGTAGCCAATAGCTTTGGTCTTGTAATGTGATCTGAGCATGCGTGGCACTTTGTCCGTTGGAATTCGCTACACACGATCGGAAAAAGTCTGATAGGACTTTGTTGTCGGAAAATTTGAGAGCAGGATCTCAAACTTATTCCGTCGGAAATTCTGACGGAAAAAGTCCGATGGAGCCCACACACGGTTGGAATTTCCGACAACATGGTCCGATAGGACATTTTCCGTTGGAAAATCCGACCATGTGTACGGGGCATAAGAGTGAAAAATGTTCAATAAATGATAAAACAAAAAACAGTTGTCAGTATTGAGTGTGGTCCATTCTGTGCTCCACCACCAATGCACAATTTCACTGCTTACCGGATAGTTAGACCCCAAACATGAAGAGGTCTAACAGTGCATATGTGTACCAGAACCAGGGCTTTTTTTCAGGGGGAACGCGGGAGAATGCAGTTCCGGCACCTCCAGCAATGAATGTAAGTAATAGTAAGGAGTGCTGGGGTGTGCTGGAGGGTTTATTGATGCTGGCTGCTGGGGAATCTATTTTTGTATGGAGGTCTATTGTTGCTGGGTAGGTTTATTGTTGCCAATGGGGGGGTGTTATGTTGCTGGGGGGGGGGGGCAATTGTTGCTGGGAGGGATCTACTGTTGAGGGAGAGGTCAATTGTTGCTGGCTCTTGGAGGGTCTACGGATGCCAGGTGCTGGGGGTCTATTGGTGCTGGGGTGGTATTTTGTTGCAGGGGGTCCATTGTTGCTGGGGGGTAGGGATGAGCCAGAACCTGCGAACAGACCTAAAATTCGTGTGAACTTTAGAACCCTATTACAGGCTATGGGACTCGAACGTTTGAAATCAAAAGTGCTAATTTTAAAGGCTTATATTCAAGTAATTGTCCTAAAAAGGGTTTGGGGACCCGGGTCCTGCCCCAGGGGACATGTATCAATGCAAAAAAAGTTTTAAAAACAGCCGTTTTTTTGGGGAGCAGTGATTTTAATAATGCTTAAAGTGAAATGATAAAAGTGTAATATTCCTTTAAATTTCATACCTGGGGGGGTGTATAGTTTGCCTGTAAAGGGGCGCATGTTTCCCGTGATTAGAACTGTCCCTGCACAAAGTGTCATTTCTGGAGGAAAAAAAGTCATTTAAAAGCACTCGCGGCTTTAATGAATTGTCAGCTCCCCGTAATACAGAGAACAGTCATTGAAAGTCACGCTTAATGTCCTTGTTGTTTCACTGACATTAGTGTAGAAGTAATGGTTAAACCACCACGATGAACCAAACACAGTCTGATAAGTAAGGAAAGTCTTTTTGTGATATGCAGAAAAGCTTTCACCCGATGATGTCACCACACTTGTCACCACGTGTAGAAAAATCTCCCCTTTGGGGATGCACTCACCAGAACCTGGAGAAAAATTTGCCTTTCAACAATATCAAACTGCATACAGACTTCTCCTCCTGAGCACGTCCTTATCCTTACTGCCTCTAGGTGTCAGAGTGGTATCACCAGATAATAAATATTATAGAGCCTTTAGTAATAAAGTGCACTGTGCCTTAATAGTACCGTCCCATCCGCCGGAACAAGCGCCAAGTGTTGTTGATGGGGACAAGGTCCTCATCCCCACAACCCTGGCCGTTAGTTGTGGGGGTCTGCGGGTGGGGGGCTTATCGGAATCTGGAAGCCCCCTTTAACAAGGGGACCCCCAGATCCCGCCCCCCCCCTACCATTTCACAAAGAAACCTGCGTTACATCAGAGGGGGCGGGGTCACCCATACATCACTGGGGAAGCCTGGGTTTCCCCTTGCGTCAGAGGGGAGCGGGGTCAGGTAATGGGTGGCTCCATCCTCCTCAGCTAAGACCTTATCAGGCTGTCGGGATTCCCGCAGTGTCTCCGTGGAGACAGTATGTGCTGCACTGGATGTCATTGGGAGAGATCACCCATCGCTGGACCCCGGAGAAGAGATCACCCATCGCTGGACCCCTGGAGAAAAGATCAGCCATCGCTGGATACCAAGAGTGGATTACCACTGCTGGAATCTTTTTTTTATTTTTTTTATTTTTAACCACTTTAGCCCCGGACCAATTGTCAGCTTAAGGACCAGAGGTCTTTTTTCAATTTCGCACTGCACTACTTTAACTGGTAATTGCGCGGTCATGCAATTTTGTAACCAAACGAAATTTGCGTCCTTTTCTTCCCACAAATAGAGCTTTCTTTTGATGGTATTTGATTGCCTCTGTGATTTTTATTTTTTGCGATATAAACGGAAAAGGAGCGAAAATTTTGAAAAAAAAAGAGATTTTCTACTTTTTGTTATAAAAAAAATCTAATAAACTCAATTTTAGTCAAACATTTGGGCCAAAATGTATTCAGCCACATGTCTTTAGTAAAAAAAATGCCAATAAGCGTATATTTATTGGTTTGCGCAAAAGTTATAGCGTCTACAAACTAGAGTACATTTTCTGGAATTTACACGGCTTTTAATTTATGACTACCTATCTCATTTCTTGAGGTGCTAAAATGGCAGGGAAGTACAAAACCCCCCCAAATGACCCCATTTTGGAAAGTAGACACCCCAAGCTATTTGCTGAGAGGCATGTTGAGCCCATTGAATATTTTTTTTTTTAGTCCCAAGGGATTGAATAAAGACAAAAAAAAAAAAAAAAAAAATTTTTTTTCATAAAGTTGTCACTAAATGATATATTGCTCACACATGCCATGGTTATATGTGGAGATGCACCCCAAAATACATTTTGCTGCTTCTCCCGAGTATGGGGATACCACATGTGTGGGACTTTTTGGAGCCTAGCCGCGCACGGGGCCCCGAAACCCAATCAACGCCTTCAGGGTTTCTAAGGGTGCAAATTTTTGATTTCACTCCTCACTACCTATCACAGTTTTGAAGGCCATAAAATGCCAAAATAGCACAAAACCCCCCCAAATGACCCCATTTTGGAAAGTAGACACCCCAAGCTATTTGCTGAGAGGCATGTTGAGTACATGGAATATTTTATATTTTGCCACAAGTTGCGGGAATATTACAAACTTTTTTTTTTTTTGCCCAAAGTTGTCACTAAATGATATATTGCCCACACATGCCATGGGCATATGTGGAATTACACCCCAAAATACATTCTGCTGCTTCTCCTGAGTACGAGGATACCACATGTGTGGGACTTTTTGGGAGCCTATCCGCATACGGGACCCCGAAAACCAAGCACCGCCTTCAGGATTTCTAAGGGCATAAATTTTTGATTTCACTCCTCACTACCTATCACTACCTATCACAGTTTTGAAGGCCATAAAATGCCAAGATGGCACAAAACCCCCCCCAAATGACCCCATTTTGGAAAGTAGACACCCCAAGCTATTTGCTGAGAGGCATGTTGAGCCCATTGAATATTTTTTTTTTTTAGTCCCAAGTGATTGAATAAAGACAAAAAAAAAAAAAAAAAAAAAAAATGTATTCAAAAAGTTGTCACTAAATGATATATTGCTCACACATGCCATGGTTATATGTGGAATTGCACCCCAAAATACATTTTGCCACTTCTCCTGAGTACGGGGATACCACATGTGTGGGACTTTTTGGGAGCCTAGCCGCGTACGGGGCCCCGAAACCCAAGCACCGCCTTCAGGATTTCTAAGGGTGCAAATTTTTGATTTCACTCCTCACTACCTATCACAGTTTCGAAGGCCATAAAATGCCAAAATTGCACAAAACCCCCCCAAATGACCCCATTTTGGAAAGTAGACACCCCAAGCTATTTGTTGAGAGGCATGGTGAGTATTTTACAGCTCTCATGTGTTTTTGAAAATGAAGAAAGTAAAGAAAAAAAAAAATTTTTTTTTTCTTTTTTCAATTTTCAAAACATTGTGACAAAAAGCGAGATCTGCAAAATACTCACCATACCTCTCAGCAAATAGCTTGGGGTGTCTACTTTCCAAAATGGGGTCATTTGGGGGTGGTTTGTGCCATCTGGGCATTCCATGGCCTCCGAAACTGTGATTGGCAGTGAGGAGTGAAATAAAAAAATTACACCCTTAGAAAGCCTGAAAGCGGTGCTTGGATTTTGGGGTCCCGTACGCGGCTAGGCTCCCAAAAAGTCCCACACATGTGGTATCCCCGTACTCAGGAGAAGCAACAGAATGTATTTTGGGGTGTATCTCCACATATGCCCATGGCATGTTTGAGCAATATATCATTTAGTGACAAGTTTTTGTAAAAAAAAATATTATTTTTTTTTTTTTCATTATTCAATCTCTTGGGACCAAAAAAAAAATATTTAATGGGCTCAACATTGCTCTCAGCAAATAGCTTGGGGTGTCTACTTTCCAAAATGGGGTCATTTGGGGGGGGTTTGAACTGTCCTGGCATTTTATGCACAACATTTAAAAGCCTATGTCACACGTCACCCACTCTTCTAACCACTTGAAGATAAAGCCCTTTCTGACACTTTTTGTTTACATGAAAACATATTTTTTTTTTGCAAGAAAATTACGTTGAACCCCCAAACACTATATATATTGTTAAAGCAAAGGCCCTACAGATTAAAATGGTGGGTGTTGCATTTTTTTTTTTCCACACAGTATTTGCGCAGCGATTTTTCAAACGCATTTTTTGTGGAAAAAATACACTTTTTTTTATTTTAATGCACTAAAACACACTATATTGCTCAAATTTTTGATGAAATAAAAAATATGATCTTAGGCCGAGTACATGGATACCAAACACGACATGCTTTAAAATTGCGCACAAACACGCAGTGGCGACAAACTACATACATTTTTAAAAGCCTTTAAAAGCCTTTACAGGTTACCACATTAGATTCACGGAGGAGGTCTACTGCTAAAATTACTGCCCTCGATCTGACCTTCGCGGTGATACCTCACATGCATGGTGCAATTGCTGTTTACATATGACGCCAGACCAACGCTTGTGTTCGCCTTTGCGCAAAAGAAGGGGGGGCAGGGGTGCTTTTTTTTTTTTTTTTTTTTTTTTCTTTTTATTTAGCTTTTTTATTTTATTTTTAAACTGTTCCTTCCATTTTTTTTTTCTTAGTTGTCATTTTTATTGTTATCGCAGGGAATGTAAATATCCCCTATGATAGCAATAGGCAGTGACAGGTACTCTTTTTTTGAAAAAATTGGGGTCTATTAGACCCTAGATCTTTCCTGTGCCCTCAAAGCATCTGACCACACCAAGATCGGTGTGATAAAATGCTTTCCCAATTTCCCAATGGCGCGGTGGGTATGCCCACCATTAGAATACCTCCCTTCATCCACCCACTTCTAATGATGGGCATACATGCACCATTTATATATGCCGAAGCATGGGGGCATCCTCCCGCAAAAAAAGTTATGCCACGTATACATGGTCGAACTTTTTTCGACCGTATGTACGTGGCATTAGGAGCAAAATCGCTCCTCCGCCCTCTGCTGCCCCCATGCTTCGGCATATATGCTCTTTTTTTTAACTGTGGTGGTGAAATCACCTCCTACAGCATTGGAGTCGCGGCTTTATGTATCGTGGGAGCAAACGCTGTTGCTGTCAAGATAAATAAATCCACGCTGCAACTGAATGGCGTACCTGCTAAGCAAATAATGGTTAACATTAAAACAAAGTAACATTACAGTATAACAGTAAGACCTTACCATACCATACCTGCAAAGCAAATACCAAAAAAAAAACATAGTAAAAAATAAAACATTTTGTTAACGCAACCGGTGCCTAAAAAATATATATATGCCGAAGCATGGGGGCATCCTCCCGCAAAAAAGTTATGCCACGTACACATGGTCGGACTTTTTTCGACCGTATGTACGTGGCATTAGGAGCAAAATCGCTCCTCCGCCCTCTGCTGCCCCCATGCTTCGGCATATATGCTCTTTTTTTTAACTGTGGTGGTGAAATCACCTCCTACAGCGTTGGAGTCGCGGCTTTATGTATCGTGGGAGCAAACGCTGTTGCTGTCAAGATAAATAAATCCACGCTGCAACTGAATGGCGTACCTGCTAAGCAAATAATGGTTAACATTAAAACAAAGTAACATTAGAGTATAACAGTAAGACCTTACCATACCATACCTGCAAAGCAAATACCAAAAAAAAAACATAGTAAAAAATAAAACATTTTGTTAACGCAACCGGTGCCTAAAATATATATATGCCGAAGCATGGGGGCATCCTCCCGCAAAAAAGTTATGCCACGTACACATGGTCGGACTTTTTTCGACCGTATGTACGTGGCATTAGGAGCAAAATCGCTCCTCCGCCCTCTGCTGCCCCCATGCTTCGGCATATATGCTCTTTTTTTTAACTGTGGTGGTGAAATCACCTCCTACAGTGTTGGAGTCGCGGCTTTATGTATCGTGGGAGCAAACGCTGTTGCTGTCAAGATAAATAAATCCGCGCTGCAACTGAATGGCGCACCTGAAAACAAAAAAATGGTTAACAATAAAACATACCTGAAAAGCAAGCATGATAAAACATAATAAAACATTGCAGAATAGAATAGAGTAAAAAAGAGCAACAATAGAGAGAGAACAATAAAACGACAACTATTTTTGGTTTTTTATTTTATATTTTTTTTTGGGTTTTTTTTTTTTTTGTACTTTTTTTTTTTTTTTTATTTTTTACACTTTTTTTTTAAACTATAACTATAATTTTAACTGTAACGGTCGGGTCTCAAAATGCGATGGCATTCTTGAGACCCTGTAACTATAATTTGAACTGCAACGGTCGGGTCTCAAAATGCGATGGCATTCTTGAGACCCTGTGAAAGTGTATCCTAGCCTGTGAAATGCTGTACCCTACGCTAATACCTCACTAGTTCGTGGTAGCGTTCAAAGCATTCACCAACGCAGAGACCAGGATTGTCAGGACAGCGTGGACAATAATAACGGGTGTCACGCCTAAATCCGCGCTTGCTACAGACACGACATCTTCTTTGGGGGGCTCGTTGGGTAGGGGTACTCTGGAGGGCATGAGGATAATGCCTCTCATGCAGCCGGCTTACTGCATTTGGTAGGGGATGGTGAGGTGTGGAATCGCCTGGATACAGGAGTTCCATGACAACCGCTCCCTGGAATTCAAGGAAGGGTAACGTCCCGCCTGAAGCTCCGTATAGCACATGAGCATTCAGCAAAGCCAATTGGAATAAATAAATAGACACTTTTTTGTACCAGCGTCTAGCCTTACGGACAACTAGGTACGGCGCCAACAACTGGTCGTTGAGGTCCACCCCCCCCATATTAAGGTTGTATTCGTGGATACAGAGGGGTTTCGTCACAACACCAGCCGCCGTACGAATTTGGACTGTCGTGTCTGCATGAAGGGAGGTAAGAACGAAAACATTCCTATTATCCCTCCACTTCACAGCGAGCAAGTTATTACACTTCAAGCAGGCTCTCTCCCCCAGCCTAAGACGGGAATCTACAAGCCGCTGGGGAAAGCCCCGGCGATTAGGTCGCACGGTGCCACATGCTCCAATCTGATGATCAAACAAGTGACTAAACAGTGGCACGCTCGTGTAATAATTGTCCACGTACAAGTGGTACCCCTTTCCGAATAAGGGTGACACCAAGTTCCACACTATCTTGCCAGCGCTCCCTATGTAATCTGGACAGTTCTCCGGCTCTACGTGACTATCTTTTCCCTCATAAACCGAAAAGCTCCACGTATAGCCTGTTGCCCTGTCACAGAGCTTGTAGAGCTTGACCCCGTATCTGGCACGCTTGCTGGGAAGGAACTGTTTGAAAGACAAGCGGCCAGAAAACTTAATCAGGGACTCGTCAACGCAGACAACTTGATTGGGCGTAAACAAGGCTGCAAAACATTGGTTGAAGTGGTTTATGAGGGGCCGAATTTTGTAGAGCCGATCAAATTCAGGGTCTCCACGAGGACGACAAAGTTCATTGTCACTGAAGTGCATGAACCGCAAGATCTGTTCGTATCGTGCCCTGGACATGGAGGCAGAGAACACGGGCATATGGTGGTGCGGTGAGGTGGACCAATAAGACCTCAGCGTCGGGAATTTGTGTATGCCCATGTTGAGGGAAAGGCCCAGAAAGGTCTTAAATTCGGAAACCGTAATTGGTTTCCAATCTCTGGCAAGGGAAGGCACTTGGGGATTAGCGGCGATGTGTTGACCAGCGTATATATTACTTTGGTCCACAATAGATCTATAGAGATCTTCCGTGAAAAACAGCGAATAAAAATCGGATGGCTTAAAATCAGCTGTTTCCACCTGAATACCGGGTTGGCCAGTGAATGGGGGAAGTACGGGTTCTGCAGAAGTGGTGGGCACCCAATCAGGATTGGCGAATTCTGCAGGAAGGACACTATGTGATCGACGGGCCTGCCTTTGTCTTCTTCTTGGTGGCAGCGGGACACTACTTGTGCTTGCCACCTCGCCAGCTTGAACTGCACTTATGGGACTCGCCACGTCACCAAGTGTTACTGCAGTGCTGGTTTGACTACGTCCAGGGTGTACTAGGCCGCTGGTGCTTGCCAGTTCACCAGAAGGAATAGCGGCGCTAGTACTTCTCTGCTCCATACGAGAGACCTGCGGTTCCTGCACCTCAACAACATCAGAAGATCGGGATCGGGTACGCCTGACCTTAGCAGGGACCACACCTTCGTCGCCAGAGCTATCTGTCATGGAGCCGCTGTCGTCTACTGGATCGTATTCTGAGCCTGATTCTGACAGATGAGTGACCTCCTCTTCACTATCTGACATACTCAGAAACAAGTAGGCCTGTTCACTAGTGTACTTGCGATTTGCCATTTTGGGCTCTAAATTTAGTAGTACACTAGTGAGATTCACAGGAAAAAAAGCTCCTAGGCTGCTGGCGAATGAATCAAAACGCTACCAAAAAAACTGTTAGCGATCGCAGGGATCAGGCCTGACTCTGCGAACGCTGCAGTTATGTGTGCTTAGTGTTTTGGAAGTGACAGTGATCGATCGATACTGCACTTGGGTGGGCTGGGCTGGGCTGGGCGGAGGGGGAAAACGCAGGTGCTAGCAGGTATCTGGGCTGATCCCGCTAACAATGCGTTTTTTGGAACCCTAAACTGCTGGGACGCTAGTATAGATCTGATCAGATCAGATATTGATCTGTTCAGATACTATACCACTAAGGGAGGTGTATGCTTTGCGCGTGGGTGTTTGCGGTACTGGCACTAACCTGGGGCGACGCAGACCTTATTTGACCCTAACACCTAATTGATATCACCCGCCGGGCGATCAGGGGGTTAAACCGATAGTTGGGTAATAAATGGCGGGTGCCCTGACAGTATAAAAAAACAAGCTAACTAACCAGCGTCACCCGTAACAGTTATACGGTGATCACTGGTGAAAGGGTTAACTAGGGGCAATCAGGGGGTTAAAACCTTTATTAGGTAATATATGGGGGTACCTGACGATATATAAAAACCTGACGGGGAACCTAAATAACTAAATAACTAACTGGCTAACCAGCGTCACCAGTGACACTTATACTGTGATCACTGGTGAAAGAGTTAACTCTAGGGGCAATCAAGGGGTTAAAACCTTTATTTAGGTTGTAATATGGGGGTACCTGACCTATAAACCTATTTATAATCCTATATAAACCTGGCGGTTACCTAAAAAAAAAAAAACTGGCTACCTAGCGACAGCAGTGACACTAATAGAGCGATCAAAATAAACGATCGCTTAGTGACACTGGCAAAAGGGGGTGAAAGGGTTACCTAGGGGGCAATCAAGGGGTTAAACCTTTATTGGGGGGGGGTAGGGGGCTACCTTGGACCTAAAGGGGCCTAAAACTAACTGCCCTGACAGTTATTGCAGTCACACTGACACTAAATGCAGTGATCAGTAAAATAAATGATCACTGCAATCAGTGACACTGTGACAGGGGGGGCAGGGGGTGATCTGGGGGGTGATCAGGGGGTGACAGGGGGGTGAAATGTGTGCCTATGTGTACCTGGTGTCAGTGTAGTGTTTGTGCACTTACTTGATGTCTTCTCCGCTCGGCGTCCCGGTCAGAAAGACCGACACGAGGAGCGTGACATCACTTCCCCTTGCCTGTGTTTACAATTACACAGGAAGGGGAAGGAAGCGGACGAATCCTATTGGCCAGAGCGATCGGGAGGGGGTGGCCAGAAACGACTGGCCGTTACCTCGTCCCGCATCGCTTCTGAAGCGATCCCGACCGTCCCCGCCGGCGGAGGGGGGTCCGATCGGACCCCCCAACCGCCAGAAGAATGTCACGTACAGGTACGTGATTCTGCCTGTACGTGCCATTCTGCCGACGTAAATATACAGGGGGCGGTCGGGAAGTGGTTAATAAAGGACTTTTCCCAACGGTGTCAGTGTGTATTTTTACAATTTTTTTTACACTTTCTTTCTGAAATGGTAGGGGTACAATGTACCCGTTACCATTTCAAACAGGGGGGGCAGGATCTGGGGGTTTCCTTTGTTAAAGGGGGCTTCCAGATTCCAATAAACCCCCGCCCACAGACCCCCACAACCATCGGCCAGGGTTGTGGGGATGAGGCCCTTGTCCTCATCAACATGGGGACAAGGTCTTTTGGGGGGCTACCCCCAAAGCACCCTCCCAATGTTGAGGGCATGTAGCCTGGTACGGTTCAGAAGGGGGGGCGCTCTCTCGCCCCCCCTCTTTTCCTGCGGCCTGCCAGGTTGTTAAGTTCCCCTTAAAATCTATACCAGACCTGATGGGTCTGGTATTGATATTTGGGGGGAACCTCACGTCATTTTTTTTTTAATTTGACGCGGGATTCCCCTTAATATCCATACCAGACCTGAAGGGCCTGGTAATTGAATTTGGGGGGAACTCCACGCTTTTTTTTTTTATCAATGACTTTCAATGACTGTTCTCTGTATTACGGGGAGCCGACAATTCATTAAAGCCGCGAGTGCTTTTAAATTACTTTTTTTCCTCCAGAAATGACACTTTGTGCAGGGACAGTTCTAAGCACGGGAAACATGCGCCCCTTTACAGGCATACTATACACACCCCCCAGGTACGAAATTTAAAGGAATATTACACTTTTATTGTTTCACTTTAAGCATTATTAATATCACTGCTCCCGAAAAAAACAGCCTTTTTAAAACTTTTTTTGCCTTGATACATGTCCCCTGGGGCAGGACCCAGGTCCCCAAACACTTTTTATGACAATAACTTGCATATAAGCCTTTAAAATGAGCACTTTAGATTTCTCCCATAGACTTTTACAGGGTGTTTGCGGCATTTCGAATTTGCAGCGAACACCCCAAATTGTTCGATATTCGGCGAACGGGCGAACAGGCAATGTTCGAGTCAAACTTGAGTTAGACTCGAACTTGAAGCTCATCCCTACTGGGGGGAAGTCTATTGTTGTGTGGGTGATCTATTGTTGCTGGGGTGAGGTCTATCATTGCTGGGGGGGCTTGGTTGTTGGGGTGTGGTCTATTGTTGCTTACTGCACTCTATTTTCCTGCTTTTCTTGTTATCATTAACAAATTCCATGCATATCACTTGGTAGCACAAGATGATACTTTGTTCTGTATTCTCTAAAAGGGTTGGTACTGGGAGGTGGGTAGTTGGTGGAACCAAGGGACAATGCTCAGAGGTGGGTAGGGAGCAGAAACGAAGGGTATCTGAGAAGGGGGGGAGTTCCTGCACCTATTCTCTGAGAAAAAAAGCCCTGACCAGAACAATCCATCAGAAGAACATTCAACTACCGTAAAAGGTATCTCAGCCAGATTGGACAGCAATTAATATAAAAGATGAACAAAGAAACTTCAAGATGTAGTATGTACAACATCCATATTTATTTGAAAAGAAAGGTGCTTAAAAACAAAGTAATTGTAAAGACAGCATTTACCGCAGCTCCACCTGGCACAGCAGGCATGTATGATGATGTCACCCCAGGCTCCACCCAATGTGTTTGATCAACAGAAGACATCAAGGGGCTGGGGCTATTAAATCTGTTATATGGTGATAACGCTATGTCACGTCCCCCCCCCCCCGGTTGTGCACCCTGTCACATGGACTTCTGATAGAGAATACATCTGGCCATAATATGCAGGCATGGTTCACTATTTTCACCATCAAGAAACCAGCTTTGAGCAATGCCATGTAGCCATCACTGGAGTACATTCAGACAGAAAGTAGCCGTAGGTTGCAGTAGATCATAAGCTGAGAGCAGAAACAGCTGTGATAATTACCTTTCACGGCATACCTTGAAATTAACTATTTTGCGAAACTGTTAAACTATGGGTTTAGTTCCACTTTAAATGTTACTCATTTAGGGTTTACATATATTTTAAGGACAAAGTATGGACCCAGTCATTTCTTTATGTCCTAGTCATTGGTGGTGCATTAAAAAATACTAAAGTTATAGACGTATGAACTTTAACATGGTAACTCTTACCGCCATATAGATAAAGGGACATCACCTAATTTGCCAAGCTGCTACTATCTAGTACAGTATATTTAAAACCTAACCAAGAACTACTATATTAAAAAAAAAGAAATAGTAGAAAAACTACCTACAAAGCTGCTGTGCAATTATTTTCACATCTCTAGTTTTCATGGTATCTTAGCACAGTTCTTCAGTGTTTTTTAATTAGAGGACTCCAGTGGCCTCTTGCTGATATAACAGTTTCAACTATCATTTTAAGAAGCTTTAAATTTATTTTCAATTATTTATGTAACATGTAACATTTAATAGATGTTTCGAACTATGGAACTATACAACTCCTATTTTTTTTTTGTATCATAGTCCAGTAAGAATCCTCATTCACAAAGAAAAAAAAAAATCGATATTCATTGCTTTTGGGAAATTTAGCAGTGTGACTTTGAGAATTGTGTTAGCAATTTAGCATCTGGAAGTTGTCATGGTAAATAATAATTGTCCATAAATATTTCAGGCATGATTTATCAGTGTGAAGTAAACATATTGATTGTGTCTGGAAAAGGAGCAAAAAATAGATGCTTTCTAAATGGCGGTGCTATAAAATTAACCATGACTCTGACATAGAATTCATTATGAGAAAAAAGTAGAGAGACTGAAAAATAGATATATAGACAAGGGCATATACAGTATACTGTATATTGGCAGATAAGATGGACAGAAAAACTAGCACAAAATGTAAAATAGTTGCCTAGAAAGACCAAACAGAATTCTTGTTTCATTATTTTATATATAAAACAAACATCAGCCTGGAATACTAAGGATTTCTTGTAAAGCTTCTCTAATTGTTGTACTTTACCTTTATGGACATGTGTCTTTGTTTTTAACTATGGATAAATAAAACTTTATATATTTTTACAATATCATTGTAATCCTTGGGTACCAAGATAGTCCATTTATTCCTCTGTTAGGGGCACACAAGGGGTGCTCCTAAGCTTTTTACCAAACTTTATAGGGAACCTGTCATATACTGAAATAATTTAAACCCATATCTGTAAAGAAGAGATTAAATATCTCTTTCTCCTGCTGCTCTGATGAACAATGCCAAATACTAGACCTGGTCCCCCAAACTCTGCTGGGAAACTGACATTTCCAGCAGTGTCAATATTCCCTTTTTAAGAGATCGGCTAAAAGTGGACAGAGTAAGAGATAGCCAGACAGATTAGGGTAGGGAGTTCCATAGGATATGAGAGGCTCTGGAGAAGTCCTGGAGACAGGCATGGGAGGAGGAGACAAGGGAGCTAGAGAGCAGGATGTCTTGGGAGGGGCAGAGAGGATGGTTTGGAGACAAGATTGGTGGAGGTAGGTAGCAGTAAGTCTTGGGAGGAGAGAATAGGATGGTTTGGAGACAAGACTGGTGATGTAACTGGGGGCAGTGTTGTAAATGGCTTTATATGTTATTGTTAGTGTTTTGAATTACATTTTTTGGGCAATAGAAAGCCAGTGGAGGGATTGGAAAGGTTGGTTGGTAAGGTGGATGAGTCTGGCAGCAGGGGTAAGCCTATGAGGTGGGAGTTACAATAGTCAAGGCGAGAGATACCAAGGGAGTGAATAAGTGGCTTAGTGGTTACAACGGTTAAAAACTTGCATATTTTGGAGCTGTTACAGAGGTGAAGTCTGCAAGATTTGGACAACGATTGAATTTGGGGCTTAAAGGACAGGTCAGAGTCCAGGATTACACCTAGCATCCTGGCATGAGGGGAGGGACTGATGGCTGTATTATTGATCTCGATGGAGAAGTCAGGGGAGGGGGTATGGGCAGGGGGTAATATTATGAGCTCGGTTTTAGAAAGAAGTGGTGTGACATTTATGCTGATATGTCAGTTAGTAGGTTAGTAATGCGAGACTGAAGGAGTGATGTGAGGAGTAGAGAGATAGATGTGTGTGTGGTCAGCAAAGAGATGGTACTGGAAGCCATGAGAGTTCATTAAGTGACCAAGGGAGGAGGTGTAGATGGAGAAGAGGAGGGGTCTGAGGACAGTGGAGAGGAGGAGACTGAGTTATAGGTAACACTGAAGGCGTGCTGTGATAGGTAGGAGAAGAACCAGGAGACAGCAGAGTCTTGAAGGCCAAGAGAGTGGAGTTTTTTGAGAAGGTGATGATCAACAGTATCAAAGGCTGCAGAGAGGTTTTAGCACTTAGTAACCAAACACTTGGCAAATTGAACCCAGTCTCATTCACATGAAAAACTCCCCTCCCCATTGAAATGAATGGAAAGCTCTTCAAAAGCGCTTGAAAAGCTCTTCAAAAGCGCTCAGTGTTTTTACTGGCAGTTTAGAAGAACTTCAGTGTGAAAGTGGCCTTACCTTATGTGAGTTTTCTAATTAAGTGATTCAGATCTACAAAAAGATTAGGGATATATAACACTGAATCTGGCACAGCTGTGTATAGTAACTAATCAGCTTTTAGATTTTTTTCGTCAAAGCTTAATTGAACCAGTTGAAGGTAGAAGCTGATTAGTTACTCTGCACAACTGCACCCGATTCTGTGTGCACACGTTTTAGTGAATCTCCCCAGTGTGTTTTAAAGATGGGCAAAATTCAAGGCCTTGTATTTTTTTTTCATGTGATCCTGATATAGCATGTTATAACTTCCCCCCAGATCTTTTAGGAATATCATTTTCAGGTATGATTCCCTAGAGTCAGAGTATACATTTGGTTACATCAGCACTGAAAATAAGGCAGAAAGGGACCTCAAGTGCAATAATATAAAATTTTGTCTAGAAGTTATAATCATGTGATTATAAACTAAAAGCTTGAAGAGTAACTCCATTTTGTTGGGGAAAGAAAGCAATCCCCTCTAGATGATCAATGTACACTGCTTAGATTGTAACAAACTTTGTTGCAGATTCCTACCTGTTTTTGCTCCGAAGAAAATGCTGTTTGATTTGTGCTGTGTGAATTTGAATATCAATCAGCTGATGCACTTGCAGTGTTTTAATGAGGAATGTTGCTGGGTCTGCATCCCCTTAGAAATAATTGGGAGTATCTCACCAAAAATTATTATTATTATTTTTTAGGATGCCTAAAATGGAATTTTAGTGCAGACTTCTGAGAAAATGACAAAAGCAGGAAATTACATTTCTGGGGAAGATCTACATAACAACTGTGTACATATTGCATTGAATTTTACAAAAAAATTATGGAGGCTGCAGAATGAAAAGTAAAGATAATTTATCAAAAACATTACATTGGCTTGTGTAGCAATTGTATATGCTATACAGTGGGGGAAATTATTATTTGATCCCTTACAGATTTTGTAAGTTTGCCCAATTACAAAGAAATGAAGGGTATTTAATTTTTATCTTAGGTATATTTTAAATGATAGAGACAGAATATCAACCAAAAATCCAGAAAATATACATGATACAAATGTTATAAATTGAGTTGCAGTTCAGTGAGTAAAATAATTTTCCTGACAGACTCCATGGCAGAAATGTGTGGGTTAAGTCCCACCTCTACTATCCTATAGGACACTACTCCCATAAATCTTTGCTCCCTGCCCACGGCCGTGTTCTTTTTTTGTCCTCCTCTATAGGACCCAGTTGGTGGTCTTCCTACCCGAAGATTTCTCCCCCATAATAGAGTTTGGCCGATTTGCGTCCCTGGATTGAAGATGTCGCATCCCTCCTTTAAGCCCTAGCTACTAGCAGGGTATGGAGTGGGCAGTGAAAGTAGCGCATTGGTCAGAAAACCCAGCTAAACAGCAGGTGACCCTTTTTGCCCTCATGAGTCCAGCGTAATCCTTCTTACCTTTGGCCTGATCGATCGATCGCCGTTTGCTGTCTTTCCATTCGCTCTGCGCATGCGCGAGAGCGGTATGAGAGTGAGGCTTGGTTCGCGCATGCGCAGTAGCGGCAAATTGGTCTATTTTTAATGGGGAAAAGGCCTGCAAGCATTGGGATGCTTATTTGGCTTTGTGCAGTGACTTCCCCTGCCCCCTGTCTCTCTGCCTGTGGTGAGTGAGTCTCATGGACAGGTAGGATGCTTTTTAGCTATTTCCTGGCTCTGACAGAAATGTTTTTTTTGTATAGTTCTGATGGATGCTTCCAGGGATAAGGATACTCCACCACCTGTCTGCGGACAGCCCTCTCGTAAAAGGTACTTTGAGAGGGTTTTTCCTCTCTGGGTCCAGCGGGGGGGTGGCATTTGGGCTCCATTATTGGTCCTCGTGGCCACTATTTTCTACATATTTCTTTTTGATTGTCAGCCCTTCTAGGTCAGAACATCATCGCAGCTCTCACAGAGGAAGTGACTGTTCAAAATCGAATCGCCGGCACTCTTCCTCCAGATCTAATCGCCATGATTCTCCTTCAAGATCAGGGTATCACAGCAAGGATGTCTCTCGGACTTCCACGGCTCACTCCAGCCGTTCATCTGACTGTGTTTGCTGGGGGTGCAGGTCCCAGGTACCTGTGGGAAAATCCCTGTGTGACCTCTGCTATGCCAAGGCAGCTGGTGAAAGAGGTGGTACGGACCAGCAGCTGAAATCCCTGGTCAAACAGGTTGTCAAGGAGTCTCTAAGAAGTATTGAGACTGGCCACACGCATGATCCTCCTTCGGAGCCTATACGCTCTTCAGTAAGGGAGTCACAAGGACAGGACACCTGGGAATCCTCTCTGCCAAGTCATCCGTCGGCTATACATTTGGATAGTGACTCTGAAGGGGAAGATCCCTGTGTGGGGTTTGATTTTGCCTTACTTTCTCCCTTAGTTAAGCTTTGAATTGGGAAGACCCGGTGGCGGCTCCCTCCAAACAAAGAAAGTACTTTAAACAGCTGAAGAAAGACTGTGTTAACTTTCCTTTTCTATCTGAAATTGGTGAAGTTATCACAGATGAATGGGGTAAGGTGGAGAAGAAAAATGCAATGCTTTCTAAAGTTCAAAAACTTAGCCCTTTCAAGGAGGAAGAGGTCAAGCACCTTGAATCGGCTCCACTGGTGGATGCAGCTGTGATGAGGCTGGTAAAGCATGTGACTCTTCCCTTGAAGGATACAGTCTCCTTTAAAGATGATCTAGATAGACGGATCGATTCTGATCTGAACAGAGTTTATCTAACTGCAGGGATGGCCTGCAAACCAGCTTTAGCTTTGGTCACAATGTCCAAGGCCATGGAAGTCTGGACCTATAATGTGGAAAAGACTCTTAGGAACGTCTCAGAAGTTGTAGCAAGGAGTTCCCCCATACAGGAACTGAGACTTGCTTCTGCTTTTCTGGGTGAGGCCTCGATATTGATTTGATTCACCTGGTGGCTCGGGTCATGCTCTCAGCAGTCACTGTAAAACGTGCCTTGTGGCTCCGTCCTTGGCCTGGCAGACCCAGCATCAAAACAAGTATGGTGCCGGATTCCTTTTGAAGGATCTTCTCTTTTCGACAAAAAATTTGATAATGCCAAACTCGGGCTACCGGCGGCAAGTTGGGGTTCCTTCCTCAGGATAAGCGTATGCAAGGTCAGAGAAGATCTTTCCCAAGGAAGCAGTATCAGGAAGGAGCTAGGGAGGCTCGTAGCTACAGACCAGGCCATGAATTCTCCAGGTCTTAGAAGGCAAGACAGTCATCCTTCAAGAAGCCCGCCAAGGGCGGTTTGACTGGTGAGAGAGAGCAGACCAAGTCCTTTTGAGATTGGGCCCGCTCAGATAGGCCAGGTGGGGGCTTGTCTGCTCCACTTTCGTCATGTCTGGGCGGCGTCAATTCAGGACTTCTGGACCATCAAGACAGTTTCCTCAGACCATACCTGGGCCTTCAGCAGAACTCCCAGACTCAGGTGTGTTCCCACCTCTCTTCTGGCCTCAGAGCGGTATGAGAGTGAGGCTTGGTTCGCGCATGCGCAGTAGCGGCAAATTGGTCTATTTTTAATGGGGAAAAGGCCTGCAAGCATTGGGATGCTTATTTGGCTTTGTGCAGTGACTTCCCCTGCCCCCTGTCTCTCTGCCTGTGGTGAGTGAGTCTCATGGACAGGTAGGATGCTTTTTAGCTATTTCCTGGCTCTGACAGAAATGTTTTTTTTGTATAGTTCTGATGGATGCTTCCAGGGATAAGGATACTCCACCACCTGTCTGCGGACAGCCCTCTCGTAAAAGGTACTTTGAGAGGGTTTTTCCTCTCTGGGTCCAGCGGGGGGGTGGCATTTGGGCTCCATTATTGGTCCTCGTGGCCACTATTTTCTACATATTTCTTTTTGATTGTCAGCCCTTCTAGGTCAGAACATCATCGCAGCTCTCACAGAGGAAGTGACTGTTCAAAATCGAATCGCCGGCACTCTTCCTCCAGATCTAATCGCCATGATTCTCCTTCAAGATCAGGGTATCACAGCAAGGATGTCTCTCGGACTTCCACGGCTCACTCCAGCCGTTCATCTGACTGTGTTTGCTGGGGGTGCAGGTCCCAGGTACCTGTGGGAAAATCCCTGTGTGACCTCTGCTATGCCAAGGCAGCTGGTGAAAGAGGTGGTACGGACCAGCAGCTGAAATCCCTGGTCAAACAGGTTGTCAAGGAGTCTCTAAGAAGTATTGAGACTGGCCACACGCATGATCCTCCTTCGGAGCCTATACGCTCTTCAGTAAGGGAGTCACAAGGACAGGACACCTGGGAATCCTCTCTGCCAAGTCATCCGTCGGCTATACATTTGGATAGTGACTCTGAAGGGGAAGATCCCTGTGTGGGGTTTGATTTTGCCTTACTTTCTCCCTTAGTTAAGCTTTGAATTGGGAAGACCCGGTGGCGGCTCCCTCCAAACAAAGAAAGTACTTTAAACAGCTGAAGAAAGACTGTGTTAACTTTCCTTTTCTATCTGAAATTGGTGAAGTTATCACAGATGAATGGGGTAAGGTGGAGAAGAAAAATGCAATGCTTTCTAAAGTTCAAAAACTTAGCCCTTTCAAGGAGGAAGAGGTCAAGCACCTTGAATCGGCTCCACTGGTGGATGCAGCTGTGATGAGGCTGGTAAAGCATGTGACTCTTCCCTTGAAGGATACAGTCTCCTTTAAAGATGATCTAGATAGACGGATCGATTCTGATCTGAACAGAGTTTATCTAACTGCAGGGATGGCCTGCAAACCAGCTTTAGCTTTGGTCACAATGTCCAAGGCCATGGAAGTCTGGACCTATAATGTGGAAAAGACTCTTAGGAACGTCTCAGAAGTTGTAGCAAGGAGTTCCCCCATACAGGAACTGAGACTTGCTTCTGCTTTTCTGGGTGAGGCCTCGATATTGATTTGATTCACCTGGTGGCTCGGGTCATGCTCTCAGCAGTCACTGTAAAACGTGCCTTGTGGCTCCGTCCTTGGCCTGGCAGACCCAGCATCAAAACAAGTATGGTGCCGGATTCCTTTTGAAGGATCTTCTCTTTTCGACAAAAAATTTGATAATGCCAAACTCGGGCTACCGGCGGCAAGTTGGGGTTCCTTCCTCAGGATAAGCGTATGCAAGGTCAGAGAAGATCTTTCCCAAGGAAGCAGTATCAGGAAGGAGCTAGGGAGGCTCGTAGCTACAGACCAGGCCATGAATTCTCCAGGTCTTAGAAGGCAAGACAGTCATCCTTCAAGAAGCCCGCCAAGGGCGGTTTGACTGGTGAGAGAGAGCAGACCAAGTCCTTTTGAGATTGGGCCCGCTCAGATAGGCCAGGTGGGGGCTTGTCTGCTCCACTTTCGTCATGTCTGGGCGGCGTCAATTCAGGACTTCTGGACCATCAAGACAGTTTCCTCAGACCATACCTGGGCCTTCAGCAGAACTCCCAGACTCAGGTGTGTTCCCACCTCTCTTCTGGCCTCAGAAGAAAAAAAGACTAATTCTGTTAGCCTATGTAAAATCTTTATTGGCTCAAGGTGCTGCCATTCCTGTCCCAGACGAACAGCGAGGCATGAGAATTTACTCTCCTCTCTTTATGGTCCAAAAGAAAAACGGGACTTGGAGGCCTGTCATAGATCTAACCCATCTGAATCATTTTATCAAAAAAGAAAAAATCAAGATGGAGACGCTGTTCACAATCCAGCAGTCGGTCCAATCAGGAGATTGGATGGTCTCCATAGACCTAAAAGACGCTTATTTTCATGTACCTGTGGCAGAGGATTTTCAGCAATTTCTTCGCTTCTCTGTGGGCGAACTTCATCTGCAGTTCACGTGCCTACCATTTGGGCTTTCAACATCCCCACGTGTCTTTTCAAAAATGTTATTAGCCGTGGTGGCTCTCCTGAGAACCAATGAAATCCATTCTTCTCCCCGGAGGTCGATCTATTCGCCTCCCCTTGCAACAAGAAACTGGCAAGGTATTATTCGAGGTTTCGGGATCCTCAAGCTTACGGGGTGGACGTTCTGATGGAACGATGGTGGTTCCGCGGAGCTTATGCCTTTCCACCAACCTCCATTATTCTCCAGTTCCTGCGGAGACTAGACATGGGAACTGCCCAAAAATTTGTTTCGTTTCGTTTCGTCCCGTTTCGTATATAAAAAAATTCGTAATTCGTAATTCGTGTACGAAATTCCGTTCGAATTCGTACGAAATACGAAATTCGGACGAATCGTAATTTTTTTTACGAATCGTTAGTAAAGTTACGAATCGTTACGAATCGTTACGAATCGTTACGAATCGTTAACGCGGCTAATGAATTGTTGGTTCTCATAACACAGAGAACAATTCGAATCCAAGTACAAATATCGAATTTCAATTTCAAGTTACGAATCGTTACGAATCGTTATGAATAGTTACGAATCGTTACGAATCGTTATGAATAGTTACGAATCGTTAGTAAATCCAACTACCAATATCGAATTTCAACTAATTTGAACGAAATTATTATAGCAGATATAACGAATGAATTCGAATGACAAAGTGTCATTTTTGCAGAAAAAAAAAAGCGTAGGGGTCCCCCCAAATTCAATAACCAGGCCCTTCAGGTCTGGTATGGATATTAAGGGGGACCCCAGCCAAAAAAAAAATGGCGTGGGGTCCCCCCCAAATATCCATACCAGACCCTTCAGGTCTGGGATGGATTTTAAGGGGAACCCCGGCCAAAAAAAAAAATGGCGTGGGGTCCCCCTCAAAATCCATACCAGACCCTTTATCCGAGCACGCAACCTGGCAGGCCGCAGGAAAGGAGGGGGGACGAGAGCGGCCCCCCCTCCCGCCTGAACCGTACCAGGCCACATGCCCTCAACATTGGGAGGGTGCTTTGGGGTCCCCCCCAAAGCACCTTGTCCCCATGTTGATGAGGACAAGGGCCTCATCCCCACAACCCTGGCCGGTGGTTGTGGGGGTCTGCGGGCGGGGGGCTTATCGGAATCTGGAAGCCCCCTTTAACAAGGGGACCCCCAGATCCCGGCCCCCCCCTGTGTGAAATGGTAAGGGGGTACAAAAGTACCCCTACCATTTCACCAAAAAAGTGTCAAAAATGGTAAAAATGACAGGAGACAGTCTTTGACAATTCCTTTATTAAAATCTTCTTTCTTCTTTCTTCATCCTTCGGTTTCTTCATCTTCTCCTTCCTTCATCTTCTTCCATCTTCTTCTTCCTTCGATTCGCTTCTTCTTCCTCCGGTCTTCTCGTCCTTCTCGTCCGGCGTCGTCCTTCTCGTCCGGCATCGTCGTCTCTTCTCGCAGGCCGCTCCTCGCAATGGGAGGCTCCCGCTCTGTGAGGCTTCGCTCCGGGTGACAGGTCTTTTATAACGAAGGCACCTGGTGACCCCGCCCCCTCTGACGCACGGGGACGTCATGTGGAATTCCCTATGGCTTTCCCCATGACGTCAGAGGGGGGCGGGGTCACCAGGTGCCTTCGTTATACAAGACCTGTCACCCGGAGCGGAGCCTCACAGAGCGGGAGCCTCCCATTGCGAGGAGCGGCCTGCGAGAAGAGACGACGATGCCGGACGAGAAGGACGACGCCGGACGAGAAGGACGAGAAGACCGGAGGAAGAAGAAGCGAATCGAAGGAAGAAGAAGATGGAAGAAGATGCCGGAAGGAGAAGATGAAGAAAGGAAGACCAGAAGAAAGAAGATTTTAATAAAGGAATTGTCAAAGACCGTCTCCTGTCATTTTTAAAATTTTTTACACTTTTTTGGTGAAATGGTAGGGGTACTTTTGTACCCCCTTACCATTTCACACAGGGGGGGGGCGGGATCTGGGGGTCCCCTTGTTAAAGGGGGCTTCCAGATTCCGATAAGCCCCCTGCCCGCAGACCCCCACAACCACCGGCCAGGGTTGTGGGGATGAGGCCCTTGTCCTCATCAACATGGGGACAAGGTGCTTTGGGGGGGACCCCAAAGCATCCTCCCAATGTTGAGGGCATGTGGCCTGGTACGGTTCAGGCGGGAGGGGGGGCCGCTCTCGTCCCCCCCTCCTTTCCTGCGGCCTGCCAGGTTGCGTGCTCGGATAAGGGTCTGGTATGGATTTTATGGGGGACCCCACGCCATTTTTTTTGGCTAGGGTTCCCCTTAAAATCCATCCCAGACCTCAAGGGTCTGGTATGGATTTTGAGGGGGACCCTACGCCATTTTTTTTTTTTTTTTGGCTGGGGGTCCCCCTTAATATCCATCCCAGACCTGAAGGGCCTGGTTATTGAATTTGGGGGGACCCCTACACATTTTTTTATCAATGACTTCAATGAATGACAGTTCTCTGTATTACGGATCCAACAATTCATTTGCCGGCAATAGCTGCGACTCGATTTTAAATAGTTTTTTTTTCCTGCAAAAATGACACTGTGCAGGGACAGTTCTCTATATTAGATATACTGAATCTCGAATCATTCGAAGCATTCGTTATATCCGCTATTATAATTTCTTTCATATTAGTTGAAATTACATATTTGTTAGTTGTTGTATTCGAATTGTTCTCTGTATTACGGGAATCGGCAAATAGCCGCGAGTGATTTTAAATGTCTTTTTTTCCTGCAAAAATGACACATTGTACAGAGAGAGTTCTAAACACGGGAAACATGACCCCCTTCATAGACATACTATAGAGTATATAGTATATAGAAGGGCGCAGGTTTCCCGTGTTTAGAACTCTCTCTGTACAATGTGTCATTTTTGCAGGAAAAAAAGACATTTAAAATCACTCGCGGCTAATTGCCGATTCCCGTAATACAGAGAACAATTCGAATGTTGTATTGTAACTAACAAATATGTAATTTCAACTAATATGAAAGAAATTATAATAGCGGATATAACAAATGCTTCGAATGCTTCGAATGCTTCGAGATTCAGTATATCTAATATAGAGAACTGTCTCTGTACAATGTGTCATTTTTGCAGGAAAAAAAAAGCTATTTAAAATCACTCGCAGCTATTTGCCGGCAAATGAATTGTTGGATCCGTAATACAGAGAACAGTCATTCATTGAAGTCATTGATAAAAAAAAATGCGTAGGGGTCCCCCCAAATTCAATAACCAGGCCCTTCAGGTCTGGGATGGATATTAAGGGGGACCCCAGCCAAAAAAAAAAAAAAAATGGCGTAGGGTCCCCCTCAAAATCCATACCAGACCCTTGAGGTCTGGGATGGATTTTAAGGGGAACCCTAGCCCAAAAAAATGGCGTGGGGTCCCCCATAAAATCCATACCAGACCCTTATCCGAGCACGCAACCTGGCAGGCCGCAGGAAAGGAGGGGGGGACGAGAGCGCCCCCCCCTCCCGCCTGAACCGTACCAGGCCACATGCCCTCAACATTGGGAGGGTGCTTTGGGGTCCCCCCCAAAGCACCTTGTCCCCATGTTGATGAGGACAAGGGCCTCATCCCCACAACCGTGCCCGGTGGTTGTGGGGGTCTGCGGGCGGGGGGCTTATCGGAATCTGGAAGCCCCCTTTAACAAGGGGACCCCCAGATCCCGGCCCCCCCCTGTGTGAAATGGTAAGGGGGTACAAAAGTACCCCTACCATTTCACCAAAAAAGTGGCAAAAATGGTAAAAATGACAGGAGACGGTCTTTGACAATTCCTTTATTAAAATCTTCTTTCTTCTGGTCTTCCTTTCTTCATCTTCTCCTTCCGGCATCTTCTTCCATCTTCTTCTTCCTTCGATTCGCTTCTTCTTCCTCCGGTCTTCTCGTCCTTCTCGTCCGGCGTCGTCCTTCTCGTCCGGCATCGTCGTCTCTTCTCGCAGGCCGCTCCTCGCAATGGGAGGCTCCCGCTCTGTGAGGCTTCGCTCCGGGTGACAGGTCTTGTATAACGAAGGCACCTGGTGACCCCGCCCCCCCTCTGACGTCATGGGGAAAGCCATAGGGAATTCCACATGACGTCCCCGTGCGTCAGAGGGGGCGGGGTCACCAGGTGCCTTCGTTATAAAAGACCTGTCACCCGGAGCGAAGCCTCACAGAGCGGGAGCCTCCCATTGCGAGGAGCGGCCTGCGAGAAGAGACGACGATGCCGGACGAGAAGGACGACGCCGGACGAGAAGGACGACGCCGGACGAGAAGGACGAGAAGACCGGAGGAAGAAGAAGCGAATCGAAGGAAGAAGAAGATGGAAGAAGATGCCGGAAGGAGAAGATGAAGAAAGGAAGACCAGAAGAAAGAAGAAAGAAGATTTTAATAAAGGAATTGTCAAAGACCGTCTCCTGTCATTTTTACCATTTTTGCCACTTTTTTGGTGAAATGGTAGGGGTACTTTTGTACCCCCTTACCATTTCACACAGGGGGGGGGCAGGATCTGGGGGTCCCCTTGTTAAAGGGGGCTTCCAGATTCCGATAAGCCCCCCGCCCGCAGACCCCCACAACCACCGGCCAGGGTTGTGGGGATGAGGCCCTTGTCCTCATCAACATGGGGACAAGGTGCTTTGGGGGGGACCCCAAAGCACCCTCCCAATGTTGAGGGCATGTGGCCTGGTACGGTTCAGGCGGGAGGGGGGGCCGCTCTCGTCCCCCCCTCCTTTCCTGTGGCCTGCCAGGTTGCGTGCTCGGATAAAGGGTCTGGTATGGATTTTGAGGGGGACCCCCACGCCATTTTTTTTTTTTTTTGGCCGGGGTTCCCCTTAAAATCCATCCCAGACCTGAAGGGTCTGGTATGGATATTTGGGGGGGACCCTACGCCATTTTTTTTTTTTTTTTGGCTGGGGTCCCCCTTAATATCCATACCAGACCTGAAGGGCCTGGTTATTGAATTTGGGGGGACCCCTACGCTTTTTTTTTTTTTTTTATATCAATGAATGACTGTTTTTTAAATAGCTTTTTTTTCTGCAAAAATGACACTTTGTCATTCGAATTCATTCGAATGCATTCGAATTCATTCGAATGCATTCGAATTCATTCGTTATATCTGCTATAATAATTTCGTTTGAATTAGTTGAAATTTGATATTGGTAGTTGGATTCGAATAATTTGGAGCTGAAATTCGTAAACGGAATTTTTCCTGCAAAAATGACACTTTGTCATTCGAATTCATTCGAATTCATTCGAATTCATTCGAATCATTCGGCAACGAAATTCGTAAACGGAATTTCGTATTCCGTACGGAATTCGTAAAAAAAAAAATTCGTACTACAGATTCGTAAATTCGTACGAATTTCGAAAAATTCGTACGAATTACGAATTCGTACGAAACGAATCGCACATGTCTAGCGGAGACTCAGGTCGGAAGTAGCAGAGGTGATTGCCATAATACCTTACTGGCCCAACAGGCCCTGGTTCCCCTCTACTTTTGCTTCTCAGTTTCAGGGATCCCATCCCCTTACCTCTCAGACCTGGTCTTCTATCTCAGGGCTCAAAACTACATCCCTGCCCCAGACCCTCATCTGCGCCTGAGGGTCTGTTTTTTGAGAGAGGAAAGTTAGAGGCTCTTGGATGTCCCAAGGAGGTCATTCCCACTCTCATGAGTGCGAGGAGAAGAAATACCAATCGGGTAGATTCACAAACCACATATCCTCCAGGTACAACTCTGGCAGTAATCTGACAGTTCAAGATGTCTTAATTTTCTTGCAATCTGGATTAGATGTCCCCTTATCTGTTAGCGCTCTCCGTGTACAAGTCTCAGCAATTTCAGCTTTCTCTGGGTTGTCATGGGCCAAACATCCTTTGGTCCAACAATTCTTCAAGGGAGCAGTCAGGCTCAGGCCACAGAGGAAACCTATATACCCCAAATGGGATCTACCACTAGTCATTGACTTCTTCTCACAACTTGACAAGCCACTCTCAGTCAGAGAGATTACCCTCAAAACTTATTTTCTGGTTGCTATATCTTCGGCAAAGAGAATTTCTAAAATCCAGTCTCTAGGGTCAAAGGAGCCCTTCCTCACATTCTTTCCAGACATAGTGGTCCTAATTCTGATGCTAGGGACAAATCCCAAGGTCACTTCAGTCTTCCACGAAAACCAGGATATCACACTCCCTACCTTCAATTCTGCTGGAAGTCTGGATCCACATCCCCTCGATATGGGAGTTACCTTGAAGCGATACTTAGAGGCTACAGCTTCTTTTAGACAATCTGACTACCTCTTTGTTCTGTTCCATGGAAAAAACAAGGGCCTCAGGGCTTCCGTCAGATCCATAGCAGCTTGGGTGGTTCAATCTATCCAATGGGCTTACAAAGAGAAGGGCTTGGCTCCTCCTGAGGCAGTTACAGCGCATTCTACAAGAAGTCTCTACTTCCTGGGCGTCCTCACGTCATGTTGTGCCTGAAGTTATCTGCAGAGCAGCTTCCTGGTCAACAATTCATACTTTTATGTCTCATTATTGTGTTGAGCCAGCAACTTTATCTTCTGAGAATTTTGGTTTGAAAGTGTTGTCGGTTGACAGTGTTAAATAAATCTTTTTTGTTCAGCATTTTTGCCCACCCGGGTGTGTTTGGCGAGTTATTTCCCACACGTTGCTGCCATGGAGTCTGTCAGGAAAATGGAAAATTCCTATAAAAATACTTACCGTCATTTTCCTTTCCTGATGGACTCCATGGCAGCAGGAGTTCCCTCCCAAATGGCTGGAATAGGCTAGTTACCGAACACGGCCATGGGCAGTGAGCAAAGATTTTTGGGAGTAGTGTCCTATAGGGTAGTAGAGGCGGGATTTAACCCACACGTTGCTGCCATCAGGAAAGAAAAATTACGGTAAGAATTTTGATAGGAATTTTCCATTATTTGATCCCCAAGCAAAACATGACTTAGTAGTTGGTGGAGAAACCCTTGTTAGCAAGCAGAGAGGTAAGGCATTTCTTGTAGTTGGCTATCAGCTTTTCACACATATCAGGAGGGATTTTGGTCCACTCTTCTTTACAGCTCTTCTCTAAATCCTTATGGTTTACTGGCTGTCGCTTGGCAAGTTTCAGCTCTCTCCATAAAACTTCTATAGGATTAAGGTCTAGAGACTTTTTCTTAACCAATTCTTTGTTGCCCAGTTGGTATGTTTTGGGTCATTGTCATGCTGGAAGACCCATCCACAACCCATCTTCAGTGTTATGGCTGAGGGAAGAAGGTTCTCATCCAATATTTAAAAAATACATGGCCACATCAATTGGCCCTTCAGTACAGCAAAGTCAGCCTGTACCTTTAGCAGAGAAACAGCCCCAAAGCATATTGTTTCCACCTCCATGCTTGACTGTAGGGATGGTGTTCATAGGGTCATAGTCCGCATTTTACTTCCTCCAAACACGGAAGTCGAGTTTATGCAGAAGAGCTCAATTTTGGTCTCATGTGACCACAGCACTTTCTCCCAAACCTTATCTGAATCATTTAGATGTTCATTGGCAAACTTCAGACGGGCCTGTACATGTGCCTTCTTGAGGAGGTGGACCTTGCGGTCACTGCAGTATTTCAATCCATGGCGGCGTATTGCATTACCAATGGTTTGTTTGGTGACTGTGGTCCCAACTGCCTTGAGATCATTCACAAGCTCCTCCCATGTAGTTCTGGGCTGAGCTCTCACTTTTATCATGATCCTTACCCCATGAGGCAAAATCTTGCATGGAGCTTCAGACCGAGGGTGATTCATGGTTATTTTGTATTTCTTCCATTTGCAAATAATTGCTTCAGCAGTTGTCTCCTTCTCACCAAGCTTCTTGCTGATGTTCTTGTAGCCCATTCCAGCCTTGTGAAGGTCTACAATTTTGTCCCTGATATCATTTGACAGCTCTTTGGTCTTGCCCTGGATAGTGAGCTTTGAATGGAAGAAAGAGATGGACAGGTTTCTCTTATACACATAACCAGTTGTCATTAGGAGCACCTTCTTAAATTGACAGGACTAATCTGTGCAGGGTTTGAGTCCTGTGGAAATGCATGGGAATGACATTCCTGTACTTTTTGCACAGCTGGAACGCTGTTCCTGTTAGCAGCAGGGCCCGGTAGGCTTTGCACTGTGGCTGCAGCAGTGGCCAGGGCCAATTCTGGGAGGCTCAGGTGCAGAGTTCTTCCCTCTTTTCTTCCTCTTGGGTATCTCACTGCATTGTTCAGTAGACATGTGCACACTGAAATATTTTGTTTCGGAATTTAGTTTTCGTCCGAAAAATAAATTTATTTAGTTACGCCCAAAAATCGCTTTTATTTATTTTGTTTTTCATTAAAAATTGCATTCGTCCGAAAATCCAAATTAATTAAGGTCGAATCTGTCATTGAAGGCTTATGGTGTCTGTTGAATGTTCAAAGAAGATTCGACGGAGCAGCTAAACTGTATGACTCTGTATAGTTTAACTGCAATTCCACCCAATTCCAGCAGCGATCTTTTCTCTCTACGTCAAATCTTTTCTCTCTGCATCGAATCTTCTCTCTACGTCGAATCTTTCCTCTCTACATCAAATCTTTTCTCTCTATGTAGAATAATCTTGGACTAATAGAGTTAAGGTTAGGCACATTCGACCACAGGTTCAATGTACATAGTGTCAGCGTCGAATCTCATATCTATATCGAACTGTTGTCACAACTAAAACGAAAATAAAGCATTTGTTTATGTCGGATCTTTTGTTTTTCTGCACTTTCGTTATCGTTTGTTAAAATGATAACGAAAATACCTGAAATTCGGACGAAAATGCATTCGAACGAAAACGAATGCACATGTCTAATGTTCAGCGGCCGGCCACTGTAACAAAATTATCTTAGACCAGCTTCTGTGATAAGCGGAACACTAATTAAATTTCCTGGCATTGGATCAGTGTTCTACCTATCAAAGGAGCCAACGCTGGTCTAGAAGGCGGGACTTTGTTACAGTGGCCAACCGCAGAACATTGCAGACCCAAGATCCGTGACACAGTGGGAGATCCCCGCTGTGTATAATCCAGACATAAGTGAGTCTGCATTAATGGGCACAGTGAGGCTGCAATGGTGGGCACAGGTGAGTCTGCATTGATGGGCACAGTGAGGCTGCAATGATGGGCACAGTGAGTCTGTAATGATGGGCACAGTGAGGCTGCATTGATGGGCACAGTAAAGCTGCATTGATGGGCACAGTGAGTCTGCGTTGATGGGCAGTGAGACTGCATTGATGGGCACAGTGAGGCTGCTTTGATGGGCACAGGTTAGTCTGCATTTGATGGGCACAGGTGGGTCTGCATTTGATGGGCACAGTGAGGCTGCAATGATGGACACAGTGAGGCTACAATGATGGACACAGTGAGGCTGCAATGATGGGCACAGTGAGTCTGTATTGAACCATTATCACACATTGTGGTGTTTTTTTTTTGTTAGTATAGCATACAGATTAAATTATTTTGTTGTTACATCTTTTTTATATTTATTTGTTTAATGCATGTGAATTTTGGAGCTGTCCTTGTAAACTGGCACTTTAAAATAAATGTTGCACTTTATTTGTTAAAAAAAGGAGAATGTATTTTTATATATATATATATATATATATATATATATATACACGGTATATATATATATATATATATATATATATATATATATATATATATATATACATATACGCACACACACACACACTTTTTTATTTTTGAGGTGGGGGACTTGTTGGGTGAGTTCGACTCTGTGTACCACATGAGCACATACTGTAGCCAGTCTGTGAGAGCCAGAATTATGGTTGGTTGGTAGGGGATCAAATACTATGTACCTCTGTGCTTGCTAACAAGGGTTTCTCCACCAAGTACTAAGTCAATTCTGCTTGGGGATCAAATACGTATTTTACTCACTGAACTGCAACTCAATTTATAACATTTGTATCATGTGTCTTTTCTGGATTTTTGGTTGATATTCTGTCTCTTTCATTTAAAATACACCTATGACAAAAATTATAGACCCTTAATTTCTTTGTAAGTGGGCAAACTTACACAATCTGTAGGGGATCAAATAATTATTTTCCCCACTGTATATATATTTTTTCATTTGATATATTTTTTCTTACAAAAGTGGAGTTATCCTTTAAGTGTGCTTTATTTCAGGTTCCTGTTTTCTAAGATGTAACCCTCTCGTTCCTTATTTGTTTCAGAGTTGCCCTTATTTGATACACAATTTTATGTCTTTAACCTTTCATATTACAATTATACTTCCAATACCTTATTCGTAGCTCTTTTTTTCTCGCCACCTTTCTCATTTAGGGCTATACAATCGCTTTTGCTAATAGATATATGATTTCTTTGCTTTATACCTTTATCTTATTACCATTAAGTGTATGTTAATTGTTTTAATAGTTGCCTCATTTCTACTGAGTAAATTCATAACTACAGACATTTGTAAAAGTGTAGTGCCCAGCAAAGTATTCAATTTTCACTGTATAATTATAAGTTAATAAATGCATGATAAATTATGTGAATTAGAAATCTAAACTTTTCTAGAGCACGATTTGATTGTGTTTTCCAGCTAGTAAGAAGATTTTGACGGCACAACACTGACTATATGAGTACATTTTCAGATTGATAATATCCCAGAGGAAATCAAATACATTAATTGAATGGATATTACTTTTTGAGTGTAATGTTAACCAAATGTAAAGCTGAATACTATATACCAAGTCTTATTAAATGCTGGTAAAAAAAATAGTTTTAGAATGTATCAATAATGAAAGAAAATTAAGAATGGCTGGCATTGTGTAGATAACCTTCAAACTTTGTGATTTTATAAATTAGACTACTATAAAAAAAAGTGGTGATGATTAGCATAAAAGGAATGCATTGTAAGGAGAGTTATGCAAAAGAGCCTGACAATATTCTAAATTCGAGAAAACTGTTAAAAATAATATTTTAAATTGTGCACATGGACAGTTCAATGTGTAGTACCCTCCTAGTTAGGCTGCTAGTTAAATTTTGTTTATGCCTTGCTCTGTAATCAGAAGAGTAGTGATTGTTTGCTCTGGTCTGTTCAGGGTTTCACAGGCTGGGAGTGTGTTTGCTAGAGCTTAGAGAGGAAGAATGCAGTTAATCAGCCTGAATATTTATCAGGGCCTGGCCAATCCATAGGTGGGTATGCACAGATGGTTGCTGGGCTGCTATTAAATAGTCTGGAGCCCTGAGGACCAGTCAATAGGGATGAGCCGAACACCCCCGGGTTCGGTTTGCACCAGAACCCGCAAACGGACCTAAAGTCCGTGTAAATTTAAGAACCCTATTAGTTACAATGGACGCGAACGTTCAAAATCAAAAGTGCTAATTTTAAAGTCTAATATGCATGTTATTGTCATAAAAAGTGTTTGGGGACCTGGGATCCTGCCCCAGGGGACATGTATTGATGCAAATTATTTTTTTTTTAAACGGACGTTTTTTTCAGGAGCAGTGATCACTGTATAACAGGAGCAGCCAGTGATTTCCCCGTAAATGCAGGTTTAGGTATCATCTTGGTATCATTCTTTTCAGCCAGTGATCGGCTTTCATGTAAAAGCAATTCTAGCGGGTAATTAGCCTCTAGACTGCTTTTACAAGCAGTGGGAGGGAATGTCCCCCCTCCGGATATAAACCGCGCCATTGGGAAATTGGGAAAGCATTTTATCACACCAATCTTGGTGTGGTCAGATGCTTTGAGGGCAGAGGAAAGATCTAGGGTCTAATAGACCCCAATTTTTTCAAAAAAAGAGTACCTGTCACTGCCTATTGCTATCATAGGGGATATTTACATTCCCTGAGATAACAATAAAAATCATAACAAAGAAAAAAAATGGAAGGAACAGTTTAAAAATAAAATAAAAAAGCTAAATAAATAAAAAAAAAAACAAAAAAAAAAAAAAAAAAAGCACCCCTGCCCCCCCTTCTCTTGCGTAAAAAAAAAAATATTCAATGGGCTCAACATGCCTCTCAGCAAATAGCTTGGGGTGTCTACTTTCCAAAATGGGGTCATTTGGGGGGGTTTTGTAATTTTAGTGTATATAAAAAATAAAAATCACAGAGGCAATCAAATACCATCAAAAGAAAGCTCTATTTGTGGGAAGAAAAGGACGCAAATTTCGTTTTGTTACAAAATTGCATGACCGCGCAATTACCAGTTAAAGTAGTGCAGTGCGAAATTGAAAAAAGACCTCTGGTCCTTAAGCTGACAATTGGTCCGGGGCTGAAGTGGTATGCCTGTGAAGGGGCGCATGTTTCCCGTGCTTAGAACTGTCCCTGCACAAAGTGTCATTTTTGCAGGAAAAAAAGCTATTTAAAATCACTCGCGGCTAATGAATTGACGGCTCCCGTAACACAGAGAACAGTCATTCATTGAAAGTCATTGATAAAAAAAAAGTCATTGATAAAAAATAAAAACAGCAAAAAAATAAAAGCGTGGGGGTCCCCCCAAATTCAATTACCAGGCCCTTCAGGTCTGGTATGGATTTTAAGGGGAACCCCGGCCAAAAAAAAAAAAATGGCGTGGGGTCCCCCTCAAAATCCATACCAGACCCTTATCCGAGCACGCAACCTGGCAGGCCGCAGGAAAAGAGGGGGGACGAGAGCGGCCCCCCTCCCTCCTGAACCGTACCAGGCCACATGCCCTCAACATTGGGAGGGTGCTTTGGGTCCCCCCCAAAGCACCTTGTCCCCATGTTGATGAGGACAAGGGCCTCGTCCCCACAACCCTGGCCATTGGTTGTGGGGGTCTGCGGGCGGGGGGCTTATCAGAATCTGGAAGCCCCCTTTAACAAGGGGACCCCCAGATCCCGCCCCCCCTGTGTGAAATGGTAAGGGGGTACAAAAGTACCCCTACCATTTCACCAAAAAAGTGTCAAAAATTGTAAAAATTACAGGAGACGGTCTTTGACAATTCCTTTATTAAAATCTTCTTTCTTCTGGTCTTCCTTCTTCCTTTCTTCATCCTGGGGAAAGCCATAGTGAATTCGTCCCCGTGCGTCAGAGGGGGCGGGGTTACCAGGTGGCCCCGCCCTCCATTATAAAAGACCTGTCAGACGCAGCGAAGCCTCACACAGCGGGAGCCTCCCTTTGCGCGGAGTGGCCCAGAAGAGACACCGACGCCGTGGAAGAAGATGCCGGACAAGAAGACCAGAGCAAAAAAAAGTGGATCGGAGGAAGAAGATGATGGAAGAAGAAGATGGAAGAAGATGCCGAAGGAGAAGATGAAGAAACCGAAGGATAAAGAAAGGAAGAAGGAAGACCAGAAGAAAGAAGATTTTAATAAAGGAATTGTCAAAGACCGTCTCCTGTCATTTTTACCATTATTGACACTTTTTTGGCGAAATGGTAGGGGTGGGGGGGGGGGCAGATCTGGGGGTCCCCTTGTTAAAGGGGGCTTCCAGATTCTGATAAGCCCCCCGCCCGCAGACCCCCACAACCAATGGCCAGGGTTGTGGGGAAGAGGCCCTTGTCCTCATCAACATGGGGACGAGGTGCTTTGAGGGGGACAATGTTGAGAGCATGTGGCCTGGTACGGTTCAGGAGGGAGGGAGGCCTGCTCTCGTCCCCCCCTTTTTTTTTTGGCCGGGGTTCCCCTTAAAATCCATCCCAGACCTCAAGGGTCTGGTATGGATTTTGAGGGGGACCCCACGCCATTTTTTTTTTTTTGGCCGGGGTTCCCCTTAAAATCCATAGCAGAGATGAAGGGCCTGGTAATTGAATTGGGGGGGACCCCCACGCTTTTTTTTTTATCAATGACTTTTTTTTTATCAATGACTTTCAATCAATGACTGTTCTCTGTGTTACGGGAGCCGTCAATTCATTAGCCGCGAGAGATTTTAAATAGCTTTTTTTCCTGCAAAAATGACACTTTGTGCAGGGACAGTTCTAAGAACAAGAAACATGCGCCCCTTCACAGGCATACTATAGACACCCCCCAGATGTGATACTGCAATGCTGTACTAACAGCACGCACACACTAATCCCCAGAATCACAGCAGATAATGTCAGCAATCAGCACACTGACACTGGAACACAATATATAAGGGCCGCCGGCGTAGCGGCCTTTTATAATGTGGGGCGTGTACTAAACCCCCTGAGCTATAATTGGCCACAGGCATCCTGCCTGTGGCCAATTATTGCTCTCCATCGCCGATGGCTCTATGATTGGCCAAGCATGCGGGTCACAGTGCATGCTTGGCCAATCATCAGCCAGCAATGCACTGCGACTGGCGCAGTGCATTGCGGGCTGCTCGCATCACACGAATTTGATGCGAGCGGCCAAAATAGTTCTGGGCTCGCCGAGCGGGCGAACGCCTGATGTTCGATTCGAACATGGGTTCGAATCGAACACCGGGCCCATCCCTACCAGTCAACCTGCAGGAAGCTCCCTACAGGAAGCTCCTGCACAAAGGCAACATTTCACACTGGATTACTGCACAGATCTGCAAGAATTGCATTAAGCACACCAAGATTCAAGCAAGAATACACACAGCTCTTGCATTTAGACAATATATGATTGCTTATTCTGGAGTTCAGCTTTAAAGCCCAGCCTTAGTGATATCTCTGGCTCCCAGTATACATACAGTTGAGTCAGAGAGAAAAGCCACACTAGGACAGAAAGTGTTATTAACAGGATCACCAGGGGGGGAATAAAAAAAGGGAAAAAAAACAAAACAAATGCATTCACCAATTCTAAGGACTAGGGATGGGTGAACGGTTTGGCCCGAGCATTAGTTTGGCCCGAACATTTGCCTGTGTGACCCTTCGCCGAACACCCGAATTTGCAGGGTGTTCACTCCGACAAACTCCCTGCAATGCACTGAGTACTGCAGAGTGCATTCTGCTCCCTGATTGGGCAAAGCTTTGCCCAATCAGGGTGCAGTGTAAGCTGGTTTTTAACCACTTCGCATCCAGGCCAATTCTGACATTTCTCTCCTAAATGTAAAATTCATAATTTTTTTGCTAGAAAATTGCATAGAACTCCCAAACATTATATATGTTTTTTTAGCAAAGACCCTAGAGAATACAGTGGCAGTTGTTTCAAC
Organism: Lithobates sylvaticus; assembly: GCA_028564925.1. Classification (NCBI taxonomy): domain Eukaryota; kingdom Metazoa; phylum Chordata; class Amphibia; order Anura; family Ranidae; genus Lithobates; species Lithobates sylvaticus. The sequence continues at coordinate 466,887,895 of CM053028.1, forward strand.
GTACCAACGTCACCCACAGCAGCGACTACGACAGAATATCTAGTCCAATCCCAAATGCCCTCACTTTTCAGTTTAATGCTTTAAAACAAATAAAAACATTAAAGTTAGCCCAATTTATCCACATAATATGAAAGATGAAGTTACGCTGAGTAAATAGATACCAAACATGTCATGCTTCAAAATTTCACACGCGCGTGGAGGGGCGCCAAACTTTGATACATAAAAATCCCCATCGGCGACGCTTTAAATTTTTTTACTGGTTACATATTTTGAGTTACAGAGGAGGTCTAGGTCTAGAATTATTGCTCTCGCTCTAACTTTCGCGGCAATACCTCACATGTGTGGTTTGAACACCTTTTTCATATTTGGGCGGGACTTACGTATGCGTACGTTTCTGCGTGCAAGAACACGGGGACAGGGGAGCTTTAAATTATAATTTTTTTTTTTTTATTGTTCATTTTATTTTATTTTTTTATTTTGACACTTTAAAAAAAAAAATGATCACTTTTCCTATTACAAGGAATGTAAACATCTCTTGTAATAGGAATATGGCATGATCGGTCCTCTTTACAGTGAGATATGGGGTCAATAAGGAGTGGGGCCAGGAAGCCAGCTGTGACGTCCTTAACAAGCGATGAATCATCAGCTGTCAATGGGTTTCCACGATGACAGCTTCGGGTCTGGTATGGATTTTAAGGGCAACCCCACGCCAAAATTAAAGAAAAAACGGTGTGCCCCCCCAAATCCATACCAGGCCATTATCCGAGCATGCAGCCCCACAGGTCAGCAAAGGGGAGGGGATGAGCATGCACCCCCCCTTGAACAATACCAAGCCACATGCCCTCAACATGGGGGGGTGCTACTGGGGGATGCTTTGGGGCAGTCACGTGATTTCAGAAGGGGGAGGTGCTACTGGGGGATGTAGCTGGGTGGCCCTGCCCTTTGCCTATATAAGAACTGTCTTGAAGAGCGGGCCGTCCGCAGGAGGCCTCCTAGGAGGTGAAGCATTTTTCTTCTATTTTTCTTCTATTTTTTGGGCGACATGATTGACAATGGATTTATATTGAGGGACACTATTTTTATATTTTTTAATATAGGACTTGTCAAAAACGGTTTCTTGTGGTTTTTACTTTTTGACACTTTTTTGGTGAATGGGTAGGGGTACGATGTACCTGATACCCATTCACATAGGGGGGGCCGAGATCTATGGCCCTCTTGTTAAAGGGGGCTTCCAGATTCCTCTGAGCCCCCTGCCCGCAGACCCCAACAACCACAGCCCAGGGTTGTTGGGAACAGGCCCTTGTCCCCATCAACAAAGCACCCACTCCCCTATGTTGAGGGCATGTGGCCCGGTATGGTTCAGGAGAGGGGCACTCACTGTTCCCCTCCCCTTTTCTGCCCTGCCGGGCTGCATGCTCGGGTAACGGTCTGGTATGGATTTTGTTAATATGGAGTTCTCTTGTTAATTTTGGCATGGGGTTCTCCTTAAAATCCAGGAGGGTCTGGTATGTAAAATCCCGAAGAGCCTGGTATGGACTGGGAGGGACCCATGACGTTTTTTTCTTTATTTTTTCAATAGCCAGGTGCTAGCAATTGTAATCATCATTTGAAATGGGATTTTTCTTTAAAATTTAATTTTTGCTGTAGCATGTTTTATGCATGCCACAGTTGCACCACTTTACAGGCACAATAAGGGGACCCCTAGGCACTATATTTAAAGGAATCACTGTTCCTGAAAAAACAATTGTTTAAAAAAAATATTGATACATGTCCCCCAGTGCAGTACCCAGACTCCCATATCCCTTTTATGGCCAATAACTTGCATATAAGCCTTCAAATTGGGCACTTTTTTTCCTGTTCAGCTCCCATAGACTTCAATGGGGTTCATCGTTTGGGTTAGAACAATTCCCCTGTTCGGGAGTTCTGTTAAACAAAACAGGGGGGTGTTTGGCCCATCCCTACTGAGGATCTTTAAGTTACATTCTATCACATTCCTGATTTTTGCTAAGATATGCTTTACAAAGTTATTCACAGTAAACTTGCCATCGTTGGTATAAATGTTTAACATTACCATCATTAGAAGCTGAACTCCAAGAGGACATGTATTTATATAAAAAAGAATCTTTAAATTAATTTTAAATGCAACTAATATAAATAACTACATTTTTCTTGATGTCAGCCTCTTGTAATGCCCTGTAGAGCAGCAATCATACTGGGAGAGAGAGGGCCACTCAGGGATTCTGCTTTAAAATATTCTAATAAGTAATCTGCTGCGAGGAGGATAGATCAGAAAATTGAACTTGCCAGCTATTGCTGACCTGTAACTGTCTAATCACAGGCGGGCCAAAGGTAGGAGAATAGGCAGTTTTGCTTAAAGAGGAACTCACATAATTTGTAATAAAAACATCTTTGCCATTCTGAAGCTTCCCTCCAACCACTTTGCATATTGTTTTATATACTGTGTACTGTGATTCTGTACTTGAGTCTGTCTGCAGCCATTTTACCGGGGGCAGCTGAAGCTGCTGCCTGTTCACTTCCTGGATTTACACAGACACACAGAGCTCTGCAGTAGGGATGAGCCGAACACCCCCCCCGTTCGACTCGCACCAGAACCCGCGAACGGACCTAAAGTCCGTGCGAGCTTTAGAACCCTATTAGTTATAATGGATGCGAACATTCAAAATTAAAAGTGCTAATTTTAAAGGCTAATATGCATGTTAATGTCATAAAAAGTGTTTGGGGACCTGGTCCTGCCCCAGGGGACATGTATCAATGCAAAAAGAAGTTTTAAAAACGGCCGTTTTTTCAGGAGCAGTGATTTTAATAATGCTTAAATTGAAACAATAATATTCCTTTAAATTTCGTACCTGGGGGGTGTCTATAGTATGCCTGTGAAGGGGTGCATGTTTCCCGTGTTTAGAACTGTCTCTGTGCAAAGTGTCATTTTTGAAAGTAAAAAAGCTATTTAAAATCACTCGCGGCTAATGTTAATTGACAGCTCCCGTAATACAGAGAACAGTCATTCATTGAAACTCATTCATAAAAAAAAAGTCATTGATAAAAAATAAAAAAAATGAAAAAAAAAAAAAAGCGTAGGGGTCCCCCCAAATTCAATAACCAGGCCCTTCAGGTCTGGGATGGATATTAAGGGGAACCCCAGCCAAAAAAAAAAAAAAAAAATGGCGTAGGGTCCCCCTCAAAATCCATACCAGACCCTTGAGGTCTGGTATGGATTTAAGGGGAACCCTAGCCCAAAAAAATGGCCTGAATCGTACCAGGCCACATGCCCTCAACATTGGGAGGATGCTTTGGGGGTCTAAGACAAGTTGATGAGGACAAGGGCCTCTTCCCCACAACCCTGGCCATTGGTTGTGGGGGTCTGCGGGCGGGGGGCTTATCAGAATCTGGAAGCCCCCTTTAACAAGGGGACCCCCAGATCCCAGCCCCCCCCCCTGTGTGAAATGGTAAGGGGGTACAAAAGTACCCCTACCATTTCACCAAAAAAGTGGCAAAAATTGTAAAAATGACAGGAGACGGTCTTTGACAATTCCTTTATTAAAATCTTCTTTCTTCTTTCTTCATCCTTCGGTTTCTTCATCTTCTCCTTCCGTCATCTTCTTCCATCTTCTTCTTCCATTTTCTTCTTCCTCCGATCCGCTTCTTCTTGCGCTGGTCTTCTCGTCCTTCTCGTCCGTCATCTTTTTCCGTCGGCGTCGGTGTCAGTGTCTTCTTGGGCCGCTCCGCGCAATGGGAGGCTCCCGCTGTGTGAGGCTCCGCTCCGTCTGACAGGTCTTTTAAAACGGAGGGCACCTGGTGACCCCGCCCCCCTTTGACGTCATGGGGAAAGCCATCATGGAATTCCCCATGACGTCCCCGTGCGTCAGAGGGGGCGGGGTCACCAGGTGCCCTCCATTATAAAAGACCTGTCAGACGGAGCGGAGCCTCACACAGCGGAAGCCTCCCATTGCGCGGAGCGGCCCAAGAAGAGACAGAGACACAGACGCCGACGGAAGAAGATGCCGGACGAGAAGGACAAGAAGACCAGCGCAAGAAGAAGCGGATCGGAGGAAGAAGAAAATGGAAGAAGAAGATGGAAGAAGATGACGGAAGGAGAAGATGAAGAAACCGAAGGATGAAGAAAGAAGAAAGAAGATTTTAATAAAGGAATTGTCAAAGACTGTCTCCTGTCATTTTTACCATTTTGCCACTTTTTTGGTGAAATGGTAGGGGTACTTTTGTACCCCCTTACCATTTCACACAGGGGGGGGGGGCGGGATCTGGGGGTCCCCTTGTTAAAGGGGGCTTCCAGATTCCGATAAGCCCCCCGCCCGCAGACCCCCACAACCACCGGGCACGGTTGTGGGGAAGAGGCCCTTGTCCTCATCAACATGGGGACAAGGTGCTTTGGGGGTCTTAGACCCCCAAAGCATCCTCCCAATGTTGAGGGCATGTGGCCTGGTACGGTTCAGGCGGGAGGGGGGGGCCGCTCTCGTCTCCCCCTCTTTTCCTGCGGCCTGCCAGGTTGCGTGCTCGGATAAGGGTCTGGTATGAATTTTGAGGGGGACCCCACACCATTTTTTTTGGCTAGGGTTCCCCTTAAAATCCATACCAGACCTCAAGGGTCTGGTATGGATTTTGAGGGGGACCCTACGCCATTTTATTTATTTTTTTTGGCTGGGGTTCCCCTTAATATCCATCCCAGACCTGAAGGGCCTGGTTATTGAATTAGGGGGGACCCCTACGCTTTTTTTTTTTGTTTTTTATCAATGAATGACAGTTCTCTGTGTTACAGGAGCCATCAATTCATTAGCCGCGAGTGCTTTTAAATAGCTTTTTTCCTGCAAAAATGACACTTTTTTGCAGGGAAAGTTCTAAGCACAGGAAACCTGCCCCCCTTCACAGGCCACCTATAGACACCCCCCAGATGTGATACTGCAATGCTGTTCTAACAGCACGCACACACATATCCCCAGAAATAGAGCACATATTGTCAGCAGCACACTGACACGCTGACACTGACTGAAACAGAATATGCGAGGCCGCCGGCACGCAATGCATTGCGGGGCCGCTCGCATCACACGAATTTGATGCGAGCGGCCCCAATAGTTCTGGGCTCGCCGAGCGAGCGAACGCCCGGTGCTCGATTCGAACATGGGTTCGAATCGAACACCGGGCCCATCAGTACTCTGCAGCCCTGTGGCTCTTATTGGCCCTCTGCTCTGCCTATTAAATGATCAGTTGCTATTCATTTGCTTGCTGGTGACTTATCTTATTTGTTAGCCAATCATCTGTTAGTCATTCATAAGCTAATGTAGTCAGCCTTTCAGCTAGTTCCAGTGAATGACAATAAGCATCTTTAATTTTAACACCACCACTGATCCGGCCTTTTACCAGGCGATAAGACGGCAAATTATAGGTGGTATTATAATAGCATGCATGCTATCAGTAATCACCCATCCACAGCCTTGGAACCATATAGGATATCAGAACAACAGGTTATTCATTTGCACTTCAGGAAATTCAGAATATATCAGCAGGGATTCACTGTTTGCACCTCCACTCCGCCACGTACATTAAGCCATAAAAGGGATAAGCAAGCATTCTATAGAGCAACCTGCAGATTTATTGTAATAAGTATTTGTGCATCTACTTACATAGGCACAAGGATAAATCACATGTAAACACAACCACCACCACTGCTAGGTGTACTGTAATGACATCAGCATAAGCTTCATCCCCAATGCAATAGGCCGTTCTCAAGGGATTGAACCCCTTTTTTTTATAAGGAATCCTTGTAAAATATCTGGTGAAAAATAGTGCATATACAGTATCTCACAAAAGTGAGTACACCCCTCACATTTTTGTAAATATTTTATTATATCTTTTCATGTTATAAAGAATTTGTAACGTGAATGTCAGATGTATTTGTGCAAGTTGAACAAAACATCCGTTATTTTTTCTAATTGTTATAAGGGTAAGTTCACCTTTACCAAAAAAAAATAGTGAGGGCAGCTGCAAGGACTTTTGTCTTCTTAGGTGGAGGTGCATTTTAGCACCCCCCCCCCTCAAAAGGTAGCCTCCCGACTGCCGCAACCTGTCTCCACTTCTAATGAAAGTCTGTGGTCAGGCGTCGGTGCATGGTACTTTGGTTGATCCATGCGGCTGAATCCCTCCTGCAAAAAAAAAACTGCTTCCTCCATTCTTTTTGATTTATTGTGTTACAGTTCCTATTATGTGGTACAGAGGGGGGTTTGAAGAGAAGGGAGGAGCACTGGTGAACCCCTCTCTGCGGCAATCTAGCAAAGTGATCTGTAATGATCACATACTGTGGGATCAGCCTTCCTAAGAAGGATGTGTGGATCTCAGTGTGAGCCTTCTGCCTGCTGCCTCCTTCCTTCCAAGTGAGTGATCTGTGACTGGCCTCTCCCCCTTCTCTCTCTCTCAAATTCCTCTCCCCCCTCTCTCTGCAGATAAGGAGGCTTCTTTCATCAGCCTGTGCAGTACCCGGTCCTATGTACTATGTAGTGGGCTCACACTGGTCTGCTGCAGTGTTGGTGATCTCACTGTCTTCCTGCATGTTACTCCCCCAGTCCCATAGACTTCTATTACTTTGCACATTTTTGCTGCATTTTCTGAAGTGCACAAAAACAGCTGCATGCTGCATCTTTGGTGCGCTATTAAAAAAACTGCAGCAAAAACGCAGCACCTAAAAGAAGCCTATGGGACTTTGGCTAAGGAAAACTGTTCACCGCAGCACACCGGTGTGCGCCCAAAGGCTTGTACACACTTGCAGCAGGCACTGCCACTCCACTGAAAAGTGATCAATGCTCAGGTCACTTTTGCTCATGCTCAGCAGCTCCAACCAGAGCTGTCAGTTTTTTTTTTTTTTGTTCAACTACTGGATTGAGCAAAAATAAACTAGTGGTGTGTACAAGGCTTTACTGTGTTGATAAAGGAATCAAGCAATTTTCTTGAAGAGTGGTCTCTCTGTGCGGACAATTTGGAGCGTTGTCTCTCTCTCAGTGGTGGCTGGTGCTCAAAATGTTTTTTTTTTTTTGGGGGGGGGGCACTGGAAAAAAAAACCCTATCAATTGCAGCCTGACTGTGCCCCATCAATTGCAGCCTGACTGTGCCCCATCAAATGAAGGATGTGTGGATCTCAGTGTCTCACTGTGCCCCATCAAATGCCACTGTGCCCCATCAAGTGCAGCCTCACTGTGCCCCATCAAATGCATGTTGTATGTTGTCCCCTGATGTCACTGTGCCCCATCAATGCAGCCTCACTAACTGTGCCCTCTGCCTGGTGTAGATCTCTCTAGCCTCAGCCGGGGGAATATTCAGTGTTCCAGCTGCCACCATGTACCGCAGTAAGCCTGTCGCAGTTGCCCTGGTTCCATATCTCATGCTGCTGCTAGGGTTGCACTGCAGACAAACATAATAAAGCCAGTCTTGGCTGGGGATGGAGCAGAGTCCCAGCAGGGGTATGAGAGCCCCCTTTATTGTCAGAGCCCCCCTGTACCATCAGAGGCCCCCCTTTACCATCAGAGCCCCCTGTACTATCAGAGCCCCCCTGTACCATCAGAGGCCCTCCTGTATCATCAAAGACCCCTTTACCATCAGAGCCCCCCTTTACCATCAGAGGCCCCCTATACCATCAGAGCCCCCCTGTACCATCAGAGCCCCCTGTACCATCAGAGCCCCCCAGTATCATCAGAGACCCCCCTTTACCACCACAGGCCCCCTTTACCATCAGATGCCCCCTGTACTATCAGAGCCCCCCTGTACCATCAGAGGCCCCCCTTTACCATCAGAGGCCCCCTGTATCATTATAGTCCCCCCCGTTCCATCAGCACCCCCCTGTACCATCAGAGGCCCCCTGTACCATCAGAGTCCAGATATTATCAGAGCCCCCCATAACATTGGAGTCCTCCTTGTTGCATCATAGCCCCCCTTGTAACATCAGAGTCCTTCTTGTTACATCAGAGCCCCCCTGTAACATCAGAGGCCCCCTTTAACATCAATGGCCCCCTTTACCATCAGAGGCCCCCCTTTACCTTCAGAGTCTCCTCTGTACCATCAGAGTCCCCCCTGTACCATCATAGCCCCCCGTAACATCAGAGTCCTTTTTGTTACATCAGAGGCCCCCTGTTCCATCAGAGTCCTCATTGTTACATCAGAGCCCCCCCTGTACCATCAGAGTCCTCCTTGTTACATCAGAGACCCCTGTAACATCAAAGTCCTCCTTGTTACATCAGAGCCCCCCTGTAACATCAGAGTCCCCCCTGTTACATCAGAGCCCCGTGTAACCTCAGAGTCCTCCTTGTTACATCAGAGTCCCCGCTGTAACATCAGAGTCCTCCTTTTTAGATCAGAGCCCCCCCGTAACATCAGAGTCCTCCCTGTTGCATCAGTGTTCCCCTGTACCATCAGAGTCCTCTCTCCTTTGCCATCAATGTCCCCCCCGTACCATCAGAGTCCCCACTTACAGATAGAGCCCTCCAGTGGTGCTGGAACTGTACATGATGGGGAAGGAGAGGAGGGGAGAGATTGTTGGGGAAGAAGGTGTAAGTGTAGCTGCAGCGGGAGCACAGAGAGCTCATACCTTTCAGATGAGAACCAGCATGACAGGAAGTGCAGATTGGCAATAGCATCCCCATGTGTACAGTGCCGGCCTACACGTATGTCTCACTTGTTTAGGCCCCAGACAGTGCTGTATGCTGAGGGAGGAGAGAAGGCAGAGTTATGGAGGAGCGGAGGAGAGCAAAACACTGCGAGTGACTGTGAGCGGCGAGAGGAATGGGGGAATGGAGGGGGAATGGAGCACAGGTCCAGGACATGGCACAAAGGGGTGTCTACCCAGGTGCATTTTACTGCCCCCCTAGCCTGGTGCCCTAAGGCGGCTGCTCGTGCTGCCTTATGGTGGTGCTGGCTCTGCCTGTATATAAAAACAAACTGTGCAACTATGACCAAAGTATAATAATGCCTTTGCTATAGGTGTAGCAATTACGTATCTCCTGAAGCATGGCCAAAAAACTCTCATAGAGGGAATCATCCCATCCTGCATTGTTGCTAGGACATTGATAATACACCCCCAGCTAATTCAAACCCTTTTGCATGGACTTTCACCCCTGTCGCAGTAGCTTTGAGTTCAATGATGCTGCGATGGAGGAGAAATTGAAATATGCATGTGCGGGGGTTTGAGAGCTTACTCTTGTGATGTTTGAGGTGAACAGTAAGGACTGGGAGTGTAAATGGCCTACACATATAGCAAGGGCATTATCCAACTTTAGTCAAAGCCGTGCTGTTTGTTTTTATCTACAGGCATAGAAAATATTTTGGTAAAGTTGTACTACCCTTTAAAGAGGAAGTAAACCCTGATGGGTTTTACTTCCTCTTTGTTTCCCTGCAAAGGTAAAGCATAATGGGCTACTATGCATCGCATAGTAGCCCATTATGTGTCACTTACCTGACACAGGAGCCTGCGATGTCACTGCTGTCCCCTCTTCCACGAAGCGTCCATCTTCCTTCCGGGTATTGCAGCTCCAGCGCTGTGATTGGCCGGAGCCGCGATGACGTCACCCCCGCGCGTGGGAGCCGCCACTAACGGCACGATCGCCATTAGAAAAGGCACGCTCAGTGCGCCTGTGTGTCGTTGTCTACGGCGCATGCACTGTAGGCATCGGTGCCTGTCTTTTGCAAATATCCCCTAAACCGTGTAGGTTTAGGAGATATTTCTTGCACTTACAGGTAAGCCTTAATCTAGGCTTACCTGTAGGTACAAGTAGTCTGTAAGGGTTTACAACCACTTTAATGCCTGTATTATCAGATCTATCTAGTAGCCACAACTATGCTGCATTTTGGCCACTAGATGGAACTGACAATATAGGCATTAATCTCTTAAAAAAAATATGGGACATTTTGTTCAACTTGCATGAAAGCTTCTGACATTTGTGCAAAAATTATGTTATTAATAGACTCTAAATGTGCAAGTAACATGCATCTTTTCCTAAGCCACCAAATTTACCATTTTAACCTCTCTCCAACTAGATCTTTGCCATAAACAGAGTCATCGGATCTTACTTGATTTACCCTAGTTTAAACTATTTTGCTCAGCAGTAAAATATGCAAAACACAAAATTGGCCAGGCAAGAAAACCAACTTATATATCACACACAAAGAGAGTTGAGTAAACAGATTATTGCCATAAAATGGTGCTTTATAATTTAATATCCTTGATGTATCAAATTCTATTTTTTCCTAGAAGTGTATAATGAAGCAATAAACACGACAGGCAGTGGCACCTATTTTTTTATGCAAACCCCCTAGTAAAAAAGTCAAATGTAAGTCAAAAGGCACAAGATCACAAACTGACTAATTCTGTTGCTAGGCAGCTGCTTCAGTGCCCTTACGTTTCTTATGTTTTTTTATTTTTTTTTAAATATCAACAACTGTGTTGAAATGTAAATTAGAAGATTGAGCTGCGCCATAAATTTGTAATGCTTTATTTTTCCACAGGAAATATACAATTATTAGTAAGAGTGCTAGTATAAAACCTAAATTACAATAGGACATGACTAATCTTCTAAGTATTTGCATTCAGTAAATTCAATAAGAAAGACACAAGCTGAGAGCAGATTTATGGTGTTTCGGATAATCTGAATTATTATGTTTGCTTTCCCTGGAAAGAGCACACTACATTTTATATTATCATGGAACTTAACAACAAAATTCTGACACAATTTTTTTTAAAGCTGTGCTACTGAAATGTCATCATTGCAATTTTTTTTTAAATGTATTATCTTTTTTTTAGTTTGGTGCGCAAATTGTCATATGTGTTGCAGTTTAAAGCTGAATTCCAGGAATATAGCTACTTTGTAAAAACTGCAAGCCTACCATGAGTTATGAGTTAAAGTGTTTGTTGACCCCAAAAAAAATAATACAGATCCTGGTCCCTGCCCCCCCACCAAACTGTAAAAAAAAACCTCCCTGAACCTGCCACTTCCTGTATGCCCTCTCTATACTGACCACAATAATCATTGCTACTAAACCCTGACCACCGTGGTCAGAGTGTGTCCCTCCATCATACGCTGTTGTCCCCTCTGCTCTCCTCTCTCCCCCTCAACCCCTCCTTCCTACCTGTCAGCTCCCTCTGTGTCTGCGCTGCTATTATTGTAAAAAAGAAAACTACAATTGTCACTGCCAGCCCCTCTATTAGAGGCTGGCATAGAACACTATGTAAGTCATTTAAAAAAAATGAGTGTTGTTAATACAGATTTTGAGCTGTCTTCAGGCCGGTCAGTGAGACTTGTAAGAGCGGCTCAGTGCGTGACACTGTCATGTAATATAACTGCATGCAAAGACCAGCTGTCAAAATTCAGTGGTGATGTTGGAGGTGGGTGGGACAGAACAGCTACTAAACACCAGGCAACTGGGTAGGAGCTGGGCGGGGCCACATACACGGAGCAGCCCGCCCAGCCCCTATCCTGTTGGCTGGTGTTTAATAGCTGTTCTGTCCCACCCACCCCCGACATCACCGCCAAATTTTGACAGCTGGTCTCTGCATGCAGTTACATTACATGACAGTGTAAAGCTCTTACAATCCTCCCTGACTGCTCAATGTGAAATTCCCCCTCTCCTCTATCAGTGCCAATCGGTGCCACCTATCAGTGCCACCTGTAAGTGCCCATCAGTGCCACCTATCAGTGTCACCTATCAGTGCCACCTGTCAGTGCCAACCAATGCCACCGATCAGTGCTTTCAATCAGTGCCACCTATCAGTGCCAATCAGTGTCCATCATAGCTGCCTATAAGTGCCAATCAGTGCTGCCAACCAATGCCACTTATCAGTGCCCATCAGTTCTAACTATGGTTGCCAATCAGTGCCAATCAGTGCCCATCAGTGTTGCCTATCAGTGCCCATCAGTGCCACCTATAAGTGCCAACCAATGCCACCTATCAGTGTTCATTAGTTCCGCCTATCAGTGCCAACCAATGCCACCAATCAGTGCCCATCAGTGCTGCCTATCAGTGCCCATCTGTGCTGTCAATCAGTGACGCCTATCAGTGCCAACCAGTGCTGCCTATCAGTGCTTCCAATCAGTGCCAACCAATGGCACTTATCAGTACCAATCAGTTCTAACTATGGGTGCCCATCAGTGTTGCCTATCAGTGCCCATCAGTGTTGCCTATCAGTGCCCACCAGTGCCACCTATAAGTGCCAACCAATGCCACCTATCAGTGCCCATTAGTGCTGCCTATCAGTGCCACCAATCAGTGCCCATCAGTGCTGCCTATCAGTGCCTCCTATCAGTGCCCATCTGTGCTGCCAATCAGTGCTGCCTATCAGTGCCAACCAGTGCTGCCTATCAGTGCTTCCAATCAGTGCCATCTATCAGTGCCGATCAATGCCCATCAGTGCTGCCAATCACTGTTGCATATCAGTGCCATCTATCAGTGACAATCAGTGCTGCCTATTGGTGCCACCTATCAGTGCCCAGCAGTGCTGCCTATCAATGCTCATCAGTGCTACCAATCAGTGCCACTAAATGCTGCCAGTGCTGCCTATCAGTGCCATTAGTGCTGCCAATCAGTGCCACCTATCAGTACCAATCAGGGCCCCTCAGTGCTGCCTATCAGTGCTGCCCATCAGTGCTGCCAATCAGTTCCCATCAGTGCTGCCAATCAGTGCACTGAGTGCAGGGATGGGGAGATGAACTCAGCAGACAGGAACATTGTCCATGGGTGGCAGGCCTGGTGGGGCACAACTAAAATATGTCTATGTATATTAATGCCACATGCCGATCTTTAGTATAATAGGAAATCACCACACTACTATTTACAATAAACTACTGGAGGTCAAATAAAAAAAAAGTCAGTAAAGGGCTTGCTGCTAAGCACTTTTACGTGTTCCCACACCACAAAAGAAAAAAAGTGTAGCGCTAACTTACTGATCAATAATGGTGAAACCCTCTAATGTATTGTACGCTCAATAAACTTCAATATTGCCACAATATCGGTCTCTGTGATATGTAACTTCACATATAATACACATCAAAATGAAAAAAGACATAAAGAATGAAACTTAGCAGGGATGGTGGAAAATCCTCCTATAGATATTTGCCATACAGATTAAATTCAAGTGCAATGATTCCAATGATATGTGATTTCACATGTAATACACATCAAAATGAGAATAAGATTTTTTTTTCTAACTTAGCAAGAATGGTTGAAACCCCTCTACAAATACTGTATATACTCGAGTATAAGCCGACCCAAATATAAGCCAAGGCACCTAATTTTGCCACAAAAAACTGGGAGAACTTATTGACTCGGGTATAAGCCTAGGGTAAGAAATGCGCACCTACTGTAAGTGGAAAAGAGGGTCAACAATGCCCATTTGAAGCCTCACTGTGCCCATTTGCATGCCTCACTGTGCCCATTTGCATGCCTCACTGTGCCCATTTGCATGCCTCACTGTGCCCATTTGCATCCATAGGTCCCTTGAACTTCAAACTTGGTAGTTAAGGGTTCCTAGATGCCCCCTAGCTGCAGCTAAAGGGTCCCGAAATGACATTGCTGCAGATGGACACAGTTGACCGATTTTGGGGCCCTGTTTCTCTGGGCCACTTGGTGCTAGGAACCCCAAATTTGGATATGTTGTAATGTTGGTTCCACTGGGTTTGCACACCAAATGGGTTCCTAGCACCAAGTGGCCCCGAGATAAGGGGCCACAAAGTCGGGTTGGAAAATGTAATTTTTTGCTGCAGAAAAGTGCTTGACTCGAGTATAAGCCGAGGGGGGCACTTTCAGCACCAAAAAATGTGCTTAAAAAATCGGCTTATACTCGAGTATATACGGTAGTTACAATACAAATTAACTTCAAGTGCAACAACTTTTTAGTTGGGAGGTTTACACCATTATAGCACTTTGGATTTTTTATTTTTTAGATTGTTACACTTAATTTTATATGTTTTAGTTACTATTATAATGTGAATTTTTGCACTTGAAGTTAATTTTCCACCACCCTTGCTAAGTCCATGCCTTTATGGACTTTGTTTGTGCACTGGTGCGCAGTCATGTTGGAACAGGAAGGGGCCATCCCCAAACTGTTCCCACAAAGTTGGGAGAACGAATTGTCCAAAATGTCTTGGTAGGCTGACACCTTAAGAGTTCCCTTCACTGGAACTAAGGAGCCAAGACCAACCCCTGAAACACAACCCCACACCATAATTCCCCACTCCACCAAATGATTTGAACCAGTGCACAAAGCAAGGTCCATAAAGACATGGGTGAGCTCGTTTGGGGTGGAGGAACTTGACTGGCCTTCACATTAGAGCGGAGACTGCGAGCCAGGCCTTCTCATCCTCATCGGTGCCTGACCTCACAAATGCGCTTGTGGAAGAATGGTCAAACATTCCCATAGATACACTACAAAACCTTGTGGGCAGCCTTCCCAGAGTTGAAGCTGTTATAGCTGCAAAGAATGGACCAACTCAATATTAGACCCTACGGACTAAGGGTACTAATACTAATACTTTTGGTAGTTTATATATATTTAGTGTATATATGTATATATATATATATATATATATACACACATGCATGCATGTTTGAGCTTTGGGGTGCACACCCTAATGCAATAGGCTGCGCACGCCTATGGTTTTCTCCAGAAGGGGCACATGTGATATAGTGACAATGCTGGAGCCCAGCTGGAGGTCAGGACATTTTGGAAACCGTGAGGAGAACTGGGAAAGATTCAGAGTATGACATAGCTATCAACAGACTGAGTACTTTGAGCCAAAGAAAATATTATATTTGAAAAGTATATGTTTAGACAAGCTGCACAAGAAGTGGGGATATCATTTACAGTTATATTACTAGGTTAAACTGTCTAACAAAATCTTGTGTCACACTAACAGAGCAAGAATCAGAAAATGAATTATGGAGACATGTACCTTTCGGCAACTCATAAGAAGACTGCTTAGGGAACCTATTCTAACACTTGGTAGTATGCCCAAAAAGTAATGTCTATGGAAACTGCAGTCAGTGTGGTACAGAAGGTCAGGTGAGTTGGAACTGCACTGTAGCACTGTATTATGTGTGGAAAAGCAGTGGTGATCACAAACCACTTTGACCAGATGATAATGCTAAAGTAAATCATCAGTCAGCAGATAAGGGCTCTTTCACACGGGGCGGATCAGTGCAGATCCGCCCCGTGGATAGCCGCTTGCTCAGCGGGGATCGCTGGAGCGATCTTCGCTGAGCAGGAAGAGTGCAGAGACGGACCTGTCAGAGCGCCGCTCTCCCCTATGGGAGATCGGGTGACGACGGACCGTAGAGTCCGTCGTCATCCGATCCGCTCTGCAGACGGATGAAAAAATTGGGTTTTCCCCCGTCTGCAGAAACGGAGCATAGCGGGCACGGACGAAAGCGGGTGTCAGCGGATGCTCATCCGCTGACACCCGCTATCCCATAGGGATACATGTATGTCCGTTTTTCATCCTAAGGCCCCTTTCACACATGCGGACCGTTCGTCCGTTTACGGATGAAAACGGACATTAATGCTTGTCTATGGGATCCGCTAACGTCCGTTAACATCCGTCTCCGTTAAGGTCCGTTTTTCTGAACGGAAGAAGACCCTATTTTGTCTTCCGAAAAAAAAACAGAACGGACGAAAAACGGACGTTAGCGGAGGATCCGTTCACATCCGATCCGCTGACACCTGTTTTTCATCAAAAAAATTCCCATAATTCATGAAAAACTGTTTAAAAAAAAAA
Organism: Lithobates sylvaticus; assembly: GCA_028564925.1. NCBI lineage: Eukaryota > Metazoa > Chordata > Amphibia > Anura > Ranidae > Lithobates > Lithobates sylvaticus. Next base: position 466,903,671 of record CM053028.1, read on the forward strand.
AAGGATAAAAAACGGACATAAACAGATAAAAAACTGATGAAAAACGGACGTAATCGGATGAAAAAACGGACGAAAAACGGAAATGAAAATGGATGAAAACTGATGTTTACTGACAACAACTGCTGATAAAAAAAAACGTGACTGAACTGATCTAATGTACGGTCCGCATGTGTGAAAGGGGCCTAAAACGGAAGGATGAAAAACAGACATACGGTCGGTCAGTGTGAAAGAGCCCTAAAGGTTTTATGTCTGATTCTCAGCACCTGCCATTAAGATCCCACACTTGTCAAAATGGATTGACTCCGGTTTGGACTTTGCATCCTGGGACAACAACATGCATATTTACCCTTTTTTTTCATACCAAAGAGCTCAAATATGCCCTTTGGAAATATTTGTGTTGCTCATGGAAAAAGAGCCCCTTTGCTTTTCTAAAATGCTACAAAATTAGGGGTACTTGTGGTTGAACCCAATACAGATATGCTGTCTGATTCTATCCTTATGTTAATGTAGAGATGTAAAGTCTATTTTTGGGTTTGGAAAGTAAAACGCTTTTTAGTGAGAGGGTCACATTAACACATATAGACAATATATAATTTGTTAATAGTTGCCCAAATAAAGCTTGCTGAATTACAGGAATGTGATGCTATTAGACCAGTGAAGGACCCAGATTCTAAATATTGCCCAAAGTTATCATATCAATAGGATCTGATGTTTGGTTCTTGTGTTCTAATCAAGCAATGATTAGAGCAAGGCATCCAATTCCCAATGTTGAGACAACAAGAGAAAATTTTGCTTAAACAGGGCTATGATCAGACTGAGGCGACCCCAGCTTCTAGAATCATAATTGTCTTTTTTTTTTAAAACAGTGTAAAAAAAAGAAATATAAAAAAAAGGTAAAATAAATAAGAAATACATTTTTTTTTAAATGCGCCCCGTCCCGCTGAGCTCACGTGCAGAAGCGAATTTATACGTGAGTAGCGCCCGCATATGAAATCCACACATGTGAGTTATCGCTGCGATCAGTAGATCAATAAAGGCACTTTTTGTATAGATGACATTTAGCATGTATCTGAGCTGTATCAGAGTGATTCAACAAGTATTGCACAGTTGTTAGAACACTCACAATATTTCAGTTAATAATATATATTTTTTGGCAAAACCAAACTCAATGAAGTACTACAGTAGTTAGCCCTGGTTCACACCAGGATGGCTTCAAAGTCACGCGACTTTGAAACCGACATCCCTGGGCAACTTCATCACGGCTTGCATATGACTTCTTTAACCACTTAAGAACCAAGCCTCTTTTTGAGATGTGTTGTTTACAAGTTAAAAAAAGTTTTTTTTGTTAGAAAAATACTTAGAACTCCCAAACATTATACATTTTTTTTCTAACACCCTAGAGAATAAAATGTCGGTCGTTGCAATACTTTCTGTCACACCGTATTTGCGCAGCGGTCTTACAAGCTCACTTTTTTTGGAATAAAAATACATTTTTTTTTCTTCTGCCGGGCTCCTCCGCTATCTTCTGCTCTTTTGCCCACTCCTTTGCTAGTGGTTGCCTGGTCTTCTCTGTTTTCTTCTTCCTTCTTCTCTTCTTCCGATATTGACTCAACGCTCTCTCCCGCTGTAATGCTGTGTGCGCAACGACTTATATAGGCATGGGGCGGGGTCACCGGGTGATGTCATCTGGTGACCCCACCCCTTATGACATCACCTTACTGGGGCATGATGGGACTGTGACGTCATAAGGGCGGGGTCATCAGATGAAATCACTCGGTGACCCCGCCCTATGCCAATATAAGTCATTGCGCACCGCGCACACGGCATTACAACGGGAGAGAGCCTTAAGTCAAAATCGGAAGAAGAGAGAAGAGGGAAGAAGTCAACAGAGAAGACCAGGCAACCGCTAGCAAAAGAGCAGACAAAAGAGCAGAAGATGACGGAGGAGTCCGGCAGAAGACACTGGAGACCCCCAAAGTCAGAAGAGACCCCTGAGCTGACTAATAAATTACTTTAAAAACCTGTATAGTGTGTTTTTTTTTGACACTTTTCCCCCAGGTGAATGGGTAGGGGTACGATGTACCCCATACTCATTCACATAGGGTGGGGGGCCGGGATATGGAGGCCTCCTTATTGGTATGGTCCAGGAGGGGGAGGGGGTGGCCGCTCGCCCCCCCCCTTTCCTGACCTGCCGGGCTGCGTGCTCACATTGCATTTGGCTGAAAATAAAAGGCGTGGATGAGGTGGAGACCCACTTTAATTACAAGAAGCATTTTATGGCACTTAAAGTGGTAGTAAAGGCTGAATGTTTTTTACCTTCATGCATCCTATGTGCAGCTTACCCCTCAGTCCCCCTAATACTTACCTAAGCCCGATCTCGATCCATTGATGTACACAAGACTCGAGGCTCTTCCAGGTCTCTCCCTCCTGATTGGCTGAGATGCAGCAGTGGGAGACATTGGCTCCCGCTGCTGTCAATCACAGCCAGTGAGGTGGAAGTGGGGGCGGAGCTGAGCCGCACTCTCTATGTCTTATGGACGCAGAGAGCCGGTTCAGGAGCAAGCATGAATGAGTGCCCCCACAGCAAGGTGCTTGCTATGGGGGAACTTGGCACGGTGGAGGGGCCCAAAGCGCCGGTGAGGGGCACAAGAAAAGAAGGATCAGGGCTGCTCTGTGCAAAACCACAGGTAAGTATGACATAAGTGTGACCAAATCCCCATATTTTTGTTTAAATGTGGAATATGTTCAAGTGTTTTCCTTTACAATAACTTTAACAATTCATATGCCAGAAAAACGATTGCATTGGCTATTTTCAACACAGTAGTGTAAAATATGTTAGTGGGTTTTACTGATCATTTTACACATGATTTATTTTATGGTTTGTGAAATGGGGATATCCTTTGACTATACTGTATATTTTGTGGTTAAAGGTGTTCCTCTTTAGAATCTCAGACTATTGAGATGTACGCATTAATTCTATATTTTCATGCACAGCTCTGCTATGGAACATCTTATAAATGTAAGTCTATCATATCCACTGGCACTCTTCCTAAGAAAGAAGCCCAGCTGTTGGTGTGACCACTGTGGCCAATGTTCTTTGCCACGCCACGCAGGAAATATTAGGAAGTATCACAGATGACCCACAAAATCTTTACTATTAATTGGTTGTTACTGAGGCAAAAAGGGAGCAAATCTATTTCTGATAGGTGTATATGCTTTTAAAGATTTGGTATAGGTAACAAAAGTACTGGTTCCCATCATTCTAATTGGATGTATTTTTATTACTGCTTTTAAAAATACTAAACATTTTTTTTAGGACCTGTACTGCCCTATATATCAAAGGTAAACACGCAGTATTGCTTAGGAACACAGTAAAATGTTATTTTATTTAGATACCAACTTCACTTTTGTTCTTTTCTTCTCTCACTGCAAGGTGCCTTGTGGACTTCTCTTTTAACTAAGCCTATTAAATTATAAAAGCATTTCATTATACATTTCAGTCTAATTATTGACATTTTCTGCATCTGCACTTTCCATCGTGCAAAAGTTACAAACTCAATCTTTTATAGTTCTTTGAATTATTTTTAGGTATGAAGTCCTTTTAGCAGGGATAAAGCTTAATTGACTATCATTAGCTGAAGGCCACAGCGGGTGGAAGGCAGGCTCTGCAGGTAGAGGATGGAGTTTCTATACATAAACAGCACAGCCATCACACATTTCACACACCGCATTTGTTTAGGTGCTCAGCGTGATAATGTTTGAGCTTATAACTGTGTGTAAGTAGTGCAAGAGAACTGGGAATGTGCTGTCACCTTCCTGCAGAATGCATGAGGATATCTGCTGACCCAATGAGATAAAGCTCAGTAAAGATAAAATATGGTTAATAATAAAAACGATAAGATTGTAGATTTTGTATATATTACCCAGTTCATGGAACTATACAGAAAATATGTAAAATGTATACTGCTAAAAAAACTCTGGAGGTTGGGTTTCATTTAATGATCTACATGTATGCATTGATAGGTACATGAAGAAAAAATGGTGTCTTGGCATAGGGTGGCAAATTGGTATTTTTCCTCCTCTGTGTTCATAAAAATAGTAGCATGCAAATATGTTACAAAAAGTTTTTTAAATGACCAGTTTAGTTAAAAGTACTAATGTTCTATACATCGCAATGAATTTTTGTGATCTTGAAGAGAGCTTTAGTCAGCTTAGCTGTGTATCTTTTAGTGTTCTCTAAGAATATAGTATATCATCTTAGTGAATTGCTGTGTGAGTGTTTTCCAGCAGGTTGCGCTATTGATATCATTCTGTGATAAAGTGGAGTTCCACACTAAAAAAAAAAAAAAATTTAATTTATGTGCATAAAAAAAAAACATTTGGAGAATTTTTATTTTTTACTCACCTCTTTAATGCCTGTTGCTAGGGGGGCCCTCGTAGTCTGCCTCCTTCAGCGCCTGGGCTCTTGACGTCACTTCCCTCGGTGCAGGAAGGGAGATCAGCTCTTCCCCCTACCTCTTGTCAATCATCAGGGACACGTCACAGGTCCCAGATGATTTTGCGGCCAATCACGGCGTGCGGCGCAGCTCGCACATGCGCAGTGGGTGCCCGGCTGTGAAGCCACAGCCGGACGCCCACAGTTACAATGCTGGCGCTGCCGAGCAGAGGGGGAGATGAGCGGGACTTCGTTCCCCCACATTGCTGGACCCTGGGACAGGTAAGTGTCTGATTAGTAAAAGTCAGCAGCTGCAGTTTTTTTAATGGGATGTTTAACCACTTGATCACCGGAAGGTTTTACCCTCTTCATGACCATAGTTACATAGTCAGGTTGAAAAAACACAAGTCCATCTACTGTAGTTTAACCAATAAAAGGAAAAAAAACAGGAATGTTTTTCTATTCAGCACTGTGCTACTGGCAATTGCTTGGTCATGCAACACTGTACACAAATTAAAATGATATCATTTTTTTTTTCACACAAATAGAGACTTCTGGGATTTTAATTTTTTGTTATATAAACAAAAAAATTCTAAAAATGTTGAAAATAAAAAAACAAGTTTTTCTTAGTGTAGCAGGTGTCTCGTTTCTCCCGTGACCCTGCCAAGCTGGCCGTCGTGAGTACACAAGCTTTTCGCAGAGGAAGAGCTGCCTGTCAGTTTCTGAGAGAGGGGGATTCCCCCCTTCTTTTTCTCTTCACTTACTGCATGTTAAAACAGGCATCTGCCAACTTTCTGCCTTCCTTCCATGTGCTCCTATTGGCAGGAGAGGAGCTAATTAAAGACACAGTTACAGCAGCCAATCAGAGGGACTGTGCTAAGCTGCAGGAAGCAGCACAGAGGAATATGAAGTCTCAGCACAGAGCAGCCTCACTGACTTTTAAAGAGGCAGGACTACAAATGCTCTGCTGGCAGGAAAGGACAGACTCCATTTTGATTCCGTGAGGAAAATTTAGTCAGCACAAGGTGGAGGAAGATTTCAGACCTGAGGAAGAGATGCTATCTCCCAGGTTATTTCTCGGGCAATTCAGGTCTCCGCCGCCAGTTGTGATATCCAGTCTAAGAGAGGAGGATCCCAGGTGCACATCCAGGCACATCTGCACTGAGGGTGAAGTGTCCCAGTGTGAGGTGACCAGTCGGGTCGCCAAGAGCGTGCTGTTTCAGGAGGTTTCGTTTGGGCCTTGATGGCAGGATTTGGTGAGAGGGCTTTTGCCCATTTTCAGGAAACAGGGACACTGCACCACAGAAGGAGTTAAATGAACACTGTATACAGACATCATTGCTGGTAGTCATCTTGCTGACACTTGTAGTGCCACAGGGATAAAGGATAAGGCCACCCATTTCTGGGGACACTGTATACAGACATCATTGTCCTTTCACTTTGCTGAGAAACTTTCCTGCCTGCTTCACTTGATAATCTGGGCCAGTTGTGTTGCTTTCAGCTAGGCCTGTCTATAATTTACTGCACTGGCTAAAAATCTAACTCTAGCACCTACCTAAGGTAGAGGGTGCTACACAGGGATACTGACTAGTGACAGCTTGTAAAAAAAATAAAATAATAATAAATATATATATATATATATATATATATATATATATATATATATATATATATAATATTATAATTATATATATATAATATATTATATATTATTATTATTATTATTATTATTATTATTTTTTATTTTTTTACTATTTTTTGACATCATGTTATGACACTGTACTACCCTGGGGACGTGATCAGGGATTTTTTTTTACACTATTATTGCTTATAACAGTATGTTTTAGCTTTGATGACTGGCTTTCACTCATGACAACTTTCTTACTATTGTGATCTGTGATTGGCTACAGCTAATCACATGGTACAGGTTGCTGTGATTGGTTCAGGTACCATGCAATAGCTGTGGGCCAATCAGAGCATCACAATAGTAAGAAAAACAGTCATGAATGGAAGAAATTCATGACTGTTTTGTTTACATTGTACTCATGAGATCGCTATGACCAATCATGGTGATCACATGATACCCTGGCCATGCTGCTGTGTGCCCCAGGGGGCATGCCAGTACGCATATGCTCAGCGACATACCAATACATCACTGAGCCTGCAGCTCCTGCCCACTCACAGTATAATTACTGTGAGCAGGTTGGCAATTAGCATCAATTTGAGGCACTTCCTGGCACATGGTCTTCCCTTCTGGGGTTTTGCCCTGTAAGAGGCTGCTGGTGTAACATATGTCTTACCCTGGGCCTTAGGGCATATAAATCTGGGGTGCTGTAAGGATCTCCCCTGGGAGAACCTTTTAAAAACACAGGCTGCCATGGAGTGCTGCTATGGGCCTAAGGGAAGCAGACTGCATTTGTCTCCCACAATGAAGGGGGTGAGTGCCTGAGTAGGAAATTGATACTGGAACCTTTCCAATCTGTCCTGCCTTGAATACTAAGACTGAGACACCACTAGAACCTCAGTTGTCAAGCAGCCACAATTGAAGTTCAAGAGTCCAGCCAGTAGCCCCATGAGAAAAGGATCCAGAAAGTTTCAAAGAGATGCAAATGACCAAAGACTTATTATAGATCCAAGACAGTTATTTTGTATACCGTCCTGGTCTTTCTATTCTTCATGCACTAGTGCAAAAAAATAAAAAAAAATCTAATGTGACCAGTGCCCATAATTCTGAGCATCCAGGGATAAGAATCATTCCTTGGGAGGAAAGTGCCTGGGACCTTATCGTCATGTAAGTGGACTTTGAACTTTGAAGAAAGTAATTGATGTGCTAAACAATTTTAGTAATAGCTATTGAAAGTGCTTCACCTTTGCGTTATAGAAACTATATCGATTTTTTTTTTAAATCTGATGCGTGATCAATGAATACAAACTCTAATCTATCCAGGCTGTTCACAGAGATTTATTTATTCTCTCAGATAGTAATACTATCACGCCTCTTGCACAGAAGAAGGTAAGATGGATTCAGGCTTTCAGTCGAAGCCTACATATCAGAAAAGTATGCCTTTCCTGTGATGATGACATGTCACTGCTCTCTGTCTACATCAGTAGTCAGGAGTAGTGGTTAGAAATAGAAACAACACTGGTAACAAGGTAGTTGAGCCTGCTTACAAATTACAATTCTCATGTCCCTTCTTGCCCTAGATGACCATAATCAATGTATTTGTTAATGGAATGTGTAGTGTAATATTTTATATATGTATTTTTCCTTTTCTAGGTAAAATATAATATACTGCATATTAATAGTTTGTTTTTTCATATGCAATCAGTGAGTGGTGTGTTTACCTTCTTTTGACACACTTCCCAAATTCTTCTTTGTTGAAATAGGTCTGTTTCTTACAGATCCCAATAGCAAGTTGAAATCTACACACACAGGATGACTTCACCCCCTCCCTGGTTGACTTTTTACACAGCTCCATGCAACATTTCAATCAGAGAGAGAAAGTCTGAAAGGAAACAGCTCCCTCAGTGATCTCGGTTCAGAAAACCACAGTGTTCTCTGAATCTGTTATTCATGAAAATGTTGAATATGTGTACCCATAAACAGTCCTCTTTACCTTCCTCCTCTGCCTGTAAATTCCTGATTTGCCACAATAAATTTACATGCATAATTTTTCTCTGATATACATTTATCAATCAGTTATAGGCAACAGAATAGGGTTGATATACTAAAGGCAAATAGGCTGCTCACTTTTCAAGAGAAGTTTTACTTTTCAAGGGAATTATTTACCCCAGAGCTTAATGAATTTGATGATTTCACTATGTAAAAAAATACACAATCATGTAAAAGAAAGGAAAAGAAAAAAAGACAGCATTTTTGCTTGAACATGATTTAATGATGGAACGCAGCAGACTTTCACCTCCTTCACTGAGCTCTGGGGAAATTTTACCTGCAAAGTGAACAGCCTACTGTATGTCTTCAGAACCCTCTAGAAGATCTAACAAATGTCAACCCCCTCCTCTCCTGGTACCCTGATACATATATTATACTCATTGTTAATTTTATACAAGGTGTTAACAAATGTGCAACCACAAAGATTTATGGTTGTGAGAAAGAATCTTTAAAGTAACCTTAAAGCTGGAGACCCGCGAAAATATTTTTTTTAAAAGTCAGCAGCTACAAATACTGCAGCTGCTGACTTTTAAAATAAGGACACTCACCTGTCACAGGGTCCAGCGATGTTGGCACCCAAGACCGAACCATCCTTCGGTCCTCGGATGCTGCCGCCACCATCTTCGCTATGGGAATCAGGAAATGAAACCTTGCGCAAGTCACACAGTGCAATGTAAATGGTCTGTGCTGTCTCTGGTGGGACCCGTGTGTGTCCCAGCAGACAGCGCGGTGGGATAGGAAGAGGCATAGACTCCGTGGGAGTCTATGCCCAGAAGTGGGTGCAAATACCTGTCTTAGACAGGTATCTGCACCCCCTCCCCCCTGCAAGGTGCCAAATGTGACACCAGGGGGGGGGGGGGTTCCGAAAAGCGGAGGTTCAATTTTTGTGTGAACCTCCTCTTTAAGGGCAGCATAATGCAAATCCAGCTTTGACACACACACACATACAATTTTTCTTGAAAACGTTGTGCTCATTTCTATTCTGCATCACTACCATCGTTTGTACAGGACAACACGACTAGAGGATTTGTCAACCTTCAGTTCTCAAACTTATAATAAAGACACAAAACTGCGTGACGTGGGTTTAAACAGCCACAGCAGCCATTTTATTAACAAACAAATAAATAAACAGAATCATTTCAACAATGCAAATTCAACATGGCAACCAGAAGAGGGTCTTTGGGTGTCCTTAAGGCACACTTTATAACTATAATCGACCATGTCCTTAGACGTGCCCCATCCGGATCAAAGACACATTTTAGACTTTCCCCCAGGGGACGCAGCTCCTGGGAGAACCACCAACAACCAACCAGATGAAAGCGCCATACCCTAGACGGGCCCCCCTAATTCTTTAACAGTATGGTTAATCACTTACCCCCCAAAGACTCCCTGACCCGAAGCTGCTGTGACAAAAGTGCCAAATGCTCAAACTTTTTTTTTTTTTTTATAACAAAAACATGTAACACAAAAACTGCCCCAACCCAGAATATAGCATAAACTCAGAATACAGGGTGGGAGGGAGGTAAAGTCTTTTCGTCGCCTGAACTTTCTGGAATGACTACCCATCAACTCTTGCACTGAACAACCCTTGCGGCTCCACCCACCATAGGATCCTCAGCCACCAATCAGGTAACCTATGCCCCTACCACACTAAACTGTTCTTTAACCCTTCTCTGACCTGTTCCTCCCTTAGTCATGCTGACCCTCCGTCTATTCTCTCTTTTTTACGGGTCGCACTTTATGTCCTGGACCTCTCTATACTTTAGTCTGATATAGACGTAACCCAGTAGCTTTTTATCTGTTGAAACAATTGTAGCCTTATAATTCTGTAACCATGTGATACCATAAACTAATTATGACCACTATACTGACATCAATGGAATTATATAGATTTCTTGTAGCCCTTTCACTACCAAACCTAACAAAGTGGAGCTATTTTTGAAATGAGCTTACCGCATCCTGTTACCTGTCAAACTGAATATTCAATATAATACAAATACTGTAAGTGTTTTTTGTAGTATGTTAAAAAAAAAAGAATATTGTATTGTGCATCATACAGTATGTAATTATTTTAACTTTTTTTATGAAGTTTTTAATACATTTGGAAATATTTTTTTGATATACATGTGTTGAATTTATGTTCTTGGGTGCCACCCTAGAAAGTCCCTAGTACTTTGTCTGCTGTCATCATGAGAGCTACAGTATAAACATTTCTCTAACAAACAGGGATATGTGAAGAAACTCAAGAACTCTCATCACAACATTTCATAACAGATTTGAATCTGTGGTTTCTGTCTGCTTATAATGGATTTCATCTTAAAAGTAATAGAAATAGAATATTGTGTTACAATTGTCAATGGCTGCACCCTGCAACCACTGCAATGTTATTTGAAGGATATTATATTTCAGTGTATGAAAATAAATATGGCTGGATTTCCATTTTGAGCAGCTGATTTGCTTTTAGCAGTGTAGAACATGGTTTAAAATAATAAGCTGATTAGGGTGTATTAGTCTAATGCTAGTGAGACCACACAGGAGCATTCTCTGCAAGCTTACCTATGAAACAAGCTTGTGTGGTCTGATGGTTCCTATAGTGAAATGTCAGATAAAATGGAATGCAGACGGTTTATCTTACTTTCCCCCCTTCCTTGATAACAGCCAGAGAAACCAAACACAAATAATGTCCCTTTTCCTCCACACTTCATGCACAGCAAATATTGGTTTGTAATTGTAACCCAGGTCTTTACTTGCAATCTTTCACAGGGAGCCTGTAACCAATGTAAAGTCACCATTTTTGCAATTTGCTGGGTTTACTTTCATTTTAAGCCCTGCTGCACTAGGACAAACAAACTATAGAAGGTCAGTAATTCATTTGGAAACATTATTGCAATCTGGAAGTTATTACTAGAATTGTGTTATTTATTTAAAAGAATTGGCTATTTGTGTAATATTTTCTGTTAAAAACAATATAACTGCAAGTTCTTTAAATGTAAGTTGTTTGTAAAATACTGTTATAACTTGTTTCAAATATAATATGAAATAATAATAATAATATATTCATATTCACTTACATTTCTTATACGGTACTTTTGATTACAGACCTGTATGTTTGTCTTCTTATGTGTGTTCTTATATTTGTTATTTGTGGCATCAATTAACCCGTGTCATTAAAATTGGAGGAAAATGTGAAGAAAAGGGGCTTCTGACTTTTTGCACCACTTTGTCAAAACTATGTCACAAGATTTTTTTTCTTCTTTTCTACAAGATTTGCTTTTTATTTATGGTAGAAATTTAACAAACATGCATTTGCAGCAAACATATTCAAATTATTTTACATAATGTTATTACACCAAATTATTTTACACACCCCCATCAAATCATTCTCTGCAGCTATTACCTTTTGTCCCTTTAGAATGTAAGCTCTACGAGCAGGGCCCTCCTGTACCTTTTGTATTGAACTGTACTGTAATTGTGTTGTCCCCCCTATACATTGTAAAGCGCTGCGTAAACTGTTGGCGCTATATAAACCATGTATAATAATATAATAATAATAACAATGCGTTGCAATGCATAATTGAGAACCAGATCCATTGAAAACAATAGAATGCCAGGTAATATGCATTTTGATCTGTAACACAAACTTTATGAAGCACAGATGTGAACAGAGTCTAAAAAAAAATATTTAAGGCCCTCTTCACACCTATGCATCGTAATGATGGCTACGATGGAATCAAAACACGTTACCTAGCATCCTATTCTTTTTAATACATCTGATTTACATATACGCAAAACAAATTAAAGTGACAATCCTGTGCTACCTAAAGATATATGTATATTATTAAACCGTGTTATAATCCTGCACTCAAATGTGTAATACTGTATATAGAGGCTGCAAACAAACAATTGTGTTCCCACAAGTTATCAAATCACAGTGCATAGATGCTGTGGTTAAAGCGGAGTTTCACCGCTTATCTGCTTCCTCCCCCTTCCCGTGCAACATTTGGCTACCTTCAGGGGGGAGGGGGGAAGGGGTACCTGCTTTTCACAGGTACCCTTCCCCACTTCTGGGAGACTGTGCCACCCCTCAGAAGTTTGGCCCCCTCCCCCTTCCTCCCCTGCTGGGCCAGTTAGAAAGTGCATCATGCTTCATGCATGCGCAGTAGATAAGCGGCTGTGAAGCTGAAAGGCTTTACTGATGATTTCCATTACAATGAATGGCAGCGACAGCACCCGAGAGCCGATCCGAAAATAGGCTGGGGTGCCGACATTGCGGGAACTCTGGACAGGTAATGTCCTAATAATAAAAGTCAGCAGCTACAGTATTTGTAGCTGCTGACTTTTACTTTTTTCGTGGGGGGGGGGGGCAGAACTCCTCTTTTTTTGTCATTTTGGATCGAGCAACAGAGACACTGACATAACCCATGTCAGATTTTTTTTCACCATCTGTGTTCAATTGCGGAGATTTCCCTTCACTTCCTGTCCCATAGCCAAACAGGAAGTGAGCAGAAATCCCTGCAAATTAAAGGGAATTGGGGACTCCCATATCACCCGAACTAATGTCCCCATTGGGAGATTTCCTCTCTAGTATTTTCTGGAGACAACACAAAATTTGGAATTGTCTTTTACCGTATTTTCCGCACTATAAGGCACACCGGATTATAAGGCGCAGTCTCAATTATGGGGTCTATTTCTGTACTTAACCCATACATAAGGCGCATTGCATTATAAGACGCATGCTAAAACATATGGTCTAGAAAAAAGGCATGACAGAGGCGCACCGGAGGCATGGCGGAGGTAAGAGTACGTACTGCACTTATTACGTAATGTTCCGACAGCCAACCAAGCGGATCGCTTACCAAAGTCGAACAACAACATTTTTACAGATTTTGGAACTCAGTGCATACATAAGGCGGACTGGATTATAAGGCGAATGGCCGATTTAGAGGAAAATTTAAGGCTCTTAGGTGCGCCTCATAGTGTGGAAAATACGGTACTTTCAATTTCAATGATAATATTATATAGGGCAAATAGAGAGGGTGGATCTCCTTAACGGGTGCACAGAACCAAAAAAAGTTTTGCCTTCAGTTTTACTTTAAGTAAAAGAGTTTAGGTACTTTTTTCCATCAGTCAATGTGCATTGAGGCACCCAAAAAAGTCAATAAATCAAAGTGCATGATACTTTCATTGTTAAATGCTACAGTACAATTGCATGGAGTCTGATACAGATACAGAAAGAAGTCATGTGCTTTTGGCTGAGCTACATTTGGAAAATGGCAGGCTCTTCTCACATCTCCCTATGTGATAAGCACCTTGTCAAATAGCACAAAACAGGAATGAGATTTAAGACCCAAAAATCCATATCTTTTCACAGACCCTTAGCTAATGATCACAAAACACATTCATTATCTGTGTAGTTCCCAAGTTTAACAAAGAAAACCTACACATAGCATGTTTCTTTATGAATCACCCCACACCTCTACACTTCACTTCTCCAGTCATTTACATCCCACAAGAAGACCCCCTGTAATGCCTAGTACACACAGGGAATTTTTTGTTTAACCCAGCAGGCTCAACTAAAAAAAAACTGACAGATCGCTGTACTAACACAAGTGACGTTAGTCCAGTGATCTCCCTGCTGTGCTATTGTGTTCTGACAGGGGGACATCCCCCTGGCAGAACAGACTGGTTGGATGGTTTTCCAGCATGCCGGTTTGATAAAAGTCATTAGACTATTTTCTGTCAGACAGGCTGCTGTACATATGGACCGTATGTTGGATAGTTTCTGTTGTATCGGCCAATACTGCCTGATAATCTGCCTATGTTTACCAGAAAGACATGAACCTTTTTAAATGATTAAAAGATAAGTTTACATTTTTGAACATGTTACACCCGTATTTAGGGTGTAAGATGTAACATGTTCCAGCACACCCTGAGCCCCCCTCCCTGTGACAGTGGGCAGGGGTTCCTCTCTCCTGATGCCACTGTCACATTTAAAAATAGGTGCTGCTGTGGGAAAGCCTTACTTTTTAATATCTTTATAAATGATATTGGGTCTGGGATCAAAAGTAACATTTCTGTCTTTGCAGATGACACCAAGCTTTGCAGTGGAATAACGTCCTTACAGGAGGTCTCCAATTTACAATCCGACATCAATGCTCTGTCTAATTGGGCAACTATGTGGCAGATGAGGTTTAATGTTGATCAATGTAAAGTTATGCACTTGGGGGCTAAGTATATGCATGCATCATACATACTAGTGGGAGTACAACTGGGGGAATCCGTAGTGGAGAAGGATCTGGGGGTTTAGGTAGATCATAAGCTTAATAATAGCATGCAATGCCAAGCTGCAGTTTCCAAAGCGAGCAAAGTCCTTTCTTGTATTAAGAGAGGTATGGAATCCAGAGAGAGAGATATCATTTTGCCTCTGTTCAAATCATTAGTAAGACCTCATCTGGAATATGCAGTTAAGTTTTGGGCACCAGTTCTGAAAAAGGATATCGGGGAACTGGAGAAAGTGCAGAGAAAGTCAACCAAACTGAAGGAACTGAATTTATTCACTCTTGAGAAGAGGAGATTAAGGGGGGATATGATCAATATGTTCAAATATATAAGGGGTCCATATAGTGAACTTGGTGTTGAGTTATTCACTTTATGGTCAACACAGAGGACAAGGGGGCACTCTTTACGTCTGGAGGAAAAGAGATTTCCAAATACGGAAAGGTTTCTTCACAGTAAGAGCTGTGAAAATGTGGAATAGACTCCCTCCAGAGGTGGTTCTGGCTAACTCAGTAGATTGCTTTAAGAAAGGCCTGGATACTTTCCTAATTGTACATAATATAACTGGGTACTAACATTTATAGGTAAAGTTGATCCAAGGAAAATCCGATTGCCTCTTGGGGGATCAGGAAGGGATTTTTTTCCCCTGCTGTAGCAGATTGGAGCATGCTCTGCTGTTTTTTTTTTGCCTTCCTCTGGATCAACTGTGGGTATAGAATTGGGTATATTGGATAATACTATATTTTTTATTTTTATTTATTATTTCTTTTTTTATGGTTGAACTGAATGGACTTGTGTCTTTTTTCGGCCTAGCTAACTATGTAACTATATAAAATTAACACTTTTTTCACATTCGTATCCCATAGACTTTTTTGTCTGTTCGCATGTTCTGGTGGGAACCGGGGGGGTGTTCGGCTCATCCCTAGTTTCACACTAGGTTTGTTCGCTTAAGCTGCAATTTGTAAGAAGTTACACAGCATACCTGCCTCCATACTTATCCAAGACTATGATACTGCTACTTATAATATTTTACATATGTAAGAATTAAGATGTAGCATGATTCTTTTGCATATATTCTCTGTGTCCCTGTCATCACATCGTAATACGATATATCCTGTCTTATTTTCCCTGCAGATGGGAATTGTTCTTATTGTTCTTTATCTATGTATAATCATTCTATTTTTCAATAAAATGTTTGAACAAGAAATTATAATGTAAATTACCTACATCATTGCCCAGAAAAACTGGTAAACTTTCCATTATCCCCACCCAGCACAATTTTTTTTCTCATGTCCATAGCTTAAATGCACTTTTGCAATAGGTATACAACCTTGGGTTCCACCAGCAAGTTAAAATATATTTCCTGGGTCTCTCTGAATGGCCTCAGGTATAACAACACACATTTGTCAGAAAGCCCCCACCGTCCTTGAAACCCACCACTGTTTTATCAGTCCTTGCATGTTGCATGAGAAGTCTTCTCAGTTTGACCATGAAGTCTTCTCAGAGTGACCATGTACAATGAGGCAAATCCCATATACTTCTAGTGACCTTAGTTCTGGGTTGAGTTTGGGTTAAGGTCCAAATGAGAGTAGGAGGCTCTTCATATTCTGTGTATACTGCTGCTGACTTGGCTCTGGTTGACTAAAGGATGAACTCCATAAACCCCAGGGAAAATGCATGTTAAGCTAGGCTTGACCAGATGCCTGGGCAGTGTGGGTGAAAAAATGTCTTCTGTGAGCAAGTCATCTATAAAATGTATAAGTCCACTTTGGCCACATATTGCATCATTTGATAAGTGCAACATTAGAGGCTTTTGTCAGATATAAAGACTGCTATGATCTATGTATTGAATAGCATTTTCTTTTGTGGTGGTGGAGGGAGAGGTACAAAGGACATTTATTTTCTGAGGGTAATAGTTCATAATTTTTTTTAAATGATACTTAATACCAAAAGTTTATTTGCCAATGGGGCTGCTGCCTCAAATGTGAGGTCTTCCTTTCTTTAACGCACTTACGTATCTCTGCAGGTCATATACTATAAATTTGATCTCTTAGAAATGTCGGGAGTACATTGTATACAGTAAAAGCTTGCCCTCCCTCCAGTCATCTGTGACAGGTCAGGGTCATCCTGTGGGCATATCGTTTAAATAACCCACTCTCATTGTATTGTATGCAAATGAGCACGCCGGCGAGAGCCAGCGGGCAACAAAGGAGAGGTTTTGGGACTTTAAATGACTACTTTAAATGACTACTAGTGACTACTAATGACTACTAGTTTACTTCAGATTTTTCTGACAATTTTCCTGCCCCCATTGATCAATTGTTAGCCTTGCCTGTTCTGTTATCATTTTATGTTTTTCCATTAGTCAATGATGACACGCTATATTTCTGTTTAATATGGTCTCATTTTTATTGTCTTATTCCAATTTTCATGTTGTTTAGGTCTGGTCTGTGTTTGGGCTCGTCCGGTCCTTGCATTATCCGGGGGTTGCGATGTGCACTGGCGGGCTCCTCCCCCTTATGTTGTGGCGATCGAGGGGTTAGGGAGGGCGGGGCTCCGCTACTGCGCATCGACATCACGCCACCCGCAGCGGACGTGCAGCGCCTTGTTTGGCGTGGTCACGCCTGCGGCGTTTGCTGTTTCCACACTCGCGGGCATGGCAGGGTGGCTCAGACCGTTGCCGGCGTGATGCCGGTACCCGGCCGGGGCTCCTCTCCGCTCCTAGCCTCGGCGGGCTTTCCAGCGGCGGCGCCTGTTATGCTGGGGGGCTGCAGCACTCGGGACACTCTATTGTGGGAGATGGATTGCTTCACTGCACTACATTCCCTGTGACGCCACATCAGGTAGTTTTGCACTACACCAGCCACCTTGATTTCACTTTGTTTTCCCACGTTTGCCTTGTTATGGGGGAGTGATTTCACCTCTACCTCTCACGTATGTTTTGCTTTTATCACCCACCACTCACTCACCTCTACAGTTATCTTATTTTGGTCACTTCCACAATGTTTTCGGACTTTTGGTCCAATCTTCCCTTCTCCTTTTCATTTCCTTTTTGATATCTCTTCACTCCCTCTACAGACATCCTATTTTTACATTAACTTGCCATTCATCTCCCTGGAGTGCCTCGTGTTCCTGTGTTTCCCCAGTATACGCATGTGCTTGGCCGCCGTGGTGAGTTGCCCGCCCCAGCTCCCGGTTTCATTGTTCCCGGATGGCCTATCTCTTCCAGCCTTTACTTCCAATCACATACCTAATGAGTACCGAGACCTTTCTGGGGGATTTAATTGTCCCCGTTGTACTCACCTCTACTATGTTGACTTACACATATATATATCTATTCAATTTTAGAAATATGGCGTGTCTGCTCCTGATGAGTGGTCCTGAACCACGAAACGCGTCGAGCTACTTGAATGAACCCCCAACTACATACTTCACTTTTTTATATATGGATTATTCCTTATTTCAGGAACTTTTAGGCCAGAGATCATGCAGGCATTACTGTGCAATATTTGTTTACTCATTCAGCAAGTGGTGGTCCCCTGGATTTATCTAGCAAATGCTGTTTTTATCAATGTTATCACTGATTTACTTGTCTTGTCACATGACATTGGCAATAAGTATGTTGACTACTGTACCCAGTGTCACTACTTAGTCCAAGTGTTTTGTCAAGAGCCATCATGTTACCATTGTTATATATGAATTAATAAACAACGTATTAATCCACCTATTGCTGTGTTGCAAACCATGGACTTCATTTAAAGTCCCAAAACCCCTCCTTTGTTGCCCGCTGGCTCTCGCCAGCGTGCTCATTTGCATATCACTTTGATAGGGATGTAAATACACGACCCTACCAGGCCGTAATTTCGCTCAAAGTCCCAAAATTCCCTTCCCCTCTTTATTTCTCATTGTATTGTATGTCTGTAACTGGGTTTGGTAGGACTCTGACACGACTGGGTAATATGAAAGTAATATTTCATGTACCTTTTAATTGTCTGAGTCTTTAAGAGGACTGACCTGTTGCTATTTATTTATTGTGTATTTAATCACATGTGGAATATGTAAACCGGCACTGGGAAAAATATGTAGACATATATTGCTGACCCCTTCTGAAACAGCTAGTTTCCTGACTGCCAAACAAACCCAATGGCTCCAGTACTTTGAATTACTGACCTAAATTATTATGCAGATTGGGCTTTCTTTCTTTCTTTGCTTTCTCTGGTTTAAGATTACATTGAGTTAAAGAAAGTTATACTGTCTGTAATTACACTGCTATTACACTATTATAATTGATATGTCAACATATTGCTCAGTGAAGAGGTGTGCTTTCAGCATTGTGGAATAAATCAGAGCTGTCCAGATTAGAGATGCTAAGTAGGAGGATAGATGCAGTCTCATTTTTTATTTTACTTCTTACAGAGTTACAGTTTTGGACTTGCAGAATTATGTAAAAACTAAAATGTTTGCGCTCTTTTTTCCCATCTTCACTTATTTAGGGTTGTCACAAATTTAAACTCTGTCCAGCGAAATTCCTCTTTAGCCATGTAATGTGCAGAACATCTAAACTCTTCAAATACTGGTAGCGCAAATTTCCACAAATTTGCATTACTTGTATATTGCAACTGATATCAAAAAAAGAACTTGTATCATTTAGTCAAATTTATTTAATAAGAAAAAATTATCACGGACTACATTTTAAGTAAATCAAGCATGAAATAATATGAACAGTCATGCTTGAGTAGAGTTGGTAATATTCTGTAAAACTGATTTAGTGTTTCTGCTGATTTACTATCTGGTAATTTATTGACAGTCTAAATGTTTAATTTGGGAACCAAATTGAATTTTAGAATATCAGAGTGAGTAGAACATTTTGGAAACCTTTTCCAAGCTTATCTTCCATCACCAGAGCTCTTGGCACAGTATACTAAATAATCTATAAAGTAACCATATTTTGTAAATCAGAATCTCTCTGTCAATTTCCATACATTATGCACAGTTTGCCTGAAGATAGACATGTTTATATATATAAAAAAAAAATACTGGAACTGAGGCTTACAATATCAATATGCCTTTTTTTCTTATAATTATTGCACAGATATAGGAATATTCTAGGTTTTGTTTATTCTGTATAACATCTATACTGCCTAAAACACAATTGTTAAACACATTATTGGTAATGTGTTTATGTAGTAAAGCACTGAGCCGTCTCTGTTCAAAAGTGTGGTAATTTAGGAATGCAAAAAAAAAATAAATGCATTTACAGCAATCAGCAAGATGAGATTTGGATTTGCTGCTACTATGGGTTCATAGTAAATCCTCTGGAGTTCAGGAATAACAAACTTTTGGATGAAAACTTTACAGGTCCACCTGCAGAAATAAGGAACAACCTATAGTGCAGTCTTTGACTATGGTGTTACTAGATCAATTTAAAGTTGGGCCCTTGATTTTGGACCCCTCTATGCATCTAGACTGTGAAAAAGTCTCACACATGCAGTATCCCTATACTTGTTCGGTGTAGCAGAATGTGTTTTTGGGATGTAACTGTAAGTATGCCTATGCTGTGTGTGAGAAATAACTTGTTAAAATTTTGTGAAAAAAAAATGATTTACTTACTTCAACTTCAAAAACGCCTCTTACTAAATAATTTGGACTGTATACTTTGCAAAAAGGAGTAATTTGGGGGTGGTATTTATATTGTCCTAGCATTTTATGACCTCAAGAAATTAGGCTATCAGTATATAAGGACTGTTCAGTTCTTCCAATATATATATATATATATATATATATATATATATATATATATATATATAAAATGATCAGATGGGATTGCTGCGCTTAAAATTTATTTAGAAAAATTCAAAATTAAATGCCATTCAGTGTCAACTGCATGACGGTTTTGGGCTAAATAAATTTTAAGTGCAGCAATCTCATCTGATCGTTTTTTCTATATATGACCTGTGGAAGGGTCTGATTGCTTGTACTGCTACATCTGGATCATGTGCACTCCACCCTCAACATTTATATATATATATATATATATATATATATATATATATATATATATATATATATATATATATATATATATATATATATATATACTGTATATACTATAGTTTGCAGAATTTATAACTTTCATATACACTGATTTTGGTTAGTTTTGCTAAAGAAATGTAGCGGAATACACGTTGGCCTAAATTTATGAAGAAAGATTCGTTATTTGCAAATTTGCAAAAACTAAAAAAAAAAAAAAAACTTTTTTCAAAACGTGCTGTCTTTTTTCCTTTATATATATATATATATATATATATATATATATATATATATATATATATATATAAATATATATGCCTACACCCTATTTACATCTTCCCTTTTGTATCCTGTGCTAGGTAGGTGAGCAGTCTCTGCTTGGTTCATGGTTCCCACCTATTCCTCCCTTACATCTTAGCAGCACATTTTTGAATGTGCTGGCAGTCTTTCTATTATTTGTTTAATGATGTGATCAATCCCGCCAAAACCTTGGAACGAATTAGAAAATTGGGAAATTCAAAAATCCGAAAATTCGAATGCCGCATTTAATCAAATGCAATGGAATAAATTAATAATAAATAATAATAATTAAAAGGTTTTATTATTATTTTGTATTTTTACTAGATCGTTACGTTACATTCGTTTATATAAGGAAAAAGATTCCAAGATCTGCGGGATCAAATGTTTGAGGTCACCACATTCCAAAAATGTAGGAAAAAGACAAAACCCCCTTGATGGGTGGGACTTTGAAAGTGACAAAAAACAGTACTTGTATCGTATAAAACAAAAGTTTATTACAAAATGGTATAAAAATTATATATACTAAAGCGCTGATGTGAATAATTATATCAAATTGTGGACCAAAAATATATTAAGATAAACAAATGATGGTGACTGCTATTATTGTGTTATGCACTGATATCACAAAAAAGTAAATGTATAAAAAGTTAATAAAGCGCTACCATCAACCTTAATATAGCACAGTGATCCAATAAATAATGTGATCCAATAAAAGATGTGATCCTATAAAAGATAAATAAAGGAATCATATATATATATATATGTCCAGTAAACCACACTAAATAAAAATAGAATAGAATAAAATTACATAAAAGCACAGAAAATGAGCAGCATAGGTCACATACTGAAGAATATCAGTAACCCATACAGTATGGGAACTGAGAAGGTCCCATATATCAAAGAAAATAAATGAATAAAAACCGCTCCGATGTGGCCCTGACAGTCCAAAAATATCTCTCAGCGAAGGTCCAGAGAAAGCCCCCAGCAAAAAATCAGATCAGATGATCTGAAAAAGGAGACAAGGTATATGGGGTATAATACTATATTACTAACAAGATTTTATTGGGATTTAAGAGTATATAAACAAAGGCACATTCAGCGAACAAACGCTCAAAAAGAGCCTGATCATGCCAAAGCCATGAGAATAGTGATGGGGCATCAGTGCCATAGGCAGTGAATGCCCCCCCCCCCCCCCAGTGTGCTGGGTGAGAGATCAATTTGGAATTTCGAAATGTGGAAATTCAGAAATTTGGAAATTCTAAATTTTGCAAATTCGGAAATTCAAAGTTTCGGAAATTGAAAAATTCGGAAATTTCGGAATTAACGAATTTGTCAAAATTCTGTAAAAACTAATTCGGAACTAAACAAATTTCACATGTCTAGTTTCATCCTCTGCGAAGGCAGGATGAGTTCTTCAACTTTACCCTTGTAACGTGGATCAAGATGGGTTGCCAGCCAGTAATGATCCATCTCCTTGAGACTACAAATTCTGCGGTCCTTTCGCAGGCTTTGCAGAATCAGGGAGGCCATGCAGTGTAAGTTTGCAGAGGCATTCAATTCTGAGTCCTCTGGGTCACTAAGGATCACATTATCCATAACTACCTCCTCCCAGCCACATACAACTCCTTGGGTATCTGGGGACTGAAAACCACCCCTTGAAGACTGCTGCTGAGCGTTATCCTCCACGTCCATGCTGACACAATCCTCCTCCTTCTCCTCTTCTTCCTGTGTGTTTGGTGGGCCCGCAGGAAAGCTATCTGGATAAAGGGGGCCTTGAGAGAAAAGGAAGTCCTCCTCTTCCTCCAGCTGTTCTGCCACAAGTACCCTGTCCATGATTCCACAAAGTATGTGCTCCAGGAATACTAGAGGGACAGTGTCACTGAAGCATGCATTGACACTGCTCACCATCCTTGTGGCCTCCTCAGATGGTGACAGGACAGTGCATGCATCCTTGATCAGTAGCCACTGGCATGGAAAAAAGAAGCCAAGCTCCCCTGACCCTGTCCTGGTGCCATACTCGCACAGGTACTCATTGATGGCCCTCTGCTGTGTGTGCAGCTGCTGCAGCATTGCCAACGTTGAGTTCCACCTGGTGGACATGTCACAAATGAGGCGGTTGGTGGGCCGGTTGCATTCCCTTTGAATGTCAGCCATCCGAGCACCGCCATTGTTTGACCGGTGGAAATGACCACAGACTTTTCTGGCCTGCCTCAGGAGATCTTGTAAGCCTGGGTACCTGGTCTAGAACCACTGCACCACCAAATTCATGACGTGTGCCAAACATGGAACATAGGTCAAGTGTCCCTGTCAGAGGGCGGAGAGAAGGTTGGTGCCATTGTTGCATACAATGATTCCTGGATTAAGCTGATGTGGTGTCAACCACCTCTGAGCCTGCCCCTGAAGTTCTTACAGAATCTCTGCCCCAGTGTGGCTCCTGTCCCCTAGGCAGACCAACTCAAGCACCGCATGGCATCTTTTAGCCTGACTGCTTGCTTAGCCCCTTGAATGCTTACGGAGCACCGCAGGTTCAGAGGACAAATCTGCAGAATAGGCCATAGAGGAAGTAGAAGAGGAGGAGGAGAGAGCTGTGGCAGAATTACCACTAGCATTTTGGAGGCGGAACAAGCTCCAACAACACTGAACCCTGTCCTGCATCCTTCCCAGCTGCCAGCAGAGTTACCCAGTGTGCCATGAAGGAAAGGTAACATGCCTGCCTATGCCTGCTAAACCATAAATCAGCGGTAATATGAACCTTACTGCTGACCGCCCAGTCCAACGAGGCCAAAACATTGCCTTCCACATGCCGGTAGAGAGCTGGAATGGCCTTCCATGAAAAGAAATGTCCTTTTGGAACCTGCCACTGAGGTACAGCACATTCCACAAATTCACAAAAGAGTCTACCAGCTGAAAAGGCAGCAGTTGCAGTGCTAGCAATTTGGATGGCTTAAGTTCACACTAATGTGCTGTGTGCGCTGAAAAAATAATGCATGTATTTAAGACAATTGTGATGCAAATTAGAAGATGAATACCAGTGAATGGCTTATTTACTGATTTAGAAATATACCCCTAAGGAATTATGTACTTACCGTAATATGTTTCATGGAGTTTGTTAAAGGGTACAGGATTCAGACACAATTGTGTTATACTGTCACTACAGGAGGATTTGGACATATAAAAAAAACAGTGATCTTCCTGGTAAAACCCCTCCCAGCATGAAACATTTTTGTAGAACACAGTGGGGTGGGACTCATGTCCCTTAGTGATGCAAGATCCGACATGTTTCACCAGATACACTCATCCTTGAAAAAAACTGTGTATCTGTTGAAACATGTCGGATCTTGCATCATGACCGAGACGATCCGTGCGTCATGGATGATGTACCACATCACGCTTGCACATGCACAGTCGATTGATTGAAGCTAACGGCAACCATTTTGGCTGAGGTGAGCGGACGGTGGCCCAGAGGACTCTACATCAGTACAGAGCAGTACAGAGCTAAAGGAAATTACTTGCTGGAGCCCCACGGACCCCGCTCTGAAACAAAACATACAGGGCAGCATATATAGCACCCGGACTGGAGAATGACAATACTGGACTGTAACCATATCATTCCACACATGGTCGGATGGCTCTTTAAGTTGGTTGAGAGGATGGATGACAACAAATGACAACAAACGCCTACCAGTTGGAGCCCCTACTGCGGCAACTTACCACCGACCCCACCTGGATGTTGATGCTGGTATACATCATATTCTCTGAAGGAGTTCTGGTTGGAGAGTTCGCTTTAGAGGATCATTTTATGCTCGATTGACCCACCGCCGCTGACGTGTGTCCATAATTTGGGGTAAGAGTACCCACCCCCCTCCCCCAGTGTTGGATGCACATCCCAGAGTGTCGTATGTAAAACTCACTCCCTACATTGTATATTCATCATTTTCCCTCATAAGAATGATTGCATTTCTATGTCATCTGTAAGGCTGGATTCACACCTATGCATTTTTTGTGCTTTTTGCATTTTGCTGATTTTCACTACAGTCCGTTTAACATGGATTCCTATGGAACACGTTCTGTAGTGCAAATCTGGAAAATGCAAAAAGCACAAAAAATGCCTAGGTGTGAATCCAGCCTAAGAGACTATATATCTTTTATTAGAGTCTCCACTGACTTTTTAATGTGCATTATAGGCATACTGTGATGCTGATTGGCCTATGTCAGATAACACTTCATGTGTAATTACTGTATGGACTATGTGTATTCCTTTGGTTTTTGTGATTGTGCCATATGAGTTCAACCACTGTCCTCACTTATGTGGGGAAGGGTGGAAAACACTGCGCTAAAATAAATGTGAGAAAAGATAAAGCAGCTAACCCCTTTAAACAAACAAAGCTGAGCAAAATGGAGGGTAATTAGCGTAGCGCTGAATAATGTGCAAAAAATGTGTAAAGGTGTAACAAAACTTTACTTTGTGTTTTTAGTTACACCTTTACACATTTTTGTGCACATTATTCAGCACTACACTAATTACCCTTCATTGTCCTCAGTTATGCACTGAGCACTCTTATTGTATTTTATACATTGTACATTTTCAGTACCATTCACTATTTCACCAGTCAATTCCCTACCCCAAGGTGACTCTTGGATTTGGTATAAACGTTCAGCACTGCATTTTTTATTTTTTATGTAGTGCAAGGAACTGCCTGATTGCATACAAATTGAAAGTGTTTAGGTTTGACCTCATATTATATGGTTTTGGTAAATCTAAATAAAAATTGCATAAGAAAATTGATGAATGTATGGCCAGCCTTAGGGTGGAGTATCCCTGAGAATTTCAAAAGGTGTTTTTTTAAGAGCTGAGAGTACCAACTTCAAATCTTGTGGATTCATGGGTAGTTGCACAGGGGGAATTACCTGAGAGGTGGCCTGTACAAAAAGTCTTAACTAAAGAATGAGAGGCAAGAAAAAGATCACAAAAAGATCACAAGCATCGTGATTTGACTTTTTGCCTGATTGCAAAAAAGTCAGGAGAAATCCCACAGTAGGTGAAAACGTTTTCCCTTGCACAAATTAAAATAAAATATATAAATAAAAATAAAATGTCACAACTGAAGACAAAGTGGATTTTTTAATGTTACACATTGTCCCCATGCATATTGAACATTCAATCTAATGTTAATAGTTTTATTAGTAATTTATAATATGTTAGATACCAGCATAAATGATAGGTGGCTGTTTATTTTTTAAGAAAGTTTATAGCTATAAACATTTTGAGGTAATTTTCTGTCAGTGTTTGGGTATGGGGTACACACCTTGGATAATGATACTCAGGAGGTGAATACAGCACAGTTTACAAAAACGTGGTACAAAAGGGAAAGTCCAATAATCAAAGTCAAACATAGCAGAAGGTCAGGGCAGGCAGCAAGAGATCAGAGTCAATAAACGTAGCAAAGGTCAGGTAGCAATATCACACGGCAAGGAACAGGTACACACTGTGGGTAGCTCTAAAACAACACTCTCTTGGGAACCTCTCAGATTTATAGTGATTAAACAGGAAATGACCTCCGGAGGGTGTAGTGGAAGTGATGCAATTGCTGTCTATAACAGGTACTTCGGTGCTGCCATCTTGATATGAGGATGCCATCAGACATGTGCTTGAGGCCTCACTATACTCGCATAGGACACAGGCCACCAAAGGACACAGGCCACCAACAAGAGTGCCAAGGATGACATGCTGCGAGTGCGAGGACCTCTGCGGTTGGTACAGGTAGGTTGCAAGCTGTGACAGTGCCCCCCCACAAGGTGTGATCTCCGGGAGCGCAAAAGGACAGGACGGCCAGGATGATGTCTATGAAAAGAGTGTACAAGTGCAGGAGCATACACACCAGAAGCAGGAACCCAGGAACGATTTTTAACATTGTAGCCTTTCCAGTGAATCAAGTATTCCAGACAACCATGGCGTAATCTAGTATCTAAGATGTCCTCACCCTCATATTCTTCATCTCCATTTACAATATTTTTTCACCGGATCTCTGTGATAGTACAGCACCTGCAGCTGTATCTGAAGCATCTACTTCAACATAGTATGGTTTGTTGGGCACAGGTAAAATTAGAATAGGTGCTGAAGTAAATACTGTAGGTCTCTCAGCTCATCAAAAGCTTGTTGGTATTGTTCATTCACCTTTTGTTCTGTAATAGCTGTAATTGGCTGAACAACCTTTGAGAAATTACGTATGAATCTTCTACAGAAGTTACAGAAGCCAAAAAAACATTGTACCCCTTTTTTGTTTGTAGGTACTGGCCATGATAATATGGCTTGAATCTTGGAGGTGTCCTTCTCTATGCAACCAGGTGAAATAATGTACCCCAGGAAATCGACAGTTTTCACATTGAAAGCACATTTTTCTAGTTTTGCATACAAACGAGTCCTTAGTAGAGACAACACTGTCTTAGCATGTTCAATATGTTCTTTCTCTGTGGCAAAGTATATTAATATATTGTCCAGGTATACTACTACATAGGTGTCTAGAATATCCTGCAAAACATCATTGACAAACCGCTGGATTGTGGCAGAAGCATTGCAGAAGCATTGCATAATCTAAATGGCATTACCAAATATTCAAAATGTCCATAACGAGAACGGAAGGCAGTTTTCCATTCATCTCAAGTTCTACTCCTCACTAAGTTATAAGCTCCTCGTAGATCGATCTTGCTGTAAATGTTAGTAGAATACAATCTTTCCATTAATTCAGGAATTAAAGGCAGTGAATACTTATTTTTAATTGTAATAGCCTTCAGTGCTCGATAATCCACACATGGACGGGGGCCTCCATCTTTTTTCCTTACAAAAAAAATCCCAGCGCCAGAAGGGGAGGTAGATGGCCTTATGAAACCCTTCTTTAAATTGTCATCAATGTATTATTTTAAAACGTGTAATTCAGGCTCTGCAAGAGGATATTTCCTGCCATAAGGCATTGGAGCCCCTGGTAATAATTCGATAGGACAATCATAAACTCAGTAAGGAGGGAGAGTATCAGCCCCTTTCTTCTCAAAAACATCTAATAATAACACCTAATATTACTACCATGTCCATATGATGTATGCAAGCAAAAAAAAAAAAAAGAAGGAAAATACATATATGTGTCCATCTATATATGTTGAAAACGTCCATAGGTGTGAAAAAAAATAAAATATATATTTTTTTGTATGGATATAGATGTGACTCTGGCAAAACTTGATGAAAAATAAATAAAAAAAATAAATAAATAAATAAAGGATACAAAAAAGAAAAAAAATGTATATGTGTCATAAAGTGTCACACGTATTTTTTTTATTTCTTTTTCATCAAGTTTAGGATACTACAGTGAGGGTGATGTGAAGGCAGTAGAGGGCACTTCTTTGGGGGAGCACAGGACACTACTGTGGGGGAGGGATCAGAGGATACTACAGTGAGGAGTGATGTGAAGGGGACAGAGGGCACTGCTATGAGGGGTGGGGCAGAGGACACTACAGTGGGGGTGGGTTGTGAAGGGGAGCAGAGGACACTTCTAAGGGAAGGCAGAGGACACTACTGTATGGGGAGGCAAAGGGGCAGAGGACACAACTGTGTGGGGGAATGATGTGAAGAGGAGCAGAGGACACAACTGGGGAGTGGCAGGGGCACAGAACACTATGGGGGGTGATGTGAAGGGAGTAAAGGACACTGCTTTGGAGGGCACAGGATACTACAGTGAGGGTGATGTGAAGGCAGTAGAAGACAATTCTTTGGGGAGCACAGGACACTACTGTGGGGGAGGGGGAGGGGGCAGAGGATATCACAGTGGGGAGTGATGTGAAGGGGACAGGGGGCACTGGTATGGGGGGGGGCTTTAAAGGGAGCCGAGGACAATGCTAAGGGAAGGCAGAGGACACTACTGTATGGGGAGGCAGAGGGGCAGAGGACACAACTGTGGGGGGGGGGGGGGGGTGGTGGAGGTGTGGGGGGGGGGGTCACAGAACACTACGGGGGCAGAGAAAAATACTATGGGAGGAAGTGATGTGAAGGGGGGTAGAGGACACTACTGTGGCACATTATGGGGTTGATTTGCTAAAAGTGCATATTGCAAAATCTGGTGCCGCTGTGCATGGTAGCCAATCAGTTTATAACTTCAGCTTGTTAAATTAAGCTTTAACGAAAAACCTGGATGCTGATTGGTTTCTATGCACAGCTGCACCAGATTTTGCACTCTCCACTTTTAGTAAATCAACGCCTATGTGTTCTTAATGCATGTCTTTATTGGGGGTTTGATCGTTTTTTAGTTGTTTTTAAAGGGTGGGAGGGAGACTGGAGAAGGAAGGAGAGGTGCTGTACAGGGCGATGCTGGAAAAAGAGGATATGTAATGTATACTAAAGTAGAGCACTGGAGAAGAATATGATATATAGTTCAGGGAAATATTAAAAGTAGAGGATAGATTCACTAGAGGAGGGCACTGGAGAGGAAGAAAATATAGACTACATGAGAATACTGAAAGCAGAGTTTTTGCAGTGTATTTTTTTAGTTTTCCAGAAACGCACTACATGGTCCTATAGACTCCAATGGAAACGCAGCAGAAACACATAAAAAAAAACCAGCACTTGTGTTTTTAATGCATTACAGCAGTGTTTTTGCTGGTTTCTACCAAATGACAACATACTCCTCCCAAAAATGCAAAATGCATAAAAAATGCATTAAAAACACGTCAGACACGCATGTGAAAACACAAAACGCACTGGGGAAACGCATCAACCGCAACCTGCATATATGAACCTAGCCTTAGAAGTGATCAACCCTTTAGGAGCATCTCATCAAAAATGTTTTTTTTTGTTGTTGCAGAGGATGCCTAAAATTGACCCAATTACACAAGCAGCAAATAACATTTCTGGGAGCGTTCTGTACACAAGATTGCTATATTGCATTGAATGCTACTGAAAGTTACAGTGCTACATATTTAAAAGGAAAGGCAATTTTTAAAACTATTAACTTACAGTATAGCTTATGCTGAAATTATATATGCTATATCATTTTTTTATCGTGCTATATTATTTTCATGAAAGTGAAGCTACCCTTCAAAATCCTACACTCAGAAGACATAGGGTGACAGCAACTCCACTTTCTAATATACAGCTGATCTGGCTCCTATCAGCCTCTGTTAGATTGGGAAAGAGAAGTTACCTCACTAGTGTGACTGCTCTCCAGATCCACTACACATCAGTAAAGGCTTCTGCCATTGTAAACCAGGCAACCCACTGAACCCAGTGCCCTTGAGCTTATGATGCCCAGGCAGCTGCCCAGATTTCTCAGAGCTATAAATGGCCCCCACCACACATAGGTCCTTCCATTTATAATTATACCAATATGTTATTGCTCATTGTCTTAACATAGCTTCCTTACCATTGCAATCAGTGCTCAATCAAACATCTTTTTCTATATATGACATCAGATGTCCTTGGCTCCATGTCAGTAGAATTTTTTACAATAACTCATGCAATAAATGAAATGAAGATGTCACTTTTCAACTGTTACACGAATATGGTTTGACATGTTTGCTTTCTCAGCACTGATTATTTCCTTTATTTAAAACTGGAGCTGAAAATCCACATCTTTACAGGGCTCAAAGTTCAGGTATAGATCATACCAAAGGAACTGTTGTAAGATATAGAACAGACAGATGTTCTTACAGGTTAATTGGGAGTTCTCACTTCAAAGCTAAATCTTCCGCTTTTTCGTGGGCATGCTAAGTGACATCTATTTCTCCGATGTTCTCATATGTGCCCACAACTCTTTTTTTTAACCATAGAATCTACTAAAAATGCAGCCAGCAACTTCACATCATAATCGAGGGTAGATGTTCCATTCAAGTACACCATGCCTACTTACAGAATCACCAATGTAACACAATATAGGCATGTACATGAAAGAAATGAGAGCTGCAAATATTGGTAGGCAGTACAAATTTTGTGAACACTGGTGTGAATCATAAGGCAAAGTGACATGCAGAGCCTCAGGCTATATTAAGCTTTGTAGAAGTCTATAGGGCTACTATAGATGTACTTCTTAACACATCTATGAGAAATTTTAAAATTCTATCAGAAAAAAATAACCACTTTTTATTGTCAGATCATTATCTTTACTAACATATAAAATTAGTTTTACCTTACTTCACTTGGGAGCAAAGGGAGATAATCCCGACTGGCAGTAGACATTGTAGCTGTCTATAAAGCTTCTCTAGTCCTCTCGTAGTTACCCAATCAACTCCTGTTACCTATGCTGACTAAACTGTGAAAAAAAAAAGTATATACATACCCTTTTTCAACCCACTCTGGTCCAGGTACATGATCAATTGTGTCAGTGAGCAGCTGCAAGGGAGAGGAGAGAGCACTCGACAATGAATGGAAATTCCGAGAGCAGTGATGTTACCCATAGGCTCCCATGTCCCAGCAGTTGTTGGTGCTCCCTCCTCTGCCCTCTAGCTGCCCCTGACTAACATAGGGGAGCCAAATCATGTGACAGGACTGGAGCGGGCTGAAAATAACTAACTTTGCACATTTTCTTACACATGTTAGGTAGCACAGGTAGCAAGAGGGGAATGGGACATTTTTAAACATAGTTAAAGGTTAATTTCCCCTTTTCTTTTCTAAATTCCAGCTCCCCTATGTACCAATATACCATTAATGTGTCTCTTTAACAGAAAAGAAAAAGCTTTCTATAATATCTTAAACCAGCCCTTACTTTAGCATCCAGTTCTTTGTATGAAAAACTTTTCCTTTACTTCCTAGTGGGGATGAGCCAGCGGTTTGAGTCGAACGTAAATTTGACTCGAACATCTGGTTTTTGTTTCTTCTAAAACAAACCGAACATATGGGGCAGGAGGCCTTTGGCCAATCATGGCTCAGGGGGACTAAGTCCACGCCCCAAACTATATAAGGCTGCTTACATAGTTCTTGGTGTGGACAGATATATAGCTTGAGTTAGATTAAGCAGGCAGGTTATTCAGTTAGTGGCAGTGTATTTGATATAAATATACAGTCAGTCTAGTATATATATATATATATATACACTCTGCATTTAGCATAGAATTTATATTCAGTGTTTACTCTATATTCAGCCAGTGCAGGCAGTATATATATATATATATATATATATATATATATATATACAGTTGTGCTCAGAAGTTTACATACCCTGGAAGAATTTATGATTTCTTGGCCATTTTTCAGAGAATATGAATGATAACAAAAAACTTTTCTTTCAATCATGTTTAGTGTTTGGCTGAAGTAATTTATTATCAATCAACTGTGTTTTATACTTTGTAAATCATAATGACAACAGAAACTACCCAAATTACCCTGATCAAAAGTTTACATACCCCAGTTCTTAATACCGTGTATTGCCCCCTTTAACATCAATGACAGCTTGAAGTCTTTTGTGGTATTTGTGGATGAGGCTCTTTATCTTCTCAGATGGTAAAGCTGCCCATTCCTCTTGGCAAAAAGCCTCCAGTTCCTGTAAATTCTTGGATTGTCTTGCATGAACTGCTCGTTTGAGATCTCCCCAGAGTGGCTCAATGATATTGAGGTCAGGAGACTGAGATGGCCACTCCAGAACCTTCACTTTATTCTGCTGTAGCCAATGACAGGTAGACTTGGCCTTGTGTTTTGGATCATTGTCATGTTGAAATGTTCAAGTACGTCCCATGCGCAGCTTCTTGGCTGATGAATGCAAATGTTCCTCCAGTATTTTTTGATAACGTACTGCATTCATCTTGCCATCAATTGACCAAATTTCCTGTGCCTTTGTAGCCCACACATCCCCAAAACATCAGCGATCCACCTACGTGTTTCACAGTAGGAATGGTGTACCTTTCATTAAAGGCATTGTTGACTCCTCTCCAAATGTAGTGTTTATGGTTGTGGTCAAAAAGCTCAATTTTGGTCTCATCACTCCAAATGACTTTGTGCCAGAAGGTTTGAGGCTTATCTCTGTGCTGTTTGGCGTATTGTAAGCGGGATATTTTGTGGCATTTGCGTAATAATGGCTTACTTCTGGAAAGTAAACCATGCCACCCATCTTTTTTCAAGAGCCTTCTTATTGTGCATCTTGAAACAGCCACACCACGTGTTTTCAGAGAGTCCTGTATTTCAGCTGAAGTTATTTGTGGGTTTTTCTTTGCATCCCAGACAATTTTCCTGGCAGTTGTGGCTGAAACTGCAGTTGGTCTACCTGACCGTGGTTTAGTTTCAACAGAACCCCTCATTTTCCACTTCTTGATTAGAGTTTGAACACTGCTGATTGGTATTCTCAATTCCTTGGATATCTTTTTATATCCATTTCCTGTTTAATACAGTTCAACTACCTTTTCCAGCAGATCCTTTGACAATTCTTTTGCTTTTCCCATGACTCAGAATCCATAAACGTCAGTGCAGCACTGGATGAAAGATGCAAGGGTCTGTCAGGAGTCCAGAAACTCATTGACCTTTTATACACACACACACACTAATTACAAGCGCACAGATCACAGGTAAGGATGGTTACCTTTAATAGCCATTCAAACCCCTTTGTGTCAACTTGTGTGCATGTTATCAGGCCAAAATCCCAGGGTATGTAAACTTTTGATCAGGGTCATTTGGGTAGTTTCTGTTGTCATTATGATGTCAAAATAGTAAACATAGTTGATTGATAATAAATGGCTTCAGCCAAACACTAATACACGAGTGAACAAAATGTTTTTGTGTTATCATTCATATTCTCTGAAAAATGGCCAGGAAACCATAAATTCCTCCAGGGTATGTAAACTTATGAGCACAACTGTATATACACAGTATCTCACAAAAGTGAGTACACCCCTCACATTTTTGTAAATATTTAATTCTATCTTTTCATGTGACAACATTGAAGAAATTACACTTTGCTACAATGTAAAGTAGTGAGTGTACAGCTTGTATAGCAGTGTCAATTTGCTGTTCCCTTAAAATAGCTCAACACACAGCCATTAATGTCTAAACCGCTGGCAACAAAAGTGAGTACACTCCTAAGTGGAAATGTCCACATTGGGCCCAATTAGCCTTTTTCCCTCCCTGGTGTCATGTGACTCATTAGTGTTACAAGGTCGCAGGTGTCAATGGGGAGTAGGTGTGTTACATTTGGTGTTCTCTCTCTCTCATACTGGTCACTGGAAGTTCAACATGGCACCTCATGGCAAATAACTCTCTGAGGATCTGAAAAAAAGAATTGTTGCTCTACATAAAGATGGCCTAGGCTATAATATGATTGTCAAGACCCTGAAACTGAGCTGCAGCATGGTGGCCAAGACCATACAGCGGTTTAACAGGACAGGTTCCACTCAGAACAGGCCTTGTAATGGTCAACCAAAGAAGTTGAATGCACATGCTTAGCATCATATCCAGAGGTTGTCTTTGGGAAATAGATGTATAAGTGCTGCCAGCATTGCTGCAAAGGTTGAAGGGGTCGGGGGCCAGCCTGTCAGTGCTCAGACCATACGCTGCACACTGCATCAAATTGGTCTGCATGGTTGTCATCCCAAAAGGAAGCCTCTTCTAAAGATGATGCAAGAAAGCCTGCAAACAGTTTGCTGAAGACAAGCAGACTAAGGACATTGATTATTGTAACCATGTCCTGCGGTCTGATGAAACCAAGATAAACTTATTTGGTTCAGTTGGTGTCAAACGTGTGTGGCGGCAAGCAGGGGAGGAGTACAAAGACAAGTGTGTTTTGCCTACAGTCAAGCATGGTGGTGGGAATGTTATGGTCTGGGGCTGCATGAGTGCTGGGGAGCTACAGTTCATTGAGGGAACCATGAATGCCAACATATACTGTGACATACTGAAGCAGAGCATTAACCCCTCCCTTCAGAGACTGGGCCACAGGGCAGTATTCCAACATGATGACGACCCCAAACACACCTCCAAGACGAACATTGCCTTGCTAAAGGAGCTGAGGATAAAGGTGATAGACTGGCCAAGCATGTCTCCAGACCTAAACCCTATTGAGCATCTGTAGGTCATCCTCAAACGGAAGGTGGAGGAGCGCAAGGTCTCTAACATCCACCAGCTCAATGATGTCGTCATGGAGGAGTGGAAGAGGACTCCAGTAGCAACCTGTGACGCTCTGGTGAACTACATGCCCAAGAGGGAACCCCAATTTGGTTTGCAAACCCAGTGGAACCATCGCTACAACATATCCAAAGATGGGGTTCCTAGCACCAAGTGAGATACGGACCCCAAATTTGGTTCGGAAAATGTTATTCTCTGCTGCAGAAAAGTGCTTGACATTTTCAGACCCAATTTTTCTAGAATCAAGTGGCCCTGAGATACGGGGCCCCAAAATCGGTCAACTGTGTCCATCTGCAGCAATGTCATTTCGGGGCCCTTTGGGTCCAGAGACCCCAAATGACTTTGACTGCAGCTAGGGGGGTGGGGGCATCTAGGAACCCTTAACTACCAAGTTTGAAGTTCGGGGGACCTATGGCTGGAAATGGGCACAGTGAGGCTGCAAATGGGCATTTTTGACCCTTTTTTCCACTTACAGTAGCTGCGCATTTCTCAACCTAGGCTTATACTCGAGTCAATAAGTGTTCCCAGTTTTTTGTGGTAAAATTAGGTGCCTCGGCTTATATTCGGGTCGGCTTATACTCGAGTATATACGGTAAGTTGCGGAACAATACTTATATGATCCACTTTCAGTGGTATTTAATATATATTTATACCTGGAACATGGTTGTTCTCCTTTGTTTAGGCATATCTGAAGATAGAAAGCACATGAGAGGTTAAAAGGTATAAAAAAAAAAAAAAATTCCCATCCGGCTTGATGTTAGAAACTTACATAATTATGAAATCTGTCCAAAAGCCTTCACGTAGATAAAATAGTATAAAATAGTATAATTAGCTTATAATTAAAATCCAATAACTAAAATGTCCAAATGTGTAACAGGCCAGGAGGGGCCATCCCAGGTGCACATCAGACTCTACCCGGGAATTGTAGAGAGGCGGGGAAGGTGGAAATTCCGGCTAGGGATTTTTTTTTGTGCTTTCTATCTTCAGATATCTTGTGTGCTTCTCCTGAGGAAGCAAGTTTTTATCTCGCAAAACGCATGAGGAATTTAAGCACAGACCATCTTGATTGATGGACAGCATAACCTTTTTTTACCTTGGTGTTGTGACTCAATAAAAGTCCCATGGGCTATAGATAGTTGTGGTGTATGTACAAATCGAGACACAATCGGTACCCATTTCATACCAGGGTCCTTTTGTATAATGTGTTTTGTGTCATTGGGTCAGAAAGTACTGAAATCACATTGCCTTCAATTGCCCCCTCTCTTTCGTCAAATATCTGGGTATCAAACTGCCCAAACACAATTCCAACTATTTTCTTCCAATTTTCCCATACATAAAATCAAACAGAACCTCCAGGCAGGTGCAACATTTTTAAGCAGACCATTCTTTCAAGAATTCTATATCTATTAAAAACTCTTCCAATATCTCTCCCTGCTTCTTTCTTCAAGACAATGCATTCAATTATCACCAAATCAGTGTAGTCTAAAAGCAGTTTGAAAGTATAAATGACACCATGCTAATGGAAGACTTCAATAGGTCCCTCAAAGACACCTAAAAAATTCCAGAACACTTAGTTCTATTGGTCAGACAATAAAAAAGTTCAGATAAATACAAGGACATTATTCAAAAGCCATGACTAGTAGACTAGTGTCAACAGCATCATCATAAACTCTGGATCGAAATTAAACAATCTTTTACCAACATTAATTTACACCCCTTACCATGGTGTGTGAAGACCATGCTTCCAAAAAACCCTTAGATCCAATCATACTCTGAGGCCAACTTGGACTATTGCCAATTCTTACCTAGGTAGAAAGAATGTACTGCACCTCCAAAAGCATCCCCTTTGTTCCCTATTGTTGGTAACACAGCCTTCCAACTTGGAATTCAAGACCCATCTTTTATTATAATCCGCAAAGCCAGCAAATCCAAAGCTTAGCACTTTATTTATGCCCATAAATGGGCCAGCCCAAGTTCCCCTATTGTTTATTCTGATCTCACCTCCCTAGGACCTTGGAGACAGGGCTTTCTGCTATACTTCCTCTACTTCGTCTTTGAACGACCCTTGACCCCCTTTAATGATCTAGTGCCAGCCCAGTCATACATATGTATTAGGGAGAGGAGATAAGAGCACTCTGGTGGAGGTGGATAGCTGGTTAGGGGGGTGACAATGGAGGGGTGGCACTTCTGGCAACACTTTGGTTTGAGGTGAAGAAACTCTAAAGGTAAACAAAAGGAAGAAAGTGCAATGTTCAAAATGTAATAAAGTGCACAAGGGGTTAAAAGCACTTACAAGATTGTAGAGTGTTAAAAGCATGATAAATGAAAGGTCCTCATCTCTGGTTGGAGTACGTCCTCAACACGGGATTGGAGAGCAGTGTAGAGCCATCCAGAAGCTGTGGGATGTTCTCATAAGTGCAGGAGCAAGGTTGCAGCGGAGCAGCCTGTGTTCCGGGTTCACTGCGGACATACGGGGCTGATGGCGTCAGTGAGAGGAAGTGGGTGGTAACGCCTTTTCGGAGCATGCATGGCTCCTTCAGGCTGGCTTATGAGTGGTGAGGGTAAGAGTAAGGGGAGTGTGGGCGGGTGTTGAATACACAATTAGGTGTGTTGCGAGAATGGCCGACCTCACGCTGGACAATAGAAGGAGTTTAAACTGCAGTGAATAAATATGCATATACAGACGTATTAGAGGGGAAGTTGAGCGTCTATACAAATGCAATACTATACACTTAATGGAGGGATTGAGTGACATAGAAGTGAAAAATAGGATATAGTAGATGCTGTGTGAATTTTATAGATAGTGCCTGTAGCAGTAATCTATCGATAGTGGATAGTGATAGATGTCACTCTAAATAGTCAACTGATTATTAATAAATTTGTGGCTGTCCATCTATATACATATACATACGGATAACACACGGGTAAACTAAATATAGCGAATCATTTGGCTACTGTATTCCAAGGATGAGATTGGGAATTAGTAGAAAGAATTTTACTAGTACTAATGGATAGTAAGGAACACCATAATATCGCAGAAGGCGGGTCAGATAGTCTGTATGCCAAGAATGATGATGTTTTAAAGAAAGGTGTTGATTTCCAGTTCTTCATTGATACCTCCGGGGAGAAAGTGCGTCCAGATCGTATATATCCAATAAGTCTCCCATTGGCAAATACGTTTAAATCTCTCTGCCACGGGGAGAGTGGCTGGTATGGATTTGATGATCCATTATTTGAGGCCCAAGGTGGATTTGGGATGGTGTTGGGTAAAGTGTCGGGGGAAGCTGTGGTGGTCTCTGCCGGCCTCAATGATTCGGCAGGGCTCTCCAAAACGCTGGCTAAGGGGGCGTATAATGCGTATAGTGTGGCTTACATAGTGGAGGCCGCTGGGGCAGGTCAAACAGTATACTACATGATCTGTGGAACAGGTGTAGAATTCTGAGATTGTGTATCCTTTGTTTTTAGTCGTGAATGTTTTTTGACCATGTTGTACAAAGCTACATGTAAGACAGAGGGGTTTACGGCATTGGTACATCCCAATCATAAAGAAGATTTGAGGTGATGGTGAAATATTTGTCTTATTTTTGAGTTTGCTTGGGGCAATTTTCCGTTTAATGTTTGGTATACTGTCTTTGAGATGGGGATCCTGCAGTACAATTGACCAGTGTTTGTGGACTATGTGTTTCATATTTTTGTGTTTATTGTGAAATTGAGTCGTGAACTGGATGACCTTAGATGAATTGGTTTTATGGGTATGGGTATCTGGATTGACATAAGTGGTGTAGGCTTGTTCAATGAGTGATGGAGGGTAGCCTTTATCAATGAATTTTTGTTTCAGGTTTATGCTTTGTGCCTGATAGTCTGACTGCATGGCGCAATTGTGTCTAAGGCAGAATTGACTTTTGGGAATGTTATTTAACCAGCGAGGGTAGTGACAACTGTTGTAATGTAAATAGGAGTTCCCAGTGGTTTGTTCGATAGGCCCATATTATTATTATTACAATGTGAAACAAATGGTTCGATATCGTTGGTATTGCCATCCCAGATAATAATGACGTCATCAATGTAACAACCGTAATTTTTTTATCTTGGACATAAAGGGGTTATCAACCCATATATGTCTAGCTTCCTAGAGACCCATAGATAGATTGGCGTATGAAGGTGCAAAATTAGTATCCATGGCAGTGCCATGGGTTTGAAGGTAGTAGTTGTCTTCGACTTTGGGCAAATTATAGAAATATGGAGTTTGATGGTATTTTTTACCAAAAATTATTCTTCATTCTTGCTAATTACATTATCTTTAATAGCTTGATTTACTAGGGCTGTGGCATCAGTAGTGAAGCCTGGTAGAGGCTGGATGCCTGGCCTCGTGTTGCAGACACCGCTGGGTGGTAGGGCCAGCCGCGGTGGAGAGCAAGCTCCCTCAAAACGAGGCTTGGAGTACTGAGGTGAGCTGGCGAGAGGGGATGACGTCACTGGTATGCAATGCGTTTCCTGAGCGTTCCAGCTGCAATGACAATATTTATTTTATGATATTTATATCATGACACTCCCACCACCATGCTTGAACGTAGGCAAGACACACTTGACTTTGTACTCCTCACCTGGTTGCTGCCACACATGCTTGACTCCATCTGAACCAAATAAGTTTAACTTGGTCTCATCAGACCACAGGACATGGTTCCAGTAATCCTTATGTCCTTAGTCTGCTTGTCTTCAGCAAACTGTTTGCAGGCTTTCTTGTGCATCATCTTTAGAAGAGGCTTGCAGACCAATTTGATGCAGTTTTCGACATATGGTTTGAGCACTGACAGGCTGCCCCCCCCCCCCCCCCCCCCCCCCCCCTCTTCAACCTCTGCAGCAATGCTTGCAGCACTCATATGTCTATTTCCTAAAGATAACCTTTGGATATGATGCTGAGCACGTGCACTAAACTTCTTTAGTTGACCATGGTGAGGCCTGTTCTGAGTGGATCCTGTCCTGTTAAAGCACTGTATGGTCTTGGCCACCGTGCTGAAGTTCAGTTTCAGGGTCTTGGCAATCTTCTTATAGCCTAGGCCCTCTTTATGAAGAGCAACAATTCTTTTTTTTTCAGATTCTCAGAGAGTTCTTTGCCATGAGATGCCATGTTGAACTTCCAGTGACCAGTATGAAAGAGTGAGAGGGATAACACCAAATTTAGCACATCTGCTCCCCATTGACACCTAAGACCTTATAACAATAATGAGTCCCATGACACAGGTAAAGGAAAATGGCTAATTTAGGCATTTTCACTTAGGGGTGTATTCACTTTTGTTGCCAGTGGTTTAGACATTAATGGCTATGTGTTGAGTTATTTTGAAGGGACAGCAAATTTACACTGTTATACAAGCTGTACACTCACTACTTTACACTGTAGCAAAGTGTAATTTCTTCAGTGTTGTCACATGAAAATATATAATAAAATATTTTAAAAAATTTGAACAAGTCATTCTATACTGCACTGCACCCTATGTAAAAAAAAATAATAAAAAAAAAATATATATATCCTAGTCATAGAATCAGCATAAAACCAGGCAGCCAACAGTTTAAGGAAATCATAATGAGCAACCTATTTGTTTCTCTCTTGACAGGTTTCTTATAGGTATGTGAATGGATATGTGCTCATTTAACAACCAATAACCTGTTGGGGTTGAACCAAGGAAAAGTTTGTAAAGAAAAAAAAAAAAAATATGGAGAAAACTTTCATATTCAATATACAACATTATTTTACAGAAATTCACCTTCCGTTGTGTAAAATAACTGAATGACCTTGACTCTGCCACAAGAAAAGCAAAGCAGGTTTTTGGCACTGCTGGCACTCTAATGATGCTTTTCTGTGTTTCATCACCTTCAGAGCGGAAAAATGTTGTGTGAACTGAATTAAGGAGAATGAGGGTCATATGAGTGGAGTAAAAGCCAGGCAGGTGCCAGTGCCAAGAGATCCAGTTGTTGGAAGGACGAATGAGGTAATTTGTTACTGTGACTAGGAGGGCAAACATTGCCAAATACTAAAAATATTCAAGACAACGTAACCGTTTTTATAGGAAAGACTACACAAAAGTCTTGTAGGAGGAAGGATATTATTGCTGACAATTCAGCACTTAATTTTCGGTGCTGAACTGTCTGCACCCAAAACATGATAATCTGACAACCTACCTAAGTGTCCTTAACACTGCAGAATCCCCTAAATCTTAAAAACAAAAATCTTTGATAAATGTATAATTTTATTTTAATACATTTAATATAATTTTATCTTTTTATTATATATGTTTTATTTATATTTTCAGTTTTCTAATATTTATAACTATTTAATACATAAAATAATTCACAGAACACTGTGATTTAGCTAAAGAGACAGCACAGAAAAAAGTTCTTCATTTCAGGCTATCCCTATCTGATTGGGACTTTGGACTAAGCTATCCAATGGTGATGTGTCACTATTTTGACTGATTCAATTATGTGTCATTTTTATCTTCAGCTATTGAGCTTTGTAAACAGCAAATGACCATATATACTTGAGTATAAGCCAAGTTTTTCAGCACATTTTTTTGTGCTGAAAGTGCCCCCCCCCTCGGCTTATACTCGAGTCAAGCACTTTTCTGCAGCAGAGAATGACATTTTCCGAACCGAATTTGGGGCCCCGTATCTCAGGGCCACTTGGTGCTAGGAACCCCACCTGGATATGTTGTAGTGCTAGTTCCACTTGGTTTGCACACCAAATTTGGGGTTCCTAGCACCAAGTGGCCCCAAGATACGGGGCCCCAAATTCGGTCAACTGTGTCCATCTGCAGCAATATCATTTCGGGACCCTTTTGGTCCAGAGACCCCAAATGTTGGCTGCAGCTAGGGGGCATCTAGGAACCCTTAACTACCGAGTTTGAAGTTCGGGGGACCTATGGCTGCAAATGGGCACAGTGATGCATGCAAATGGGCACAGTGAGGCTTCAAATGGGCATTGTTGACCCTCTTTTACACTTAAGCCCCATACACACGGTCGGATTTTTTCATGGATTCTGTCCGATCGGACAATGTTGTTGAAAAATCAGACCGTGTGTATGCACCATCGGACAGTGTACGTCGGATTGTCCGACGGACAAAGTCCTATCTCCTGCTGGATAGATTTGCCGACAACACGGTCCGATCACACCAAATCCGATCGTGTGTACGGTTGTCCGACGGACAAAGTGCTACGCATGCTCAGATCACATTACAAGACCAAAGATATTGGCTACTAGCCTCTACGTAGTCCCGTCGTAGGCAACAAACGTCACCACGTTCAGAATGATTGGATTTTCCGACAACTTTGTCCGACCGCGTGTACGCAAAACCAACATCGGACAAAGTATGACGGACATGATCCGACGGACCTGGTCCTCGGATAGTCCGAGCGTGTGTATGGGGCTTTACAGTGGCTTCGCATTTCTCACCCTAGGCTTATACTTAAGTCAATAAGTTTTCCCATTTTTTTGTGGTAAAATTAGGTGCCTCGACTTATATTTGTGTCGGCTTATACTCGAATATATACGGTACAAAAAAATCACTGGAAATAATTAATACAAATTAAAAAGTCAAAGATGCATAATAGTCTTCTCCCCACAGCATATTTTAAGCATTCCTTATTCAGATATTTCACATTATGAAATTTACGAGAAATGTGTAATTCCACACAAACAGAAGCTAATAGTGTGCTTTAACTAATAGCCACCGATCAGAAACTGGTAATCCTCAGTTCAGTACAGTCAGACTGTGGCTGTTGGAAGTATTTTTAAAGTGATAAACCCAGGAAATGACTAAACACATGATGGCTTAGGTTACAGCAGACCATTTGTCTTCATTAAGAAAGGGTACAATTCACCTATTAAGCCTAAAAAAATATTTAGGTGGCCAATGCAACATTATTTTTTTCTGTGGATCCTGAAACCTAAAATTGACCAGGTGACAATAGATAACTGACTACAGGAAAATGTTTATATCATTAACATTGAAAAGAGTTAATCCCCTTTCACACTGGGATATTATTGTCAGCAATATTAACAGATTTAGTACCAGAAATGCCTTGTTCCACTACTACTACTAGACTTCATTATTTGATTTTGTGCCGATTTAAAAAAAAAACATTTAACATTTTAAAGTAAAAGAGCAGAAACAGTGTTCTTTGATGTAGACCAGGCTTTGAAAACTCTGCACTGGTCCAGTGCATTGTATTGAAAACTATTGTGTTGACTACTTGTAAATGTACTGGGACATGAAATCTTTGCGTAATGGAACTACCACACTGATAGCCAAGTTTTAGAGTCTTCTCTCCATATTAGCATTGTCTTTTAGATTGTAACTGCATCAAAGACATCTATCTGCATGAATACACAAACTTCCTCTCACTCCATCCAAGCCATTCCCCCAGTTGAAAGAAAGAAAAAAAAAACTCTAACAGAACTTTTTCTTACCAGTGTAGAAGATAGAAGATTTGGTTTGGAAACCCAATTTTCTAATGTGTTTTTAATAAACACACCCACTATAGGATCATTGCTGTCTATCACATACAGAAAGTCTG
Organism: Lithobates sylvaticus; assembly: GCA_028564925.1. NCBI lineage: Eukaryota > Metazoa > Chordata > Amphibia > Anura > Ranidae > Lithobates > Lithobates sylvaticus. Next base: position 466,947,040 of record CM053028.1, read on the forward strand.
ACATAATAAATGTAGCACACTCTTGAAAGAGCTGCTGGTTTTGCTCAGTCCCATTTCCCCACCTAGGGCACAAAGCCATGCACACAGCATTTGTCTTCTCTCTTGCTATCTGAAATCTCACTATGCTGTCAAGGAACTTCCTCAAAGTCATTATTTGCTAAGAGAAAGACTTTAGATTTGTCTGTGTAGAGTTGCTATCTGCATACAGTCTCTAGGGCTGAGAACTTAGGTCAGTACTCACAGGCTCTTTAGCTGCAACCCTTTGACATACAGCAGGCACTTCTTAGTGAGGGAGATGCAGACTCACAATACCACCAACCACTGGGCCCTCTTTACCAACCTCCACCAGGTATCCTCGAGAGTGCTGCTTCAGGCCATATAAAAGAAATCCTAGATTTTAGGGAATAGGCTCCCCAGCCTAACATATGCTTGGGACCTTGATGATCCACAAAGAGCGTCTCAGCAGACTGCCCAGAGGGGCAAAGCCCTTAAGACAGGGGACTCCTCTGGCAGGGTTCACCCACGATCCAAAGACCCCCTGTTAGGTTCCCTTAAATATTCAAGCTGCTTTCCCATTCTTCCTCCTGCTGTAATTCTAGAACCTTCCAGAATGCAGGGGTAAAAGATCAGTCCAGCAGCCTGTGTAACACTGACCAGGCTACAACAATCAACATCTGCTTCACTGGTTACAGAGGAACTAAACTAAATGTACCTATTAGCCTGTGCTAACTAAGAGGGTGCTACATAAAGAATGAGTATTTAGGCTTTTATTAACAAATTACAGTCAAACCTGTCTTGGAGGCTTAAATCTGGTTGCTAATAAAGCAGACAAAAGAAATAATGTAGTACGTTCAGGAACATATGGAGAACTGGCTGAGGTGTAGAGCAATTGCATAAAACTCAGAATAAGGCAGAACAAAGTAGGATTTGTAACTTCAAAAAAACATTTAAGACATATCTATTATGTCTAGCTCTTCTCCCCTGTCACAGCTAACCCCTACTATTACCTACATTACTGGCTATAAAAATGACAGCCGGGAATTGTTTTGTATTACACAGTCAAAATGTAGCAGCTTTTGTGTAAAATGACACTGTATTTTCTATTTCATTCATATGTAGATCAAAGGTGTGAACCATGATCTTCATATGTCTTCAATTAAAGAAACTTTACAAGAATAAATAAAGCAAATGTATTCCTAATTAACTCCTTAGTTAACCCTTAATAAACCCTAATCAGCCATAATTAATACCTTCCTCCTCTTCTCGCCTTAGCTTTTATTTTTCTACCAATTTAGTATACCTTTTTTAGCTTAATTTGTTTTATTTGTTATTTTTTCAGTGTTAAAATAAAAAAAGTGAAAAAAAAATATATATCTTTTCTCATTTGGAAAAAAAAGCAAAAAAAAGTTGACATGCTTTGTACCAGAAACATCATTGTAGTGTAATTATAGAAGCTAAATTATAGGATATAATGTATATTTTTATTTAAAATAAAACTACTAATGTTGGTTACTGGCTCCTGCCTGCCGTATTGTAGATGGGTGGACAGGACCTCTCTTGTTCTGGGAGGATGTCATATGAAGTCCTCCCATTCTTGCCGTGCCCTCAGGGGCCCGCAGTGCGGTGATCAGTGGTGCGCTGTGTCCCTCGATCGGGTAAAGAGCCAATGACTTTGGCCATTTACCATTTACCACACAATCGGCTGTGTCCAATCACAGCCAATCACAAACATAAACAAAGACCGGTAACTTGCTGTTACCTGCTTCTTCTCCTCACACACAGTCCCTGTGTGAGGAGAAGAGTGTTGGCAAACCTTGAGTTACTGATCCTGTTTTCTCTACTGTGCACAACACACCCCTAAATAAAGAGAACCTGTCACATGGTCCATCAGCAGTGTTACAGTCCTCATCAGTGCACCTGTCACCCATCAGCAGTGTATCTGTTGCCAACCAGTGCCCATCAGCAGTGCACCTGTCGCCCATCAGTGACCGTCTGTAGTGCACCTGTCGCCCAGCAGTGAACATCAGCAGTACACCTGTCACCAATCAGTAACTGTCGCACTTTGCCTATCAGTGCCACCATTAGCAGTATACCCATCACACAGCCCCCATCACCAGAGTACCCATCACACAATCACCATCACCAGAGTACCCATCAACAGAGTATCTGTACTACAACCATCCATCATCAGAGTACCTGCTGCATATGTTGTGGTGATGTTTTGGACGGGTCCGTTGCCCCCTGTGGGTGGTTTGATGTGGGCCCCTATGCCTCCCATCTGCTGGACTCTTGGTAACACATGGCTGCAAAATTCTTTATGCTTTTAACCAATATGTCTTGTAATATAATCTCTAAAGAAAAGGAACAATTGAATTGCTCGAAATGCTTTGGGTATAACTTTGTCTCTGTGTGTTCGCACTGACAGAAAATGGTGGTTATTTCTTCTGTAACTACTATATATATGTATTGTAACCGCATCCCTATATCAGCAATCAGCACACCAAATCTCCTAAAAGGATACAGCTCTCTGAAAGCCAGGCCGCAAACAGCAGCAACATACACCCCAATGGTCAATCAGCAAATGCCAATGGCGCTAGACCCCAGGATGAAAGGCCCAGTGCCAGCACTAGAATATCACATTCACCAAGAATCATGGCCCATGCATATTTCCCAGATGCTCTTGCCAACCCATTATGGCTTCCTTCCAACTCAGGATAAGCTTTGTGAAAGAACCACAGGATAATTGTATGTATCGGCATAAGTGAAAAAATTGTCTGGGACCTGGCTTTTCCACTTTTCCAAAAAGGTTTTCACACCTACCTAGACAATTTCTATACCAGTCTGCCCCTTTTCTGCCACCTGTACAGTGAGAAAACCTTGGCCTGCAGTACCACCAGAAAAAAAAACAGGAAGGGCTTCCTACAAAGTTTAGTGAATACAAGGCTACAAAAGGGGAATCAGCAAGTCTGAGAACCAACGAAGTGTTGGCTGTGAAGTGGAAGGATAGGAAAGAGGTGTATGTCCTGTCCACCATCCACAATGATTCCTCTGTGGAAGTTCTCAGAAGTCACGGTCCCATCCAAAAGCCAGCATGCATCCAAGATTATAATCACTACATTGACCCAAAAAATGAGGGTTCCCCTCATAATCTAGATATTAAAACAAAATTTGCTTGTTACATGTATTGAGAGTGTCCGCTCGCTCACCACTGTGGCTGCGCAACGTCACAGGCTCAGATCCTCTTCTCTGGACATGTATCGACGTCTGAATGGTCTTCCTCAGCAGATGGGGAGGATACCTCACCCGAGCCTTTTAATACCCTGTCATTGCTATGGTAACCTCCCAAGCTTCTCCACGGCAGATCCGAGTGACTACAAGTCCGCCCACTTCCTGCTGGCCCCGGAACACATTTTCACCATAGTCAAATGGCCAGCAAAGGATCGCATCAAAATATTGCTGCGTCTGCATGCGATTAACCGATAATAATTATGCCTATCTTAATCTCCCTCACTACCATGGAGAACGCACGGTTAACACTCTAAATACAGTACATTTTAACTTTCATTTTACACTATTAATTCATTTTATTTATTAAATTCATTAAAATTTAGTAATCATTTAAAATAATCCGACCAAAGAATATATATTATGGCCAGGAATTGAACCCAGGGCTCCCATGTGGAAGGTGAAAATTCTGAACCAATTACTCTCTCTTAAATTATTTGTTGATTATTCTCTATTTATACAAGGTTTCCACTTTGACCTTAATATTTACTATTTATTATTATTATTATGCTAAATTAATTAATCAACCTTATATTCACCTATCTTTAGTTACTAACACTTTCTAATGCCACGTACACACAATAGGACTTTGTCCGCCGAACCTAGTCTGGCGGACAAACCGCCGGACTTTCCAGCTGGGCTTCGCCGGACTTGAAAGCGAACGGACTTGACCACACACGATCACGCTAAAAATCCGGCGGTTCACGCGATGACGTACAGCATGTACGACAGGACTAGAAAAAGAAAAATACTAGAAAAATACTTGCTACTGAGCATGCGTCCTTTTTGGTCCGCCGGACCATACTACAGACGGCCGTATTGTCCGCCGGACTGCCAAGTTCAGCGGACAATTTTAAAACCAAACTTAAAACCTAGTCCGCCGGACTTTTGGGAAAAAAAGTCAGTCGAAGGCCCACACACGATCGGACTGTCTTGCGGACTCGAGTCCAGCGGACAATCCCGCGGGAAAGTCCGATCGTGTGTACGCGGCATTAGGGTGACCCTTTTGTTATCTTCAATTATTTCTAATAAAGCAGTTTTAATGCAAAATTCTTTATGCTTTTAACCAATGCAGTTGTCTAGGATATGAGGCTATATCCATATGATATATCTTGTTATATAACCACCTACCCCTAAAGAAAGAAAACAAATATTTATTTGCAGACTTTTATAACAGAAACAAGAAAACACATTATATTTTCAAAATGCTTGGTCTTTTTGGTTTAAAAATAAATACTTAAGTGGTGATTAAATGCCACAAATTAAAAGCTCTATTTATATCCAAATAAAAATGTATAAAAATGTATTTTGGGTACAGTGTTGTAAGTCTGAGTAATTGTCATTCAAAGTGTGGCAGTGCTAAAAGCTGAAAATTGGCCTTGCCAGGAAGGGGGCCACTACTCTGGATGAATGAAAGGGGGGGGGGCTAATTTGGACAGCAGCTTTTCAGTTTGGGGGAGAGACGTGTTAGATGTATGAGCAGATACAAATACACAAACAAATTGAAGCTGAACTCCGGCTAATACTTAATAATCACTACCTGTTGGGAGGAAGGTTTCACAAAAATAAATTAAAGTGGGTCATTTTAATTACCAATGTTAAATGGTTTGTCTGATCCTGTTAAACTGCAAGAGAGCTTGTTCTGTTGAAAAACAACAGACTTACTGGCTGGATCACCAGATGAAAATAGAAGAAAGAAGACCTAAAAAGGGAATTTAATGCAGCCATCGCATCTAAGAACTGGTAAGCTGCAACATAATACATGTTTGCTTTTGGGGTTAATACTGCTTTAAAATGATTGTCAATGTATTTTTTTTAAATATTAAATAATAATGTTATACTTTCCTGCTCTGGTTTTGCACAGAGCAGTTACAATCCTATTCTCGGGTTCCCATTCCTGTCTCCTCCTCTTCTCGATGTGACACCATAGGAAGCCACTTCCTATAACAGCACACCTGCAGGCTCAGTCCCGAGCTGCCCTGCCTGTGTCCATAGACACAGAAAGCATGGTTCAGCCCTGCCCTCTTTTCCCTTGTCACAGGATTTGATTGACAGCGGCAGGAACCAATGGCTTCCACTGTTATTAATTTGCCCTGTGAGAAAGGAGAGAGCAGAGACAAACACCTGTCTTGGCACAGCACTGGATCGAGATTGGGCTCAGGTAAGAATAAGGGGGGCTGGTGGGAGGAGCTAGAAATAGAATGTTTTTTCCCTTAATGCAGAGAATGCATTAAGGTAAAAACCTTCTGCCTTTAGCACCACTTTAAGGGTGCTTCATGTATAATTTTAAACAGATTACATTTGCACAATAAATATGATCAATTAGTCAATCAATCAGTAATCTTCATCAATCATCTTCATCCTTAGCATACAGTCATAAACATAATTAGTGGATTTATAATTTACATACTGTACATTGTTTTCAGAATTTTCCATTTGGTTCTCATATTCTTCAATTGCTGCATTGACCTTTTCTTTTTCCTGTACTTGCAAGATTACTTCATTACCTGTCTTCATTTTAACCTATTGGGAAACATGTTAAATAATTTAAATTGGTTACTTCTGATCATAAGGAGTTCAAAGCATTTAAGGCATCTGGTTGAAAATGAATTACTACACCCTGCTGGCTACACATGGAAAAAAGAATATGCTTGACTTTTTATACATATAATGAACGTGGTCATAGTGTGTGTCTTATAATTGTTCCATGAGTTTTTGGCTCATTCATGTTATAGGTGGCTAAGGAGTTACATATCTCACTTTTAGATTTTTAAACGGGCAAATTGATTATGTTTTGGGAGATCTGAAAAGAATTTTGACATTTTGGCCATTACATTTTATCTGTAATTTGTATCTGGGAATGTTTCCAAGACTGCAAAACGTCTGCTTTTCTGAAAATATCAACTGTACACAATCAAATTAACATATTACAATATGTCTGTCTCCCCTGATTACAATCTTCTATTCCTTGGCTAATTCTTTATTATTTTACTTTTGAATAAGTAACAAATTCCTGAGAGTGTTACTTATGCAAACATGCCAAATACCATAAACACTGAAAGAAAGACCTTTCTGCCATTTCAAATGAATCATATAAAGAATAAAAAAATATCGAATTACCATAGGATTTAGTAATACATTTTTAAAATACTTTTTAAAAAGGTGTTGTGAATGTCTATAGAAAGCGTGCTTTGAAATATGTACAGCCAAATAGAAAGGTATCACTGATTGCTGCAATACTCAGTAAGACCATTTTACAAAAATAAACAAGAGCAGGAACAAATTTTATGGATATGATTGGATTGCGTAAACATTCACTGACATGCGTGATCACGATCCATGAACCTATCTTACTGATCGTACACAGATGTGCACATGCAAAGCCATTGAATAGGCATGGCAAATAGAAAAACAAAAACTTTGGAACGTGTAATAGAGGCACCAGAATTTGGGCTCTTGTTCATAAAGATCCATCCTTGTGCTTAAAAATGTATGCGTGGGCAGTACAATGTCACCACGCATACCGTTTACTGGTACTTTACAAATTTAAAGTGGTTGTGAAGCCTCTGTATCATAAACATACCATGCTCTCTGTTAGATAACTTTATGTGTCCCAGTGTCTGTGCTGATCTGTACCTTATCAGAGCATCTCCCAGCCCTCACACAACTGCTCTCTCCTCTCCCTGGCTGACAACTACAGTGGGAAGGGCCGAGAACTCCCACTGACGTCACCCGGGAGGAGGGGAGAGCCGAGCAGTCACATGAGTGCTGGCAGACGCTCTGATATAAGGTTTAAATCTGCATTATTTTTTCAGAACAGACACTGGGACACATAATGTTAGATAACAGAGGGGATGGTATTTTTTTGATACAGATATTATAGCAGCAGGAAGGGAAGTGGTGGGGAGCAGAGTGGCACAGACTAGCTGACAGGCAGGGAAGGGGAGAGGACGGAGGCACAAAAACTGACCACGGTGTCAGGGCTCAGCAGCCATGATAAATTGTGGTCAGTTTACAGAGGGGAGGGCAGAACCAGGCAGGATCAGCCAGGTACTTAAGGTGATACAAGGGGTAAAATTACACAGCACAAGCACTGTGCTGTTATACATGCTTTAAAGGGAACAGGATTATTATTTTTTTTTGTTTTTGGGGTTACAAACACTCTAAAGCGGAGTTCTAGTCACCTGTGGAAAAAAGTCAGCAGCTACAAAAACTGTAGCTGCAGACTTTTATAAAACAGCCACTCACCTGTCCCACAATCCAGTGGTGTGCTTACCCCAGTCTATCTCACCCACTGTCTTCGGTCCCATGCACCGGCATCTTCACAATGAGCACCCAGCTGTGACAGCTTGCGGCTTCACAGCTGGGTGCCCACTGCGCATCGTCAGTGGTGGATGCAGTCTTCTGGGACACATCAGTGTTCCATAAGACTGCAGGGGGAGGGAGAAAGGAAAAATTTCCATTTCCGACTGCCACATCAGTCGGAACGCAAGTGGAGAGCGGGTAACTGTCAAAATCAGGTACCTGCTCCTCGCCCCCCGCTCCTCAAAAATTTTAATTTTTCAAGAGGAGCAGGAAATGAGTTCTTAAAGCAGAACTTCCCCTTTTGGGTTTAGCTCCACTTTAAGGCCAACTGAGCTTTCAGTGTAAATAAGCAAAATACATTCTAGGTGCATCAACACAAAAGGTGCACAAAGTCTTACGTTTTTTTTCTTTAAAAAATAACCACACAATGAATTTAAATGTCTGTCCTCTACCAGCATGCTGAAGCCTTGCTCTCTGTGTGGAAGCATCAGTCTGTCTGCAAAGACCTCCTTAACCTCCCTGGCGGTATGATTATGTCAGGAATTATGTACCAAAAGCGGTACAATTATTTTGCATGGAAATTTGGCATTCTATATTGTAGGCCTGCAATTCTTAGGAATAACTTACTTAAATCTGTCCAAACCAGAGTCTAGTAGACATCCCGGGTATGATAAAGTTTGAAACACAATATCATAAATTATAATATAATAAATAACTATAAAAAATATTCAATAATGTAATCAAATCAAAAACAATGAAATTTGCTCAGTTGCAGAATTGTTGCTGTCATTAGATTTAGTGTTTGATGATGAATTTCCCCACAAATCGATATCGCTCAATTCTTCAAGTGATTCTAATTTATTATCGCTGTTTTCTAGCAGGTCTAAAATCCCTTTTGACATAAAGGGACACTTTTTGGTTGCTATGGACAATATCCAAATTCCAGGCAGAAAAAACTGTATTTATAATATAAAACTACCTGCAGAGCACTGGACAGACTACTAGGGACAAAGGGGATGTGTATTTTTTTGTATACAGTACTGTAATCTGTAAGATTACAGTACTGTACATATATTGTGTGTTTTAACTTTTTTGAATTTGGCGCCGATCTCCGCTCCCGTGCATCGTAACGTCGTAGGGAACGGAGCTCAGCGGCACTCGGGCACTGTGTGTATCGAGCGGAGGAGCTCGCACACACAGTGGGGAGACATCGCAGGATCCAGGGGACAAGGTAAGTAACTTCCCCTGTATCCTGCAATGCGATCCCGTGTCTGGCTCGGGGTTACTGCTAATGGTACTGAAATTCCACCCGAGCCAGACTCGGGAATCGGGTTAATCATAGCTAGAGCTTTCCAATTATCAGGGACTGTGAGATTTGCTGATTGCAGAGTTGTAGGTCTGAATGAGCAGTAGGCATATCAGGACTGCAAAGAACTTACTACTTCCACACAGAGAGCAAGCACACTGGCAGGGGAAAGGCTTTTTTCTCAGAATGTGCTTATCAGTGCTTACACATAGTTTTTCCACTTGGAATGTATTTGGCTGATTCAAATTTATTCACATTCAAGTTCAATTGGGTTTCAAGGTTTTTTGCAGTCTTCTTTAACCTCTTGGCACCGACAGTACGCATATATGCAGCCCTGTGTAAATAACTTACTGTGCTGAGAGCGCACTCCCTGCATGCTCCCAGCACGGTAGCCAGTGGGGATCGTTAACTACCTGAGATCCGCGCTATAGCCGAATGACGGCTACAGCGCGGATCTGATGTGCCGGGACGACGTCTATTGATGTCGTCCCGGCCACGAGCTGCCTGCGCGCTCCGCGCCCTGTGATCAGCGAGTCTGTGAGACTCGCTGGATCACAGATCCGAGTAAGGGGTCGATCCCGACCCCTTACCACGTGATCAGCTGTCAGCCAATGACAGCTGATCATGTGATAATAACAGAGCCGGTAATCGGCTTTTTTCCCTCCTCGCGCTGACAGCACAAGGAGAAAAAAAAAAAAAAAAAAACGATCACCGGCGGCAGTGAGAGGGACATCAGTCATCTCTCAGTGCCCACAGTGCCATCTCTCAGTGCCCGCAGTGCCATCTCTCAGTGCCCACAGTGCCCACAGTGCCAGTGCTGCACATCAGTGTCACCTGCCAGTGCTCATCTGTGTCACCTACCAGTGCTCATCTGTGTCACCTACCAGTGCCCATCAGGGCCACCTATCAGTGCCCATCAGTGCCACCCATCAGTGCCACCCATCAGTGTCATCCATCAGTGCCCATCGGTGCCACCCATCCGTGCCACCCATCCGTGCCACCCATCCATGCCCATCAGTGCCATCTTTGCTGTCCCCATCAGTACCGACTTATCTGTCCCCACCAGTGCAGCCTATCAGTGCCCACCAGTGCAGTCTATCAGTGCCCACCAGTGCAGCCTATCAGTGCCAACCAGTGCAGCCTATCAGTGCCCACCTGTGCCGCCTCATCAGCGCATATCAATGAAGCAGAAAAATTACCTGTTTGCAAAATTTTATAACAAACTATTAAACATGATTTTTATTTTTATTTTTAAAGTTTCCATCTTTTTTTGTTTGTTTAGCAAAAAATAAAAACCCCAGCTGTGATTAAATACCACCAAAAGAAAGCTCTATTTGTGGGAAAAAAATTATAAAAATTTCATTTGGGTACAGTGTTGTATGACCGCGCAATTGTCATTCAAAGTGCGTCAGCACCAAAAGCTGAAAATTGGTCTGGTCACGAGGGGGGTTTAAGAGCAAAGTAATCAGGTGGTTAAGCTCCCAATGCATACTTGCGATCGGGAGCTTTCCGACCATGTGACCGCTGTGACAGCCAATCAGAGCAGTCACATGACCCGAATGACCCGAATGCCTGCCTTCCAGCTTTTAGAAATTGTAAAGGACCTGGAGGCAGTCGGCGGGAAGGGGTTTACTAAAGCCATGTGTATCTGATGTGGGTTTGTTCCTGCATGGTATGCACATCTAAAAATGCTAACGTGATTACATAGACATAAAAACCAAAGAGAAAGTCCCATTTTTATCTAAGACTTAGCTGACCTTCATATGGACACTGAAGCATACATTTTATAGTAAACTTCCCTTGTTAATAAGTTGCCCTCATTCTTGCTGCAAAGGAATGATACATTTCTTGAGCATGGATTTTTCTTGTCTGAGCCACAATGATACAAGATTGTAGGCATATATGTTAGTAAATCAGACCCAGTGTTTTGCTGCATGAGTGTTGAATGATAATCTTCTACCTATTTCATTGTGCCATTTACTACTCAAATATGAAACCAGTAAGCACGGAACTTTACATTTTTTGAATGGAAGCTAATTTACAGAAAGAAAAATGTCTCATACCTCTTCAAAATACTTAAATAACTCCACTTTTATTGGAAAAAAAAAAAAGCAATCCCCTCTGGGTGATCAATGTAACAAACTTTGGAGGTTATTTACTAAAGGCAAATCCACTTTGCACTACAAGTGCAAACTACAAGTGCAAAGTGCACTTGAAATTGCATTGAAAGTGCACTTGGAAGTGCAGTCGCTTTAGATTCGAGGGGGACATGCAAGGAAAATTAAAAAACAGCATTTTAGCTTGCACATGATTGGATAATAAAATTAGCAGAGCTTCCCCTCATTTCAGATTTTCCCCTCATTTTTACAGCGACTGCACTTCCAAGTGCACTTTCAGTGCAATATCAAGTGCACTTTGCACTTGTAGTTTGCACTTGTAGTGCAAAGTGGATTTTCCTTTTGTAACAACCCCCTTTGTTCCTACCTGTTCCTGATTTGAAGAAAGAGCTGTATGTTCCCCCAAGTTTTTTGAATACTGGTTCTGCTTCTGAATAGTTGTGACTAATTAAATTTAATCAGCTGGTGCACTTAGTGTAATCTGATGAGAAGTGTTTAAAGGAGAAGTATGAGGTTAAAAAAAAAAAAAAAATACATACTCACTTAGGTGGATGCATCATTGGTCTGATGCTGCATCTGTCCCCTGCTGCCTCTAAGACTGCGAACTGAGCAATCAAGCCCGCTGATTGCTCAGTTCTTGGACTTTAGCGAGCAGAGAGCGGGTGACTGTCAGTCACTGACTCTCTATTCTACCCCTCTAACACTCACTGGAGTGTCAGGCTGTGGAGGGGGTGGAAGCAGCTGGCTCAGGTGAGAGGCTGACCCAGCTGCTTGTCAGGAATCTGGGCAGATCCTGACATTAATGTAGGGAACTCTCCAGAGTCTAAAGCGGCTGAGGGATGTCAGCCAATCACGGACCTTAGTTCACAGTTGGCTGAATCTGGGTCACAGGAGTGCAAAACTAAGTGCAGTTGTGTGACACACAGGAGAAATATTGCCAGAAGAGCTTTGACCCTAGCTATTCTTTAACCCTTTAGGTTAAATGAATTTTTTGTTGCAGAGGATGCCTAAAACTTAACTTGTATCTTAGTACAGAGGTCTTCACACAAGCAGGAAATTACATTTCTTAAGGCGCTCTGTATGCCAACAGTGTATAGAATGCCCCCAGGAGCAATATTGCATTGACTTTATAGAAAATTACAATGGCTGTCGTTTGAAAAGAAAAGGTAGTTTTTAATAATATTAAACTACAATATGACTTGTGTAGCAATTGTATGTTATATTAACTTTTTTTTGTTACATGTTTTTTCTCCAATTTATGCCATATTTGAGAACAGTGGCAAGATGTCTGTTCTGGATTAGACTTGAATTATTATTTTTTACCTTTTTAAAATTATATGAAAGTGATTTCACACAAAGGAAAATGCCAATATCCCTGTAACTTACATCATAAAACCAAAAAACTGCGTGGGACTTTTTAGGCATTCATAATGTGCATTATTTATATATTATATATAAAACAAGTCATTTTATCATACATCAAAAGTTACAAATCTTTGTTATGTTCATACATATAAGCATTAAAAATAAGAAAGGCTGACAAAGTCAATATTAAACAAATTTTCCCTCTCCAGAGTGATGATCAGCAATAAAAAGAGACCAGTGTTCCAGGAATATTTGGCACGGTTCCCATAATGGATACTTCAGTCAACTGAGTAAAAAGGACCTGCGGGGCCTGAGGCTAGTCATATTAGTTGTCATTATAACAAAAAGATACTGCATTCCACCATTGTATAGTGATCCTGTTAGTCCAAACATCCATGTGCCATCACAAATGTGGTCCAAAATGGGGCATAAAGCCCATTAAATACTATACATTTTAAATTCAGTAAACAATTATATTTTTACAAATTATACATAGTATTTCAAGTTGACTAATCGTATCATTCAATGCTATAGTTTAATCACCTGAGTATGTAGTTTCAGGAATATTTGAAAACAGTGGCATGACGTCTGCTCTGGATTAGACATGAATTATTATTTTTTACCTTTTAAACTTTTATTATTACCAATTATTTTAAGATCTGATAGAAAATAGCACATAGAGGTTTCTTATATTTCCATTCATTTATGCTATAAAACTATTTTCATGGTCACCCTGTGCCCTGAGCTTTGGAACACTGTAACTTACATCTTTTATTTCACACTTTATTCTTCCTTGGAGGCATCATAAAAGTAATTATTAGTCAATTTCTTCCTATTTCTGTATACGATTTCAGTAAAAATATTATATTTCACACATTACATTTATCTAGGGCATTAATAAAGCAAAGAAAAAAGTCTGAATATCCTGATTTAACCAGTTCCTGTAGTCTGAAACCTAGGACTTCACCTTGAATCTGGATGTCATTCAAGCTCAGCAGGGCTGACTGACTCTGTCTGACTTTAAAATAAAAAAGGAAATGGCAAAAATATAAATCCATTTACAACATGTAACTATAACTATGCATGAAGACTTGACAAAACATAGGTTAAAGTGGTGTTCCCATTTAAATAAAAAAAAATATATAAAGTCAGCAGCTACAAATACTGCAGCTGCTGACTTTTAATAATCATACACTTACCTGTCCCAGGGTCCAGTGATGCGGGCCCCGCTTGTCACCTCCTCTGTTCAGCGGTGCTGGCATTGTAACCGTGGGCGCCCGGCTGTGGCTTCACATCCAGGCACCCACTGCACATGCGCGAGCGGCGGCGCACGCCGTGAGTGGCCGCATAATCATCTGGAACCTGTCACGTGTCCCAGATGACTGACAGGAGGGAGGGGGCAGAGCTGAGCCTTTCCTGTGCCAAGGGGAAGTGATGTCACCAGCCCAGGCACTGAAGGAGGCATACTACAAGGAACCCCCTAGCAACAGCCATTTTTCAAATGTTTTTTTGGGGGGGGGGGGGCAACTCCACTTTAAGTTTCTGTCTCAACCTATATACATATTTTTAAAAACACCTCTCTTTTGGTAGTTATTAATGAATAACTTTAAGGAGTTTAATTAACTTTGTAATATGTGATATAACATACCTTGTTTGACAAACTCAGTAGAGAAGAAGGGGTTTTTAAATGGACCCACCAGATGTCACACTAATGACGCGTACACACGAGCGGACTTTCCCGCGGGATTGAAGTCCGCCGGACAATCCCCCCGTGTGTGGGCGCCGGCGGACTTTTTGGCGCCAAAAGTCCGGCGGACTAGGTTTTTTAAGTTTTGTTTTAAAATTGTCCGCTGAACTTGGCAGTGAATGCCGCTGCGCTAGCCCGTCACCTGGCATGGATTTAAAGGGAATCCCCATGCTGAAAAAACGGCGTGGGGGTCCCCCCCAAATCCATCTCAGACCCTTATCCGAACACGCAGCCCGGCCGGCCAGGAAAGGGGTGGGGACGAGCGACGTACAACAGTTTTATAACTGGCCGCGTGCCCTCAACATGGGGGGTGCCCTGGGGAAAGGGGGGCCGTACCAGGCCGCCTGCCCTCAACATGGGGGGTGCCCTGGGGAAAGGGGGGCCGTGTGGCCCCCCCACCCCAAAGCACCTTGTCCCCATGTTGATGAGGACAAGGGCCTCTTCCCGACTGGCCGTTGGTTGTCGGGGTCTGCGGGCGGGGGGCTTATCGGAATCCGGGAGCCCCCTTTAAGAAGGGGGCCCCCAGATCCCGGCCCCCCACCCTATGTGAATGAGTATGGGGTACAATGTACCCCTACCCATTCACCTAAGGTGTAAAGTGTAAATAAAAAAAACAACATTTTTTTAAAATATTTTATTGCACTGTTCCGGGGGTCTTCTTCCGTCTTGGGGGGTCTTCTTGCCGGACTCCTCCGCTATTTTACCTAGCTCTTTTACCGAGCAGAGGAGCCCAGATACCTTCTTCGTCGTCGCCGCCGATGTCTGGGGGTCTCGATCCGCCTTTGGGGGTCTTCCGGGGTCTCTTCTGTTCTTGCCGCTGTCGTCGCTTTCTGCGCCGCCGCCGCCTTCTTCTTCCTCTTCTTCTTCTTCTTCTTCCGATGTTGACTCGTTGCTCTCTCTGGCCGGAATGGCAGAGCCGCGCTGGGTTGTGACTTATATAGGGACAGGGGGGCAGGGTCACATGCTCATGTCACATGGTGACCCCGCCCCCCTATGATGTCACAGTCCCAGCATCCTCTGGGACTGTGACATCATAGGGGCTCCATACTGTGGCCTGCATTTTATGAATGGGGTAAAAAGTGTAGTTTGCAGTGTAAAAAACATGTTGGTGTCCAGCAGATATTGGACTCTGTTCTCCACTATAAAAAAACATGAAACATGAACCACTCCAGTTTACTTTCACTCTGGGTTTGTAAGAAATACAGATAATCAATGAAGGCCTCTGTAAAATAAAGATGGGGATAATAGGTGCATGGCACAGTCAAAGGCATGCATAATAAAAATATGTATGATTTGGAGCAGATCAGAATGTTGATCAAGTCTGAAGAGTTACACATCCACTCTCTACCAGATTGGTCATCACAGCTTTATTGCAAGGTTTACTTTGCCAGTGGTTAGCATTTGCTTATTGAGTTATGCCCTTTAGTGTAGCATATTATAAAAAGAGCAGTGCCTTGAAAAAGTATTCATACCCCTTAAAACTTTACACATTTTGTCATGTTACAACCAAAAATGTAAATGTATTTTATTGGGATTTTATGATAGACCAAAACAAAGTGGCACATAATTGTGAAGTGAAAAGAAAATAATAAATGTCTTTTAATTTTTTTACAAGTAAATATGTGAAAAGTGTGGGATGCATTTGCATTCAGCACCCTTAGTCAATACTTTGTAGAACCACCTTTCGCTGCAATTACAGCTGAAAGTCTTTTTGGGTATTTCTTTACCAGCTTTGCACATCTAGAGAGTGAATTTTTTGCCCATTCTTCTTTGCAAAATAGCTCAAGCTCTGTCAGATTGGATGGAGAGGTTCTGTGAACAGCAATTTTTAAGTCTTGTCACAGATTCTCAATTGGATTTAGGTCTGGACTCTGACTGGGCCATTCTAACACATGAACATGCCACCCAGGGGCCTTTCCCACACCAACCCCCATTTCCTAGTCAATGTCCTCCTTTGCACCCACCCCCTAGTCCAGGGTCTCCATTGCACTCCTCTCCTAGACCAAGGCCTCCTTTACAGCCCGCCCAAAATTAAGAGCCTCCTCTGAACCCTGAACTCTGTATCCAGGTCCTTTATCAACACCACTTTTCAAGTCAAGGGCCCCCTTTACACCCCTCGGTCGAGGGCCTCCAGTGTACTCCCTTCCCAGTCCAGGGCCTCCTCTGCACCCTCCAGTCCAGGGCCTCCTGTGTACCCCCCTCCTAGTTCAGGGCCTCCTGTGCACCCCCCCACTCATGCACCTCCTCTGCACCCCTCAGTCCAGGGTCTCCTCTGCACCCCCCAGTCAAGGGCCTCTTCTGCATCCCCCAAATCCATTCCAGAAAATTTGTGCAGGGACAGTTCCAAGCACAGGAAACATGCGCCCCTTTACAGGCATACTATACACACCCCCTAGGTGTGAAATTTAAAGGAATATTACACTTTTATTGTTTCACTTTAAGCATTATTAAAATCACTGCTCCAGAAAAAAACTACAGTTTTTAAAAGTTTTTTTTTTTGCATTGATACATGTCTCCTGGGGCAGGGCCCGGGTCCCCAAACCCTTTTTAGGACAATAACTTGCATATTAGCCTTTAAATTTAGCACTTTTGATTTTGAATGTTGAGTCCCATAGACTTTAATGGGGTTCTAAAGTTCGCGCAAATTTTCGGTCCGTTCGCAGGTTCTGAAGCGAACCGAACCGGGGGTGTTCGGCTCATCCCTATTTACCAGTTGGTATTTGTATATTAAAATCATATCCCCTCTCAAGAGTCTCTTCTCCAGAGAGAATAAGTTCAGTGCTTGCAACCTTTCCTCATAACTAATATCCTCCAGACCCTTTATTAGCTTTGTTGCCCTTCTTTGTACTTGCTCCATTTCCAGTACATCCTTCCTGACGACTGGTGCCCAGAACTGGACAGCATACTCAAGGTGCGGCCGGACCAGAGTCTTGTAGAGCGGAGAATTATTGGAGTTGATCCCCTTTTTAATGCATGCCAATATTCTGTTTTCTTTGTTAGCAGCAGCTTGGCATTGCATGCCATTGCTGAGCCTATCATCTACTAGGACCCCTGGGTCCTTTTCCATCCTAGATCCCCCCCAGTTCTCCCCCCAGTGTATAGATTGCACCACCCTCTGAACTCGCCCTTGTAGCTAGTTTTTGATTCATGTACTCACCCTATGGTCCATGCCAACGGACCTTATTTTGTACAGTAAACGTTTATGGGGAACTGTGTCAAATGCTTTTGCAAAATCCAGATACACCACGTCTATGGGCCTTCCTTTATCTAGCTGGCAACTCACCTCCTCATAGAAGGTTAGTAGATTGGTTTGGCAAGAACGATTCTTCATGAATCCATGCTGATTACCGCTAATGATACCGTTCTCATTACTAAAATCTTGTATATAGTCCCTTATCACCCCCTCCAAGAGTTTACATACTATTGATGTTAGGCTAACTGGTCTGTAATTCCCAGGGATGTATTTAGGGCCCTTTTTAAATATTGGTGCTACATTGGCTTTTCTCCAATCAGCAGACTGTCAGTAAAAATTAGGAACAATGGACTGGCAATTACTTGACTTAGTTCCCTAAGTACCCTCGGGTGCAAGCCATCTGGTCTCAGTGATGTATTAATGTTGTTTCCCAAGTCTAATTTGAATTCTGTCCTCTGTTAACCATGGAGGTACTTCCTGTGATGTGTCATGATAGTTGTCCTGTGGACAGATTCTTCCATCTGAGCTGTGGATCTCTGCAGCGCCTCCAGAGTTACCATGTGCCTCTCGGCTGCTTCTCTGATTAATGCTCTCTTTACCTGGTCTGTGTAGTTGTGCCATACTCTTTCCATTTTCGGATGATGGGTTGAACAGTGCTTCATGAGATGTTGAAAGCTTGGGTTATTTTTTTATAACCTAACCCTGCTTTAAGCTTCTCCACAACTTTATCCCTGACCTGTCTGGGGTGTTCCTTGGCCTTCATGATGCTGTTTGTTCACAAATGTTCTCTAACAAACCTCTGAGGGCTTCACAGAACAACTGTATTTATACTGAGATTAAATTACACACAGGTGGACTCGATTTACTAATTAGGTGACTGCTGAAGGCAATTGGTCCCACTAGATTTGAATTAGGGGTATTAGAATAAAGGGGCTGTATACAAATTCACGCCATACTTTTCAGATATTTATTTGTAAAAAAAATTGGAAAATCATTTATTATTTTCCTGCCACTTTACAATTATGTGCCACTTTGTGTTGGTCTATCACATAAAATTCCAATAAAATACATTTACATTTTTGGTTGTAACATGACAAAATGTGGAATATTTCAAGAGGTATGAATACTTTTTCAAGGTACTGTAAATACTTCTATGCAGACAGTACCCACATCACAGAATTTCCTCCTAGTGGCCGAGATAACAAAGGAAACAAATATTATGCCATACTCATATTTATGAATGGGCTGCAATGAGGGGCTTTTTTTATGGAGGTTCTGTGCTAAAATTATACTGTATAATATAAACCTATTTATAATGTGAACAGCCCTTAAATGTGTTTTAAATATTGATTTTAGTGGTGTAAATCAATAAACAATCTTTGAATATTTTAAGAATAATTTTGTGTCTATGGAATGTATACAGTATGGTACCTTAAAAGCCTGTTATTAGCGCAATAGGGGCATTTTTGGTTTTGTATTATAACCTTATGTGAGTTTGAAATAGTCAAATGCTTGTTCAGCAGGCATGGGAAGGAGAAGCATTTAGGCTATGTTCATGATATACGGTAATTCAAGTGTGGTCACAGGATATCTGTGATCAGAACAGGTTCTATTTGGCTTGTTTTCATGCTGAAAGATTAATGTGCACTGTTTTAATAAAGCTATGGCCTTGGCCCTTTTTCTAATGCAACTTGTTTTTCCATGTCATGTTTGGGCAAAGCTATATCTGCTTACTGAATTATAGAGAGAGATAAAGAGATCAGATCTGGTTTGTAGTAATGTAAGAGAGAAAACTCTAGAGAAGTTAATCAATTTTTTTTATTATTATTACTATCCTCTTAAATAATGTTACCCCAACATTTCATATTTCTGATATGTATAAAAAGTGTGTGTGTGTTTGTGTTTGTATATATATATATATATATATATATATATATATATATATATATATATATATATACCGCTTGTGTTGATTGTGCAAAGTGGGACCCAAGCCCAAATGCAGCCTGATCAGTGCCCACCAAATGCAGCCTTACCAGTGCCCATCAAATGCAACTTTACCAGTGCCCATCAATGCAGCCTTACCAGGGCCCCAGAAATGCAGCCTGATCAGTGCCCAGAAATGCAGCATTACCAGTGCCCAGCAATGCGGCCTTACCAGTGCCCAGCAATGCAGCCTCACCAGTTCCCAGCAATGCAGCCTGATCAGTGTCCAGCAATGCAGCCTGATCAGTGTCCCCATCAATGCAGCCTGATCAGTCCCCCCAGCAATACAGCCGGATCAGTTACCCCAGCAATGCAGCCTGATCAGTGTCCCCATCAGTGCAGCTTGATCAGTGCCCCCATCAGTGCAGCCTGATCAGTGCCCCCATCAGTGCATCCTGATCAGTGCCCCCATCAGTGTAGCCTGATCAGTGTCCCCAGCAATGCAGCCTGATCAGTGTCCCCATCAGTGTAGCCTGATCAGTGTCCCCATCAGTGTAGCCTGATCAGTGTCCCCATCGGTGCAGCCTGATCAGTGTCCCCATCAGTGCAGCCTGATCAGTGTCCCCATCGGTGCAGCCTGATTAGTGTCCCCATCAGTGCAGCCTGATCAGTGTCCCCAGCAATGCAACCTGATCAGTGTCTCCAGCAGTGCAGTCTGATCAGTGCCTCCATCAGTGCAGCATGAACAGTGACCCTATCAGGTGGACAGGTGGGCAGATGACATCAGCATCTCTGCCCTGCCCAATCAGAGGAAGCCTTGTTTTCATTGATAAAAATACAAGACTTTATCTAAATGGCAGAAATGCGGTATGGACGACTCTCCCTATATTAGTCAGTACTGGGGAAGTTGCTAGTACTACTAACAGGACACACTACCACTTACTGTATGTAGTACAAGCTACTACAGTATTAAACAGTCTTATGCCGCATACACACGAGCAGATTTTCCGTCGAAAAATCTTGGATGTTTTTTCCGACGGAATTCAGCTCAAGCTCGGCTTGCATACACACGGTCACACAAAAGTTCGCTGAACTTTCGACCGTCAAGAATGCGGTGACGTACAACACTACGACAAAAAGATTGAG
Source organism: Lithobates sylvaticus (assembly GCA_028564925.1). Taxonomy (NCBI): domain Eukaryota; kingdom Metazoa; phylum Chordata; class Amphibia; order Anura; family Ranidae; genus Lithobates; species Lithobates sylvaticus. The sequence continues at coordinate 466,967,430 of CM053028.1, forward strand.
TACAAACAAATAAAGAAAATGTATAATACAATGATATTCCCGTGCTACCAAATTTGTGCGTTTTTTAACAATATGGTGCAACACTGAAGGAAATATCAGATCCCAAATAAAGACAATGATCTATCTCAGATGGCTTTATAGAAAGCCTTCAATATTATAATATTAGGAGTCAGTGATATTTAATTTCAGGTTTGCCTGTGTTCAATGAGTTCTATAAAACAACTCTAGAACATACTGCATTTCAGCTCAGGACAACACTTGTGTGAACAAGCTAATGGTGTTTAGCAAATTTTTTTATTCATGTGGGCATTTTCTACTCTGAAACAACAAAAAAACATTTGCTGAGCATCTGCTCGGTTTTACATTCAGCAAAAATGACTAATGACTGAAAATACCTGTACAAGATATAAACTTTATGTGATCACAATTCTAGCTGTTTGTTAATTCAGTCGTAATATAGGTAAAAGCTTGTTAAAAAGTCAAATAAGGGTTTGCCTAATTAGGCCCTAAGAGAATAATTAGCAGTGCCAGTGATATAAAATGTAAACCTCCCAGGTGTTTTCATTTTACAATCTTACGGAATGCTAATAAACATGCTTGACTTCTTCTAACAGCTATTTTAAACTTGTAAACCCACCAAGGTTGAAACTTTAAGTCTGTTACAAAGAAATGGGTATAACAGAGATGGTCAGGAAAATATTTTTTACCACTGCTTGAATTTTAATATTCTTAATTAACATACATTTCTAAAATTCCCATGTATGCTGAATTCAATTCACTGGGCTTAACTAGATGGGGGAACATGAAAGTGGCTACTATCTAATGGGAAACATGTTTATTAGGAAAGAAGTGTTTATAGAAAATGTATTATATCTTAGCCCACTGGAATAATAATGGTTTAGGTCTGACTTAAAATCATTTCCATTTTTACCATTTTCAGTTTTATGTAGGTACACATTGTACACATAGACAAAAATACTATCAATCCAAATCATTACTGATTTCAGATACATAGCTCAGATTGAAGCTCATCTCCAGGCAGTTTAACAAACATTCCACCAACACCTTAGCTAATAACAAACTACTACAAAAAAAGTCCCCAATTTCCTATTTGAAGGTGCAGTCATATGCCAGACCAGGTTCAATTCTCCCTCCTCTTGAACTGAAGTGTAAGGGGGATCCTTTTTGCCATGCCCACATCAATTACTGGCAAAGTGGACACCTATTGGCTGATGACAGTGTCCTATTGCATGGGTCCTACAGAGTCCTTTATTCTTAAAGGACTGGTGTTGTGACTTTACAAGGGGTCAATAAGAAGACCACTCAGGAGAACAGGGGAAAGCAGCAAGCAGTCATCATTCCCCATCACTGAAGGAGGTGCACTATGGGGGTCACAGAGGCTCCTGGTAAGTAATTAGGTTTTAAGAGCATTTAAAATAGGAAAAAAAAAAAAGATTAACTTGTAAGCTGGTTGATTAATTGTGCCTTGCTATGGGCCCCAGGCAGCCATCTTGGGAAGGAAAGGAATCCTATTGGGTACTGAAACCCCCAAGATTTGAGCAGCCACCTTTGCTTAGAATATGTCCATATAAATAGTAGATTCTGCATCATTCAGTGTACCCCAAGTATGAGAGTAAGATAGGGACAGAGCCCCCACTGGATAGGGAGAGAGTAGGAGCAGTGATAATGAGAGGTACCCATTGAGCAGTAGTTTTCCTGTTTCATGGCATCTCCTCTGCCAGGATCCTGCACAGTCTCCTACTGGCAGCCAAAAATCTGTAAGGGGGGTCACCGTGTTCTGCCACCACCAACACCTAAGGTTTAATTTCAAATCCAGCAGAGTATATAGTGCAGTCCGTATAGTATATATACTGCAGTTCAGAGTATATAGTGCAGTTAGTGTAGTATATATAATACAGTGCATGGTATATAGTGCAGTGTACAATATATAATATAGTGTATTGCAGTGGTTGAGGGGAGCCCTATCACATAATTAAGAAAAAAATGGCATGAGTTCCCCCATCGGGAACCCACACAGTTTTTTTCAATATTTTTTTGTGTATATTGCCGGGATCTGGCAATACATTACAGCCCTGAGCAATTTTGAATGACATTTTTTCCTTTAGAAATGTCATTTTGCTGTGTTACTGTTCTAAACAGGCAGTACCCAGGTCCCCAAACACTTTTTATGGTGATAACTTGCATATAAGCTTTTAAAATTAGCACTTTTGATTTTTCATGTTCGTGTCCCATAGACTTTAACAGTGTTGGCATATTCACACAAGTTTTTGTCTGTTCGCAAGTTCTGGTGTGAACCGAATCGGGGGGGGGGGGGGGGGGTGGGGGGGGGGGGGGAGGGGGGGGGGGGGGGTGTTCGGCTCATCCCTATTTGTACCTATGCAAGTTCTACAAAATACAATCAGTGCTCAAATAACTCTGTGCGGAGATTCCTCTTAATCCCCAGGTACACCAATTAGGCCCTGCCTGTAAACTATGCATCCATAGGTGGCAAAGTTTTCTGTGCTCACTGCCCACTCCCAGCACAGGGACCAAGCTGTCAAAGACTGCCCCGGTAGCTAGCAGCACCACCTCCCAATCATGTGACTGATTTGACAGCCAATCACAATGGTCATGTGAATGGGCAGACCTTCCTCCCCCTAGGCATAATAGCCCAGTTAAAGTGGGAGTAAACTCCCAAGCATGATTTTTACCTATAGGTAAGCATATAATAAGGCTTACCTATAGGTAAAATAAATGATCGGTAGCTAGCAGCACCACCTTCCAATCATGTGAATGATTTGACAGCCAATCACAATGGTCATGTGAATAGGCAGACCTTCCTCCCCCTAGGCATAATAGCCCAGTTAAAGTGGGAGTAAACTCCCAAGCATGATTTTTACCTATAGGTAAGCCTATATTAAGGCTTACCTATAGGTACTGTAAACATCTCCTAAACTTGCACCATTTAGGAGATATTTATGGCACATGCAGCCAATGACATCACCAGCATTCTCGCTCTAAAGGAACAGCATACCCATGTCATTCCTTCCCTGTGCCATAAACAGCGGCTCTTGTGCACATGCGTGAAAGTAACGCAAACTGAGAAGGAAGACCAGGAGAAGATGGAAGCGCCTTCAGTGGTGACAGCAGGCCACTGGAGGGCTTCATTCTATGGTAAGTTTCACATAATGTGCTAGTATGTGATGCATACTAGCACATTATGACATTGCCTTGCAGGTTATAAAAAAAAAAACTGCGGTTTACCACCACTTTAAAGAAAAGGAGTTAAACTATAAAGTGTTTTTAATATTTCGAATGGCCTAGAACAGTGGTTATCAACCCTGTCCTCAGGGCCCACTAACAGGCCAAATTTGCAAGATAACTGAAATACATCACAGGTGATATAATTTGCTGCTCAGTGATTGCAGTATTCGAGTCTGCATCTCCCCAAGGTAATGCATAAAACCTGGCCTGTTAGTGGGCCCTGAGGACAGGGTTGATGACCACTGGCCTAGAATATGAGCCTCAGTAAAAGCAGGTAAACGTGTTCCCTGATTCCGTGAAATCCAGTACTAGAGTGAAAAAGGTTGCACAGTACAGAATCCTGTGATAAGAGCTGCAACCTTCTCAGAAGTGTGAAAAGCTTCTGAATCTTACCAGAATTGTTAAAACTTGGATTAAATGTAATGTAGAGATTAATTAAACAGACTTTTTGACTTTAGCACAGCCACCCTGTTTCCCGTGTAGCATTAATGGTTCACTGACTGATTCAATTTTTCTGCCTGAATTTGTTGAGGAAAAATTTCTAAACTAAAAATATGAATGCATATATTTATATGACTCCAAAATACCTTCAAAGTATTCACCAATGGAGTGAAAAAAAAATCTCATATACTGCTCAGTGCTTAGAGAGAGGTGTAGAAAAAGAACAGTTTCATTTGCATTCCTGTGACATGGCATCTCATTCTCACTCCCATAGCTAGCTAATTTGGTCTGCAGCCAACTTTCTTATAATATGATGACAAGACAACAAGCTTCACTGCCTTCTTTTTATTGCTAACGATGCAATGAGTGGCAGTTGTGGTCTCTGAGCCCAGCGTGGCACCTCACCCTGCGGAGATTTTCTGTGTCTGCACTGTCTCAAACCCCAGCTCCCTGCTAGGCCTGCTACAGCAAGGACAAACTCTAGATACAGGGACAAAACAAAAGTTTATCAAGAGGGAGGCAATTCGAACATGGCATGTTTGAGCAACAATATGTCTCGTGCATAATAGCCTCCGTTAGTAATTGGATGCCCCTACAAAACCTTTGTCCCTCCTTTGAAGAAGACAAAAAGGAGTGCTGTCAATCACAGCGGAATCCTCAGAACTGCTATAGCAGTCATCTTCATTTGCATACAGATGTTGTAAGAGATTTTTAAAGCTTTCACTCAAGCCCCATTGTTTAAAACCATTTCTGCTTGCTTGGCGAACAAAGAGTACAGTGAGAGCTTGAATGTGTTATCATGCTGTATAACATTAGACTCAATTAAATATTTGTAAACTGTTTAATTGTCTGTTAATGTTGTGTTAATAAAAGATGCTGGGATGTGCCAAGAGAATATAATGCCTTAGAGAGTTGAAAACAGTGATAGAAACATGGTAAGGGTATGCTTGAAGGACAGGCAAATCATACTACTTAGAGAAAACCTGTTAAGATTAAAATAAAGGACACATGTAAATCCATCCAGATCTGCTCAAAACCACTGTGCTTGGTGCTAACCTGGGAGACATATATCAGCTCCAAATCCTTCATTTTAGGTGTAGGGGTGAGAGTAAGTTCAGAGGTGGGGTCTATTGGGTTAAGTGGTAGTGTAAAGTGGAACTCCAGGGAAAGGAAATATACCACCTTGCAGTGGGACCACCTCCACAATGCAAGGGTTAAATGCTTGTTTAGACCGCAAAAAAGCAGCCCCTTGGACCTAACCTTTGCAATGTAGGACAACCCCACTGTATGGGATTATTTGACTTTTCCCCCAGAGATGGGCTTAAAGTTTTAGGGTTAAAGTGATTGTAAAAGTAAATAAAAAAACTAAAATAACAAACATATCATACTTACCTCAACTGTGCAGCTCGTTTTGCACAGAGTGGCCCAAACATCCGTTTCTGGGGTCCCTCGTGGCTCTCAGGGCTCCTCCACCACATCTGCTAACCCCCTCAGAGAAGCGCTTCCCCTCGGGGGTTACCTTGTGGGCGAGCTCCCGAGTCCAGCATTCGGCATCCATAGAGGGGGGAACCCCCGGGCAGAGAGACAGCGCATCCCCGCCGGGTCAAGTTTGAGGGTTCAGGTAAGTAAAACGGGGGCTAGGGGATGGTCACTGACAGGTGTTTTTTCACCTTATTTACAGAGATTGGGACTGGTACTTTTGTCTGAACCAGTGGTGTATTTTGGTTTTGTGCTGCCCTAGGCAAAAGATCTAAATTTGTCCCACCTTTGTCCCACACTTGCTCACGCAAGTGTAATAGCGACAAACAACATACATTTTACTATCCATAGGCTAAGCTTTACAAGCCTTTTACAGGTTACCACTTTATATTTACAGAGGAGGTCTGGTTGCTAGAATTACTGCCCATGATCTAACGTTTATGATGATACCTCACATGCGTAGGACGATTGCTGTTTGCATGCATGCGGGACTGACACGCGCGTTCACCTTTAAGTGCGAGAATGGGAGGATGGGGGCAATTTTTTTTAACAGCGGTGCACGGAACAAAAGGCTCCATTTACACCTTTGCAGATGTGATGGGGTGTGTGTGTGTTTTTAACTTTGTTATCATTTGTTTTCTTGCAGGTGAATGAGTGAAAAACCAAGGTGTGTGTTTTACCATTAAGAATTAACACCTGTAAAAGGGATGTTTGAGTTAATTTATTGCAGGAATTTTGCACACATTCCTGCAATGCACAAATGTTTACCTTGGGAAGGGGGAATGAATTCAAATTCAAAGCGCTTTGGTTGCTAAAATTAGCTGAGTTCCAAATGTTTCTCTAATAAAATATAACATAAGGTGTCCTCCTCAGAGTTCCATCAGGTGCCCCCCCTTTACAGCAGTCATCCCAGTCAGAGTCCTCCTTTACAGCAGGTGTCCCAGTCAGAGTCCTCCTTTACAGCAGGTGTTCCAGTCAGCGTCCTCCTTTACAGCAGGTGTCCCAGTCATAGTTCTCCTTTACAGCAGGTGTTCCAGTCAGAGTCCTCCTTTACAGCAGGTGTCCCAGTCATAGTTCTCCTTTACAGCAGGTGTCCCAGTCAGAGTCCTCCTTTACAGCAGGTGTCCCAGTCAGAGTCCTCCTTTACAGCAGGTGTCCCAGTCAGAGTCCTCCTTAACAGCAGGTGTTCCAGTCAGAGTCCTCCTTTACAGCAGGTGTCCCAGTCAGTGTCCTCCTTTACAGCAGGTGTTCCAGTCAGTGTCCTCCTTTACAGCAGGTGTTCCAGTCAGAGTCCTCCTTTACAGCAGGTGTCCCAGTCAGAGTCCTCCTTAACAGCAGGTGTTCCAGTCAGAGTCCTCCTTAACAGCAGGTGTTCCAGTCAGAGTCCTCCTTTACAGCAGGTGTCCCAGTCAGTGTCCTCCTTTACAGCAGGTGTTCCAGTCAGAGTCCTCCTTAACAGCAGGTGTTCCAGTCAGAGTCCTCCTTTACAGCAGGTGTCCCAGTCAGTGTCCTCCTTTACAGCAGGTGTTCCAGTCAGTGTCCTCCTTTACAGCAGGTGTTCCAGTTAGAGTCCTCCTTTACAGGAGGCGTCCCAGTCAGAGTCCTCCTTTACAGCAGGTGTCCCAGTCAGAGTCTTCTCTTCCATCAGTTGTCACCCCCCTGTACTCACAGCTCTCCTGGAATGAAGTTTTCTTCTCCTTCCTCTCTCCAGTCACGTGATAAGGGGAGAGAGAAAGGACAGTCTGCCAGCTGTCTATCGCCCCCTCAATGAGGAGCGGCTCAGCAGTGCGCCCGCCCTTAACACAGCGACAGGAGCAGATGCTTGCTTGGCCCCGCCTTTGTATCGGCCCTGCAGCTGAATAATCAGACAGAGAATAACTGTAACTTGCTGTTTACTAAAGAGGTGCAATGTTGGAATCAATATAGCAAAACAGTCAGGATAGCAAAGAGCATGCTTGCACTGCAGAATAATACAAAGCAAATTCTGAACATGGACTTCTAACAGCAATGTCTCTATGGCTCAATCAGGATAACACGTGGCTGCATAGCATAGTCCCTATATATCGCAACAAATTGTCTAGCTGAGAATCACTACTTCAGTTAAACAGTTCAGAATACAGTTACTTGCACTTGTCCTCATTAATATCATCCCTCTCATTAAAGTCTAGGGTAACTCTGGTAACACAGGTGAACAGATAGAGGGACACCAGGCCTGAGGACAAAGGGAGTCATTCTACTGAAACTGGAGTACTCTGGTAGAAATCACAGAGGTACACCCCCCCCCCCCCCAAAAAAAAATAGCTGGGTCTTTTGTAGAAGCTGAATACTATTAGATTCTGGCTCAGCTGCCTCAAAATAACTCAACACACAGCCATTAATGTCTAAGCCACTGGCAACAAAAGTGAGTACACCGCCAAGTGAAAATGTCCAAATTGGGCTCAATTAGCAATTTTCCCTCCCTGGTGTCATGTGACTTGTTAGTGTTACAAGGTATCAGGTTTGAATGGGGAGGAGATGTGTTAAATTTGGTGTTGTCGCTCTCACTCTCTCATACTGGTCACTGGAAGTTCAACAAGGCACCTCATGGCAAAAAACTCTAATGATCTGAAAAAAAGAATTGTTGCTCTACATAAAGATAGTCTAGGCTATAAGAAGATTGCCAAGACCCTGAAAATGAGCTACAGCACAGTGACCAATGCCATACAGCGGTTTAACAGGACAGGTTCCACTCAGAACAGTCCTTACTATGGTCGACCAAAGAAGTTGAATGCACGTGCTCAGCGTCATATCCAGAGGCTGTCTTTGGGAAATAGAAGTATGAGTGCTGCCAGCATTGCTGCAGAGGTTGAATGGGTGGGGGGTCGGCCTGTCCATGCTCAGACCATACGCCGCACACTGCATCAAATTGGTCTGCATGGCTATCATTCCAGAAGGAAGCCTCTTCTAAAGATAATGCACAAGAAAGCCTGCAAACAGTTTGCTGAAGACAAGCAGACTAAGGACATGGATTACTGGAACCATGTCCTGTGGCCTGATGAGACCAAGATAAACTCATTTGGTTCAGATGGTGTCAAGCGTGTGTGGCAGCAACCAGGTGAGGAGTACAAAGACAAGTGTGTCTTGCCTACAGTGGAGCATGGTGGTGGGAGTGTCATGGTCTGGGGCTGCATGAGTGCTGTCAGCACTGGGGAGCTACAGTTCATTAAGGGAACCATGAACACCAACATGTACTGTGACATACTGAAGCAGAGCATGATCCCCTTCCTTCTGAGACTGGTCCGCAGGGCAGTATTCCAACATGATAACGACCCTAAACACACCTCCAAGACAACCACTGCCTTGGTAAAGAAGCTAAGGGTAAAGGTGATGGACTGGCAAGCATGTCTCCAGACCTAAACCCTATTGAGCATCTGTGGGGCATCCTCAAATGGAAGGTGGAGGAGCGCAAGGTCTCTAACATCCACCAGCTCCATGATGTCATCATGGAGGAGTGGAAGAGGACTCCAGTGGTAACCTGTGAAGCTCTGGTGAACTCCATGCCAAGAGGGTTAAGGCAGTGCTGGAAAATAATGGTGGCAACACAAAATATTGACACTTTGTGCCAAATTTGGACATTTTCACTTAGGGGTGTACTCACTTTTGTTGCCAGCAGTTTAGACATTAATGGTTGTATGGAGGAAAAGGAGGGTCTGGATGTCCGCACTTCAACAAAGCTTCTCTATTAATGGTAAATAAAATCCAAAAAATGGTTACATCATCAGCGATACAGCACACAGCATAAATGGCTTACGCATTTCACGCCTCTAGGGCGCTTAGTCATAGCTAAAGGCAGAGTAAAAATACCAAGATATATATAGCAAGTACCATGTGACTGGTATAGAAAATAACCAACCAATCCAGAGCATTGGACTTCACAGTGGTAGTTGTCTCTGACAGGCTTCACCTGACAGGGATGACACACACCTGAGCTCAAAGGAAAAAAGCAATTGGGCTCAAAGTGTGAGTACAAACTGTCAGTGTGAAGACTACACCAAAATACATGTGAAATAAAATGTATATGAATATACAAGACAAAAAATGTGGCAACAAACATTGTAAATGGAAAACTGTGACTACATTAGTGCAAACGTATCTGTAGATGGAGAAACAAATGGATATACATACAGTGAATATCAGTGAATTGAAACTGTATACAGTAGTCAACAGAATATATATTATAATATATGAATATATAATAATGTATCACATATAACAATGATGATATAACCCACGTTAATGTCTAAATAAAAACAAAACAGAAAACAACACATGCAAAAAAACACAAAATATGTGGAGGTCAGAGAGACTCCTCAGCTTGAACTCATGCATATAAAGAGTAAACCTGTAGTGGATTGTTTTGCTATTCTGCGTAATAAACTAAAAGGTGTCCTAAATATATAGCACAATCCAAAAACAATTATTTAATAATGGTTGTAAAAGAGACAGGCTGAAGGATCTTATATGACCACATAAATTGCATCGTGCAAGTGAAGTATAACATGTAAGATGTAAAATGTAAAAACGGACCCTGAAGGAACTTACTTGAGACCAAATAAGAAAAGTAAATAAATAAATAAATAAACAACCCTAGCTTAGTATGGTGAAAAGAGAGGAGAGAAGGCGGAGAGATGCATTCGAAAGTTTAAATAATAAAGCCGGTGTGTTTCACACAGAGCATGAAAAACTACTGACAAAACAAAACCAGTATTCATAAAAATGGGAGACATCCCACTCAAAATTTAACCCTGCAGGTTATCTAGTATTTAAATCAAAGATCCATCTAACCTCTTGTTTGCATAGAAGACTGAACCTGTCACCCCCCCTGGTGGTTTTACAATCCTGTCTATACTTTGAATGCGAAGACAAGATGTATCACCTGAATGCACCTCGTTCCAATGTCGGGCTATGTTAGTTCCGTGCTCCTTGTCAACATCATAAAGGTGATCGCATAAACGATCCTTCAGTCTACGGATAGTTCTACCTACATATTGTGTAGAGCACATGACACAAGTGATGACATAAATTATGTATCGTGTGTTACAGTTGATGAAGGACCCAATTTTATACGTTTTACCTGTAGACGAGGAGGTGACAGTATTACCGCCTTTCAAAAAGGGACAGTACACACACGTCTTGCCCCCACATTTATAGGTGCCATTAAATTGCAACCAGTGGGTAGAAGGCTTTTTGCTGAGGAAAAGGCTAGGGGACAAAAGACCACCCAGAGACGGTGCTCTTCTGGATACTGTGCGCACACCTTTCATGAGGATCTTTGAGTAGGTTTGATCATTGGATAATACCGGAAGATATTTCGGTGTTATTAAAATATATAGGTAGAACTACCCGTAGACTGAAGGATCATTTATACGATCACCTTTATGATATTGACAAGGAGCATGGAACTAACATAGCCCGACATTGGAACGAGGTGCATTCAGGTGATACATCTTGTCTCAACATTCAAGGTATAGACAGGATTGTAAAACCACCCGGGGGGGGGGGGGGGGGGTGACAGGTTCAGTCTTCTATGCAAACAAGAGGTTATATGGATCTTTAATTTAAATACTAGACAACCTGCAGGGTTAAACTTTGAGTGGGATGTCTCCCATTTTTATGAATAATGGTTTTGTTTTGTCAGTAGTTTTTCATGCTCTGTGTGAAACACACCGGCTTTATTATTTACCTTGTCCCATATGTTTAGATCCTGCATATCTGTAACATTATCCATTTACTCTATGTGGAACACACCGGCTTTATTATTTATCTTTTCTTATATGGAAAGATTCTATATATCTGTTATATATCATATATTTTTTCTTGCCATCTCTTCTAAAGACACAGCATTATTATGCTCACCCCAAATTACATTCTTTTATGATCTAGACTTATTCCTGTGAGTTCCATTCATGTGACTTTTATGCTTTCTCTGGATTCACCGTCATTAATGCCATATAACAATAGTTTTGCAATTATATTTAGTCTGTTCTTTAACCAGAGAATAGAATTTTAGAATCCTTGATTTTGAAACCTACAGTGCAAGCGGGATAGTGCTACCGCTGGCTGCATGGTCCTTATTACCTGAGTTTCACATCGCAAGCGATATTAGTGCAATCGCTTGGTGTATGACTCACACCTCTGTGCCTAAATGTGCATATAGGTGGTTAGGCTTGATGCTTTGGTTTTCTGGATCTGCCCACATCTCTTGAATGCCTTTTATTTCACTTTATGGAATAGTTCCTCTATTTGTGAGAAATTTAAATGAACGGCATTCCTTTTTGGTCATTTTTCTGCCCTCCTTTTTGTCTCTGTCTTTCAATATGTCAGTGGACACGCTGCATCTGTGCTCCCCTTTGAATGCATCTCTCCGCCTTCTCTCCTCTCTTTTCACCATACTAAGCTAGGGTTGTTTATTTATTTATTTACTTTTCTTATTTGGTCTCAAGTAAGTTCCTTCAGGGTCCGTTTTTACATTTTACATCTTACATGTTATACTTCATTTGCACGATGCAATTTATGTGGTCATATAAGATCCTTCAGCCTGTCTCTATTACAACCATTATTAAATAACTGTGTTTGGATTGTGCTATATATTTAGGACACCTTTTAGTTTATTACGCAGAATAGCAAAACAATCCACTACAGGTTTACTCTTTATATGCATGAGTTCAAGCTGAGGAGTCTCTCTGACCTCCACATATTTTGTGTTTTTTTGCATTTTGTTGTTTTCTGTTTTGTTTTTATTTAGACATTAACGTGGGTTATATCATCATTGTTATATGTGATACATTATTATATATTCATATATTATAATATATATTCTGTTGACTACTGTATACAGTTTCAATTTACCGATATTCACTGTATGTATATCCATTTGTTTCTCCATCTAACGATACGTTTGCAATGATGTAGTCACAGTTTTCCATTTACAATGTTTGTTGCCACGTTTTTTGTCTTGTATATTCATATACATTTTATTTCACATGTATTTTGGTGTAGTCTTCACACTGACAGTTTGTACACACACTTTGAGCCCAATTGCTTTTTTCCTTTGAGCTCAGGTGTGTGTCATCCCTGTCAGGTGAAGCCTGTCAGAGACAACTACCACTGTGATTAAGTCCAATGCTCTGGATTGGTTGGTTATTTTCTATACCAGTCACATGGTACTTGCTATATATATCTTGGTATTTGTACTCTGCCTTTAGCTATGACTAAGCGCCCTTGAGGCGTGAAACGCGTAAGTCATGTATGCAGTTTGCTGTATCGCTGATGATGTAACCATTTTTTGGATTTTATTTACCATTAATAAAGAAGCTTTGTTGAAGTGCGGCCATCCAGACCCTCCTTTTCCTTTTCTATTATGAGCAGAGCCAGCACCAGCTGAACCCAATTAGGGTGGACACTACTCTCCTTGTGGGTCTGCAGACTAGAGCGGTATTTTTATACTTTTAATTAATGGCTGTATGTTGAGTTATTTTGAGGGGACAGAAAATTTACACGGTTATACAAGCTGTACACCCACTACTTTACATTGTAGCAAAGTGTAATTTCTTCAGTGTTGTCACATAAAAAAGATGTAATAAAATATTTACAAAAATGTGAGGGGTGTACTCACTTTTGTGAGATACTGTATTTCCTTTAATTCATCAGCTTACAATGCATGCACTACCATTTCAATTCTTATTTTAACATTCAGCAGTGTGGGAACTCAGTAAAAAGATAGATTTCAGTTAATTATGAAAAAAAAATCTTTGAATGCATGGTGTTGTTCTTAAGAACAACTAGTAGAGTTTATTTAAAAGCTTGTGTATCTTTTTAGTCTGTATTTTATCGCACCTCCTGGCAATGATAACAGCTTTGAAATTTCTCTGCTGCCAGCTTTTTTTCTTCTTACTGCTGGAATCTTCCCAATTCTATCTTGTAGAATTCTTCAGCCAAAGAAAGACGCTTTAGTCTCCTTGCATACATTACATGTTTAAGATCTACAAACAGAATTTTTAATAATAATCAAGTCTGTACACAGTGAAGGCCATTTCCAAAAAAATTATTTTTAGCTTTAATAAACGTCATTGTTTTTAGCCTTAATGTATTTATTTACCAGACAGCAGCTGTCATAAATTGTGTATATTTTCTATCTATTTATTTTTCTATCTATATTGTATATCATAACAAAAGTGTTCTGTGTGTGTGTATATATATATATATATATATATATATATATATATATATATATATATATATATATATATATATATAAAATTAATCATAACTAAAATATTGAGTAGGTTCCCCTTTTCCCCTTTTGCCCCCAAACAGCCCTGACCTATTGAGGCATGGAGTCAGTAGCAGATCCTTTTTATTCCTGTAAGTTGTGAGGTGGGGTATCTAATGGATTGGACTTGTTTTTCCAGCACATTCCACAGATGTTTGATTGGATTGAGATCTAGAGAATTTGGAGGCCAAGTCAACACCTACAACGCATTGTTGTGTTCCTGAAACCATTCTAGAATATTTTTGTATCCGTCGGACACAGCCAGTCACAGATCGCTGTAAACGGCCAATCACAGCGGCCGTTTACAGCGTGATCGGCGTGTCCAATGAGAGATGATCTCATATGTAAACATATGAGATCATCTCTCAGCGCTGATCTCACTCCTCACACAGAGACAGCATGTGAGGAGGGAGAGATGAACGGCTGCAGTGGCACCGTGAGTAAAAAAAAAAAAAAAAAAAAAATAAAGTGCGATCTATCCCCGCTGCCATCTGTCCCCACTGCCATCTGTCCCCAGTGCCATTTGTTCCCAGTGCCACTTGTCCACAGTGCCACCTGTCCCCAGTGCCATGTATAAGTGCCATCTGTCATCAGTGCCACGTCAGTGCCACGTGTCATCAGTGCCACGTCAGTGCCATCTGTCATCAGTGCCATATCAGTGTCACGTGTCATCAGTGCCACATATTAGTGCCATCTGTCATCAGTGCCATCTGTCATCAGTGCCACCTGTCAGTGTCACGTGCCATCTGTTATCAGTGTCACATGTCATCAATGCCACGTATCAGTCCCATCTGTCATCAGTGTCACGTGTCATCAGTGCCACGTATCAGTGCCACGTATTAGTGCATCTCTCATCAGTGCCACGTATTAGTCCCACATGATATCAGTGCCACGTATAAGTGCCATCTGTCACCAGTGCCACATATTAGTGCCATCTGTCATCAGTGTCACGTGTCATCAGTGCCCCGTATTAGTGCCATCTGCCATCAGTGTCACGTGTCATCAGTGCCATCTGTCATCAGTGCCACATCAGTGTCACGTGTCATCAGTGCCATGTATCAGTGCCACCTGTCATCAGTGCCACGTCAGTGTCACATGTCATTGTCCTGGTGCTCCAGGGCCTTCAAAAGTGTAATAGGTAGTCAACAAGTTAGATGTGTAATTTATGCTCCTAGAACGTGATGGCGCTCCCTGCATGTTGGGCCTCTCTAAGTGGCCAGGCTGTGTAAAAGTCCCACATATGTGGTATCGTAATACTCAGGAGGAGTAGCAGAATTTATTTTGGGGTGCCATTTGTGGTATACACATGCCACATGAGAGAAATAACCTATTACAATTACAATTTTGTGGAAAAAAATGTAAAATAAAAAAATAATTCATTTTGAAAAGAATTGTGGGAAAAAATGACAACATCAAAAAGCTCACATGCTTCTTACTAAATACCTTGGAATGTCTACTTTTAAATAAGGGGTCATTTGGGGGGTATTTGTACTTTCCTGGCTTGTTCGGGTCACAAGAAATGAGATAGGTCACCAGTGCATCAGGTGTGATCAATTTTGTATGATTCGCACCACAGTTTGTAGAGTCTCTAACTTTCACAAAGACCAAATAATATCCACTAATTTGGGTTATTTTTACCAAAGATATTTAGCAGTATAAATTGTGGCCAAAATTTATGAAGAAAAATTAATAATTTGCTAAATTTTATCACAGAAACAAAGAAAAATTTGTTTTTTTTTTAAATTTTCGGTATTTTTTCATTTATAGCGCAAAAAATAAAAAACCCAGAGGTGATCAAATACCACCAAATGAAAGCTATATTTGTGGGAAAAAAAGGACAAAAAATTAATTTGGGTACAGTGTTGTATGACTGAGTAATTGTCATTCAAAGTGCGAGAGCACCGAAAGCTGAAAATTGGTCTGGGCAGGAAGGGTGTTTAAGTGCCCAGTAAGCAAGTGGTTAAAGATTTGCTGTACATAAGTAAGACCAAACTTGTACATGGAAGTAGTTTGATTTAGGTCAGTGGTTCTCAACTCCTATACTCAGGACCCACCAATAGGCCAGGTTTGCAAGATAACTGAAATACATCACAGGTGATATCATTTGCTGCTCAGTGATTGCAGTATTCTAGTCTGCATCTCCCCAAGGTAATACTTAAAATCTGGCCTGTTAGTGGGTCCTGAGGACATGAGTTGAGAACCACTGAACTAGAGAGTATGGAAAAAATTGCCTGGTGACTGGATATATGAATGCCTCACTTGCTATCTAGGTGAATGTTGATTGGAGTGGTATGCTCTCGGAAGACAGATACAATATTTTAGATCAGCTACAAAGCAATCCAATATAATATAAAATTAGCCCATGTATGGCTTGTGAGTTGTCTGCAATGTTTGTGACAGGTATGATTTAGGTGTGACGTGTTTCACTGCTGGCAGCCTTCTTTAAAAGTCTGGAGAGAGCAACAGCAATGGATGATAAAGAATACATGTTGCTACAGAGACATATTGTATCATTGATCCCTTGTCTATTATTCTGACCGTAATTCATGCCTCCCAGAAGTCCTGGATTCCATGGGACTATCCCAGGATTTTGTTAAAATCCCAGCATGCTGTAGATATATGCTGTGCCCCATGGATTGAGTCCTGCTGCTCACTGGGTATTGGAACGCTCATTCCTGCACCCGGCTTCAGTAACTTTGAACTTTGCTGCTCTATCAGGTGTGCTGCTCCAACATTAGAACTATAATTTCAGGCTGAGTGAATTAGCAGGGCAGGGTATAGAATTATCTAATCCACTGCACACTAATAATGACCCACAATCACAACAATGTCCACCACCCTAATCTTGCCAAGCACCAACGCTTCCTCTCCCTTCACAGATCATCAGTACCCCTACTTCATAGAGTTCCAGTGGCCACCTCTCCCTCCACAGATCACCAGTGCCTCCCTCTCCCTCCACAGATCACCAGTGCCTCCTTCTCCCTCCACAGATCACCAGTGCCTCCTTCTCCCTCCACAGATCACCAGTGCCTCCTTCTCCCTCCACAGATCACCAGTGGCCACCTCTCCCTCCACAGATCACCAGTGCCTCCCTCTCCCTCCACAGATCACCAGTGCCTCCTTTTCCCTCCACAGATCACCAGTGCCTCCCTCTCCCTCCACAGATCACCAGTGCCTCCTTCTCCCTCCACAGATCACCAGTGCCTCCCTCTCCCTCCACAGATCACCAGTGCCTCCTTCTCCCTCCACAGATCACCAGTGCCTCCCTCTCCCTCCACAGATCACCAGTGCCTCCTTCTCCCTCCACAGATCACCAGTGCCTCCCTCTCACTCCACAGATCACCAGTGCCTCCCTCTCCCTCCACAGATCACCAGTGCCTCCCTCTCCCTCCACAGATCACCAGTGCCTCCCTCTCCCTCCACAGATCACCAGTGCCTCCCTCTCCCTCCACAGAGCCCAGTGCTCCCCCCTCCCCCAAAGAGTAACAGTGCCCCACTGCCCAAGCTGTCCCTGCTGAGAGAAGACAGTGATTATCGCTAACGGCTATACTAAGCGCTAGTGATAAGCACAGGAAAATCCGGTTGTATCCAAGCTCATCGCTCGATCAACTTGGTACATTCAGCTTGTCCAGTAACGGTTTGAATTTTTGCCAGTTCCTGCTGAACTGGTCGAGATTCAAACTGTGTATGGCCAGCTTTTTTCTCACTATCTAAAGTTGGATGAATGGTTACACTGCCTTGATTGCTTAATAAGACAAAAACATTGTGCACAATCATCTTTCAGAGATATGACTAGTGCAAACAGAAATATGATTCCGTGGTTTACTGCATTTTGCTTGTCAACCATTTCTGCATTGACATACTGTTTGTTTAATTAATAGTTTTCAGAAACTTGGGGCTAGATGTTTTTGGTTCATAGATTTTAGCACTGAAAGTAATGCCCAGCCCTAAACCCTCCTCACATCAAGCCTTCTGGTATAGGCCTATTCACACCAGCCTTGTGTGCTGTAGTGTGTTACATGCATGTCCATTAATGCACATTGCATTGTGCATTAACATTCATTGTGTTAGGGCAGCCCATTCATTGCCCAAATTAACCAAAAATTGTATGTAGGCAGGTGTCCACCTTTAACCCGTGGCCACACCCTTTTGGAGGTGGATATCTGGATTGGCCCTGCTCTGTTCCTTTAAATTTGGAAGATAGGAGCCAATCAGGGTTTTCTACATCAGCAGCTGTTAGAGGAAGGATAGACCTCTTGAGAGGAGAACACTCCCTGGAGCCTGGGAGAGGGACTGGACTCATAAAGTCCTAGAGCCTGGACTAGATGACATGAAGGAATATAGTGAGTAGCACCACAGTTAGTGGGACATTTCACTGTAAATTCCAGGATTTGGGACATTGTTGTATTTTATTCTTCTGCCTGAATGTGTATGTTATGTACACTGAGCATGATACCAATGTGTAGACTGTTATAATCTGTTAAATTATTCAGGAAAGTTGAAAGCAAAGTGACTTATTGACTCATCCCTTTCTCAGCCAGGAGAACAGCAGTTAATGTGCTGTAGGTTAAACAACTATCACTGAGGAGAGAAGGAGTATATGTGTTACTAGTGAAAACCTGTTCAATTCACAGGTGGGTGGTGAGTGTGACTATGGAAAGGAGTTGTCTTCCTGGTGGTGAAAGTGAACACCCTATGGAACATGCCCCAGGTGAACTGGGTCCCCATGTACAACAGGCCCTTGGTACTCGGTTGGACTGCTGGAGCCCTAGTCTGGACCATGAGAAGTGTAGGCCTATAAGTGAAGTGCTTAAATGGACAGTGATCAGGGGGGTGAGTTCAGTGTGGCTTCAGGCCAGCATCTGTGCATGTGAATGGTGTTTTGGCACCAGAACTAGTGGGGTGGCCCTAAATCTCTCTCTGTATATAGGCCCCTGCTGCACATGCTGGATGGGCAGTCTGCTTACATACTTTGTATACATGCAGAATTTTCATCAGTGCATCACAGTGCACTTCACTGCATTGCCACAGTTGGGCTATGCTGCAATGTAAGTGCATTAGGAAGGTATGTCTGGGTGCATTTCAGGAAGAATAGGCCTGCATCAAATCGACATATGTAATGTGCATTACCATGTGTTGTAGCATTGCATTGCACACCACAGTGGTGTGAACTGTAACAACAATCTTCTATGTACCCTAACACTAACCCTTTCTAATGTAAACGTAACCACTTGTTAGCATACTCACCTCTCCTCTTTGCAGCAAATCTACTGTTCTGCTGTTTTTCCTATTTGGTTATGTGCAATTGTTTAGAGAACAACAAAATATTTAATTGTAATTCTACTAAATGACCTTTCTCACTATGTATATAGATTTAAACTTAGGAATGCCAGGCTGATTGTTCTATTTCAATATACCCAGCAAATCGAACAAACTTTAAATATAACCTTTTTACTTTTCTTGCTTTCTCCTCTGTTCTCTGAGGACTCTGCTAGAGCTTAATTCACCCTGCAAGTTCAAATATCTTGTCTGGTTGTGGATAAGGGCATCTTCAGACAAATACAGGGAAATATATATTCACCTGGCTATGCATGCTTTTCAGACCTCAGTGTCCTGCAGGGAATAACAACATGGAAACACATCTCAAAGATTTCCTTTAATCATTTCTCAGCACAACAAAACCTTTAACCTCCCTGGCGGTAATCCCGAGCGTGACTCGGTCTGACTTTTTCTGTCAGGAGCGGTAACCCCGAGTCACACTCAGGGTAACATTGCAGAGCATCCAGCGGAGCCCTTACCATCTCCTGGGTTCCAGCGATGCCCTCCACTGTCCTCGGCTGTGCTCCGCTGTGATCGCCGGTGCGATCACCAGCGAGATCACTGCATCTGACTTCCTGGTTCCGCTCCCTGCGAGCAGCAGTGGCGCTTGGGAGCGGAACTGGGAGGGAATTTCAAAAGTTTGAACACAAACACATATATAAAAAGAGGTGATACAGCGTAATCTGAGAGGATGACATTGTATCATCTCAGATCTCACTGATACAGTGCCCCTTGCCCCAGTGCCCCTTTCCTCCAATAAAATATTGAGAAGATGGAATCCAAAAAGCGCCATTTCGCTACAAAACCCCCTTTGGAGCAGTTGAATGACAGCGACAGCGACACGGAGTTGCTCCCAGAACTGAGCGATAGTGAGCCATGAGGAGATTTGTCATCTGACACTGATCTGACAAGTGACAGCGGTGATGATCCTGCACCTGACATCAGCGATGTGCGCACTTGGTGCCCTATTGAGTGCGATACGGACCAGGTAGCACCTCCAAGATTTCCCTTCACTGGATCACCTGGGATGAAGGTCGAAGTTGAGCGTGACAAACCTATGGCATACCTGCAATTATTTCTCACAGAGGAGGTAATTGAAAAAATTGTCACAGAGACAAATCGCTACAAAGAGCAGCAATCCGCTACGCTGCATGCCAGGTTTTCCCGAAGCAGAAAGTGGGAACCGGTGACTAAAGAGGACATCTGGCTGTTTCTCGTGACTCATCATTCTTCAGGGGGTGGTGGGGAAACCACGCCAGAAATGGTACTGGACCACCAATAAGTTACTGGCCACTCTGTTTTTTGGTACTGTGATGTCCGAATACCGTTTTTCCCTCATCATGAAATATTTCCACTTCACTAACAATGAAGAGTTTGATGAGGCCACACAACCTGTGCCCAAACTAAAAAAAAATCTGGGAGGTATGCCAAATTATTGGGAACAATTTCCAGCAGGCCTACGTGCCAGAAAGGGACGTCAGCGTGGATGAGAGTTTGATGGCCTACAAGGGACGCCTAAGCTGGATACAGTATATTGCATCCAAAAGAGCGCGGTTTGGCATCAAATCATAGTCATCCGAGTCATGCGAGTCATCCACTGGGTACATATGGAATTCGGTCATTTACACCGGTAAAGGCACGAAGTTCAACCCAAGGTACAGCGGCTATGGGATGGCCACATCATCTGTCCTAACACTGCTGGAGCCATTACTGAACCAGGGATATTGTTTGACCATGGACAATTTCTATACGTCCCCGGAACTGTTTGAGGTTTTGATACAAAACAAGACTGATGCGTATGGTACAGTTAGGCCTAACCGACGTGACATGCCATCTATGTTTTCCAAGAAAAAAATAAAAACCGGAGAAATGGTTGCCTGGCAGAAGGGTAAGATGATGGCAATGCGTTGGCGAGACAAGAAGGACGTGTGTCTCATGAGCACTGTGCACAATACCTCCACTGCCATGGTCCACGCAAAAGGTGGGAAAGATGTGCTGAAGCCGCAAGTCGTGATAGACTATAATTGCACTATGGGAGGTGTCGACCGAGCCGATCAGGCAATGACCTTTTATCCGACTATGCGCAAACAAAAAAAAAAATATTATAAAAAGATTTTCAGGCATCTTCTGGAACAATGCCTTTGGAATGCGTATATATTGTACAGAGCCGAGAGTGACAAGCCTCTTGTTCATTCAGATTTTATCTGGAAGGTGGCTGAGCAGATTTTTGTCAAACACCAGATGCCATCAGTAGCTGTGAACAGACCTGGACGACGTGCTGTTGGTGTTGCCAACCCAGAATGCCTAACAGGTCGTCACTTTATGGACTACATACCGCAAAAAAGGCAGCACCTACCAGGATGTGCGTGGTTTGCTGTTCAAACAGAGATGACAAGGGAAAAAAAATCCGAAAAGAAAGCAGGTTCCATTGTCCGGATTGTGACGTCGGACTGTGTGCTGTACCTTGTTTCAAAATTTATCACACTCAGGATGTTTATTGAATTTTCTTTGTTTGACAAATTTTTTTAGTTTGTATTACATTATTGAATAAAATTATATTATTTAAAAATTTAAAATCATGATTTTGTGTTTCAAACTTTATCACATCTGGGATGTCTACTAGAGTCTTGTTTGGTCAGGTTTAAGTAAGTAATTACTAAGAATTGCAGGCCTATAATACATAGCATCAAATTTCCATGCAAAATAATTGTACCGCTTTTGGTACAAAATTCCAGACAGAATCATACCCCCAGGGAGGTTAACTATAGTATATTTTAGGACTGACAGTTCAAGTGAATGTTCAAGCAGTTATATGAAGAAAAAAGACCATAAAGGTGCACTTGTTTATTCAACTCATTCAACTCACAAAGCCTACCCACTGAGAAATTCATATTTTCACCCATTGGTGGTCAACTTCAGTAACTGGTGGCTACCTAAATCCATATGGTTAGCATACTTATTTTCTGAAAGGCTCTTAATCAAAGCTTCCTCAAAAGGTTACCAAATTTCTCACCCTTGATTTTTTCAGAGAGACAGCTTGCAGCGGAGCATCACATGAAAAGGTCAGGGACAGCATTCTGAATATCCAACACAGTTCAAGGCCCAGGGTTGAAGGTCCTACAGCTGTATCATTCAGTAACCTGCACTATATACTGTTGTCAGCCAGTGTGTGATATAGTCTCCTGTACAAAAAAAGGTTCCAGTTTGTCTTCCCAGGGACATATGACTGCATCCAAAATAAGGCCCTTATAAGGCCCTTACTAACTTAGTTCTGATTCTTATTTTCCAACCTTTTTTCTTTTCTGGTTATAGAAGTATGATTCTGATTCTGTAAACCTGCTTCTTGCTGTTTTAACTTGATTCTAATTGCCTCTGGGATCGTGTTTCTAACTGTGTTAGTATGGTAAATATTGAAATACCACCAGATTTATTAAATGAATGAAAACTCACACCTTCAGCTGCATTGGTATTTATCTTCTTTTTTAAATATTTAATAAACCTGACAGTAGAATTAAATATCAGTATTGGAGTTTGTTTCTATTTTACTTTTGTTTCTATGTGCTGCATAATTCCTGCTGTAGAAGTAATATGTGATATGGATGCCTTTTACATGATGATTGGGGGATTTTAGAATTGGGATTACCACCTTGTTATTGTTGAAGTTATTCCAAGAGTACCATATAAAGTGCTATTTAACCTTTTTTATCTTCAGGATGACTCTGGCATGCTTCTGGAATTTAGCTTAATTTTTTTTTAATAAATATCCACAACATCTCCACTAGATTTACTTGTTTTTGGATTGAGCAGACACCCCTGCAGCTAGCCTTAGAAAATCAGTGTTGTACAAAAACATAGCTGTTAACTGTGGGAAGTAGAAGACCAACAGCTGACCTATGGTGGAAGAGAAAATAAACCTATGCCCCAAAAAGATGCTAAACTCAAGTCAAGTGACGTGAAGTTTAAGCAATTGTTATGGGATTATAAAAATGTAAGTGTTTTTTTAGATTCCATCAGCAATCTGCATACTGACTTTACTTTTCTGGAATACATACATACAGAAAGTTAATGAAATCAAGCTAATTAATGACTTATAGCACACCTCTCAACTTTTTTTAGGTGGGAACGAGGGACACCTATTAGAAAATGTATGTAGGCATAGGACACATCCCCTGCCACGCTCCCCCTAAACCACGTGCTTACTAGGCACCTAAACCCCCTTTTTGCCCAGACCAATTTTCAGCTTTTAGCGCTTTCACTATTTGAAATAGAATTGTGCGGTCATACAACACTGTATCCAAATGAAATTTTTATGATTTTTACCCCACAAATAGAGCTTTGTTTTGGTGGTATTTGATAATCTCTGGGTTTTTTATTTTTTGTTAAAAAGACCAAAATAAAAAAAAAAATACAAAACCGTTTTATATTTTGTTAATAAATTTTGCAAACAGGTAATTTTTCTCCTTTATTGATGTACGCTGATGAGGCAAAACTGATGGCTGAATTGATGGGCACTCATAAGGTGGCACTGATGGGCACTGTTCAGGCAGCACTGATGGGCACTAATAGGCGGCACTGGTGGGCACTGATGAGGTGGCACTGATGGTCACTGATAGGTGGCATTGGTGGGCACTGATGGGTGGTACTGATGGGCGGCACTGAGGGGGATTGAAAGGTGGCACTGAAGGGCACTAATAGGTGGCAGTGATGGGCACTGATCGGCACTGGTAGGTGACAGGGATGGGCAGCACTGCTAGGTGGCACTGATGAGGCACTGATTGGCACCACTGGTGGGCATTGATAGGTGGCAATTGTGGGCATTGATAGGTGGCACTGATTGTTGGCACTTATATACTGGTGTGCACTGATTCGTGGCAATTTGGGCAGGTAGCACTGGCAGGCGGTACTGGTGGGCACATATGTGGCGCCCTTGCACAGAAACCGGTGATCGGCTTTTTTTTCTCCTCACGCTGTCAGCGTGATCAGCTGTCATTGACTTACAATTGATCACGTGGTAAGGGGTCGGGATCGACCCTGTACTCAGATCTGTGATCACCCGAGTCTCATTGACTCAGTGATCACCGCACACGCCCTGCAAGGGGTGCGCAGGGAGGATATCTATTGACGGCCTCCCGGTAAAGCAGATCCGGGCTGTAGCCGTCATTCGGCTATAGAGCGGATCTGAAGGGGTTAAAGGAGAATTATACAAAAAACGATTGGTTAAACTCACAAGTGCTTTTCTTTACCACTACTATTACTTTATATTGGCTTTTGAAATTTACAAATGCAGCAATTTAGAAATTGGATGAAAGGTTTAGCGCTGTGAAACACTTTTTGAAAGATAAAAAGTGCATTTTATATACAACTACATAGATTAGACCAAAATCGGGAGCTATGTTTATATTAGGTCAAGACCTGCCACCAGCGAAAATAGTTTTGTGCCAGGTTGTACTACTGTATCAGGCTGTATCTTGGAGTGTTGGATGTGTTATTAACCACTTTCCGACCGGCGCACGACGATGTACGTCCCTTTTTTGAAGAGGGATATCTCGGTAACGGCAGCAGCTGCTGCCACAACCGAGGTATCCATCTCTTCAGGCGCCGGTCGGCTGTCCGATAATGGCAAGATCACCGTTATCGGCGGCGGGAGAGGCGCCCCCCCCTCCCGCCGCTCTCTCCCGCGCCTTCCGCCGCTTACCGGAACCGTCGGCAGCGGCAGGGGCGATCGGGTCCGTTCCCCTCCTGTGTCTAGAGATGAGTGACGCTAAGATGGCCGCCACTCATCTCTATACCATAGGAGGGCGGAAGCGACGTCAAAAACGTCACTTCCGCCCATACCTCTTAAAGAGGAATTTTCAAATGTCATTTTTTTTTTTTTTTCCATTGAAGTCCAAATATGAGATCTGAGGACTTTTTGACCCCAGATCTCATATTTAAGAGGACCTGTCATGCTGTTTTCTATTACAAGGAATGTTTACATTCCTTGTAATAGGAATAAAAGTGAGCCAATTATTTTTTTTTTTAAAAACAGTGTAAAAATAAATAAAATCAAGAAAAATAAATAAGAAAAACAAAAAAAAAATTTTTTAAAGCGCCCCGTCCCGACGAGCTCGTGCGCAGAAGCGAACGCATACGTGAGTAGCGCCCGCATATGAAAACGGTGGTCAAACCACACATGTGAGGTATCGCCGCGATCGGTAGAGCACGAGCAATAATTATAGCTGTAGACCTTCTCTGTAACGCAAAATATGCAACCTGTAGAATTTTTTAAACGTCGCCTATGGAGATTTTTGAGGGTAAAAGTTTGATGCCATTCCACGAGCGGGCGCAATTTTGAAGCGTGACATGTTAGGTATCAATCTACTCGGCGTAACATTATCTTTCACAATATATAAAAAAATTGGACTAACTTTACTGTTGTCTTATTTTTTTATTCAAAAAAGTGAATTTTTTCCAAAAAAAGTGCGCTTGCAAGACCGCTGCGCAAATACGGTGTGAAAAAAAGTATTGCAACGACCGCCATTTTATTCTCTAGGGTGTTAGAAAAAAAACAATATATAATGTTTGGGGGTTCTAAGTTTTTTTCTAGCAAAAAAAAAAACTGTTTTAAACATGTAAACACCTAAAATCCAAAACGAGGCTGGTCTTAAAGTGGTTAAACATACAGCCTTTATTCACCTTATTTGCCATTTACCATTTGTAACTGTGGCCCATTGTAACTTAAATGTTTGTATCTATATGTTCAATATGACACAAGTTAGCAGTAATATATAATAAAGGTCTTTTGGTGATATATGCAAGATTCCTGCGCACTTCTTCAGGCATGTCTGTACCCACCCTATTTTTTTTCTCTATACTCTGCAATCTTTTCATGAAGCACAAATCAAGTTTTCTTTTTTTTTAGTATAATACATCTAAATGTACTTCTTAACACTGGGGAATATAATATCTCAAGGAATAAAACAGTGAGGCCTTCAAACCTTTACCAGGCCACCTACAGGCTGAAATTTACATATTAACTCCAGACAGATATAAAAGACACAAATAAATGCAACTCGGTAATCAGAGAGGAGAAAGGAATGCAATGGATCTCCCAGTTGTGTTGTTGTGCTCATGGGCTAACAAGAGACAAGCTAAGAGGAGGAGAGAGCAAAGTTACCGAGAGCTTAGTTCATCAGTCTGCCCCTTCACTTTCACTGTCCAATTACAGGCAGGGAGTGGACCAAGATCTGTAAGTGTTAATTAACTACAGCAGAGAAAAATCAGGCCTTCTACTTTGGGCTGTTCTGGTTAGCAGAGCTGTGTGAATCTCATGACGGAATGAATAGAAATAGAAATCCATTGACAGGTTAGGGCAAATTCACACAATACAAGCCAGAAAAGGGGAGCAGTGTTATGCATGATTCAGGGCATCGCCCTGCTCTTTTTTTTTTGTTTTATACAAGCTTTATTTGAAGTGTACAAAATGTACACTTCGTTCACTTCATTGGCAGGTGCTGATGCTGCGCTGCCCGACATTGCAGTGCGTTTTGGCCCGGTGCGCTGTGGTTAAAATGTAGCATGTTTGCATTTTATCTCAGCATGCTGCAGTGTTAGGGTGCATTGCAGTGTAAATGGGACACATAGGGAACACATGTTTCCTGTGTGTCCCAGTGGCAGCTGCTCCATTAGGGACACAGGGGCGCCGCCCCCATAATCCATGCGCCGGCCCCTAATCTACATGTATGGGCCTGAACGCATGGATTTCAATGTTTTTTAGTTGTTGTTGAAGCACGTGATTAGAGTTTGAGGCTCTAATTGGCTTCAAAAAAAGGGTGGGCTCAGGGCGCAGAGCACAGAGGAGTTGTGTGACAATAGCAAATTAATATTCGCTATTGTCTTCCAGCTTCAACTTAAGACCCACTTCCTGATTGGCCGAGAGGAGACACGACTGTATTGGCTGGGAGCAGGGGGGAAGCGCCAAGGAGGAGATGCAGGGGAAACTGCCGAAGCTGCCCGTGACCTGGATGGGGTAAGGGCAGGGCTGATGGGTGGATGAGCAAACAATGGGGGTGTTTGTTTGACGATCGACTGAGTGACGGGGGGGTTTGACCAATCAACCGAATGAAGGGGGGGGCGGGTGGCTTGTTTGCCAACCCCCCCCCCCCCCAAAAAATAGAGCACCAGCCACCACTGGTGTGTCCCTGCAGTGATAGACATTTTACCATGCAGCAAATTATAGGGTGGGATTTCTCAATGATTTCATTGTCCCAACAAGGGACAATAATTTTTATTTACTTACGTATAACTAAAGGAAATTTTTTTTTTTTTTAGAATTGAATAAAGTGGTGAAGGATTAGAACTACTGTCAGGTTTTTATCGCTGCCTGTGTCTTTGTTGGGGAGGTTAACTCTCTCTTATTGTCCTGATCATCAGTGTCACCCGGAATGAAAGTGAGGGTAAATACAAAGTTTTAAGTTGCCACCAGAACATAAATAGAGGGGAATCTTCCACTTACATGGGACAAATATCCTTTTACTTGTTGTTGAGTCTTTAGGGCAGAAGTGAAGGGAAATGACTCCAATGAGGCACAGATGGCAAAAAAAAAAAAAAAAAAGACAGTGGTTATAACCCTCCTATTCTCTATCCAAAATGAAAATAAAAGGTTTGCATTTGGATATACTTTAAATCCGGTGTAGTATTACAAAAACCTAAGGAGCAATGTTTTTGAAGTATATTTTCTTTCACTTCCTGCCAGCTGAAGTCATAGCCAGCATAATAGGAAATGCACAGCAGGGGTTGTGTTTTGTGATGAGCACGTCTGCTCATTCATGGTTATCATTAGGCATGAGTTTCAGGTTTGCTGCTACCATGGATTTTATGCAAATTCCGTAGATTCTAAATTTTCAAATTTTTGTGCCTGGGAGAATTTTTTCTAAACCATAATGCACTGCATGGCAGATGCTATATATAGCAAACATTTCTTTTTAGCAACGCTTCCCTTTAATCCTTTCGCTGCCAGGCCATGTGCTCCATTTTGTACACTGAGGTGGCCAGACCATTTATGCAATTTTTCCTTTGTTTTTTATTTTTCACTTATAGCTTTGAAAAGAGGTGAAAGACCCTCCAAACCATATCTTTTCTGAAAGCACATGATAAGTAGAATAAAAAGATATTTACTTATCATTGCATCTAATGCAATTTTAAATTGCTTATTTTAGGGTAGTGAATGAAGCAAAAATAAATGTTGTTTTGGTATTGTGGATATTTGTAGATCTGCAAATGTTGGTTTATAGCACAGATACACAGTAATTTTCTCACCTCGTCTTTCAGGACAGCATCTGGAGAGAGCGCAGCTCCACCCATTTTCCCAGGAAACACTGCAGTCAGTTTCTTTAATGACCGATCACTTCCACCATGGCCTCAGAGTAGTGTTTCCTCCACCATGGTGGAAGCGCTGCAGGGAACCAATCGTGTGCTATGCTGTGTGGGACACCCTAAAACGTTTGTTCTGGTGTCCCACACTAGTGCTCCTGCGTCCAGATGTGTAAACAGCTGCTGATTGTCTTCTCCTTACACTGAATCAAGTTTGCATTTCATTCTAGTTACAAACCCATCAGACAACAATGTAATAAACTTCTTTGAATACAAATAGGGCTGAACAAATGTAGTTAACCTGCATCTGCCAAAAACATTGTATTAGTTGGCGAACAATGTTTCCTACGAACGATTACTGTGCCCACGAACCTGAAAGTTGCCATTTTAAACTGTACAACAGTATAAAGAAAAGCACATGGAGCAGCACAAACGTAATAAGAAGAATAAGAACACACAACAAATACTTTTTTTAAGAACGCTCTTGATTCTTCTGTACTGATCGTGCTCCCTCAATTTGAGGTCTGACCATCGTTTCCTCAGTTGATCCTTGGATCGCCGTACCCCAAAATTCCGGCGCAGACTCTTCACAACTTTAGCCATGATTTTGGCCTTTCTCACATTTGGGTTTGGGTACGATCCATGCTTCCTGTCATAGTCGGCCTCTTCAATATGTCCACCATCTCCACCATCTCACCAAAGGACATATTAAAGGCCTTTAATCTCCTGGATCGGGACATTTGTGGCTCCGGGCTTTCGTCGTCCTCCTCGTTGCTGCTCTCCTCTGCATGCACTCTCCCACTGCGCCGAAAGACAATGTGTGGGGAATAGACTAGAAAGAATGTCAGGGGTGGGCGGAGTTTCATGCATGCCCAGTGTATAGAAAGTGTAACACGTGCGCGTCGTACGTACGATCTGTGAGCGGAGGAAGGAGTATCGGAAGTGCCAATCGTTAGAACGTAGGTACAATTTTAACTTGGTGCATCAGTGGGCTATACTTTTTCTAGATTAAGGCCTATATTGGGACAAGATTATGCGAGTTTAGCCTGACATTACTGTTTGTCTTGTGTTGTGTCTTGCAGAGAAAATGGATGGATTCAATGATCATAATTTCCTCCCCCTATTCATAGACAAGTACAGGAAGCTGCCCTGTCTGTGGCAGGTGAAACATCCACATTATAATCATAAACAAAAGAGACAGGCAGCGCTGGAGAAACTGCTGGAATTGGTGAAGCCATGTTGGTAACAGTCAAGCTCACTCCTCCTCACAGCCTCTCCGTGTGATCGTACAACTTTGGCTGACGTCAGTGAGCCTGACTGTTACCAACACGATTTACATGCTTATCCAGACCGGGCATTTGTGAGTGTATCGGCTGTAGCTCATTGAGCCTGTTCCCTTTTCTCAGCAGTATCACACTTTTTTTGTCTCTTTTTCTTTATCGAGAATCGGGAGCCATGGACAAGGGGTTTCTTGGAATGAAAAAGTAAGATAAAGAGGATAAATCAGCTGGATTGGTCTGTCATCTGAGCAAGGTGGATCGGTAGATGTATGCTGGACTATGAAGTCATTTTGCCATGCTTTCTTACTTGTTTAGAGCTGCATGTTGCTAGGTGAAACAGCATTAGAAGGGACCATCCACCTTAATATTTTAATATTTTTCTACGAGTTGGCCAATTCATATCCTTGCAATAGAAGTTTCATGCAGTATTGCAGTATATATTTACATCACAGTACTATTTATTTTATATGATTCATTCTGATATATGATTTGTTTTTGATATAGGAGGTTCCTGCAGCATTTCACTGCACTACTTATGAGTGTTTTGATACAATAAGGTTTCACGGCATAGTTTGTTAATGTTAGTTCATATTTTGTTGTTGTTTTTTTTCACACACATTAGAGACATTGTGTTCATTATATGGGTATTAGTGCACCAATCTTGTTTATTTATATACTTCACTAGTGAGAGATCACCGATATTGGTTTGCAGCTTTTATTAAATGATTGTTCGGAATTTACCACACCAGCGCTTTAGTACTACAATTATTATTTACTTTTCTATTTGTTAACATTCAATTTGCAACAGTCCTGAGCTGAAAATTGTGTGTAATTGATGAACAAAATACTAAAACTGTGTCCCTTTTTCATACACAGGAAAGCCTGAGCCAGGAGGAGGGCGTGGAATGTGGCAGCCAGTCTGAGGATGTGGAATCTGGCAGCCAGGAGGCGGCGGGGGTAAGTGGCAGCCAGGAGGTGGCGGGGGTAAGTGGCAGCCAGGAGATGAACTTGCCCACTAGCCTGACAGAATCCCAGGTCCCTCCCCTCCATCTTACAACCAAATGGCCCAGGAAGGGGAGTAATGTGCAGAAGGCAGCGCTTGGGCTGATTTGGGATGCTAAGGTGGCCCTCAGAGCCACCCCCACTCCTCAAGAGGCCTGTGGCTGCATGACTACCACCAAAATGCAGGAAATGGAGGAGGGCCAATGCCTCTTGTGTGAGTAAATAATGTATATGACACTCAATAAGGGGTTAAGGGGCCAACTCACAACCAAAACACACCTGTGTGAGTTGGACCATCCTCCTCCTGCCACACCTCCAACACCACAGCCACAGCCTGGAAGCAAGCGTGTAAGGAAGAGTGGAAGTAAGACAAGAAAGTAATGGCCTGAGTTCAGTCTTCAGGCTACCAATTTTGGGTGTAAAATAGCTGATGTGTGCCCTGGGGTACAAAGGCTTCGCCAATTTCACCAGTTTTTACAGCATTGCCTTCCTCTTTATTTTATTATGACTCATAATAAATGGCTATTTCTTTTCACAAATACTTGCCTATGTATTTTACTTCAAAAGGGACAGTTTGTTTGCGAGTAGGCAGGTACATTTCAAACAGACAATGTCTAATTAACAAGGGACACCAACACAAACCTCCTTGAGGTTAAAAATACAAGATAATAATGGTGTTGTGGTAGCTTGACACACAAAAATAAAAAAAATATTATGGAGAGCACTAGAAAAAAAAACAAAAAAGAAAACAAGGAGATCTTGATAAAAAAATAAAAAAAACACTATAAACCAAAATTAAATACATTATTATGGAGATCTGACGAAAAACTAAAAATAAAATATTCAGGAGATCACAAGAAATAATAAAGAAAACAGTTTGTCAGAACTGTGTGAATATGAGCAGCAAAACAACTTCATTATTCTAGTATTCTAAAGAAGAAGAGAATGCGCTGCATTAAAAGATTTAAAAAATTGCAGCGTGACGAAGGTGCTATCTCCATTACGAACGGTAGTTTCACCAGACACGCTTCCGTCTCGTACTTGATTCTGAGCATGCGTGGAACTTTGTGAGTCGGAATTGTGTACACACGATCAGAATTTTATGAGAACGGATTTTGTTGTCGGAAAATTTGAGATCCAGATCTCAAATTTTGTGTGTCGGAAATTCCGATGGAAAATGTCGTATGGAGCCTACACGCGGTCGGAATTTCGACAAAAAGCTCCCATTGAACATTTTCCGTCGGAAAATCCGACCGTGTGTATGGGGCATAAGAGTTGTGAAAATGTGGAATAGACTCCCTCCAGAGGTGGTTCTGGCCAGCTCAGTAGATTGTTTTACGAAAGGTCTGGATTCTTGCCTAAATGTATTTAATATAATTGGGTACTGACATTTATAGGTAAAGTTGATCCAGGGAAAATCTGATTGCCTCTCAGGGGATCAGGAAGGTTTTTTTTTCCCTGCTGTAGCAAATTGGATCCTGCTTTGCTGGGGTTTTCCACCTTCCTTTGGATAAACTGTGGGTATAGGATTGTTTATATGGAATTGTATGATATTATTTTTCATTTATCTTTATGGTTGAACTAGATGGACTTGTGTCTTTTTTCTGTCTTTTTTTTTTGTGTCATAGTTTTGACTAACTATGTTACTATGTTACCATATAACTATGTTTAAATATTTAGACTCAAAGGGTTGTGAATGTAATTGCCATCATCCCAATATGATTGTTTTTTTAAAGCATGTCCTCATTAGGTGGGATTTTTTAGGCAATCTAAATATGTTATTAATTATAAAATAATGTATTGAAAAACTGATTTAGTCATTTAAAAATTGTTAAGAAAGATATAAAGTACAATCTTAACATAAACTTGGTTCAACGTGTCATATATCACATTTACAATTACTATAGTGTACAAAGTGGTATCCCCCTCTCTGGGAACTGTCATTCAGCCCTGTTGGTTGTGGATGGATGAATCCAGTGAAGTGGGGGTATCCAGTGAAGGGGCGTTTCAAAGTATGATTACAATTCACTTCTTCATCAGGACTATTACCACATCTGTAATGCAAGATAATAATACTTACAGCATTGGTATAATGATATAGGTATATGAGGGTTACAAAAAAACATATCCACTTAAATATGTTCAAAAGCATATCTATAACATGATCTATGACTTGACTTGATTTGAGCATTCCCAAAGCTTTAAGAAGAGCCACCGCACATTCATTGTTAACCGTTTTTTCATATTGGAATGATGGCAATTATATTCACAACCCTTTGAGTCTATATAATTAAATTTTCAGGGTGGATAATACATCCAAACCTAGTTCTGACTTTGATAAATGTGAATGGACCCCTTTTTTAAAGGTTTTGATCATTATTGTGGTCCCTGTTAGCTGTTATGCTTTGGAAATCACCTGGTAGGGATAATCTCTACCAGTTGTTATATATGAAAATATATTGTCTCTTATAGAATGTCTCTTGCTTTAAGTGCACCATGTGAGACCTTCAGGGAAGGGAGTGGGAGGATCTGATGTTGAATATCCAAATTATCTACCAAGCTAAAGAAAAGCTAAAGAAAAACAAGCTAGAGAAAAAAAATCAGCTTTACACTGGTATATGAAATCTTTGGAAAGATACATACAAGAGGGTATTAACCCTATTGGATTAAGAATCCAAATCTTTCCCGTACTTGATCACATCTCCAATGATTTGAAAAATAATTGGGAAAGTAAATGAAATAAATACTGCTGTGCAAAATGTAAGTACATTGTTTCCCTGGAAGCCCAGGTTCTGAATCTGGGGAAGCAACTGTCAGCACTGAGAAGTCCCTCCATACTAAAGGAGAGCCTGGAATGTACATGGCAGGTGTCGGCAAGGGCCAGCACAGACGCGGGTGGAGACAAAGAGGTGAAGGCACTAGGAAAGAGTAGATAGGTGATAGTCAGGAAGCGTAGAGGGGGAAGTGCCAGTGAGGCCGATCCAGGGCTGGAGCATCCCAATAAGTATGCTCCATTGAGTGACATTGGTGAAACCAGTCAGGGACCAGCACTGCTGGAGCTGAGGGACTCTCCTAGCTGCTGGGGGAAGAACTCCTCCAGTGAGAGTGGGGGGGGGGGGGAGTGAAGGGAAAGGAAAGACAGATTCGGGTGGTAGGGGACTAAATTCTTAGAAGGACAGAGAGGCCAATCTGTAACAAAGACTGAAGCGCCAAACTGTATGTTGTCTACCAGGCACTCAGGTTCGGCACATAACGGATCTGATGAACAGATTATTGGGAGGGGCTGGGGAAGACCCAGCTGTTATGGTGCATGTTGGCACCAATGACAAAATCAGAGGCAGATGGAGTGTGCTAAAGAACGATTTTAGGGACTTGGGAGCTAAATTGAGGAAAAGAACCTCCAAGGTAGTATTCTCAAGAATACTGCCAGTACATTGAGCCACAACAGAAAGGGTGATTAGGGAAGTAAACAAGTGGCTGAAGAGCTGGTGTAGTAAGGAGGGGTTTGGGTTCCTGGAGGACTGGGCCGACTTCTCAGTCGCTAACCAGTACTATAGAAGGGATGGACTACACCTAAATGAGGAGGGTGCAGATTAGCTAGGAATGAATGTGGCCAAAAAGTTAGAGGGGTTTTAAAGCTAGGCAATGGGGGGAGGGTTCAGAGGTATAGATAGTCAGCACGGAACATATTCCAGAGGGTAGTATTGGGGGCATTAGTGGTAGGTTGACCAAAGCACATAAATCCAAGGTAAGTATAGTAGCAAGTCCTAGTTGCAATCTTGTAACACCCAATAAGAGGATAATATGCGACCGGTCTAAACTACGTGTCATGTTCACCAATGCCAGGAGCCTGGCGGACAAGATGGGTGACCTAGAGATACTGTTGTACGAGGAGGATTTGAATTTTGTGGGAATTTCAGAGACCTGGTTCAACAACTCTCATGATTGGCTTGCAACTATTCAAGGGTATACCCTTTTTCGCAAGGATAGAGAGGGTAAAAAAGGGGGAGGGGTATGCCTATATATCAAGAATAATGTACAAGTGAATGTGAGAGATGACATCACTAAGGGAGCTAGAGAGGAGGTGGAATCATGATGGGTAGAGATCCAAAGGGATGAAGCTAAGGTGAAAATAATACTGGGAGTATGCTATAGGCCCCCTAACCTGAGGGAGGAAGGGGAGTCAGCTCTCCTATCACAATTTGGATTAGTAGCAAGGATCGGAAGTGTTATCATAATGGGGGATTTTAATTATCCAGACATAGACTGGGCGGAGGGAACTACACATTCATCTAAGGCTCGCCAGTTCCTAAATGTCCTGCAGCCCAATTTTATGGGTCAGATGTTAGACGCACCAACTAGAAATAAAGCGTTACTGGATCTACTGATTACCAACAATACAGACCTGATCACGGATGTGGAAATACGAGGCAATTTACAGGTCAATTGGCTTCAGTATAAATCACACAAATAGGAAACATAAGGGAATACAAAGACACAGAATTTCAAAAGAGCCAACATCCCTAAACTACAAACCTTGCTAGAAGGCATAAATTGGGATAAAATCTTAGGAACAAAGAACACGGAGGAGAGACAGGTTTGCTTTAAGAGCATATTAAATAAGGAAATTAGCCAATGCATCCCATTGGGTAATACATTTAAAAGAGTAAACAAAATTCCTGGATGGCTTAACTCCATTGTAAAAATGCATATAAAAGCAAAAGAGAAGGCCTTCAAGGTTGAGGGATCATCATTAGCATTCAAACTTTATAAAGAATGCAACAAGAAATGTAAGGGTGCAATAAGGACGGCTAAGATAGAACATGAAATACACATAGCAGAGGAGAGCAAAAAAAATCCCAAGAAATTCTTTAAGTATGTAAACAGTAAAAAAGGGAGGACAGACCATATTGGCCCCATAAAGAATGAGGAAGGACATCTGGTACAAAGGATGGGGAGATGGCAAAGGTATTAAATATATTCTTCTCCTCAGTCTTCATGAGGGAATCAAGGGGCTTCAGTAACCAAAACTGCAGTGTTTATCCTCATGACACATCACAGGAAGCACCTCCATGGTTAACAGGGGACAGAATTAAAATTAGACTTGGGAAACAACATTAATAAATCACAGGGACCAGATGGCTTGCACCCAAGGGTACTTAGGGAACTCAGTCAAGTAATTGCCAGACCATTGTTTTAACTGACAGTCAACTGACTGGAATGGTACCAGCTGATTGGAGAAAAGCCTATGTAGCACCAATATTTAAAAAGGGACCAAAATACATCCCTGGGAATTACAGACCAGTTAGCCTAACATCAATAGTATGTAAACTCTTGGAGGGGATGAAAAGGGACTATATACAAGATTTTAGTAATGAGAACGGTATCATTAGCAGTAATCAACATGGATTCATGAAGAATCGTTCTTGCCAAACCAGTTTATTAACCTTCTATGAGGAGCTGAGTTGACATCCAGATAAAGGAAGGCCCGTAGACTTTGTGTATCTGGATTTTGCAAAAGCATTTGACACAGCTCCCCATAAACGTTTACTGTACAAAATAAGGTCCATTGGCATAAACCATAGGGTGAGTACATGCATTGAAATCTGGCTACAAGGACGAGTTCAGAGGGTGGTGATAAATGGGGAGTACTCGGAATGGTCAGGGGTGGGTAGTGGGGTCCTCCAGGGTTCTGTGCTGGGACCAATCCTGTTTAATTTGTTCATGAATGACCTGGAGGATGGGGTAAACAGTTCAATCTCTGTATTTGCGGACGATACTAAGCTAAGCAGGGCAACAACTTCTCCGCAGGATGTGGAAACCTTGCAAAAATATCTGAACAAACTGCATTTGAGTGGCAAAAATATAAATGCAATCTATACACTGTGGGGGAGAACCTCTGGGGGAATCTAGGATGGAAAAGGAACGGGGGGGTCCTTAGTAGATGATAGGCTCAGCAATGGCATGCAATGCCAAGCTGCTGCTTACAAAGCAAACATTATATTGGCATGCATTAAAAAGGGGATTAATTCCAGAGATAATACGATAATTCTCACGCTCTACAAGATTCTGGTCTGGCCGCACCTAGAGTATGCTGTCCAGTTCTGGGCACCAGTCCTCAGGAAGGATGTATTGGAAATGGAGCGAATACAAAGAAGGGCAACAAAGCTAATAAAGGGTCTGGAGCATATTCTATGTTTGTGACTTTTTTATATATGTTTATATTACATGTTGTCCATCTGGTATAAGAATAGCCTCTCTCCTATATATACTAGCCAGAGACATTTGGGCATTTCCAAATACTGGTTTTACATACTTCGGACTGGCTCCTCCCCTATGCACATTATATGACACTGCCCCTTGTAGTTCTATCATCCAGCTTGAGAAAGGAGCGTAGCTGGTGTATTATTTTCAGTGCGCATGCTCAGGAAACCTGTCACATGCTAGCGACGTTATCTGTCCTCGCCTCGGTAACAGCAGTGTTCCAAGCCTCGTTTTGAGCCCTTCTCCACCTCGGCTGGCTGTTTACATCTACGGTGCAGAAGCTAACGGCAGATGAGGAAACACAGCGCTCTCCACGCAGGACTGGACCGTCAACTGATGGAACCTTAACCTCTCACTATGTTGAGATTTACCAGATGCCTTTTTTAATCCTCCTAAATGTGAGTTGATTACTGCTTGTGCTCAATAAATGTGTTATTATTCTTCTACACCCAGAGGCGCTTCTCCCATTTTGTCTATTAGAGAGGGAGAAACAGTGGGAGAAACAGTTCCTCACACAGTTCCTCACAGACGAACAATTATCTATGTATACTCACCATATCATGGTATATTTATAATTTGGGAGGGTCCAGAGAATAAGTTGAAATCCTGTTTGGAGCAAATGAATCGTAATGATTTACAGTTGTTTTTTACTGTGTCCTATGACACACACAAAGTGAAATTCTGGAACATAAGCATTGTTAAAGATCAGGAGGGGGTTTGACCAGTAGGCTTTTCAGGAAGGAGACTTCCGGCAATGATTTGTTGCATGCCGACAGTTTCCATCCTGAGCCCCTTAAAAAATCTATACCTTATGGCCAATATTTACGTTTTAGGCACAACCGCAGTACTGAGGAGAGTTTTCAGAAAGAACCTGATGATTAATGATTAATGGAGAGATTGCTCATTAGAGGCTATACTAAATCATGTTTGAAAAAGGCCTTCAATAGAGTCAAAAATCGTAGTAGACAGGATTTGATTTTTCAAATCCAAGGCCAAAAAGGATAAAGACAATGCTACTCGAATAATTATAGGTTACTCTAATGAACAAATTCTTTACCAAATATTGGTCAATCCTCACTGAGGATCCAATCTTAGAGAATTTTCTAACTAAGAGACCTCAGGTAACATACAAAAAAGCTGGGGCGGTGGGTGATCTTCTGACACAAAGTGAATATAGGGGGAATCAAGAAAGGATCCATGTAAATTACGAGGTACTTTCCCCTGTGGATCATGCTCCTATTGTCCTGTGATTAAACAAATGACTAACATAAATTTACCCAATGGTGAACTGTTCGCGGTTAAACATTTTGCAAACTGTAAAACCAAGGGAGTGGTTTATTTAAAGTGGGATTCCACCCTAAAGTGGAACTCCCGCTTTTCGGAACCCTCCCCCCCTCCGGTGTCACATTTGGCACCTTTCAGGGGGGAGGGGGTGCAGATACCTGTCTAATACAGGTATCTGCACCCACTTCTGGGCATAAACTCCCACGGGAGTTTACGCAGCTTCCTGTTCCGGCGCGCTGTCTGCCGGGACACGCGTGTCCCGGCAGACAGCGCTGAAGATTCTCATTGCGCCGCGCGACTCGCGCCTGCGCAGTAGGGAATCGGGAAGTGAAGCCACTTCCTGATTCCCTCACCGAGAATGGCGCCGGCTACAGCAGAGAGCCGATCGATAGATCGGCCTCTGCTGCCGACACCGCTGGACCCTGGAACAGGTAAGTGTCCATTTTTAAAAGGTCAGCATCTGCAGTATTTGTAGCTGCTGGCTTGTAAAAAAAAATATTTCAGTACAGTCCCGCTTTAATACAATGCCAATGTGGCACCTTTTACATAGGTAAGACATGACAGGAATTGGGATACCGTATTAGCAAACACATGCATAGTATGCAAATTGGCAATCTGTATTTGCCTTTAGGCTGACATGTGGCTAGGAAACACAAATACAGGATGCCAAAAGTAAGTTTTACAGTCATAAACCGGGTTCATATTACCCCTAGAGGAGGGGATTGGAATAAAATCATTTTACAGCGCGAAATGGGATGGATTAGGTTCCTAAATCCTACAACACCTCCCTGCTTAAATGAGGCAGAAAGTTATAAATCTTTCTTGTAAGGCTTTAGCTCAGGTAAAACTGATTAATCTAGAATTTGACTGACATCTGGTGGATATATTTGATTATATTTGGTATCGGATTCCCCCTGGCCTTGACTTTTAGAGTTAATTCAATGGCACTGTGGGATGAGAGGATGGACAAAAGAGACTATACCTTTTGGGGTTTATAATAATATTATATAATTTATGATTTATATCAATATCTCTATGATTGACTATGTCTTTTCTTTTGTTAATTGTGTTGAGTCTTTAATATGCTCTATAGTCAATAGATATTGTCAGTTGCATTTCCCAAGCTTGGAGAGGAGGTTTCATTGTATGTTTTGATCCCCGTTTATTGTCATACCTGGCACAGGTAGGACCCAGGGATCTTTCCACTGGTGCCTTACATTTTTTCCAAGCATGTCTGCAGTTTCTGCAGACATTGTTTTGGAAATTCCTGTGTCTGCGGCGGAATTGTCTCCAATGTGGCACGATTTTGGTCTCCCGATGTTGTCATTGCGCTGAGCATGTGCTATAACGGAACACCAGGGACTGCACCAGGCGCCAGTCCTCCTTCCCACTTCAGTGGAGAAGGATACTTTTTGCACCTGTCTGGTCTAATTGAAGACAATGGATAGAGTAAGGACTTAATTGAAACAGATTTGTATTGCGCAATTTATGATATCAGGCTCAAGTAAGTACAACCGTCCCCATGCTATGGAACACTCATTTCTACTTTACCATAGGCAAATAATGCTCCTATTGGGACCAGTGATACTGATATCTATATACAGGGGGTCCACGGGTTATGGACCCGTTAGGGACTTTCCTCCTGTTTGTTATTCAGAAATGTTCGTAAGTCGGCCACGCATGCGCAGAACGACAATTTCGGAAATTTCCGATGTTCCATTGAATGCCGCTCTTTGCATGTGCAGCAAATTACGGACATTTCCGAAATTTTACATAATTTTCGGAGGCTCCGTCTGGCCGCGCATGCGCAGAACGGCCGATAGTCTGCGGAGAGCGGCAGAGGGTCCCTGCAGCGCCCGGTTCGTAAGTAGGAGTGGTTTGTAGGTCGGGCGTTCGTAAGTCTGGGACCCCCTGTATATTTCTTTTCTTTTTTTGAAGCAAACAACGCCTAATTTTTGGAAAACAGTCTGTGGTCTTTGTATGACAAAAACAGTCAACAATGAATGGTCGGTGGCTCTTCTTGAAGCTATGGGAATGCTTAAGTCAGATATAGATCATGTTAGAGGTATGTTTTTGAATATACTTAAGTATGTTTTTTGTAACACATATATACCTATATCATTATAGGATCAGACAGAGACGTGGTCAAGAGCAAGCCAGGGGTTGGTCCATGCAGAGTCCAAGCTAGGTCAGACAGATCAGGGCGTCAACAGGAGATCAAGCACAGGAACAGGTAGCAGAATGCTGTAGACCAGTGATGGTGAACCTTGGCAGTCCAGATGTTTTGGAACTAAATTTTCCATGATGCTCATGCACTCTGCAGTGTAGTGGAGCATCATGGGTTCCAAAACATCTGGGGTGCCAATGTTTGCCATCACTGCTGTAGACCATAAGGCAAAGTCCTAGTGTAGCAGTGGTGTTTAAATAGCCCACTAGGTGCCAATCTAATGGCAGGCATGTGCGCCGACACGCACACATGTGTGTGCATGATCATGAGCACAGGTCTGGCTAACAGGAATTCTCCGTCTGTGCATAACTATGCACCTGGGCATATTTTGCCTTTTCTGACACTTACACAGAGAACTCAGCACATGCTTTCCAGAATTGACATAAAATAAAAATAAAACAGAAATAAAAATATAGTCTTGGTAAGTACATTTACAAGATATTTAAAGCAAATATTCCAGTTTATGTTACTGGGTGGATTGAATCAATCGTATATGAAGGTCAGAAGCAACCTCAAAGAGATTTCACCATCAGAGCCATATAGATAAAATACATTAGTTGATGAGTGAGTTTTGGGTGGACTGCCCCTTTAACTTGCCCTTATATGATAATGTATAATCTAAACGCATGGTATGATAAAATATAATCTAGTACATGAAATGATAACACATGGTCTAGTAGCATGATATGATAATATATGGCACAGTGGCATGATATATTAATGTTGTTAACATACCAGGAATGAATCACGAGGGCACAGATCACTCTAAAATGTCAACACTAACACAATTCACTAGAAATAAATGGCAGGCTGCTTAAGATAGCACATTGATCTCATATACCAAAGAGCATACTACTGATCAATAAAAATAACCTGGAGCACATGAGATGGAGTGGCTGTGAGTGTTCCAAATATTTCTGAGGCATAAGGAAAGAATAAAAACCATGGTTAAAAAACACATTACTATCTATAGCCATTCCCGTGAAAGACTTCTTCAGTTCTGTGCAAATATTTACTAGTGAATAGTTAAACTTATAGTGAATTATGCTCTTAAAAAGTATATGTCTTTGCAAAAATCTGTGATTTCTACTAGGAGTCATAATTTGTCAACTTGTTAGAACATTTTCTTTTTTTTTTTTTTGTTTCATAAATTTTTATTGAAAAAGTATAAACAGATCATACAATGCCATGTCAATAGAAAAACGTGGGCAGATTACATTTTATGGTACTTAGGGGTGAGTTACAACAATCTCAAAATGTATTAACAATGAGTTATTAACAAACGTCTGGATAAGTAAAATTCAAAGGCAAATAAATTCTTCCATATAGAAAGTGGTTCACCTATATTTTCTTATAAATATATATATGTATTTTTTTTTCCAGGTGTGGACTTACCACACTGTATCATGGGAATGAGAGGGGGGAGGGGGGAGGTACAGAGAGGGGGGGGGAGGAGAGGAAAGGGAAAAAAAAAAAAAAAAAAAAAAAAAAAAAAAAAGAATGAATATAAATAAATAAATAGATGGATGGGGAGGGGGGGAGGAGGAGATAAAGGAGTATGCATTAACGTGAGACATTATTGTTTCATTATTTTCACGGATAATCATGGGATTTTCCTATCTGGTCAGTATATATCTTTCTTAGTTGATAATATCTTTATATTCTTGCGTGCTTTTAAACTCCAGCCAGTTGTACCATACAGATGTGAAATTAGTTATTTTCTCTTGGGAGATACTGATGAGTTCTTCTATTTTTTCTATACAGTTTATTCTCCTGAACCATTGTTTTTTTGTAGGGACTATATTCGTGCGCCAGTGGCAGGGAATACAGTGTCTTGCTGCATTTATCATGATCATGGATAATGATTTCAAATATCTTTGTTTGGGTAAAGAGTTGTGGTGTAGTAGGTATTGCGCAGGCGAGTACCTCAGGTCTTCTGAAGTGATTGATGATATGGCGTCATGCACCACCCTCCAGAAGTCCTGGATTGCAGAGCAGGACCACCATATATGTATCATCGAGCCTTCCCCATCTTTGCATCTCCAACATCTATCAGATATCTGGGGATAAAATTTGTGAAGAAGCGTGGGGGTTCTATACCACCTTGTGATTATTTTGAATCCACACTCTTGAGTGGCTACGTTTAACGATCCTTTGTGTGCAAAAGTGTGAATTTTTTCCCATTCCTCTTCTGATATGTTTGTTTCAAGGTCTTTTTCCCACGCCTGGCACGACACACTGGAGAACTCCGTATTGTCACCAAATAATGAATAGTATAGGGCCGATATAATATGTCTTTGCGGGGATTTTTTTGTACATAGGGTTTCTAGCGTTGTGGGTAGTCTCGTCCAGTATTGGGCGGTCTCACTTTTTGTCAGGAAGTGTCGGATTTGCATGTAGTTCCACTGAGATATCATATTTGGATCTATTTCCGTTTTAATTTCTTCTCTGGTTACGAGATTACCTCTTTTAAAAAAATGTTTTACTTGTATGTCTTCATGAGGCCAGTCATTGATCAGGTAGTAACGATCTAGACCAGGGGGAAAGTCAGGATTACCTCTGATCGGAGTGAGGGAGCTAAGCCATGGGAAGGGACGAGTATGTTTGAAGGTATTTTGGAAGTTTTCTAAGGTAGGTCCTATGAGTGGGTGTGCTTTGAGAGTCTTAGAGTGGTGCTTTGGGTTTAACCATGGTAGTACTTTAATCTGTTCGGAGAATTGATTTTGTTCAAGAGTTACCCAATCTTTAACAGTCTGATGGATGTTCCAATCCACTATTCTGGCTAGGAGGGCTGCCTGATGATATTTTTTAAGGTCAGGCAGGGCTATGCCCCCTTTATTTTTGGGTAAGTTCAGTTTGGTAAATTTAACTCTAGGCGGTTTACCTCTCCAAATAAGGGTCGAGCATGCTTTGCGGAAGGATGCAAAGAATGATGAGGGTAGGCGGATGGGGATAGTTTGCATAGTATATAAAAATCTAGGTAGTATTGTCATCTTTATTAGGGATGCTCTACCGAACCAGGAGACATTGAGGACGTTCCATCTTTTTAGGTCTTCGTGGGTTTCCTTCAAAATGGGAAGGAAATTAATTTGGAAAAGTTCTTCTAAGTTTGTGGGGATCTCTATTCCTAGGTACGTTATTTTTTGTTTAGCCCATGTAAAGGGGAAATTTTGTTTGCATAGGTCTACAGAGTTTAGGGGTAGAGTGATGTTGAGAGCGTTGGATTTTGCATGGTTGATCTTTAAATTGGAGAGTAGTTGGAAGTGCTCTAGGTCTTGAATTAAGTTGGGCAAGGACACATGGGGTTCCGAGAGGAAGAGGAGCATGTCGTCCGCAAAGGCTGCGACTTTATATGTTTTGTTTTGGATTTCTATTCCCTTAATGTCTGGGTTAGATCTTATTTTGTTTAGTAGGGGTTCTAGTGTGAGTACGAATAATAATGGAGAGAGGGGACAGCCTTGTCTGGTCCCATTTCGGAGGTTGAAGGCGTTCGACAGGTGGCCGTTGACCCGGACTCTAGCTGTTGGGTTAGAGTATAGTGCTCTAATATATGCTCTCATTTGTGGTAAAATACCTACGTGCTTTAGTACTTCATCCATATAGTCCCAGGCCACTCTGTCGAACGCCTTCTCTGCGTCTAGGGATAGGAAAAAACCTAGTTTCTTTTTGGATGTTAGCCATTGGTTTATATTTAGAGCTTTGATAGTATTGTCTCGTCCCTCTCTGCCTGGGATGAAACCAACTTGGTCAAGTGATATAAGGGAGGTTAGTAG
Source organism: Lithobates sylvaticus (assembly GCA_028564925.1). Classification (NCBI taxonomy): domain Eukaryota; kingdom Metazoa; phylum Chordata; class Amphibia; order Anura; family Ranidae; genus Lithobates; species Lithobates sylvaticus. The sequence goes on from CM053028.1 coordinate 467,011,425, forward strand.
TGGAAGCAGTCTGTTGGCGAGTATTTTTGCATATATTTTTACGTCGACATTAATTAAAGATATTGGTCTGTAATTCGTAACTTGGGATTTGTCCTTGTTATCTTTGGGTATGACTGTTATATGGGCCTCGAGCAGTTGTTTTGGGGGGTTTTGATCTAGGTGAAGTGATTGGTAGGTTTTCAGAAATCTTGGTTTAAGAATATTTGTGAATGATTTGTAATATTGTAATGGAAGTCCATCTGGACCTGGGGCTTTCCCTAATTTCATGTCCTTCATCGCTTTATCAAACTCTGGGCCTGATATGGGTGCTTCAAGTTCTAGTGCTGTGTTCACTGGTATATGTGGTGGGCTGTATTTCTGAAGGAAGTTCTGAATTAGATTTACCCTCTTGGTTGAATTAAGGGGGCACTTGGGATTAGATGGAATATTATATAAGTTCTGGTAGTATAATTCGAACTGTTTGGCAATCTCATCATTCGACGAGTGAATTATTCCTTGGCTGTCACTTATGTGGTGTACTGTTGTAGCAGCTTTTTTACTCTGGACTGCTCTCGCTAAAAGTCTCCCGCTTTTGTTTCCCTGTTCATAATAGATTTTGTGTCTCAGTATATATTGTCGTTTGGTTTTCATGTTGAGTTCTTCAGATAGTTGCGTCCTTACTCTAGTCAGCTCGTCAAATGTTGAGATCGCCAGGGTTCGTTTATGTGTTGTCTCTAGGTTGTGAATTTGGTCTAGTAGAGAACTTATTTTGGCTTGGTGGTCTTTTTTAATTTTGGCTAATCTTTTGATGAATTCCCCTCTTATGACGCACTTATGCGCTTCCCATTGCGTAAGTAAAGAGGTCTCGTCATTTTCGTTTTGTGCAAAGTACTCTTTTAGAGTGTTTTGGAAGTGTGATAAGTCTATGGGGTCTTTCAATACTGTGGTGTTGAGTCTCCAGGTCTTAGTAGAGGTATTCTTTTCTGGGAAAGTTAGTGTCATAGTAATCGGGTGATGATCGGAAATGGTCATGGATTCAATAGAAGTCATTACTAGAAGTTTGAGATCTGTCTGAGAAAGGAAGAAATAATCAATTCTGGAATATTTTTGGTGTATTGGTGAAAAATAAGTATAATCTTTAGTTTGTGGGTTCAGAGTTCTCCAGGTGTCGTGCAGTGCGAGTTCTTGTAGTTGGGTTTTTATTTGTTTCAGTGCTCTGTAGGGAAGGCTCGATGTACCGTTTGATGTATCAATGAGGGGATCTAGGGGGGCGTTAAAGTCTCCCCCTAAGATTAGGATACCTGTGGAGAAGGTTGTCAGAAGTTCTTTGATTTTGCGAAAGAACGGTACCTGTTTACAGTTGGGGGCATAGATGTTTGCTATCGTGATAGGATGGGGGCCTATTTTCCCTTTCAGGAAGAGATATCTACCCCCAGGGTCTGCCAGTTTGTCATGAAATTGGAAGGGTGTCTGTTTTGAGAGCAATATTGAGACCCCTTTGGTTTTCCCTTCCGGGTTGGTGGCATGGAACACTGTTGGAAATCTTTTGTCCTGTAATTTGGGAGTTTTATCTGCTTTAAAGTGTGTTTCCTGTATGCATACAATATTTGCTTTTTGCTTATGAAATTCGTTAAGGAGTTTAGTTCTTTTTTCTGGGATGTTAAGCCCTTTTGCGTTTATTGAGATCAATTTTATCGAGGTTTGAACGGTTTGATGCTTGTAGAATGACATCTTGAGTTTATTCCGTAAGGTCACAGGACTGATAGTCTCAGAGATGTTGAGAATATGCTCTGATATTTGGAATAATAATTTGGGTGTATGTATGAGGAAAGATCCTATTGAATATGCAAATATTGTATATCACACAGCAGGTGGGAGAGAACGGGATGCCAAGGAGAAAAAAAAAAAAAAATGGGGTAGGGGGGGGTGGGGGGGGGGGGGTGGAAATGAAAAAAAAAGAAAAAAAAAAAAAAAAAGGTCGAAAAAAAAGAAAAAAGAAAAATAAAATAAAGGTTATATACTAAATAATAAAAAATAGAAAGAAAACAGTGAGAAGTAAGATTGGGGGGGGGGGAGGGAGGCGGGAGGGAGGGTCGAGGGGTTAGGGGTACTATCCGGAGATAGGTTGGGACCAGCTGGTCCAACCTATTTTAAAGGTCCGGTAAGGTCAAAGAGCAGGCAGGCTGCTCTTTGTGCGGAAACGAGGTCTGATCAGGACCGGATGATATCTTGAACTATTGAGTAAACTACTGTTAGTTGCTTTCTAGCGGGCACTCTGGAGCAGCTAGCTGAATGTTATACTTAATGTTACAGGCTAAATGGGGTATTCTAATTTCTGGGAATCAGGGATGTTGGGCAATAAGTGGGTATACATCTATCGCATTGTGTTTATTGGGTTAATGAGTGTTGGAATTATGTGTGTACATTTTTTAGCGTATCTCTTATTGTAGTTAAGCTAGGCCATAAAGCCTGTGTTGTTAATTTGAGCAGGTATGGTATTCGTAATGATCTCTTCTGTAATTCTGTTTTTTGGCCACAAGATGGGGCTAATGTATTGGGAAGTCCAGATTTTTTATTAACTATTAAATAATGAGGGAGAGCGTATGGGGCAAAGAGCTGTTGAATGTAACCTATTTAGGTCATGCTACATATAACTGTCTGGGCTCTTAAACCACCTTACCGACATTTATTAGCACGTATTGTTAGCACAACCTGTCCATTACCAAAAAAAACTGGATTGTTCGTGAGGCAATGTGGCGGTCAGAGAGTATTATGTATTCATAACATGGCCCAGTTGACTAGTGGCATGGGAGCCACATAATCAGTGGAGGTATCGACAAGTTGTGTCACTTCTAGCAAGAGGGACATTTGTTTGAAGCGGGGGGGGGGTACTAAATATAATTTGTAGATTATAATTTGGTTCTAGCGTGATATTCACAGAGATCCACCATATTGCCTCATTACCTTAATAAGTTGATCCAAACATAACATTGAGTGTAGACTTTTGCCATGTAGTGGTAAATCCTTCTACTTCTCATCATTTTATAGCTTAATACATAACGTAACTGTAACTGCCATATTATTTTGCTTTATCCTAGATCTAGACTATATAGCATAGAGGTCAGGCAGGCAAACAGATAACATAAACGACCGCAAAAAAGGCGGAAAAAGAAAAACATAAAAAAAGCAAATGTTCAGTTGTGGGTGGAAATATCGAGAGTTCAAGTTGTCAGTCCAGCCCACGTAAGATTATTTCCCCTTAAATTTGTGTACCATACAGATTGATATGACATATTGGGCCTAGGAGTATTTTGAATAGTGTATTCCTCTTTGAAGCTGTGTTGTGAGGTTATACTTTAAGGAAAAACAACTGTATTTTGGTATATAGGTCTCGAGTCATACCTTTCTTGGGTGTATGGAGAAAGATAGTTTCAGACAGATTACTCACGTACGGTCATAACAGGCTCGTGTATATCGATCTGTCATTCGTGTCTTTGGGTTCGTTGTTTCCGCTTTTGATCGTCAGAGTTATGTCAGCGTGCTTGTTGAAGGTGAGTTCGCTGTGATCCAAGTGTGTGAGTTTCCTGTAATGAAAAAGGGGGAGGGTGAAAGGGAAAGAGACAGAAAGCTGAGCTGAAATGATCCTCCAGTCTAGGGGGCGGTTAAAGTACGTCGCTGGTTTGCAGAAGGAGATTCTTAGCTTGTCTATCGTTGATCTTGTGTATGCTTGGATGAAGTGTAGGTCTGTAATCATACCCTGCTTGATTGAAGAGGGCATACTGGAACTTCAGGAGGCGGTTTGTGATTAGGTGTCCATCTGGTCATTGCGCTCCATGCGGTCTCTGCGTCGCGGTGGTGAGAAACCAGGGCTTCCTTGGTTTAGGCCTCTCCTGCACTGTTGGGCCGATGGTGATCGTCTGCGTCGATCTCTGTTCCTCTGAGTTCTGGGAGTGTAGTTGTTGGTCACCTCGATCCAGGTTTCATTCAGCATGTAAGAGTTGTACCAGTCCGGGACCTCGATTGGCGGGATATTGAGTGTTTCGAAGAAGGCTCGGAGATCCTCTGGTGTGCGAAGTAGTGCTGTTTGACCCCTCCATGTTGCTGAGAGACAGAATGGGAACTTCCATCTATAGGGTATTCCTCTCGTGCGTAATAGGTCTGTGATCGGGCGTAATGCTCTGCGTTGTTGCAAGGTAATGTTAGAAAGATCTTGGAACAGTTTGATCTCCGTCCCATTAAAGTGCACCCTGCCTTTTTCTCTTGCTTTTTTTAAAATGGCTTCTTTGAGAGGGAAGTTTACCAAGCAACAGATTATGTCTCTGGGTGGGTCTGTGTCTCTTCCTCTCGGCCTAAGTGCACGGTGAATTCTCTCAAAGTCTATGGGGGAGTCTGGTGGTCTTTCCAGCAGGTCATTGAAAATTGTCGCCACTGTTTGTTCAAGCGGGTTCTGGTCAGCTAGTTCTGGGACCCCTCTGACCCTAATATTATGGCATCTTCCTCGGTTATCGAGGTCTTCTAAATGGCGCTGTATTTCCACAATATGGGAGAGATGCATGTCTGAGGTTTTTTGCACCTGTCTGATTGCATCAGCTTGCCTTGCTGTTGTCTGCTCCACTGAACCCAGCCTTGCTGCTACCCCTTGTATATCTGCCTTGAGGTCTGTGATGGCGGCCGACAGGGTTGCCTTAATGTCTAGTGCCACTGCCTGTAAATCTGATAGGCACAGGGTCTGTGATGGTTGCTTAGGGGTAAATTCCCCCCCTGTGTGGCTGTAGGGGCCGATCGCGCCGTCCGGCGCGCCGCTGGAGCCGCCGAGCGGGCCGCATGTTCTAGGCGAGGCCGCGGCTTTTGGGCCTTCACCCAGCGATGTCCGGAACATCGCTGGGATGTTATTTAGATTGTTGGGGATTACCTCTGGAGGCTCCCTGGGTGTTGTGGAGGGCTTGTCTCCCTTTCCCATGTTCGGATGGCGAGCGATTCAGCCTGTGCTGCAAGTTAGCTGCTCCTATGTGCCAGAGAGCACGGATTAGGCGTCCATCACGGTCCGGAGTTAGGCCACGCCCCTCCAGAACATTTTCTAGCAGGTAAATACCCAATTTGATTTCAGGCTAGCCACCACCAATGCAATGACATTTTGTTTAATTTACAGATATTTACAGAATAATACATACTTTAATAGGTAAAAGAATATGAAAAAATCCAAAAGAAGTGGTGTTGAATTTAAAACCTCCAAATTGCACCAAAAATCTATTTGAACTCTTAACATTCCTATTCACTGCAGCCAAACAAACTCTTGCGAAGGCTTGGTGTCCCTCTACCAACTTCCACCCAGGTCATAAATACGATGATGTGGTATATGTCCAATGAAAAACTTGCTACCTTCCTTCATGATACATCCCATAAATTTAAGAAACTTTGGTCTCCTTGGATGGAATCCTATCTTCCAAACAACTTTTATAGGTCTTTGTTATGAATATAAAACAAAAGATTGCTTATATTAGTGTCCACAAGTTTATTCCTCATGTAGATTTTCCTCCCTGGTTCCTGAATTTTTCCAGTTCATTCATGGTGCCAGGTGAATCTAATGTTTAGAGGAATAAATAATGGGGTTCCCTCAGCTGAATTGCAGGTCAGGCTAATAAAATTAATCAAATGTTTATATAACAAGAGTATAGCTTGCCACTGAGTCAATAACACTGTTACAGTCCTATGCCAATGTTACAGGGGAGAGAGCCTGCCCTCTGATTCTATAGTTACTTCCACCCATATAAGTATTGATTCAAATATTCATATCCAAACCTAATGGTAAGCATCTCTTTTTCTGTTCATGTGCATGTGTGATCTTTGCTTCTACTAATGACCTAGACAAATTTCCCTTTTTGCAAGTACACAGCTCCAGGACCTTGTTTGGGGTCATCAACCTGGGTTAACCTTTTTTCTAGATGTCATATGTTCCAGTTCTGGCGATGATTGAAAAGTCATGATCTGCATATAAGAGCTGTCTGAATATTCCTATCATTCATATGCAATTTGCACTGAAGTGAGCCTCTGCTCTGCTTATGCATTTCTTTTATTGTGTGCTCTGTTTGTATTGCACAGGTTTATTTACCTTAATTATAGATAATCTAGAACATTTGACTTGTGTGATTTATGTTTAAACATTTATAGATTATAAATGATCTGACTTTCTTTCCTTCTTTCCTACTAGCACTGATAGGCTGAGCCTCTTCTTTATATTTGTATGTATGTATATTTATGTTTGTGTTTAATCTCTGGAACATGCAATAAATTAATATGTCTACTTATAAGGATCATCAGCCTAGATGACACGTCACAGCCTAAACCATCACCATGTGATTAATCCGCACTTCGTAGTAAAAATTGTCAGTTGGAAGGGAAGTAATTGGAAACAAGTATTCCATATGAGCAGTCACAGAACATACCAATGGTAACAGGAATTTATAAAGAATACACGTACTGCGGAGATCTGAAGAAACAAACATTATCCCTTTAAAATATGGGAAATAAGAGCTCTATTAAAGTATTAAAGTGATATTAAAGTCCAATTTTGTTTCTCTTAAAAATAACAAACATGTCATACTTACCTGCTCTGTGTAATGGTTTTGCACAGAGCAGCCCAGATCCTCCTCTTCTTGGGTCCCTCTTCAGTGCTCCTGGTCCCTTCCTCCTGTTGAGTGCCCCCACAGCAAGCAGCTTGCTATGGGGGCACCCGAGCCGAGCTGCTGCTCTGTGTGTCCATTCAGACACGGAGCCGCAGCCTGGCCCTGCCCTCTCTCTCCATTGGCTCACTGACTCTGATTGACAGCAGTGGGAGCCAATGGTGCTTAGCTGCTATCTCAACCAATGAGGAGGAGAGTCCCGGACAGCCGAGTCTCTCGTGCAACATTGCTGGATTAAGATGGGGCTCAGGTAAGTATTAGGTGGGCTGAGGGGAGCTTCTGCACACAGACGGCTTTTTATCCTAATGCATAGAATGCATTAAGATAAAAAAAAACTTCTGCCTTTACAACAACTGTAAGAAAAAAAAGATAAAAATATATTAAAACAAAAAATACACACACAAAATAGGCACTTTCACCATAGAATTACAATATTCACATATTGGATAGAAACATCATTACCTTGCACTTGTTTGATTCATGTAGAAAAAAAATACAGGCATAGGCCTACATACCTATAGGTGTTTTACTGCTGAAAAAGAAAAACAAAAAACATTTTTTTTTTAATTAAGCTGTCATAAATTAGAAAAAAAACACATTGGTGTCAAGCCAACATTAATTTTTTTTTTACTGTATTTGTTTAACCTGTGTAAGAAAAAGAAAGTTTATTAAGCTGCAGAATACAAAATCACGGGGATATCATTTAAAAGTATATAAGCACAAGGTTGGTGTTTCTGACATTCTGTTACAAACAATAGACAGCTAATACCTAATCAATGTCTAATTTTTGAAAATAGTACAATTTATGTGCAATGTTATTGTCTGTTGAAACCTTTTTCTAACAAGCTTTACAGTATGCATTTCTAAAGAAACATAATTCAACAATGTCAATAACCTGTACAACACTAGAGACCTAAACATGATTGCTAGTGAACCCTTGTGTGCCATATTTTTCTCACATTGTCACCCATAATGAAGCCTGCCTGACCCTATTAACCAAAGAAGGAATGATGTCTGGCAGACTGGATGCTAGTGTGTTATGATCAATCTGAAACATGTATTGATCTGCAGATCTCCACCCTCTGGCCATCTGTGATATTTACCCAGCACTACATTAGCTTCAAAATGTTTCCCTCTAAGGGCCACATTGACAAAATGGGATTTAAATAAGGCTATATGAGTGACTGTAAGTCTTATCCTTGAATTGTTTCTTAGGCTGCAGGGTATCTGTCCTGGAAATGACTGTGGAGCTTTAAGAGATTAATTCTGTAAATGTCAACTCTATTTCTTCAACAATGATTGGCGGGTTTTGTAGGTTTCCATTTGTATCCAAAACAGGACATGTAATGTAATGCCCTCAAGATATGTTATTATCCATTTTTGTATGCTTAACAGACATGCCTCCTAATCAGTTGGAAACAGAAGACTTTCAAAGAGCAAACCTAGGAATTCATTATTTCTTGTCCATCTCTTCCAAAATATTGAACACAACCGAGACTCGCAAATACTTCACCTATTTTCCTAAAGAATGATTAACAAACACAAATACAGCACTGGACTTCTATGTTATCTAGTTTTTCTTTATAAAATTTGTCCACAATAATTCTACATGTTTAGCAACCTGTCTCTTTCTGTAATTGAAATTTCATGAGTCAATACACAAATTAAAAAGAATTGATGCATTCATAGTATTTTGCTAAATCAAATCACCTAGACAAAAATGGACTATTGTCTCAAATTATAAACTATATGATTTCACTTTAAAACTGTTTCCCTATAAATCACTTTTATTAGTTGACTTACCAAGGGGTATACATTTTTATGTCAGATCAGAAATTGAAATTTACTCCAAACAGCTACAATATTAGGGAGACTATAAACAGACATATTTATACAGCAGTAATTGTGATCAATTGTCACCAATTATCCTCTGCAGGTAAATCTATGCAATCTTCCTGGTGCATTTGTTTTAAATTACAGAGAATGATTAACCACCAGTGAATGTTTACTAAATGTCATATTCACTGCTTTGTAAATATATTCCATTGTGTGTTTGAGTTTTCTTTTTTCTTTCTTTAGTCATTTTTTACATACTTTAGAAAACGTATATTACATAATGATTGCTTACATTTTGTAAATAAATATTGCATATAAATATTGTATATTCATTTGTATTTACATCAAGCTCAAATGTACTTAAAACTGAACTGTCAATCAGAGAAAGAAAGTATAAAAGCAAACATCATCTCATGTAAAAACAAGAAAAATGAACCCCTTCCCGCCTGCGGTTGTCTCCCTTTAAAAAGTTCATAGGGGGGATGTCACCCCTGGTGACACCCGCAGTCCGCGAGTGAAGTGGTGACAGCGGGGAGCCGGGCACAGGCAGCAGCGGCGGAGCTGTCACAGGGTGCGGGGATGACCGTGTGTAGACCGTACCCGGGTGACTGACACCCAGGCCGGCCGCCGGATTCACTCTGCTCCACACAGCAGGGGAGAGACACAGCGAGCGGAGCTGGAGAGAGGATGGCAACTGCTGGAGTTAACTTTTCAAGTTAACCAGCAGTTGATTGGTTTGTAGGTCATCCTAGCAACCAATCCTTTTTAACATAAAAAATTAGCTCCAGCAGTTCCAGCCCTCTGCTGTGTGTCTCCAGCTCTGCATGCATGCCCCAGTAAGGTAGGAAGGGGCAATGTGCAGGGGTCCCAAACTGGGGGGGGGGGCAATGTGTAATGTGCTGGGATCCTGAGCTTGGGGGGCAATGTGCAATGTGCAGGAGTCCCGAACAGGTGGGGGCAATGTGTAATGCAATGTGTAATGTGCAGGGGTCCTGAGCTGGGGGGCAATGTGCAGGGGTCACAAACTGGGGGGGGGGGGACAATGTGCAGGGGTCCAGAGCTGGGGGGGCAATGTGTAATGTCCAGAGGTCCCGAGCTGGGGGGGCAATGTGTAATATGCAGTGGTCCTGAGCTGGGGGGCAATGTGTAATGTACAAATGTCCCGAGCTGAGGGGGCAATGTGTAATGTGCAGGGGTCCAGAGCTGGGGGGGCAATATGTAATGTACAGGGGTCTCGAGCTGCAGGGGCTGTGTAATGTGCAGGGGTCCCGAGCAGGTGGGGGTTGTGTAATGTGCAGGGGTCCAGAGCCGGGGTAGGGGGCTGTGTAATGTGCAGGGGTCCAGAGCTGAGGTGATAGGCTGTGTACTGTGCAGGGGTCCAGAGCTGAGGTGGGGGGCTGTGTAATGTGCAGGGGTCCAGAGCTGAGGTGGGGGGGCTGTGTAATGTGCAGGGGTTCAGAGCTGTGAGGGGGCTGTGTAATGGGCAGGGGTTCAGAGCTGGGGTGGGGCAGCTGTGTAATGAGCAGGGATCCAGAGATAGTGTGGGGGAGGGGGCAGTGTAATGTGCATGGATCCAGAGATAGTGTGTGGGGTGGCTGTGTAATTTGCAGGGGTTCAGACCTGTGGGGGGCTGTGTAGTGTAAAAGGGTCCAGAGCTGCGGGGGGCTGTGTAATGTAAAAGGGTTCAGTTGTGGAGAGGGGGTACACAGTAGTGACAAAGAGACATTGGGGGTGCAGAGGTATGCAGGGAGCAATGTGGGTGTTTTTACATTTTAAAGTTGGGGGTGCCAGATATAGGATCCGCCCCGGGTGCCAAATGCTCTAGGTACGCTCATGCTGCATGGTCTGAATGGTAAGACAAGTTAACTGTATTACTTACACATTGTTGATATAAAGAATACAATAAAACTATTGCTTTAGATCTCAATCACTGCAGATGATTGGATGGAACAAGTTTGTAACTTGTTGGTTTTCCTATCCCTATTATTTGTTTGATGTAAAACAATACAATACAATATATTTCAATAAAATGTAATCTAAAAAAATTACAATAATTAGTATAAACATTTTTGCAACTTTTAAGAGCCAATAATTAGATTTCATGCCTTGATTTACCAGAATATTCTGCCAATTCCACAATCTCAATTTTCTAGCACTGTTTGTCTACATTTCCAAAAATTATTTTAGATTATCAAATGATCTGAATAAAACACAATCAATTGACAGGAACATTCAAAATAGTGAACAATTTGCTTTGCCCGTGGAGTCTATTGGATCTCCTAAATTGGTATTTATTTTTTTGAACAAATTGTTATTTTCCTTTATAACCTTATGACCTTATGTATTGACTTCTCTGTTAAGGACACTAGCCATATGTGTCAATATTCTTTTTTTACAACTAATGCTTAACCTGATATCATTAGCCATTTTGACTGGACAATGAGTGCTATAAGCAATATGTTAAAACAAGCTTCCAATACATTTTACCAATGGGAAAGCATTTAATTGATCTGACAATATGGTAAATTATTGAACACATCTGGTCATATATATTTTCCAATCTTCTAATTTTTCACAGAATAGGACATTTTATTGCTATTTGCTGGAACTTAAATGATTTTTAAATGTCACAATTAAGTAGACATTCAGATCATCTCTGAAGCAGTATCCTTTGCTATTCATGTCTGTAGTAATGTTATATGAACTAACAACATGGAACAATACATAGAAAAAATACAACTGGCTACAAATGCTGGTAAAATAAATTATATACAGTAAAACGTGTGCATTGAAGTAGTACAGGAAACCTTTTCTAAAGTTGGAGCAACTTCAGTAGTATTAATTAAGAAAGCTCTCATTGACTAAAATGGTATTTCACATGTTATGTGACTTGGAGTCTCACAAGTCTGATCCCAAGTCGCAGCAGTGTGAACCGAGCCTGATGCCGTGTACACACGGTAGGAATTTCCGACAGAAAAAGTCAGATGGGAGCTTTTCATTGTATATTCCGACCATGTGTATGCCCCATCGGACTTTTTACATCGAAAATTCAGACGGACTTAGAGAACATGTTCTATATTTTTCCGGCGGAACAAATTCCTATAGGGAAAACTGCTCATCTGTATGCTGTTTCCGATGCACCAAAAATGACGCATGCTCGGAAGCAAGTACGAGACGGAAGTGCTCGGTGTGGTAAAACTAGCATTTGTAATGGAGATAGCACATTCCTCAAGCTGCAAATGCTGTGATATTTAATGCAGCACATTCTTTTGGTCTTTATAATGCTAGAATAATGAAGTTGTTTTGCTGCTGATATTCACACAAAGATGTTCTCACAAACGTATTTCTTTATTTATTCTTGTGATCTCATGAATAATCTTTTATTTTTTAAAAGCCAGATCTCCATAATAATTTATTTTTTAAAGTCATCTTTTTATTTTATTTTTTATTTCATCAAGACCTCCTTTTTTTTGGATTATTGAAAAATTATCACAAACTGAACAGCAGTAAAATGATCTGAAAAGATCATTAGAATGAGAGTCCGAAAAGAGCGAATCGTCTCTCACCAAACCTCTACTAACACAAGATAAACACGAGATTAGCAGAAGGAGCCCAAAGGGTGGCGCAGTGGCTATTGAGCTTCCTTTTTATAGTGCCGTTGTACGTGTTGTACGTCCCCGTGTTCTTGAGGGTCGGAATTTGGTGTGATCGTGTGTATGCAGGACAAGGCAAGGCTTGAGCGGAATTCCGTCGGAAAAACTTTCAGAGTTTATTCCGATGGGAAAACCGGTCGTCTGTACAGGGCATCATATTCAGTTGTGACGTGACCCTACTCGTATTGCAAGACCTCGCTCATTTATTAAGTTAAAATTCATACACACGGTCGAACAAAGTTGTCGGAAAATCTGATCATCCTGAACGTGGTGATGTTCATTACGTACAACGGGACTACGTAGAGGCTGGTAGCCAATAGCTTTGGTCTTGTAATGTGATCTGAGCATGCGTGGCACTTTGTCCGTCGGAATTCGCTACACACGATCGGAAAAAGTTTGATAGGACTTTGTTGTCGAAAAATTTGCGAGCAGGATCTCAAACTTTTTCCGTCGGAAATTCCGACGGAAAAAGTCCGATGGAGCCCACACACGGTCGGAATTTCCGACAACATGGTCCGATAGGACATTTTCTGTCGGAAAATCCGACCGTGTGTACGGGGCATAACAGTAAAGAACCTTTTCCGCAATCTAACCTCCTTTCTTTTAACCTCAAATCATAGACACATGTCTACATCAGGGTCATTACAGTAAACAGCGCATTATAGATACTGGAGTCATCTTTGATATATTTGTATATTATAATCATATCCCATCATAAGTGTCTCTTCTACAGAGTGAATAACTGTAATCTATGTAATTGATCCTCATAGTTGAGGTCCTCCACCCCCCTTATTTATTTTGTTGCCCTTCACTGAACTGTTTCTAATTTAAAAATGTTTTTACTGAGGATTGCTGACCAAAACTAAAGTGCATATTCAAGATGAGGCCAAATCAGTGTTTTGTAATGCAGTTGGATTTACTGATTTATCTCTGGAATGTATGCCCTTTTAACACATGAGTATTTTGTTATAATTTTTAGCTGTGGCACGGCATTGCTTACTGTTGCTAAGTCTGTGATCAACAAGCACCTTCAGATCCTCTTTCATCACTGAAAGTTTGAATTTTGCATGTGTATTTTGTCACTTTACATTTCTCAATATTGAACCTCATCTGCCATGTATCTGCCCAGGCTGCTATTTCTTCAAAGTCTTCCTGTAATTATGTTAAATCCTGTGACGTCAAATCGTGAGTATGGTCCTTAATAATAGCAGTAAATTAGTTAAGGAGTACCATCATCCATTAGATTTGAAGGAACACGGGGTCATTTGGGTCTACGAAACACAGGTGCTGAGTCTGTGTCCAATGGACCAGTAACCCGCAGGAAATTGGGAAAGAAATTGGACTATCTCGGTACTGGTAATAGATAAATGAGGACTAAGGTAGGGATAGTATTTAGAAAAAACAAGATTTTTAATAGAAAAGACAATTGCATACATAAAAGGATGTACGATGTACAATTCAATTCAATAAAAGCAAATTAACCCCTCCTGTACAAATATCAAACACGGCAGATGAGTGCAGGGCTTGGCCCGCAAGCTTGACGTTTGTTTGAGCGTAGGGAGGAGATGTCTCGACCGGTTTCGCAGCCTAAGCCGCTTCTTCAGGAGAAAGATCTACAATAGACATGATTTTTCAATATATAGTCTATAAACAGCAGTTATGTACGTAAAGTAACAACATAATACATCATAATACAGAAAGGTTGGACCAGCTCACCAGTGCACGTAGAGACAATTTCCATCGAGTCCAAATGCCTTTCCCGGCGAATATGGGGGTATTATGGTATGGACTAGGCTATGACAGTAGGGAAAATACAGTTACTGAAGTTCAGTTGATAGGTAAATCACCACCACCCAGTGTGGTAAATTATGGTGTGGATGTGAACAGAGAGACCCCAAAGATTAGGAAGGGGGGGGAGAGAAAAAAGAAGGGGGGAGAAAGGAAGGAAAGAGAAAAGAGGAAGGGAAAGAAAGGGGAGAAGGGGGGAAGGGAGGACAAGGGGGATGGGAGGGAGGGAGAAAGGAGGGGGGAGGGGGGGGGTTGGGGGGTGGGGGGTTATGGTTGTTGGAAGGGAGAGTAGAGGGAAGGAGGGATGGATGGGGAACGGGAAGAGACAGGGGGGGGTTGGGAGGATGGAGTGGAGAAAAGGAGGGGGGAAAAAAGAAAAAAGGAGGGGAAGAAGGGAGGGAGGAAGGGAAAGAGGGAGAGAGAGGGGGGAGGGGAGGGGAAATCTATTAAGTTCAATACCATAATGATAAGGAATTGTGGCTTTGTAAAAACTTACATAGGGTTTGTCAAGCCAGACCAGGATGCAGGAACGAGGGGAATCAGCTATCTAGTATAGTATTAGGTTTGCTGTGTGACCACCGTCATTTAAGCACCCCAATCGGTGACGTCAGTATCAGCCACAGGTGTGATGACGCCGGTGTGGTGTGGGCCACACCTGTGGCTGATACTGACGTCACCGATTGGGGTGCTTAAATGACGGTGGTCACACACAGTCACTAGGCGTATGGAACGACTCAGATGCGGAACTAAGATTGGAATCCTTAGCTACATGGTATGTGTTTCAACCTCTTTTGCTGTCTGCTATTCTTCCTTAAATTTTTAAGACCAAGCATTAATTCTCTTTAGTACCTTTCTCTCCTCAGACTTGCCTCACAATACTGGGCATACAACAGCCTATTTTTTCAGCCTGATGTTGGTCTTAGATAACCACAGCTATATTACCCCAGCAAACCTAATACTATACTAGATAGCTGATTCCCCTCGTTCCTGCATCCTGGTCTGGCTTGACAAACCCTATGTAAGTTTTTACAAAGCCACAATTCCTTATCATTATGGTATTGAACTTAATAGATTTCCCCTCCCCTCCCCCCCCTCTCTCTCCCTCTTTCCCTTCCTCCCTCCCTTCTTCCCCTCCTTTTTTCTTTTTTCCCCCCTCCTTTTCTCCACTCCATCCTCCCAACCCCCCCGTCTCTTCCCGTTCCCCATCCATCCCTCCTTCCCTCTACTCTCCCTTCCAACAACCATAACCCCCCACCCCCCAAACCCCCCCTCCTTTCTCCCTCCCTCCCCTTCCCCCTTGTCCTCCCTTCCCCCCTTCTCCCCTTTCTTTCCCTTCCCCTTTTCTCTTTCCCCCCTTTCTCTCCCCCCCCTTCTTTTTTCTCTTCTCCCCCCCCCTTCCTAATCTTTGGGGTCTCTCTATTCACATCCACACCATAATTTACCACACTGGGTGGTGGTGATTTACCTATCAACTGAACTTCAGTAACTGTATTTTCCCTACTGTCATAGCCTAGTCCATACCATAATACCCCCATATTCGCCGGGAAAGGCATTTGGACTCGATGGAAATTGTCTCTACGTGCACTGGTGAGCTGGTCCAACCTTTCTGTATTATGATGTATTATGTTGTTACTTTACGTACATAACTGCTGTTTATAGACTATATATTGAAAAATCATGTCTATTGTAGATCTTTCTCCTGAAGAAGCGGCTTAGGCTGCGAAACCGGTCGAGACATCTACTCCCTACGCTCAAACAAACGTCAAGCTTGCGGGCCAAGCCCTGCACTCATCTGCCGTGTTTGATATTTGTACAGGAGGGGTTAATTTGCTTTTATTGAATTGAATTGTACATCGTACATTCTTTTATGTATGTAATTGTCTTTTTTATTAAAAATCTTGTTTTTTCTAAAGACTATCCCTACCTTAGTCCTCATTTATCTATTACCAGTACTGAGATAGTCCAATTTCTTTCCCAATTTCCTGCGGGTTACTGGTCCATTGGACACAGACTCAGCACCTGTGTTTCGTAGACCCAAATGACCCCGTGTTCCTTACATCCTGTGACAAATGTATTTGCCTGCATAATTTGGTATCCTCAGCAAATACTGAATTTGAGCTCCTGATTCCAATTATATCACTGATAAACAAACTGAAAAGCACTGACCCCAAGACAGAACCCTGGGGCCTACCACTCACAACTTTAGACCATTCAGAGAACGAGAACGCGTGCCTGTGCAGCGGCGCGATCCCGATGCGCTTGTGTCACCCGGACAAGGCACATCTAAGATCGGCAGGAGGGCTCTGTGATTGGCCCTCCTGATCACATGACGGCTGTATCCAATCAGAGCCATCATGTGATGTCAGTGAGGAGAGGAGAGCAGATTGCTGCAGCCGGCTGGTGATCAGTGAGTATGAGCTGTTCTTTACAGCTTTTTACACACTGATCACCGACACAGTGTCCCCACAAATGTAAACACACAATGTCCCCAAAATAGTGTCCCCAAAACACTGTCCCCACACACATGTCCCCACACACATGTTCCCACACAGTAAAAACACCTGTCCCCCACATATGTAACACTAAAATCATATGTCCCAATGATAATCTGCACACATATGTCAGTGATCATCTGCGCACATCTGTACATGATCATCTGTGTACATATGTCTGTGATTACACAAACCAATTATACACTTAACAGGATTTTTTTTACCAAAGATATGTAGCAGAATACATTTTGGCTTAAATTTATGACAATTATGAATTTAGATTTTATTGGAATTATTTTAAAACAGAAAGTAGAAAATATTATTTTTTTCAAAATTTCCGCTCTTTTAAAAAAATTGATTTGTGAATAAATACCACCGAAAGAAAGCTCTATTTATGTGAACAAAATGATAAAAAATGTAATTTGGGTACAGTGTTGCATGATCGCGCAATTCTTATTGAAAGTGCGAGAGCGCTGAAAGCTGAAAATTGGCCTGCATCCAACTCTCTCCTTAGCATCTCCCCCTCTCTCTCTTCCTGTAACTGTAGTTTGTGTGTGAATCCAATCTCATCTCCACCCTCTCCTCCTGCCTAGATAGAGCAATGCTATTCCCCTGAAGCTACTCCTCCCCTCCTCCTTGTTAACCAGTTTCCACCCAGGCTAATTCTGATGTTTCTCTCTCTCTTTTAGTATAGACCCTAGAGGATAAAATGGTAATTTTTTATGTCACACAGTATTTGCGCAGTGTTTTGTCAAATGCAATTTAAAAAAAATGTATCCAAAATTTTTTTTCACAAGGGATGAAAAATTGACTGACTGATCCTTCCTGCGATTGACTGACTGATCCTTCCTGTGATCGACCGACCGATTCTTTCCTGCGATCGACTGACCGATCCTTCCTTCAACCGATCCTTCCATCAATTGATCAACCAATTTGATCCTTCCTGTGATCGACCAACTGATCCTTCCATCGATCGATCGACCAATCCTTGCTTTGATTGAGTGATCCTTCATTAGATTGATCCTTTCTTCTTTTGATCAATTGATACTTGCTTCCTTTGATCGATCCTTCCCTCCATCCATAGTTACATATAGTTACACAGTAGGTGAGGTTAATAAAAGACACAAGTCCATCAAGTCCAACATACAGTATCTCACAAAAGTGAGTACACCCCTCACATTTTCGTAAATATTTTATTATATCTTTTCATGCGACAACACTGAAGAAATTACACTTTGCTACAATGTAAAGTAGTAAGTGTATAGCTTGTATAACAGTGTAAATTTGCTGTCCCCTCAAAATAACTCAACACCCAGCCATTAATGTCTAAATCGCTGGCGACAAAAGTGAGTACACCACTAAGTGAAAATGTCCAGATTGGGCCCAAAGTGTCAATATTTTGTGTAGCCGCCATTATTTTCCTGTACTGCCTTAACCATCTTGGGCAGGAAGTTCACCAGAGCTTCACAGGTTGCCACTGGAGTCCTCTTCTACTCCTCCATGATGACATCACAGAGCTGGTGGATATTGGAGACCTTTGCGCTCCTCCACATTCCATTTGAGGATGCCCTCGCAGATGCTCAATAGGGTTTAGGTCTGGAGACATGCTTGGCCAGTCCATTACCTTCATCCTCAGCTTCTTTAGCAAGGCAGTGGTCGTCTTGGAGGTGTGTTTGGGGTTGTTATCATGTTGGAATACTGCTCTGCGGCCCAGTCTCTGAAGGGGGTCATGCTCTGCTTCAGTTTGTCACAGTACATGTTTGCATTCAAGGTTCTCTCAATGAACTGTAGTTTCTCAGTGCCAGCAGTGCTCATGGAGCCCCAGACCATGACACTCTTAGCACCATGCTTGACTGTAGGCAAGACACACTTGTCTTTGTACTCCCCACCTAGTTGCCGCCACACATGC
Organism: Lithobates sylvaticus; assembly: GCA_028564925.1. NCBI lineage: Eukaryota > Metazoa > Chordata > Amphibia > Anura > Ranidae > Lithobates > Lithobates sylvaticus. The sequence continues at coordinate 467,029,762 of CM053028.1, forward strand.
TTGACACCATCTGAACTAAATACGTTTATCTTAGTCTCATTAGACCACAGGACATGGTTCCAGGAATCCATGTTCTTAGTCTGCTTGTCTTCAACAAACTGTTTGCGGACTTTCTTGTGCATCATCTTTAGAAGAGGCTTCCTTCTGAGATGATAGCCTTGCAGACCAATTTGATGTAGTGTCCAACGTATGGTCTGAGCACTGATAGGCTGACCCCTCACCCCTTCAACCTCTGCAGCAATGCTGGCAGCACTCATACATCTATTTCCAAAAGACAACCTCTGGATATGATGCTGAGCATGTGCACTCAACCTCTTTGGTCGACCATGACAAGACCTGTTCTGAGTGGAACCTGTCCTGTTAAACTGCTGTATGATCTTGGCCGCTGTGCTGCAGCTCAGTTTCAGGGTCTTGGCAATCTTCTTTTAGCCTAGGCCATCTTTATGTGGAGCAACAAGTCTTTTTTTTCAGATCCTCAGAGAGTTATTTGCCATGAGGTGCCATGTTGAACTTCCAGGGACCAGCATGAGAGAGTGAGTGCGATAACACCAAATTTAACACACCTGCTCCCCATTCATACCTGAAATCTTGTAACACTAACGAGTTACATGACACCGGGAGGGAAAATGGCTAATCTGGCCCAATTTGGACATTTTCACTTAGGGGTGTACTCACTTTTGTTGCCAGCGGTTTATACATTAATGGCTGTGTGTTAAATTAATTGGTGGGGACGGCAAATTTACACTGTTAAACAAGCTGTACACTCGCTACTTTACATTGTAGCAAAGTGTAATTTCTGCAATGTTGTCACATGAAAAGATATAATAAAATATTTACAAAAATGTGAGGGGTGTACTCACTTTTGTGAGATACTGTATGTGTGTGATTTTATGTCAGTATTACATTGTATATCCCTGTATGCTGTGGTCGTTCAGGTGCTTATCTAATAGTTTCTTGAAACTACTGATGCTTCCCGCTGAAACCACTGCCTGTGGAAGGGAATTCCATAGCCTTGCCACTCTTACAGTAAAGAACCCTCTACTCAGTTTAAGGTTAAACCTTTTTTCTTCTAATTTTAATGAGTGGACACGTGTCTAATTAAAGAGGTGTTCCCAGTTAAAAAAAAAATTTAAAGTCAGTACCTACAAATACTGCAGCTGCTGACCTGGCCGTGCAATCATCTGGGACCTGTCACGTGTCCCAGTTGATTGACAAGAGGGAGGGGGCAGAGCTGAGCCCTTCCTGCGCCGAGGGGAAGTGACATCAAGAGCCCAGGCACTGAAGGAGGCAGACTACGAGGGACCCACTAGCAACAGCCATTTAGAGGTGAGTAAAAAAAAATGTTTCCAAATGTTTTTGCTATCATCCAATGCTTCCTGCGACTGATTGACCGATCTTTCCATAAGTTGGTCCTTCCTGCGATCAACCGACCGATCCTTCCTGCGAATAAACAATCAATCCTACCTGCGATAGAACGACTGATCCTTCCTTCGACCAATCCTTCCTTGGATCCATTGATCCTTCTTTCTTTCAATCTTTGCTTGTTTTGATCGAGCCTTCCTTCCTATCTTTGATCCTTCCTTCCTTCATTTATTTTGTGCTAGTGATTTTTTGCAATGTTATTTATCCTTTTCCATATAGTATAACTGGTGGTTCCTGGCTGTTCCTGTGAGTAAAGTGACTTTCCATCATCCTGCTCTCTCTGCAGCATCTGTATGTCCCTCTCTCCCCCTCCCTTCCTGTTATTTCCATAATCTATGTGAAGCTGATCCTCTCCCCTCCCCTTCCCTCCCCTCCTGAAACTAAACCAGCATAGGAATGTGAGCCCTTCCCACTGGAGTCCCTCTGCTTGGGAGTAAGACCCGAGAAAATTATGTGACTGCACAGAAGAACTGCTGGGGAAAGAGTATTTAGAGACTATATTGCTGAAAAAGTGCTGAAAAATAATTTATTGTGGAGACTTTACAACCACTTAAGAGGCCATTCACAACTAAATGGACAGCTGCTGCACAGTGATTTATTATCTGGCAGCTGTCCATTCTGGCTGTAGTGAACTAGCAGTAGGGGATGGTGTAGTGCGTGATTCAGTGCATCACACAGCTCCCCTTTTTTTTACACTCAACTTTATTTGAAGTGTACAAAAGTGAGACTTCATTCATGTCACTGTACAACAGCATAATGTGCTGACCTGCTGTACAGAGACATGCAATCCTGTCCAGTGCACTGTGATAAAATGCAGCATATCTAAATTTTATCACAGATCACTGCAGTGCAGCTCTGGCCTGCCCTTCAGTGTGAATAGGATACACAGAAAACACAGTTTTTACTATGACTGGCAGTGACTGGCATTTAACAGTGTGGAAAAACACAGGTTACCACACTAGTGTAAAATTATGTTACATTCCTAGATAAGAAAAAATCGCCCTATTAAAGTCCAGGTGTAAGCTAAAATTATAATCAAAGAAAAGTCCCTGGTGATATAAACAAAGAGTCAATCGTAGAAGAAATAATTTCCAGAACGGCACCTCATATATTTATAGGGAACATGCTCACCAGATGCAAGCCACAAAATTGCATATGGCTTTAACCCAGCCCGTGTTGATGATCTTGTCGCTGGAAGAGAATCCGGAAGAGCGATGTGATGTAATTTGTGTTTTTTCCCAAGTTTGTACTCATGGAGCAGGGTTAAAGGCCACTAAGAAAAAACAAAAAATGCACAATACTGCTACAATACAAATGTGCAGTTAAATACCAAAACAATTTTCATTGTATTTGAAAAAAAATATAAAAAATGTGTTATGTCAAACTATTTTATAGAAAGACACCCAGTGCTCAAAAAAACAAATTTAAGTGCACCACCACCACATAAAAGGCATCCTTACCAGATGCCAGAAGAAAATTGCCAAATCAAAGAAGGCCAGCAAAGCTCTCAAAGAAAAGGAATCCTCCACAGCTTGTGGTCTATGTTGATCGTGGTAAAAAGCTTTCAACAGATACCCAGGGAAGAAAATATTTGGAACATAGCGTTATACTGTACTTAAAAGGTTAATTAAAGTAAAAAGGGGTTTGCACTTACAAACAGACCTTTTTAAAAAAGCAGGTTAAAAAATTGCAGAGCCGGCCAGCTACAAACGAGCAAACACTCCCGTCCTTCCTAGCGTGGTGACATCAGCACATACCTCCTCAGATGCGTTTTGTTAAACTTAACATTCTCAATGGGGAACAGCAGTGTGCTAAGTCACCACCTTTTATAGAGAACCACACCTCGGTCTGAGTCCCGGATGTGAATCATTGAGCGCCATCTTGATTATGGGCATCCCTCACAGATCCCTGTCATTGTTGAATAGCACCAGTGGTGGAAATTCCACTCACACCGGAAACTCGAACTGCCATCTTAGTTGTGGGCAACCCCTATCTAGTGCAAGTATTCAACAAACTTTATTGGATCACCTATACACAGCCCAACAATGGTTGTGACGGGATGCCGCTTATGGCGGACATTTAAAAAATGAATGTCATTATTGAAATCACTCAACTAGATGACAGTAAACAAAAACCCCTTCAAAACCCATAATAAATGGGTATGAATGGAAAAAAATATTTAATAACATGAAGTTATATATAAAATTAAATATCAAAAATAAGGCAATAATGACGGCAGTATACTCTTAATAAAGAGACCATCTTAATCCGCAAAAAACGTACATACCAAGGAGAGCTTAATGGAGTAAAGAGAATAAAATAAAAAAATATGAAAAAATTATATATATTGTGCTAAATATTAAATGTAAATATTATTTAGTGAAAAACACATATTTGCATAATTTCAAGAAAAATGTTAATGTGAATTCTACATTTAGTAAATTCATTTAACTAGGTGCCTAGACTGTACATAAAAATGGTAATTAAAGGAACATACCCAATTAATTATGTGAGTGCATAAATACCCAAATCATTATGTGAGTACATACTAAATATCCAGATAATTGCGTGAGTGCAACTCATATATTAATATATACTATACATTAGTATAATTATTAAAATAATAATATTTGTGAAAAATTATGATTGAAAAAGGGGAGAGTTATCAATATCTCCTCCCATGACCTTCCATACCCTCTACTTAATTTCATTATAAATATATATATACACATCCATGACTCAGATCGGGTTTACAATCCATAATCATATATACATTTATTATCAATAGATATCAATATTAAGAGTTGTCAATAAATGCGTTTACGTCAACGTCAATGTTGAGCCCATGGGGGGCATAGGTCCTGGCCTTATAGATCCATGACATTTCCAACTTGGAGATTTCTCTCACAAGTGAACTTCCTCTCCAGTTCGGACTAAACTTATCTATCCCCAAGAAGAGTGTTTGAAGGGTCCTTTCTATGAACAAGCAAGTAATGTTTGGATACCGAATGGTTCTTAAAACCTGATTTTATATTCGTAATATGTTCATTTAACCTGACCTGTAGGGGGCTCTTATTCCTCCCTATGTATTGTAATCCACATGGGCATTGAAATAAATATACTACGCCCAATGTGGAACAGGTTATGAAAGGCTTAATATCAAATTGTATTTGTGTACTAGTAGACAAAAAGCTACCAGTCCTTCTATGGGTGCAACTATTTAAGGAACAAACCCGGCATCTACGGCATTGGTAATAACCAGATAGCTGGAAAAAACTAACCTTCTTATTAGGGGATCCAAAATATTGGGGGACACCCTATTTCTTAAATATGTTACATTCCTGTCTGTGCATGGCAATGGATGTCACAGTCATTTTTAAAGCTCAGAATTGCTGCAGTAAATGCTGTGAATGGTACATGTTTATGTAAAAACAAATGGTGGTTACCATTTGTGTGCACATAGTTGTACCAAGAACTAGAAATTGGCAGTGATTATCTTTAATGTGCATCTTGTTCTTTCCAAGAAAGAACAAAGAAGCCACACACCACCAGCCAATTTATGCTAAGATCCTAAAGGATCATATAGACACTCAGGTCAGCACTTCCTTCTGACAGTTTGATCAATAGAGGCTTTGGGCTTTGCTCAGATAAATGTGTCATGTTTGGTTCCTTTACAGTGCGGATTCTCATGGGCTAGAACAAACCTGCTTGGAATGACAGCTTATCTTTATAACCTACCTATACCAACAGAAAGTTGGTATATATCACTGCAATAATGCTAGCCATAGTGATGGCTAAGGATGAGCCCGGTGTTCGATTCGAACCCATGTTCGAATCGAGCACCGGGTGTTCGCTCGCTCGGCGAGCCCAGAACTATTGGGACCGCTCGCATCAAATTCGTGTGATGCGAGCGGCCCCGCAATGCATTGCGGCCCGCGCAGTGCAATGCTGGCTGATGATTGGCCAAGCATGCACTGTGACCCCGCATGCTTGGCCAATCACAGCGCCGGCAGCGAGGAGAGCCATAATTGGCTACAGGCAGGATGCCTGTAGCCAATTATAGCTCAGGGGCTTTAATACACGCCCCACGGTATAAGAGGCCGCCGCGGCGGCGGCCTCGCATATTATGTTTCACTCACAGTGTCAGCGTGTCAGTGTGCTGCTGACTGCTGACAACAATATGTTCTTTATTTCTGGGGATATGTGTGTGCATGCTGTTAGAACAGCATTGCAGTATCACATCTGGGGGGTGTCTATAGGTAGCCTGTGAAGGAGGGCAGGTTTCCTGTGCTTAGAACTTTCCCTGCAAAAAAGTGTCATTTTTGCAGGAAGAAAGCTATTTAAATCACTCGCGGCTAATGAATTGATGGCTCCTGTAACACAGAGAGCTGTCATTCATTAATAAAAAACAAAAAAAAAAGCGTAGGGGTCCCCCCAAATTCAATAACCAGGCCCTTCAGGTCTGGGATGGATATTAAGGGGGATCCCAGCCAAAAAAAAAAAAAAAAAATGGCGTAGGGTCCCCCTCAAAATCCATACCAGACCCTTGAGGTCTGGTATGGATTTTAAGGGGAACCCTAGCCAAAAAAAATGGCGTGGGGTCCCCCTCAAAATCCATACCAGACCCTTATCCGAGCACGCAACCTGGCAGGCCGCAGGAAAAGAGGGGGGGACAAGAGCGGCCCCCCCTCTCGCCTGAACCGTACCAGGCCACATGCCCTCAACATTGGGAGGATGCTTTGGGGGTCTAAGACCCCTAAAGCACCTTGTCCCCATGTTGATTAGGACAAGGGCCTCTTCCCCACAACCCTGGCCGGTGGTTGTGGGGGTCTGCGGGCGGGGGGCTTATCGGAATCTGGAAGCCCCCTTTAACAAGGGGACCCCCAGATCCCGGCCCCCCCCTGTGTGAAATGGTAAGGGGGTACAAAAGTACCCCTACCATTTCACCAAAAAAGTGGCAAAAATGGTAAAAAGGACAGGAGACAGTCTTTGACAATTCCTTTATTAAAATCTTCTTTCTTCTTTCTTCATCCTTCGGTTTCTTCATCTTCTCCTTCCTTCATCTTCTTCCATCTTCTTCTTCCATTTTCTTCTTCCTCCGATCCGCTTCTTCTTGCGCTGGTCTTCTCGTCCTTCTCGTCCGGCATCTTCTTCCGTCGGCGTCGGCGTCGGTGTCTCTGTCTCTTCTTGGGCCGCTCCGCGCAATGGGAGGCTCCCGCTGTGTGAGGCTCCGCTCCGTCTGACAGGTCTTTTATAATGGAGGGCACCTGGTGACCCCGCCCCCTCTGACGCACAGGGACGTCATGGGGAATTCCATGATGGCTTTCCCCATGATGTCAGAGGGGGGCGGGGTCACCAGGTGCCCTCCGTTTTAAAAGACCTGTCAGATGGAGCGGAGCCTCACACAGCGGGAGCCTCCCATTGCGCGGAGCGGCCCAAGAAGACACCGACACCGACGCCGACGCCGACGGAAGAAGATGCCGGACGAGAAGGACGAGAAGACCAGCGCAAGAAGAAGCGGATCGGAGGAAGAAGAAAATGGAAGAAGAAGATGGAAGAAGATGAAGGAAGGAGAAGATGAAGAATCCGAAGGATGAAGAAAGAAGAAAGAAGATTTTAATAAAGGAATTGTCAAAGACTGTCTCCTGTCCTTTTTACCATTTTTGCCACTTTTTTGGTGAAATGGTAGGGGTACTTTTGTACCCCCTTACCATTTCACACAGGGGGGGGGGCCGGGATCTGGGGGTCCCCTTGTTAAAGGGGGCTTCCAGATTCCGATAAGCCCCCCGCCCGCAGACCCCCACAACCACCGGCCAGGGTTGTGGGGAAGAGGCCCTTGTCCTAATCAACATGGGGACAAGGTGCTTTTGGGGTCTTAGACCCCCAAAGCATCCTCCCAATGTTGAGGGCATGTGGCCTGGTACGGTTCAGGCGAGAGGGGGGGCCGCTCTCGTCCCCCCCTCTTTTCCTGCGGCCTGCCAGGTTGCGTGCTCGGATAAGGGTCTGGTATGGATTTTGAGGGGGACCCCACGCCATTTTTTTTGGCTAGGGTTCCCCTTAAAATCCATACCAGACCTCAAGGGTCTGGTATGGATTTTGAGGGGGACCCTACGCCATTTTTTTTTTTTTTTTTTGGCTGGGATCCCCCTTAATATCCATCCCAGACCTGAAGGGCCTGGTTATTGAATTTGGGGGGACCCCTACGCTTTTTTTTTTTCATTTTTTTTTTTTTTTTATCAATGACTTTTTTTTATGAATGAGTTTCAATGAATCACTGTTCTCTGTGTTACGGGAGCCGTGAATTAACATTAGCCGCGAGTGATTTTAAATAGCTTTTTTACTTTCAAAAATGACACTTTGCGCAGAGACAGTTCTAAACACGGGAAACATGCGCCCCTTTACAGGCATACTATAGACACCCCCCAGGTACGAAATTTAAAGGAATATTACACTTTTATTGTTTCAATTTAAGCATTATTAAAATCACTGCTCCTGAAAAAACGGCCGTTTTTAAAAAAAAATTTTGCATTGATACATGTCCCCTGGGGCAGGACCCAGGTCCCCAAACACTTTTTATGACATTAACATGCATATTAGCCTTTAAAATGAGCACTTTTAATTTCGAACGTTCGCATCCATTATAACTAATAGGGTTCTAAAGCTCGCACGGACTTTAGGTCCGTTCGCGGGGTTCTGGTGCGAGCCGAACGGGGGGGTGTTCGGCTCATCCCTAGTGATGGCAATAAAAGATGAATCATTGATTAGATTGTTTCAAATGAGTTTGTGCTCAAAAATGATTGTTGGATGCAACAAAGAAGATTGATTTTGCTGAATATCCACCAAAACTGATTGTTCTCTTCCGAAAATTATCATATATTGAAGGAATACACCGTAGTGTATTTGAGTTGTGAAACATGCTGGTTTCATTGAAATGATTGTCACATCCATCAATCGTATTGTTATGTGTATGGTCAGCATGTGTGTTGTGGGTGTTGATTGACCTTAGCAGAGTCTGCTCAAGAAGTGTGTAAATTGTGGTATGGATGATCAATCAGTCAATTTAAAAATCAATCAGTTGGCCATTGAACTAAAGATTAAATCAGTCATTAGTCTGCCCAGATTAATAGACATTATGTCCATTCAGTTGATAATGTTTTGGATGTTGAAACAAAGGTACTCATGCCACAAAAATGATACACTTGCAATATAATGAAAAGATTGAACCACACTAATGGCCTACTGCACTGCTTTGAAACAGATGGTTGACAGTTTTTTTAATTATAACATTTTGTTGCATACTATTTACTGTATACCATTTCACAGTGCCAAATTCAGGTATTTAAAGTGGTTCTAGAGCTTTAGGTTTTTTTTTTTTATCTTAATGCATTCTATCCATTAAGGTAAAAAAACCTTCTGTGATGCGTGTGTCCAGGGCTTTTTTTCTCAGAAAATAGGTGCAGGCACCCTACCACAACCAAACAACCACCCTGCCCCCCCCCCCCCATACACACACACACACCCTCTAACCCACATAAAATAGTGGGTATGGTAAAATTTCACCACTAACAGTGGGGGGGCCTTAAAGGGGCAATAATTACCAGGAATGTATTACATACAGTGTAAGAGTGCAGAGTTCCAGTGGTGGGGAGTTCCCACAGAGTGCAGAGTTCAGGAGTGCCCTACTTGCAGAGTTTTGGGGTGCTTTACATACATAGTGCTGAGTTCAGGGGTGCGCTACACCTAGAGTGCAGAGTTCATCCTTCTTTCACAACTGCTCACCTCTGCATCTCCCATCTAAATCTCACTTTCACCCCTCTTCAGCTCTGACCTCTGCATGCAACCTTCCGTCCTTATTAAAAGCTCCACCCTCTTCCACATGTCTTATTTTTGTTGCTGTATTAAACTGAAGCACCCAGCCGGCTCTAGTACCTCCACGCACACTGTAGGTGGCACCTACTCCCTCGCTTGCAGATCATCTAGTGGGGGTGTCAGCATCCACAATGAACCCCAGGGCACTTGCATCTCCCTTGATCCCATCCTACACTCTACAGATCTGTTGGGGAAAAGCTATCACTGGTAAACACAGAAGCCAGACTTCTGTGTATACCAGTGATAGTGGTGAGCAGGTAACAGAGGGTCTGAGCCAGAGGTAGTGGAACTGAGTTCCACCAAGTTCCAGCTGAAAAAAATCTCCCCCCCCCTTATCCTTGCCTAGTTTTGTTTTTTACACTTTATGGGATTTTGTCAGCAACCAAACCAACAAAACATACATTTGTAGAAAACAATATTTTAATAAAAAATTGTTAAAATACATATTCTAAGAAAACTCCCAATAACATTGTCTACAAGGCATGTGTTACCACATCAAATAAAACAATTTCACTAAATAATACTTACATACATAACAAGATATGCCAATGCTTCTCAATAAATCAGCCCATTTCTCTTTCCACTTGAAACAGGGGATGGTCCCATGCAAGGATCACAAATCTCCTAGTTAATCTCAAGTTGATCACAAATCTCAGTTGATCACAAATTTCCCAGAAGCATTGTTATATCTTGTTATGTTTGTAAGTATGATTTAGTGAAATGGTTTATAGACAATATGTTATTGGGAGTTTTATTTGATATTTCAGAATGGCATCTCCTGTCCCTGAGGAAGAGATTAATTGAATGAATTGCGTTGAATATATGATGCCACAGAGCAAACAACTTGCAGAACATCACAAACTTCATAAAGTATGCACTCTTTGGAGAGTATCACTTTAATCTGTATATGCTTGCTTGCCAAATGTCCTGTAAGCCAATTATGGCTATCTGTGATTTTAGAGAATATGTATTTTAATCATTTCGAATTAAAGAAAGAACTTTTATGAATGTATGTTTTGTTGGTTTGGTTGATGGCAGAATCCGATAGAGGGTAAAAAACAAAACAATGTAAATAGGGATGGTGGCAACCTATTTCCAAAGCAGAGTGAACAATACTAACAAATTTATACTTACCTAAGCCCCATCTCAATCCAGCGATGTGCACGAGAGCAGCGTGCTCTCCTGGTTCTGAAACTCTTCAATGGACAGATTGATAGCAGCAGGAGCCATTGATTCCTGCTGCTGTCAATCAAACTCTGTGACAAGGGAGTGTGGGGTGGGGCTGAGCTGCCCTGCCTGTGTCAATGAGAGCACTTGCCGAAGAGGAGGAGCCAGGAGCATCGGTGGGGGAACCCCTGAAGAAGAGGATCGAACCATTGAACAGAGCAGGTACTTATAACATGTTCTTATTTTAAAGGGAAAAAAAAGAAGCTTTAATTTTACTTTAACCACTCTTGGGCCTGCTACGTATGCAAAATAAAGTTGCCTAAGAACACAGGAGGTAGGGGGCGTGGCCTGGAGCTTCATGGCGTAGGGAGTGTGGAGTGAGAGCTCTGCCTGAGATTTCATCCTTGTACCTCATCCTTTGGGAATTATCGGTCACAACCACCCCAAACAGTAACCCTCAAGAACCGGGCACGCCGCGGGCTCCATGTCGCCACCAAAACGGTCCTCGGAGGCCGCTGCTAAGCTGGCCAAATACCGTCATGAAGGACAGGCAGCCGAGGAGGAAGATGGCGTCGGCCGCGTGCAGGCCGCGGAGGAGACCACCTCCGGCGACACAGCCAAGATCCTGGAAGCAGTTTCGGTATGTCAGACCACGCTCACATCCAAAATAGAGGAGGTAAAGGTCGACATCTCCCTTATCCGCCAGGACATTCAAAAGCTGCGGGACAGGGCCACCGAGATGGAGCACAGGGTATCCAGAACGGAGGCGGACATCACCCCGCTTCAAATAACGACAGAGCAACTGCAGCACCAGCTCAGCACAGTTCTCCATAAGCAGGACGACATGGAGAACCGGCTCAGGAGATGCAACCTCCGCTTCGTGGGTCTCCCGGAACGGGCTGAAGGCACAGATCCCCCTACCTACTTAGAGAACCTCCTCATTAAGACATACGGGAGAGAGGCCTTCTCCTCCACCTTCGTCATAGAGCGCGCTCACCGCCTCGCAGCGCGTCCTCCCCCAGCCGGTGCCCCCCCGAGAACTTTTATTGCTAAATTGCTTAACTACAGAGACCGGGACACCGTGCTGCGACTCACTCGCGAGCGTGGGAACATCCCGGTCGGTAACGTGACGGTGGCGGTGTACCCGGACTTCTCCGCCGAGGTGCAGAAAAAGCGCGCGCAGTTCACGGAGGCGAAGCGGCAACTGCGCATCCACCATCTACCGTACGCTATGCTGTTCCCAGCAAGGCTCAGAGTGACCCGCGACGGAAAGACCCAGTTCTTTGAAGACCCCGCCGCCGTCTTATCCTGGCTGGAGCAACACGAGGTGGCCGGTCCGGCCCACAGATGAAGCCCTCAACCGCACAACTGCACTCAGGAGCTGCCCGGGGAAACCACGACCGCATTCACCGCCTAAATGTGAGTGTATCCCCCCTCTGCCCCCTCAGCCCAGCTCTAACCTGACCCCTTGACTATGCCCCTAGACAAACTGCATGCACGGTGTATATCCCATCACTCACCAGCATACCCGTGTACCTGGCATGGTCCCCCTGGCAGCAAACCTGGAACGATCCCCCTCCACCGCCCCCTGCCGCTGACTTACCTGAGCCGATCCAATGGACGGATCCCCCCCACGAGCCGCAACAAACCAACATGCCTGCTCCTTGCTCCCGAACAGCCTTGCCATCCGCACCGCCGAGCCACAAACATGGCGCGGGCGCCCGTCCGCCGCCATGCGCGCCGCTCCACTACCTCTCCTCTCCCTCCATACTCACGAACAGGTGCGGGGCCTGATGGACTGGCTGCTGCAAACTGCCGCACATATGACTCTGTGCCCCTGGATAGTGGCACCCCATTCCCCATCAACACCCCCACCCGGCAACCGGATTCCCCCCATCACCAGACCTCAAGTACTCTCAGGCACCCCCTCTCCCCTGCTCACTTCGAGCCCTCACTCAGACTGCTCACACTCCCTGTTCACCACCTAGCTGTGAGCTTAACAGTGTGTCTCTCTGCCGCCCCGACACACTGCCATGGTCACCCTCGGGACCGAGGACACCTACGATACTAACTCTTTGACCTGGCATATGTTTGATAGAGTTTTGTTTCCCTGGCCAGCTATCACTACCACGGATGTGGAGAGTGATTGTTTGAACATTATGCCATGCTGGTCCAGAGATGGCATGTTACCAGTTACGGTTTGTACACAATATGTAATGTTAACTTTTTATCTGATATACATAGCACTGTTTACCACTAGGATGCAATGTACGAGCGACCCCCTCTGCCTCACCGAGGCACGGGGGGTACAACCGGAGCATACTGAACCCAGGTCAGACCACACTGACCTATGCGGGATCACTAACCCCCTCACCACACCAGGCGCTACCAGCATAGTACTTGACAGTACCCCTGCTCCCCTCAATATACCACATGGCTACGCTTAAAATGGTCACCTGGAACGTCCGCGGCCTATGTGCTAAACCCAAGCGTCTGGCAGTCCTCACCCACCTTAAACGCCTGCGGGCAGATATCTCTATCCTTGCCGAAACCCACCTCACTGGCCAATCCCAGAGGGCACTGAAGAAGCCATGGGTAGGTTGGCTGTACAACGCTCCTTACACTTCCAACTCCCGGGGCATAGCTGTCCTCATCGCCAAAACGGTACAATTTCAGCTGCACAACCTACAGCTCGACCCCCTGGGCAGATTTCTGTTCCTCCACTCCACGGTTGGTGGAAGGGAGCTACTAATAATGGCATTCTACATACCCCCGCCCTTCCAATTCCACGCACTGCAGGAAGGACTAGCCTTCATGACCAAATACCCTACGGTACCTGCTATCTGGGTGGGCGATTTTAACGTGACGATCAACCCCAACTTAGACAGATTCAGCACGACCACCCCGCCACCCCCCCTCAATACACCACTAGATTTGGCAAATTCGCAGCTGAATTCGCCATGACTGACACCTGGAGATACAAACACCCCACCAAGATAGCCTTCTCCTGCTACACCCCATCGCAACAGGCCATGTCCCGTATAGACATGATCCTACTCTCCCCCGCCCTGCTGCCTGACCTCCTGGATGTGGGGTTCGACACCAGGGTGCTCTCGGATCACTCTCCGTACTGGACGACACTGAGGCTACCCACTGCCTCCCCCCTCCGGATATGGAGATTGAACCCATTCTGGCTCACGGTTTTGTCTGATCTAGACGCCGTGCAGAGAGAATGGGTCCACTTTTTCCACACAAACGAGAAAACGGCAGCTGCCGGGTCAATTTGGGAAGCTTTCAAGCTCCACGCCAAACTCATCTTATCCACACGTATAAATAGACACAAATCCACATCCAAGATAGTACTCCAGCAAGCCGAAGAAAGGCTTGACTCCCTGGAGCAGACATTCCTCACCGACCCCTCGGCGGCGAACGCCTCCCTTCTCCGGCTGCAGTCCAGACTGACCAACCACCTACACTTTGAGAAGGCAAAGCAGGGCATCTTTTTCTGTAAACAGCGAGTATATGAACATGGCGAACGTGCGGGCAAACTACTAGCATACATGGCCCATCTGGACCATAGCCCTCCAGTGGTTGTTCGGCTTCAGACTGCAGCCGGGGAAGTGACAGCGGACCCGGACTTGGTGGCGGAGGAGTTCAAGCTATTTTACTCCAACTTATACACCTCTACGTCACGCCACACGCACAATGAACTCTCCCAGTTCCTACATCCTGTCAACTTCCCCACAATCTCCCAGACCCAACGGTCTATCCTAGAAGCCCCAATCACCTCTGAATGTATAGCGGAGGCCCTTGCCCTCCTCCCACACTCCAAGGCCCCGGGCTCGGACGGCCTGCCCTTGGAGTTCTATGCCCAATTTCAAGAAGTCCTTATCCCCAAGCTACAAGCACTCTACACCCACATATTCGACACTGCCACCCTCCCCCCCTCCATGGGGGAGGCTCTCATAGTGCTTATCCCCAAGCCCGGCAAAGACCCCCTTTACCCAGAATCTTACCGCCCCATCTCCCTCCTCCAACTAGACGTGAAAATACTAGCCAAGATCCTTGCCCTGCGACTTAACACAGTCATACTCAGCCTGATTCATCCTGATCAGACTGGGTTCATGCCCAACAAAAACACCGCTTTCAACCTCCGCAGACTCTTTATGAATCTGCAGGCCACCCACGACAACACTGGATCCAGGGTAGTGGTGAGCCTGGATGCCGCAAAGGCATTCGACTCCGTTGAGTGGAGCTATCTCTGGGAGTGTCTACACAGGTATGGCTTCGGCCCTAAATTCATAAAATGGCTCCAGCTCCTATACCAGGCCCCCACTGCCCGGATCCAGGTCAATGGTAGAATCTCAAGCTCTTTCCCGTTATCCAGAGGCACTCGCCAGGGCTGTCCGATCTCCCCCCTGCTCTATGCCCTGGCGGTAGAACCACTCGCCATCGCTATCCGGTCTCACCCCCACATCATGGGCCTCCGCTCTGGATCTCTTGCCGAGACTATCAGTCTGTATGCAGACGATATGCTGCTGTACCTAGAAGACTCGGGCCCCTCCCTTGAGGCGGCTCTGGGGCTGATAGAGCGGTTTGGGGAGTACTCCGGGCTGCAGATAAATTGGACCAAATCCCAGATCCTCCCAGTTGACTTGGGTGCCCCGACTGCATCCCAGGCAGCACTCCCTCTCGTCAGGGCCAACCAAATTAAATATCTAGGCGTACAATGCTCCAGAAACCTGACGGATTATGTCAACCTAAACATAGAACCCCTGTTCTCCTTACTCAAAACCAAAACCCAGGTGTGGTCCCGCCTCCCCCTAGGGGTGATGGGACGGATAAATTTGGTCAAGATGATCCTCCTCCCCAAGCTGCTCTATCTGTTTTGGCATGCCCCCCTCAGCATACCTCCTAGAACCTTCAAGTCAATGGAAGCAATCCTTAACACATTTGTATGGGGCACGGCCCGCCACAAACTCTCCTGGGATACTCTAAAACGCCCTGCCCATCTTGGTGGCACTGCCCTTCCAGACCTCCTTTTGTACTACATAGCGGCACAACTGTCACACTTCTACTACTACAACCACACAGACAAAGACCGCTACACCACCCTAGTCTGCTCACCACACTTTGACCAGGTCATCCACCCCTTTCGGATCCTTATGCGAGGCACCTCTAGACCCCTCACCTCCAAACACACCATGCTGTTTCACCACTGCAAGGTGTGGCGACAAGCTACTACCATCACCAGAGCCCCTGCAATCCACACATACACGCCCCTGTGGGATAACCCCCAGCTCCCCGAACTACACACCATTCCAGATCAAAACCAGTGGATAAATAATGGCGTTATTTTCCTCTTCCAAGTTCTCTCCCACGGTAGAATTAGACAGTTTCAAGCTCTCAAGGACGAATTCAACCTCCCCAGTCGTATGCTCTTCCGCTACCTCCAGCTCCGCCATGCCCTGAACTCCCAATTCGGTGAAGCTATCCCCAGACTCGAGGCCCTGCCAATCACGAATGTAGTCCGCGGTCAAGACCCCAAGAGACTGACCTCCTTTTTCTATAATCACCTTATAACGCCGGCGGCCACCGAACGAGCATTCCACCTTAAAACTAAATGGGAGGCGGACCTGGGGGTGGTCGAGGACGACGACTGGGAGGATGCACTAGCCGCCTCAAAAAAGGTATCCCCCAAACTGTCAGACAGACTTACGCATCTATATATGCTTCATAGGTCATATCTCACCCCCACCCGACTGTTCAAATTCAAACCCGGTACTGACCCTTCTTGCCCCAAATGCGGGGACCCACGAGGCACCTTCTACCACCTACTTTGGACATGCCCAAAGCTCCAAGACTACTGGTCTCAGATTGTCAAGTTCCTCCACGACCGAATGGGGTCTCCCCTGACCCTGTGCCCCCGCCAGTGTCTCCTTGGCATCCTCCCCCTCCCAGAAGAGGAAAAACATCTCAGCACATTTCTCCAAGAATCACTCTTCCTAGCCAGGCTGCTAATCGCACGCACCTGGATTAGAGCAACACCTCCCACCATCCAGCAATGGAAAGGGACGATTAATGCCACACTACCTTACAAAAAGGTGCTTTACAAGCATAGAGGGTGCCCGGCAAAGTTTAATAAAATCTGGGACAGGTGGATAGAGGACTCTGCCACCTGCACTGACCAGAACTGACCTACACCCGCCTGGATTCGCCCGACTAGGCGCGGCCTCCCGTCAAACTCCGATTAGAAACAGCCCCACCTACCATATACTTACAATGGCCTGCACCCTCCGCCCAGCTGCAGAGATCAGCCCCGCAAACCACGCCCCCTCCTGCACCCATCTACTTGCTCCGCATGGTCCCCAAATTGAAACCCTAGCACACTCGCAATATTACATTGTCATTCTATACAAAGTTATGTCAGATGTCTTATCCTTGATTGTGGTGCATGTTGCACCCTATATTCGAATATGTATCCGTTTGTATTATACTCAATAAAAGTTTTTTTTGATCAAAAAAAAAGAACACAGGAGGTACCCAGCAGGCCCTGTCCCTACCCCCACTTTTGCTCCTGCTACTATTTTTACCAGCAATTATTGCTGTGTAAATATAGCAGCCAGATGTAGCCACTGCTGTCAAAGTGGACCTTCTGGTGAGTATTTATAAGCACTGTTAAGACTCTGGACTCATAGATACAAAAGAAACCCTTGTTTTCCCTGAAAAAAATCTTAAAGAGTACCTCCGCTTTTGTTGAGTAACAACTATTTCCCTCTGGGTGATAAATGCACATTGCAGGGTTTTTAACAAACTTTGTTGTAGAGTCCTCCCTCTTGTAATTTTAAAGAAATAACTGTTTGTCCATGTGCAAAATGAATGTGAATGGGAGTGATTTCATATTTATCTTTCACCTGCTGTACTTGCAGAATTCTAATGCAGAAAACAGCAGGGTCTGCATCCCCTTAGATGTGATTTCTGTTTGGGAGTATCTCACCAAAAATGAAATTTTTCTTTCAGGGGATGCTCAAAATCTGACATGCATCTTACTGCAGACTTCTAGGAAAATCAGTAAACCAATCACACAAGCAGGAAAATACATTTCTGGGGGATGGGGTTGTTCCGTACACCATCTGTGTACAGAATGCCTGCAGGTTGCCATATTGCTTTATATTTTACAGAAAAATTACAGCACTGTATACTACAAAGGAAATGTTTACTAACATTCAATTATGAGAATATATTAGTATGGCCTCTATATTAGATGTCGAGAGAATAGGGGTGGGTATCATCATCCTAAGCAATTAATGTAAAAGGATAGGTACATCTGCATGGACTACTCCCTAGTATTACCAAGCAACACCTGTGGAAATGATGGACTATCTCGATACCCAGAAATTTAAACAATAAATATGTAAAATTTAATATTTATTAAAGGAAATAACAAAAATACATTTAGGTGTATGCAACCCAAACATAGGGTTGCTAATACAGTGTTACAAAAATTGAGACATAAGACAATAGACGTAGTTTACATATGTCCAAAATCCCCGAACTAGGGGGATAATGAGCAGATGCCGGCAGTTTTTCTCAACTAGTTTCGCGAAAATTCGCTTCCTCAGGAGAATTTAAAGCATCTGGAGCGAAAGAAAATACAGTCTTAAAATTGTAAGGATCGTTTCATATTGAAATCATTGACAGCAGTAAATTGGTAATAATAGGAGTAGAGTAATGTGTAGGCATCACTCACCGCTCAGGTCCCACGGGGGTTCAAAAGGAGGCACCTGGGGCACCCATTAAAGGGGTGTCCCGTCCAGGGCGGACACGGGAGGCTAAATATATGGTATAATGCAATTAGTACTGGGGATAGGTGGACTGTAAAGGATTTTGCTTATCAGTTAAATATTTTTACTTTAAAAAGAGGGGTGACAATAGTGTTGCCATTAATTGGGGGAGGTGAGAAGTGGGGGGAAAAAGAAGGGAGAAAAGGGGGGGAGGGGGAAAAGGGGGGGTTGGAGGGGGGGGAAACGAGGACGACGGGGGGAGGGAGGGGGGAAAGGGGAAAAGGGAGGGGAAAAGGGGAGAAGGGGGGAAGGGGGAGGAGGGGAAAAAAAGGGAGGATGGGGGGCAGAGGGGGAGGGGGAGGGGTGGGGAAAGAGGGCGGGGGAGGAGAAAGGGGGGGGGAGGGGAGGACCTTGGGGGGACCCCACCACAATAGTTGTTTGGTTAATTGAATACTGTAAATGCTCCAATGTTGCCACGGGACACGATCTTTGTAGCCCAGATTCGGTATGTCATTTGAATTTGCCTTTTCCTTGTTCATTTCTTAGTAATTGTATCTTTTACAGATCTCAATACAAAAATCTATGGTGAGAATTTGACTAAAAGAATTTGTTCCTAATCAACTAAAATGTTTTGCCAATAACATCTTCATTTGTGACCTGCTGACCCCGATGTGATAATAAGGCACTCATTTCTACTGTCTGCCTTTTACACTACGGGGTCTATCATGTCCCAAAAATAAACTCATACTAATGAATGTTTATAGTGCAAGTGTTTAGTAATTTTCATTTGTATCCAAAAAATTTTTCAAGTGGCTCTCTTCACCGCCCCGGCCCATTGCTTGGGGTATTCGTTTGGGACACAAGGAGTTAATTCTCCCCAGAGCGGACAAGCTCCTCTCCAACACGGCAAGTAATTCTCCCTTACCAGGGAGATCTTGCCGTGTTTCCCCTTTCCTTGCAATGCTATGACAGGGGTCAATGTGCGCGCGCACTCAGCTATTGATGCGCGCGCACTGGGAGCGGCGGACCTGGTGACGCCACCGCTCGACGCCGCCGCGCCGAGCATAGACTTCCGGGTTGGAGGCACATAAGGCGACCCTCCGTCGCCTATGCACATGGTAGGCCAGCACCCGGGACTTGTCCACAATACACCTCATCAGGTAAGCCTCTACTTATCCCCTCATGATGCTGCCCATCTTACCTTGCCCCTGAATGCATAGAAGCGGCTGCATTGTCACTAATCCCCATCTTCTCCAAATATTCATAGGACTCAAACCAAAACCTTTGCTACCCTAGCAAGCTTCCTTCTAACTGGAGGCAAGAATTTGGAACTTTTTTACACAGCTTACCATTGTTTGAATCCCAGGTGCTCTGAGCCCATTTGCAACCACTATAGGGTAGGTCTCTTTTCAAGTACTAACTTTGTCTTTAACCAACTTAAGTGTTCTGTCATTCCTTCCCCTTCACAAACCCCTAACCCTCCCCTCCTCCTCCCTCCCTTCCCTCCTCCTCCCTTCCCTTCCCCTCCCTTCCCAACCCCCCCTTCCCCCCCCCCCTCGTCCACCCAACTTTTCCCCAACCCTCCCCCCCACTCCCCCGCCCGGTCCTCCCCTTCCCCCCCCCCACCCTCTTTCCCCACCCCTCCCCCTCTTCCCCCCATCCTTCCTCTTTTTCCCCTCCACCCCCCTTCTCCCCTTCTCCCCTTTTCCCCTCCCCCCTTTTCCCCCCCCCCCCCCCCCCGTCGTCCTGGTTTCCCTCCCCCCTCCAACCCCCCCCCCCCCCCCCCCCCTCCACCCCCCCCCCCCCCCCTCCCCCCTTTTCTCCCTTCTTTTTCCCCCCCACTTCTCACCTCCCCCAATTAATGGCAACACTATTGTCACCCCTCTTTTTAAAGTACAAATATTTAACTGATAAGCAAAATCCTTTACAGTCCACCTATCCCCAGTACTAATTGCATTATACCATATATTTAGCCTCCCGTGTCCGCCCTGGACGGGACACCCCTTTAATGGGTGCCCCAGGTGCCTCCTTTTGAACCCCCGTGGGACCTGAGCGGTGAGTGATGCCTACACATTACTCTACTCCTATTATTACCAATTTACTTCTGTCAATGATTTCAATATGAAACGATCCTTACAATTTTAAGACTGTATTTTCTTTCGCTCCAGATGCTTTAAATTCTCCTGAGGAAGCGAATTTTCGCAAAACTAGTTGAGAAAAACTGCCGGCATCTGCTCATTATCCCCCTAGTTCGGGGATTTTGGACCTATGTAAACTACGTCTATTCTCTTATGTCTCAATTTTTGTAACACTGTATTAGCAACCCTATGTTTGGGTTGCATACACCTAAATGTATTTTTGTTATTTCCTTTAATAAATATTACATTTTACATATTTATTGTTTAAATTTCTGGGTATTGAGATAGTCCATCATTTCCACAGGTGTTGCTTGGTAATACTAGGGAGTAGTCCATGCAGATGCACCTATCCTTTAACATTCAATTATCAAATTATTATTATTATTATACAGGATTTATATAGCGCCAACAGTTTGCGCAGCGCTTTACAACATGAGGGCAGACAGTACACGTACAATACAAATCAATACAGGAGGGATCAGAGGGCCCTGCTCGTTAGAGCTTACAATCTAGATCATATGACTTATGTCACAGCTGTATGTGCTACATTTTTTGTTTTTCTATTTGTTTCCACAAAAGCGGAATTACCCTTTAAGTCATGACAAAGATATTGCCAAAAAAGTCGTCCCTTACCCAAAATGTAAGAATTGCTCAGGTCCATAAGCAGAAATCTGTACAGTTGTATGAGATAAAGTTATTAAAATTCCTATTGTAAACTAAAAAATTATATTCCTGAAGTATAATATAACACAAATTAATCAAATGTTTGGCTTATCATTTGAACAAAAAAATACCCTTTATATTAAGTTAGGTGAGCTAATAAGACTGCCAGAAAAAGTGTATTAAAATGTACTTACCAAACACTGTTTTTTCCTACTAAATTGTCACATTAGAACTGAATATCTTGCTATCTATTTGCACTTCTGTAATAAAAAAAGGGGGCTCTGACAGGCCCATATCAGAAAATTGTGCAATAGTAATGAGTAGAATCACTTTGGAGTTATAGATCTATAAACATGTTAAGCTGTGGATAGGGTATATTACAGTACCAGAAAAGTAATTAACCATAGAACATTTAACCAACTAAATTAAAGCATCAATCAAAAATGTAATAAATGTTCAAATATAATGGCTCCTATTAACATGCCTGTTCTGGAACTATGTTTAAATACATGTCCATTTAAGTCATATAGTATGAAGATTATGCCCTACTAAGGTGATTAATGTAATCTGCACATTTATATAATGGAACTCATGTACCTTTGTCCTTCTCTGAATTTAACCCTGTTCTTAAACAAAAACCAGTCTAATATATAAAACCAGTCTACTGTAGTATATAAAACATCCTTTTATACACTAATGTATTTATTCAAAAGCCATTAGGCTGGGTTCACACTAGAGATTGCAGTGGCTCACAGCAGGAGTCCGATGCGTCTCCATTCACCGTTTCAGGTCCGATTTCAGCCTGAATTTTTGGCTGAATTCAGACCTGAAATGGACCAATAGACGCACAGGGTTACTGTGCAATTCACACCGGAGCCGATGTGGAGCTGTGTGAACCGGCTCCATAGAGAGCAGGTCACAATCTGCTGCTATGCGAATTGGATGCAGAGAAACCCACATACAATTCGCAATAGTGTGAACCCAGCCTCAAATAATTTTGGAATTCAGTTCAGTTAGAATAATTTCAGTTAGTAAATGTAAACCGTCCCCTGTCTCTCCTACTGGTAAAAATGTGGTCAAGAATTTACCAATTTTCTCTTGTACATTGTTTGGAATGCACCAGTTACCCTGGAATAACTTGGTCTTCTCGTAGGCTGCTGTAACTTTCTACAAAACTGAGATAAATTCCTCAATATAATCATTTTCATATGATGCAGAGATGCTTATTTTATAGTCTAGAACAGGACCTCATTTACAGATGCTCTTTAACCACTTGCCTACTGGGCACTTTCACCCCCTTCCTACCCAGGCCCATTTTCAGCTTTCAGGGCTGTCACACTTTGAATGACAATTGCGCTGTCATTCAACACTGTACCCAAATGATTTTTTTTTCATACAAATAGAGCTTTCTTTTGATGGTATTTAATCACCACTGGGTTTTTGTATTTTTTGCTAACCAAACAAAAAAATACCAAAAATGTTGAAAAAAAAAAATTCATAGTTTGTTGTAAAATTTTATAAACAGGTACTTTTTTTCCATCACTGATGTGTGCTGATGAGGTTGCACTGATGAGCACTAATGGGTACTGATAGGCTTCACTGATGGCCACTGATGAGGTGGCACTGATGGGCTCTGATAGGTGGCACTGATGGCCACTGATGAGGTGGCACTGATGAGGTGACACTGGTGGGCACTGATGAATAGGCACTGATATGTGGCACTGATGGACACTGATAGGCGGCACTGATGGGCTCTGCTTTAGGAAGGTAGTGGTCGCCTTGGAGGTGTGTTTGGGTTAGTTATCATGTTGGAATACTGCCCTGTGGCCCAGTCTCCAAAGGGAGGGGATCATTCTCTGCTTCAGTATGTCACAGTACATGTTGGCATTCATCATTCCCTCAAAGAACTGTAGCTCCCCAGTGCCGGCAGCACTCATGTAGCCCCTGACCATGACACTCCCACCACCATGCTTGACTGTAGGCAAGACACACTTGTCTTTATAGTCCTCACCTGGCTGCCACCACACATGCTTGACACCATCTGAACCAAATAAGTTTATGTTGGTCTCATCAGATCACAGGACATAGTTCCAGTAATCCATGTCCTTAGTCTGCTTGTCTTCAGCAAACTGTTTGCAGGCTTTCTTGTGCATCATCTTTAGAAGAGGCTTCCTTCTGGGACGACAGCCATGCAGACCAATTTTATGCAGTGTGCGGTGTATGGTGTGAGCACTGACAGGGTGACCCCCCACCCCTTCAACCTCTGCAGCAATGCTGGCAGCACTCATACGTCTATTTCCCAAAGACAACACCTGGATATGACGCTGAGCACATGCATTCAACTTGTTTGGTCGACCATGGTGAGGCCTGTTCTGAGTGGAACCTGTCCTGTCAGACGGCTCTATGGTCTTGGCCACCATGCTGCAGCACAGTTTCAGGGTCTTGGCAATCTTCTTATAGCCTAGGCCATCTTTATGTAGAACAATCATTTTTTTTCTAGATCCAGAGAGTTCTTTGCCATGAAGTGCCATGTTGAACTTCCAGTGACCAGTATGAGAGAGTGAGAGCGAAAACACCAAATTTAAACACACCTGCTCCCCATTCACACCTGAGACCTTGTAACACTAACGAGTCATATGACACCGGGGGAGGGAAAATGGCTAATTGGGTCCAATTTGGACATTTTCACTTAGGGGTGTACTCACTTTTTTGCCAGCGGTTTAGACATTAATGGCTGTGTGTTAAGTTATTTTGAAGGGACAGCAAATTTACACTGTTATACAAGCTGTACACTCACTACTTTACATTGTAGCAAAGTGTTGTCACATGAAAAGATATAAAAAAAATTTACAAAAATGTGAGGTATGTACTCACTTTTGTGAGATATATATATATATATATATATATGTGTAGCACTAACCCCTGAAGGAGCTGCTGGTTTTGTTTGGGCTTACCGTTACCTCACCTGCTCGCTTCTCCGTCTCAGGAGTCCCGTTGGAAAGTGGCCCAAAGAATGTTGGTTCCGACACTTAGTCCTTTTTTTTTACTTATTTATTTAGAACAAACACAAAGTCCTTCAATAGAGGGTCAGAGGGTTAAGGGGAGTTCAGGCACCTGATGATTGCGGGTTAGAGGTATACTTCAGATCCAGAGGACAAACAGCTCCACTGACTGGATCCAGCAGCCACCAGATAGGCCCCTCTCACTTGACCTAGCAGCCAGTGCAATGCTCAACAAAGTCTCTGCCACAGACTTGTATATTAGGCTAAAACACTCTTAAGAGATCTTGAGAACTGCCATACAGTACCAGTTTCTTTCAGCTGATCCAGCGAAACTGTATAGGTGTTGATCTGGGTTGCGTCCTCCAACTGAGTTTCCAGGCTCCTCCAGAGATACCAGCCTTGCGCTTGGTCCTCTCCTAGAAAAGTCCTCCCCTGGATCCTCCAGTTTCTGGGCCTCTCTCCGCAGGCGAGACAGCACCGGACCACCCCTGGATCAGTAGGCCCCAAGACTTTTTCCGGGCCTATCCTCTCGGTTGCATAGCCTCGGGCCAGCCGGCCCCGAGGCACAGGATCATGCAATACACACCGCAGGCCAGGAGGGCCAGGAGGGCCATGAGGTCGGGGTCGCGGACCCCGCAAAGGAAAGAAGAGCAATCCTCCCAAAAAAGAGACCACAAAAAATGTCGTCGGTACCTTAAATACCTTCTCCCAGAATTCACAGCAGGAAAACACTCCAACTGGGCTATTTCCGAGCAGAGGTGGTATTTAATACATCCAGCTTGCTGCGTTTCCACACTTACCGGCGTTGACAGCGACACCTACAGTCAAGTGGAAACCAGTGCAACCCAGCTGAACTGGAACAGAAGCCAGAATTTTTTTTAAATAATTAGCCTGAGCCCAACTGCAGCTTCAGACAATGAAATTTGAAAAAATCAATAGTGTCTGCTCATTAGGCGCAGGGCGCTACATATATTTTAACTAAAAAAGTACCCCTCAGCCACCTTCATATCTACACTGCTATTATCTTACTTCCTGTTACAGGGTGGCTGCGTTTGTTCTTTATGGTCCTACTTTATATAGCAATGTTGCCACTCTCTCTTGCTTGCTCCGGAGATGGACTATGGACTATTTATTTTTGGATAATTAAGCCTCATACATACGCTCGGATTGTTGGCCAACAAAGCATCAGACTTATATCCGAAGGGTGTGTTCCTGGATTTTGTCTTTTGTCTTGCATACTAACGGGACACAACTGTCTGCCAACAAACACAAACGTAGTGACGTACTACATGGAATTTCAGCTCTTGAGTGCCACCCTTTGGACACCTTCTGCTAATGTTGTGTTTGGTGAGAATTGATTCTGAGCATGCGTGTTTGTACTTTGTACTTTTGTGTGACTGACTTGTGTACACACGATAGGAAAATATGACAAACAGACCATTGTCCACCTAAAATTTAGTAGCCTGCCATCCAACATTTGTTGGTGGAAAGTTGGACAATTGTCTGATGGAGCGTACTAACAGTCGGATTTTAGGTAAACAGTCTGTCATCACACAATTCCCTGCCAAAACTCTGATTGTGTGTACAAGGCTTTAGAATCTTGTTTAGTGTCACTTTATATGCTTGCAATGCAATAGGAGTACCGCTCTTTAAACCTTACATTGGCATGCATATGACATAGCTTTACTGAGTATCAATGATGGTGCCAAAAAGCAATGGCAGCACACACAAGAGGAAGTACTCCAAAACAGTGTGCAAAGGGAATATAAAATCAATACATAACTGATCTCACAAATGCTCTTTATGGCTGAATATGCCACAGAGGCAATCCAAAATCTTATGAAAAGCCTTTCCAGAAGTGTGAAGGCTGTCATAGCCACAAAGGGTTTGGGGGGACTCCAAATTAATGCCCATAGTTTTGGCATAGAAAATCAAGATCAGATGTGTTATAGTCAAGAGTTCATAAACTTTTTTCCTTAAAGGGTAACTGTTTTTTCCTTTTTTTTAGCTACTTTGGCTTATTGTACCACAAGAAGATATTTAGATTGTTGAACGAAGGCTATGGGATATGGGATGTGCAAATGTACATACCTTCTCCTCTGTAGAAAGCTGCATCAAAGTAAAAATGGGAAGAGGGTGAGGAATGAAATCACTCTATACTAAAGTGGGTTTTAAAAAGATATTAAATTGCTTCAATTTATGTAAGAAGCCAGCTTAATAGCAGTTTGCTAGCAGTCCACATCATCGCTAACAGTCCACATCACTGATGTGTCTCTAATAAAGTAATAACTTTTCGACCCACACAGAACATTAATGACAGAATACTGAAAATAGCATATTACAATTAGATTAAATAACCCAGTAAATTTTAATTTAAAGTTTGATATGGCAATGCTGCTGCTAAATCTCCCCTTACAATCTGCACAATGCCTGCAGGTCCCCAGACTTTGTTTGAATTGAAGTAGACCTCCTCAGAGAAGTCTAGGGAGTGAGTACTTCAAAACAAATAATGCAGATCAGAGTGTTGGGAACATGATACAGCATAAACTACCTTTGGTCTTTAATTATGTGCTGCTTTCTCCAGATATTTAACAATGGTATCATTCTACACTGTCATTCTTACCTGCATACTGTATAAAGATCTGCAGGCAACACAAACACACAAACTCAGCACTTGTGGTAATGGCGTTTCTTCTCCTTCTGCGTTCTTTTCTTATACAAGCCAGCGTGGATGTAAAAGCAGCTCAAAACACCTGTTATCACAGCCTTTGAGGCAGTGTATAAAGCCTCGTACACACGATCGGATTCTCAGACGGGAAATGTGTGATGACAGGCTGTTGGCGGAAAATCAGACAATTGTTGCAAAACTTTCCGTGGACAAATGTTGGATGACAGGTTTACAAATGTCTGTTGTCGGATTTTCTGAGTGTGTGTACACAAGTCCGTCTGACAAAAGTCCAAAGTACAAACACTTATGCTCGGAAGCAAGGACGAGCCAGAAGCGGCCGGTCTTGTAAACTAGCGTTCGTAATGGAGAATTAACATTTGTGACGTGGCAAATTATGAAATCTAGAAATGCAGAGCACAATTCTCTTCTTCTTTAATGTGATAATAATGAAGCTGCTTTGCTGGTGATACTGATGAAGTTATTGCAAATTAATTTTCAAAGGCTTTTTTTTTCTAATGATATCAAGAATAATATTATTATGCTTTTTTTTTTTCTTCTTGGGCAAGTTACCACAACACCATTATCCCGTAGTTTTTAAGATCAAAGATACAACTAAGTTGGTGTCCCTTGTTAATTTTACATTGTATTTTTTTAAATGTAACTGCCTACTCCCAAACTGTCATTTGAAGTAAAACACATAGCCAAGTATTATTCGGCACAATTTTTTAATTGTGCATTAAAAAAAGAAATTTAGACATGCTATCTGCCAATAGAACTTAACCAAAAAGTGCATTCTTTTCAATCCGACAATATAAAAAATATAACAAATCAAATCATTATTATTCAACCAAAAAATAAAATAAAAGCCTCATGCATGTGTCCTGCTTCTTAATATAGGGGGTCAACAATGCCAAGAGTTGGTGAAAGCAGGGGTCCCTCATCCGGAGATAATTCCGAAAAACATCTGGATTATTCTCCTGGAGCTCCCGCAGCATATGATATAATTGGTCACGATTAATAAAGCAACCAATTTTTGTTTCAAGAACTCCTCCTTCTCCTGTTCCTTGACTGGACTTGGGTAAATGCAATAACTCCAAGGCCAATAATAAATAACACGTTATCGCCTCCGATTCCGCAACATGTCTGGTTGACGAACAGCCATTCAGAAACTAACTGAAAAGCACAAAGTGAAAAGCGCGAACTGAAAAGCGCTAAATGAAAAGCGTGAAATAAAAAGCACGAATAAACACTCACCAAACTTCTACTAACACGAAATTAACAGAAGGAGCCCAAAGGGGGGCACTAAACAGCTGAAAAACGATGTAGTAAGTCAGTATGTTTGTGTTTGTTGGCCGACAATTCCTTGCCGTTTGTATGCAAGACAAAATCCAGACACGCGCCTTTGAACCAAAGTCTGAGGTTTTGTCTGCGGAAAATCCAATCATGTGTACAAGGCTTAACTTGCTCATTACAACTCAGAAGCAGCCAGAAGCAACTGGTTAGATAATCATAAGCACCAGAGAAGCAAGTCAAAAATAGGTCAAAGCAACTCAAAAAAAGTCAAATATCACAAAAGCATACTTACATTTGACTTGCTTTTGAGTCTAAGACCCATATACACAATTCCTAACTCACATACAAGCTCACATTCAGACTCACCTCTGTTTCACAAGGGTTTGGGCTAGTATAAGAGCAATGTGAACAGGAAGCTTTGACAAAGCATTTTCAGAGCTTTCAGCAAGCTATGTTGAAGCTTGTAAAGTTCCACTCAACTCCAGTTTGTAAAGGCTGAACACAGATCCTAAATGGAGTGTCGATCCCCACTTTAAGCAAGCTACTAGCAAACTTCAGTATGCTTTCAACAAGCTTGAAGAAGTGCTGAAGCATGCTAGCATGTTGTTTAAAGTGGCAATCAGCACTCCCATTAAGATCTGTGTTCAGAATTTACAAGCTGGAGCTGAGTAATAGTACCCCACCAAAATGCACCTTCACCTGAGTAGACAAAAGTGCTTGCACTGACCCTGTTTAGAGGCCCGCTGACTTACAATGGGAAATAGTAGCCTCTTGTGGTGGATGGCATGTGGGACCTTTAGAGTTGGAACAGCTATATAATATATTTAATCTCAAGGCACCTATTTTTTTTTCTGATTTAGCCGTGTATGTTGGTGGTTGGCACTGCAAATTGATGTAGTTGAAATAAAGAGGAATTAGCGGAAATACAGATACCCATGTGCTAGTGCCTTCTATGTCATGTGACTATTTAAAGCTATAAGCAGAAGATCAATCAATTATTGATCTTTAATCATTTCTTATACCCCTGGTTCCATATGGTCTTTTGAAGCGACTGTCCAGAATATTTGGAGTTTCCCTTGGAAGGGCTTTTTTTGTATGTCCTCTGCAACCTCAATGTGACATCATCTCCTCCACTAGTTCAGTCCCACCCACAGCAAAGAAGAGGAGCCCACAAAGTTCCTGGCTGTCTGTCCCACACAGTGTGGTTGAAACAGATGAGAAGAGATTTAGAAGAGAAGGTACAGACAGTGTGTGTCAGCTGCAGACTGTGCATAATACTGTTTGTCTACAGCTTGAGCCAGGCAGCAATTATTACAACTGCAGCAATCATATTCGGAATTCCCTGTGTACAGTATTATCGCTTGTAATATGTACATGATGGCATAATACTGTACACTGGGAATTCCAAATATGATTGCTGTAGCTGTAATAATTGCTGCCTGGCTCAAGCTGTAGACAAACAGTATTATGCACAGTCTGCAGCTGACACACACTGTCTGTACCTTCTCTTCTAAATCTCTTCTCATCTGTTTCAACCACACTGTGTGGGACAGACAGCCAGGAACTTTGTGGGCT
This sequence comes from Lithobates sylvaticus, assembly GCA_028564925.1. Lineage (NCBI taxonomy): Eukaryota > Metazoa > Chordata > Amphibia > Anura > Ranidae > Lithobates > Lithobates sylvaticus. The sequence goes on from CM053028.1 coordinate 467,059,343, forward strand.
CCTCTTCTTTGCTGTGGGTGGGACTGAACTAGTGGAGGAGATGATGTCACATTGAGGTTGCAGAGGACATACAAAAAAAGCCCTTCCAAGGGAAACTCCAAATATTCTGGACAGTCGCTTCAAAAGACCATATGGAACCAGGGGTATAAGAAATGATTAAAGATCAATAATTGATTGATCTTCTGCTTATAGCTTTAAATAGTCACATGACATAGAAGGCACTAGCACATGGGTATCTGTATTTCTGCTAATTCCTCTTTATTTCAACTACATCAATTTGCAGTGCCAACCACCAACATACACGGCTAAATCAGAAAAAAAAAATAGGTGCCTTGAGATTAAATATATTATATAGCTGTTCCAACTCTAAAGGTCCCACATACCATCCACCACAAGAGGCTACTATTTCCCATTGTAAGTCAGCGGGCCTCTAAACAGGGTCAGTGCAAGCATTTTTGTCTACTCAGGTGAAGGTGCATTTTGGTGGGGTACTATTACTCAGCTCCAGCTTGTAAATTCTGAACACAGATCTTAATGGGAGTGCTGATTGCCACTTTAAACAAGCTGCTAGCATGCTTCAGTATTATACACAGTCTTCAGTTTCAGCAATCATGTTTGGAATTCCCTGTGTACAGTATTATGGCATCATATACATATTTATTATAGTATGGTCATGGACAAATATTGGATACTGGATTGATGATCTAGATGAGAGAAGATATAGGGATGGATGGTGGACCATTGTGTGATATCAGAAGTAAATTATATTAGCAGCAGTCTTGTGTGTCATTCCCCAATATTATATCAGCTTATGGACCACCCCACACACATATACTGCAGCAGGGCGGCCCTTCAGCACAATGTTGCAGTAGCTGGTTTTACCTAGGGTGCAAAATAGTCTAGCACCTGCCCTGGTACTGATTATAAGAGAAATAAAGTAGAACGGCTAATGGCCAGTGAAAGGGGGGGCTTGGGTGGCCATCGGGGTTGGCTGGCCGGCCGGGGGGGTGGGTTTGTCCGGCCGGCCGGTATGGGAGAGACCTGTCATCCACACTGCTTATTACCTAACCTCATAGTGCGCAACCCGGCTCAGCCTCAGTGCTGCTGCATTTCTGAAAGGCAGCCAATGACTGTGCAGCAATGCCGGTTTCAGAAATTCCAGCCAATGATACTGTAGCAATGTTCTTGCATAACGTTAGCCCTCCCACTTCACTTTTTCACTTGTTTTTGTGCGTGTTTTCAATCTGGATGAAGTCCAGGGCCAAATTTTTGTCCCAGTCCAGCCCTAGGCACCTATATATTTTTTATGATTAAGCCGTGTATGTTGATGGTTAGCACTGCAAATGTATGTAGTATGGAATAAGGATATATAGCAGGTACCCATGTGCCAGTGCCTTCTATGTCATGTGGCTATTTAAAGCTATAAGTAGAAGATCAATCAATCATTGATCTTTAATTATTTCTTTAACCCCTGATTCCATAAGGTCAGTTGAAGCGACTGCCCAGAATATTTGGAGTTTCCTTTAGAAGGGCACAGTCCATATGTTTTTTTTTTATGTCCCCTGCAACCCCTCCAAGTGGTTTGCTGAGTTCACATAGGGTACCACACATGCACAATGAATTATTAAAATTTTATATTTACATACGGCCTGAGGAAGCAGACGAGGTCTGTGAAATGTAAAACAGTTATCCACCATCTCTTAATCAAAACATCAACACATTAAGCAGGATAAAAGTCTGTCTGACTTGTACTGTATGTTAGAATGTTCATATGAAAATGTGAATGGTAAATGGTACATGTATGAGAATGCCATGCTGCCTATATGGCTGTGGTACTAGTAATAAACGTACCTTACTTTTTATGATTTTTTAAATGAAATGTGTGCATATTTTTATAGAATTGTAAAAAAATTGTAAATAAAATCTGTTATTTTTTAATAATGTAGTGCCCACCCCATTTAGGTGGGTGCTTAGTGTGTTCTATACATAGTGATAGGAATATTTAGCCAGGGCCTTGCCCCTTTTCTAGGCCTTGTTGTTTATTTGGGAGGGGAGTGCTAGAATAGAGGGGGGTGTGGCCACCTACACTCTGGCTCAAGGAAGTCCCCCCATCGTTTCAGTGGAAACGATGGAAGGGAGGCAGGATTTGGGACCTGAGTGGCAGGCAGCTTATGTGGAGAGCTCTGGACCAATAATTAAATTGGATTGGTAGGGGCAGGACTTGCATATAAGCTGGGGGTCACATGCTTCCGGGGAGGAGGAGGAGAGATTCAAGATGTAGAGAGTGCATCAGGAGCAGGCTTGAAGGCCTGGGGGTTCAGAGACCCCAACGCTGGATAGCAGGAGCAGGTTTGAAGGCCTGGGGGTTCAGAGACCCCAGCGCTGGATAGCCTGAGCAGATGTTGCTATGTAGACCAGAGGAGAAACCGGCGTCCCAGCCGGGGATGCGCCGGACCATGCGGAGGAGGAAGTAGGAGTAAAGAGGACGGAGGAAACTGGGAATTGACCTTCTGTGGGAAACATGGACTGTCGATTGGGAGTGAGCAAAGGGAGTGCAACCCAGTGGTGCTTATCCGTAAACTTGCTATGTGTCCAAGGACCTAGTGAGAGACGCTTTCAAGAACTGACATGGGCTGATTGCAAGAGTCAAGGAATTAGGCGGTGAGGCCTGGGACTTTGAAATCTACAACCCACAGTATTATTCAGAGTGATGCTGGTCAGTTCACAAAAGGAGAGTACAAAGGATCAGAGTCAGGAACCAGAATTAATAGAGGCAACTCCTATCCTCTACCCATTTGTAACACCAACTCAAGAATAAAAGCTTTACAGCATATAAAGACTGCCTGGTGTTTGTGAAACTTTGCATGGGAAGGAAGAACGGGGGGCTATTAACATAAGGCAAGGATCAACTTTGCAGCTCCCAAGGGAGTAGAGCGCTACAAAAAAATCTGTTATTTTTTGACTTACTGTTTGAGCAGACACATTTTCTGTGGCAAATGGTGTGACACCTTAAAAATCACTATTTTATATAATTGCTGTGGTATTTTCTTTTTCCCGGGATGTGAGATCAAAATGTATAGTACATAAAGAGATGCATTCCATTATTTAAACATTCACTGGTGGTGAATCAATCATAGTAATTTTAAACACATGCACCAGGAAGGTTCATCTGCAGTGAATGTTTGATGATTCTCAGATTCACTGGAAAGGTGTACTCATACGGGTGCATTTTTATACCTATATACAGTATATAGCAAATGATATGGACTGTATTTGAGGGTGTATAACTACAGTAGTAAGCTCAAAAACACTAAGCAAAAAACGGGTCTGTGGCCAGTGTAAATATGCTGAAAAAGTGATAAGTAAATTCCAGAACAATGGAAATACATAGAGCATCAGGGGAAGACTCTCATTAGATGTCCAAATAGTTCATGTTTAAAGAGCAGTCAGTAGCCTCAAACACACTATCTCACTGTATATGTGGATGGAGGGTACATTACCACAACCGCTCATTAGGTCAGGACTCCTGATGTTAGCTTGGTCAAATTCACTGGATGCAGTATCAGCAGATATCCCACTCGCAGAACGATGACTGAGCCACCTTATCCATCAGCACGGCAGGGCCAACCGCCCAATCATGGCTCTCAAACTCAATCCCGGTCCCAGCTGCAGCGACTTACTAGAGATGGCGTCATGTGGTGCCGGTGACATCAACGCATTTCGCTGGGAAGTAGCATAGCTTCGTCTGGATTACACTGGCCACAGACCCATTGTACAACTTGCTTGTCACAGGAGTTGTAGGGATCACCATCAGCAACTACCAAGCTGTTTGTCTTCCAAATTCATCTATCTCTGATGCAGCTGTGGGCCATCTATGCTTTCAGAAAATAATTTATATTATTACCACTCTATATATGGGAAGCAATAAACTGACAGATCTGGCAAATACAAGATTTCCTTCATTCAGACTCACTTAAACATCTGTGCTACCTACTTTGATATGCCATTGAAAATCTGTCACTAATGTTCATTTGAACTGATGATCCACCCCTATTTTTTGACCATTATTACTGTGTGCACACCGTTCCACTCCCGGTGTTAACAGGCAGACCACAAGCCATCCATATTCATCAATTAAGACAGGATCTCCTGTCAGCTCCCTTTACCCAGCCCCAGGGGCCATATGCAGATTTTTATGTCATTTATTTCCGACATGGAAGTACTTATTAGAGGATTCTCTTCAAGCGACAGTTTCGCTGACATTATATCTGCGTATTGTCATATGGCGTCCGGACGTTCAGTTTAAATAAGTGTTTATATGTTGTCATGTTTATTGTTTGTCCCTGTCTAATATCTTTTCACCCATGCACCCTCGTAGTGCTTATGATATATTCAATGTTGTTGTGAAGCTTGAATCTATTTAGACAGCAGTATTGTGATTTGTGTTTTAGATCTGCTTGATACTAATAAATTAAAATTATACTTATTTTCTACATATGCTCTATTATGATCCTTGTGTTACCAATAGTAACCCTATGCTCCCTAGGCATTCCTTACTGGGGAGTTCTTCTCTCATTTTTACAGTTGTTAGCTACCTGGTTTTCATGCACAGTCCCAATCTTGGATGACTTCATCTGTAGATATGTAGGGGAATATTTATAAAGCAGTGAATCTGAAATATTGACTGTATTGATTGTCAGCTATATCTGGTCATACAGAACAATGGAATTGAATTGCTAAAACTGGAGAGTGAAAAATCTGGTGCAGCTGTGCATGGTGGCCAATCAGCTTCTACCTTCAGCTTGTTAATTAAGCTTTAACCAAGAAAAACTGGAAGCAGAATGGTTTCTGTGCAGAGCTGCACCAGATTTCGCACTCTCCAGTTTTAGTTAATTAACCCCCATGACTACAAATCCCACATGTGCCAGAGCCCTGATTATTTAGCTAAATATTCCCTTTTTCTGAAGTAGAATTATAACTCTAAAGAGTATAAGGCCTGGTTTACACCTATGCAGCTTACAGTTGATGCATATTCCAGGTACATTTTGGGTTTTTCAATACACGTTTTTGATCCATTGAAGTCTATGGAACCAAAAACACAACCTACTGGTCCCTGGCCCTTTCCATAAAATGCACAGATGTGAACATGACTCATAGGAAATCATGTTAAATGAACTGCAGTATGTTTCTGCAAAACTGAAAATGCACTAACAAATGCATAGGTGTGAACCAGGACTAAAAGGGTATTCATATACCACTTACATGAGCTGCTCTTCCCTTCCAATTGTCTAGTCAACTGCAGACCAGCACATTGATGAACCAGAAATATGACATATATAATCATAACTACTTTGAGGTCTATTTATTTATATCCTTACAAGATGCACATAACTTTCACCAAAGAGTCACACATTTTCTAATTAAATCCAATGAAAAAAGTGTAAATCTTGGGTGAAAGCTAGAACATTTATAAATAGACCCCTTAGAGTTTTAGACAGTGATTTTGGCTTGTGGTGGAGAGTAGGGAGGAGCTTCGAGTTCGAGTCGAACTCATGTTCGACTCGAACATTGCCTGTTCGCCGTACAGCGAACAATTTGGGGTGTTCGCAGCAAATTCGAAAAGCCGCAAACACCCTGTAAAAGTCTATGGAAGAAATCTAAAGTGCTAGTTTTAAAAGCCTATATGCAAGTTATTGTCATAAAAAGTGTTTGGGGACCTGGATCCTGCCCCAGGGGACATGTATCAATGCAAAAAAAAAAGTTTTAAAAATGGCACTTTTTTCAGGAGCAGTGATTTTAATAATGCGTAAAGTGAAACAATAAAAGTGTAATATTCCTTTAAATTTCGTACCTAGGGGGTGTATATAGTATGCCTGTAAAGGGGCACATGTTTCCCGTGCTTAGAACTGTCCCTGCACAAAGTGTCATTTTTGCAGGAAAAAAAGCTATTTAAAATGACTCACGGCTATAATGAATTGTCAGCTCCCGTAATACAGAGAACAGTCATTGAAAGTCAAAAAAAGAGTGGGGTTCCCCCCAAATTCAATTACCAGACCCTCAGGTCTGGTATGGATATCAAGGGGAACCCCGGGTCAAATTAAAAAAAAATGACGTGGGGTTCCCCCTAAATATCCATACCAGACCCTTCAGGTCTGGTATGGATTTTAAAGGGAACTCCACGCCAAATTAAAAAAAAAATGCCGTGGGGGTCCCCCTCAAAATCCATACCAGACCCTTATCTGAGCACGCAACCTGAAAGGCCGCAGGAAAAGAGGGGGGACGAGAGAGCGCCCCCCCCTCCTGAACCGTACCAGGCCACATGCCCTCAACATTGGGAGGAGGCTTTGGGGGTCTGTGACCCCTCAAAGCACCATGTCCCCATGTTGAGGAGGAGAAGGGTCTCATCCCCACAACCCTTGCCCGGTGGTTGTGGGGGTCGGCAGGCAGGGGGCTTATCATAATATGGAAGCCCCCTTTAACAAGGGAACCCCCAGATCCCAGCCTCTCCCCCTGTTTGAAATGGTAAAGGGGTACAAAAGTACCCCTACCATTTTACAAAGAAAGTGTAAAAAATTGTTAAAAAACACACAGACACCATTGGGAAAAGTCCTTTATTAAAAAAAAAAAAAAAAAAAAAGATTCCAGCGGTGGTATTCCACTCTTGCTATCCAGCGATGGGTGATCTCTTTTCCGGGGTCCAGCGATGGCTGATCTCTTCCCCGACGTCCAGCGCAGAGCATCCTGTCCCCATGGAGACACTGAGGGAATCCCGTCTTAGCAGAGGAGGACCGGGGCACTCGTCACCAGACCCCGCCCCCCTCTGACGCAACGCAAGGGGAAAGCTGGGCTTCCCCAGTAACGTACGGGTGACCCGCCCCCCTCTGATGTAACGGAAACCTGCGTTACATCAAAAGGGGGGCAGGGTCACCCGTACATCACTGGGGAAACCCAGGCTTCCCCAGTGATGTAAGGGTGATCCCGCCTCCTCTGACGCAAGGGAAAAGCTGGGCTTCCCCAGAGATGTACAGGTGACCCCGTCCCCCTCTGATGTAACGCAGGTTTTCGTTACATCAGAGGGGGGCGGGGTCACTCGTACATCACTGGGGAAGCCCAGCTTCCCCCTTGCGTTGCATCAGAGGGGGGCGGGGTCAGGTGACGAGTGCCCCGCTCCTCCTCTGCTAAAACGGGATTCCCTCAGTGTCTCCATGGAGACAGGATGCGCTGCGCTGGACTTCGGAGAAGAGATCATCCATCGCTGGACCCCGGAGAAGAGACCACCCATCGCTGGATACCAGGAGTGGATTACCACCGCTGGAATCTTTTTTTTATTTTTTTTATTTTTAATAAAGGACTTTTCCCAACAGGAAAACGGGATGTCTGTGTGTTTTTGAATTTTTTTTACACTTTCTTTGTGAAATGGTAGGGGTACTTTTGTACCCCCTTACCATTTCAAACAGGGGGCGGGATCTGGGGGTCCCCTTGTTAAAGGGGGCTTCCAGATTATGATAAGCCCCCCGCCCGCAGACCCCCACAACCACCGGCCAGGGTTGTGGGGATGAGACCCTTCTCCTCATCAACATGGGGACATGGTGCTTTGAGGGGGTCACAGACCCCCAAAGCATCCTCCCAAAGTTGAGGGTATGTGGCCTGCTATGGTTCAGGAGGGGAGGCGCTCTCTCGTTCCCCCTCTTTTCCTGCGGCCTGCCAGGTTGCGTGCTCGGATAAGGGTCTGGTATGGATTTTGAGGGGGACCCCCACGCCATATTTTTTTTAAATTTGGCGTGGAGTTCCCCTTAAAATCCATACCAGACCCTTCAGGTCTGGTATGGATATTTAGGGGGAACCCCACGTCATTTTTTTTTATTTGACCTGGGGTTCCCCTTAATATCCATACCAGACCTGAAGGGCCTGGTAATTGAATTTGGGGGGAACACACGCTTTTTTTTTTTAATCAATTACGGGAGCCGACAATTCATTATAGCCGCGAGTGATTTTAAATAGCTTTTTTTCCTGCAAAAATGACACTTTGTGCAGGTACAGTTCTAAGCACGGGAAACATGCACCCCTTGCATACTGTACACATACTATGCATACTATACACACCCCCCAGGTATGAAATTTAAAGGAATATTACACTTTTATTGTTTCACTGAAAAAACTGCAGTTTTTAAAACTTTTTTTTGCATTGATACATGTCCACTGGGGCAGGACCCAGGTCCCCAAACACTTTTTATGACAATAACTTGCATATTAGCCTTTAAAATTAGCACTTTTGATTTTGAACGTTTGAGTCCCATAGACTTTAATAGGGTTCTAAAGTTCACAAGAACTTTAGGTCTGTTCGCAGGTTCTGGTGCGAACCGAACAGGGGGGTGTTCGGCTCAACCCTAGTGGAGAGCAACATTGGGAATGGGACAATATAATTGACAACATAATCATAAAAATGTCAGGAACACTTCTCTATATAGGTTGCATTTTTAGTAAGACATAGTATAATTCTGCTTTTTCACAAATTAAAATACAGAGGCACATTTATTTTCAAGAGATTTTTAGGAGTTGCAGTCCCAGTCAGGTTTTTATTGCTGGGAAGGAAAAGGTGCTGGGTGTAGTATCACTTTATCTAGGTAGCTATCATGGTTAGGCATTAAATATGTAGATGAAAATATTTCCTTAAGTGAGCTTCTGAAAAAGAAACTGTAGACTTGCTTGTATTTTAGATCAACTTTATACATAAGGAGGAAGGAGCTAAAAAAAAGCAGAAAAGATTTACATTAAAAGTTTCGTTTAGTAGAAATTTAACTTGTTTTTGGGCTCCAACAGTCACCCTTGATCTTGGCTAGAACAGCATGTCCATGGACTAATGTAGCCGGAAAGATGCTGAGAAAAAACGCCTGCTTCCATCCCTGAAGTTGTCTAGAACCATGTTAATAGCTAAGCAAGCAGAATTGTTCACAGTGAAGCCAAACTGCTGATTGCCATAAATAATAAAAAGAGAGGAAGTGAAATCTATCATGAAATTAATTAGTAAGCTGCCAAAGTTGATCTTTGTTTTGGAAATGCTGATTGCCTAGCTGCCATGCTAAGAAGGAGAGTCTGACATTTCTTTAACTTTCATTTGTTTGCCCTGGTTCATTGATGACTTACACAGCCAGGAAGCTAGCATTTTCAGAAGGAAGCCAAAATAATTCTCCAAAGACAGGTATGCTTCCTTATTAAAGTGTTACTAAACCCAGTAATATGAAAATAGCTCACAACTTATAAATCTTCTATTAAAATACTGCCACTATATACCTTTTTAGATGATCTGTATATGGTTACATGATAAACGTCATAGTTTCTCCAGTGCTGAGAGTTTAGGTAGGCGGAGATTTCCACTACAGCCTGTATACACTCCCATATGTGTGATGTCAATATCATGTGACCTGGCTAGCTCTGATCAACAAGTAAATGTTCTCTCCAGCATAAAAGACACAACTGAGCATGTGCAGGTCGGCTACCCTGCCTGTGTTAGCTGGCTTTCCCCAGATAGACAGTGCAGGAGGGGACGGATCTGTGTATACAGGATAAAACCTCCTTTTTACACAATGTAGGGGATTAACCCCTTAAGTTCCACAATGAGTATAACAAGCATGCTATTCTGCATATACAGATTGATTTTACTGTTGTGGGTTTAGTAACACTTTAAGTAATTATAGAAAATCTTGAAAACTCTAAAATGAACTTAGTTAAATGTTTAACTTTATTTCAAGCAGAAATCATGTACAAAGCTCTAAAGTTTGATGAGCCCTATCTGAGCAACAATACTTCTTCTCCAAGAGAATAATTTATATTTGAAAGTGCTACTATGGCCCTACTTCAAAAAACTATTATTGGTCTACTCTCTTGAGAAATGTGATAATCTTCTTCTGAGGAACACATGTCTCTTGAATTTATAGAAATGGAACCACTGTAATTTTTGTTTACAAAAGTTTTTATTGAAAAAAACATAAAAAGGAAAACAGTAACTGTGTCAGACAAGGTTCAAAACAAGAGCAAGGTACAGCATTGCGTTACATGATGGGGAGTTGGACAAAAAGAGAAGGGAATGTTGCAAAAAAGACATTCAATATACAATAAATTTGTCTATAGATGTATAGCATTTTTTTTTTTTATTTTAACACTAAGTAGTTGTATTCCAGTGCATCCATTTGCTATTGAAGGTATGTAGAGTATCATATAAAGTGTGGTGGATTCGTTCTGAGAGTTTAATTGTTTCCATTCTGGCTAGGACTTGTGACCAAGGGAGAGCTGGGGAGCGCCAATTGAATGCTATAACCCAGTGTATGGCCACAAAAAGGGTGGAACCACTGTAATTTTTAATCACCTCAGGCCCACTTTAGTATTAAAGCAGTTCAGAGTGTTTCATGTTCTCTAGAATGAATATCATAAAAAAAGGTTGTAATATGAGTTCTTTGAGCTCAGGTTTATACTTATGTAGCGCTACCTCCAGAGGAACCACTGAATTGTCTGTTTCTCTGAATGCCTGACGATTACACACATTGATCACCTTCCACTTTCCAACACATCTTGGGGTTTTTCAAATAATTTTTTAGGAAAAACATAGCTTAAACAGAGAAATGATTAGCAAGTGTACTGATACAAACAATCAATAAGACAAAAACATTAGTCTGAGAGATATGGTTAAACACCTGCAGTGATCAAACAGTAATTAACCGAACTGAACTGTATTTACCTAGCAGCAGTATATAATGACAATCCTAACTTGCTATAACATTTCCAGTTTTGTCACACTGGCCACTGAATGACAAAAAAAAATGTTGGCTGGCAAATTTGAGGCACTTGAAGAAAGCACAACAGTTCCCAGCAGACAACAGGTTAACTTGTACAATGTCAGTCTCTTATCAAACCCAGGGTGCCCTCTTCCGTGACTCCGGACATGTGTACTGATTCAGTTGTAGATCTCAAACAGAAATAGGAGTTGCTGAGATTTCTCTCTTTCAATCCTGGTTAGACAGTCCCTCTTTTCAAACCACCTGTCTCTGAGGCAAGGTCTTGTGTGATGAGCAGTGTCTCTGATGTCTCACCCAATTGTGGTCAGCTATGGCAAGTTTCCTTTTAGCCAGTCTCTCCATTCAGCCAGCATTCCAGTCTTTTTCTTCTCACCCCATGTCCTTTAAGACTGTCCCTTCTCTTCCTCCCAGCAACCTGCACGCCCTCCTCCCCTCCTGCTTTTTTGCAGCAGACTAGCACCATCCTTCCAGGTTCCACCCAGACCCAGCCCCCCCCAGCTGCCCCCGGCACTGGAGACACTTCATAGATAAGCATTGCAAAATGGTCTCCTTAAAGATGGCTGCTGCACTTCTGCACTAATGAATATTCAGTTTAATACTGTTTACACTGTCCACGAAAGAAGAAGTTACACAACAGTTTTCAGCTACTCTCTAGGTTGCACTTATTAATGGTGGCCTAATATGCCTTTTTTTGTAGTATAAAAGGTGAAAGAAAACTGAAATTATCTTAGGGATTCCTGCAACTTCCATATGAAAGCTGCAACCTTATTTAGTGCAGGTCTAAATCTGACTGGTTTCTGTGAGGCAATAGTGAGCGGTAGTAAACCACATAAAAAAAAAAAAGGTCCGTGATGATGTCGCTGATGGCCGCGGAACTGCTATTTCAATTGATGGCATGCTGTTCTTTGAGAGACCCGCATGCATGTGCTGGTGAGGTCCCTAGCTGTTTCACATGTAAATATCTCATAAACAGGGCACATTTAGGAGGTATTTACTGTACCTACAGGTAAGCCTTATTATAGGTTTACCTGTAGGTACAAATCAACAAAGGGAGTTTACTCTCACTTTAAAGAATAAGGCTGGGTTCACATATATGTGAATTAGATGCGTTTTAAACCACATGCAATTTGCATAGCATGTGAAAGTGACCGGCTGTCAATGGAGCCGGCTCACACATGTGTGGGGCAGCCGCAGTGGGGTTTGGAAAAAGGTCATGTTTGTTTTTGGGTCTGGTTCAGGTGCTGCAAACCACAGCGGCATATATGTGAACCCAGACTGAAGTTACATTTACACTGCAGTTAGGGGTGGCCAATGGCAAGAATAAGCAGACTGTAGATTGTTCTCTGTAACTGCTCATCCGAACAATTACATGCAAAAACCAACCTTGGACAGAGCCAGTGTGCACCCAGGGTCAGTAATTCTGCAGAGTTTTAGACACACACAAACTGGCTGCAACTAAAAAGCCTTTTTGTATGTAGCCATAGCAAAGTATTGCTGCAGAGCGTTTAGCTGCCTCTGAAGAGAGCAAACTATCTGTGGCTGAACTGCCATGTAAATGTAGCCTAAAGACTGTTCATTTAGCAGAGTGCGTGATCAGTTTGCAAAGTGAATGTTAGTATAAAAGATGAAGCTGCGTTCAATTTGAATACTCAGTCATGTCCAAGAAATAATCCAATTATATTTAATTTTCCTCACACATGACTGGTTATTACCGTGATCACAGCTCACAGCTACATATCAGTGCAGGTTCTCTGTAAGGTTAAAGCAATTTTTCATTGATAATTTGAATTACTTTGTAAGGTTGGCTTTGCTTATATATTCCTCTAAAATACATTTTATTTAGAGAAATCTGTATATTTTTGCCCATTAAGGAAAAATGGACAGTCTCTTACTGACCAATCCACCAGCCAATGTATACTCCTCCACAGCTCCATTGCTTCAAGAGTCACACCCTATGTAAGCTCAGCGTCAAGGCTTATAGAGGATTAATAACATCATCCTCCATATCAGGTAATAGTTCTCAGGCCTGGTAATCAGCCTCTCAAGCTCAAACACTGCATCCGAGGAGAAAGTCATATGCTCCCCCGTTACCAAAATGTGCTGTGTACTTGTAACTGATGTAAAGAAGTACAATGAAGGTCTGCATAAGTTAGTCAGTAAGAAACTCACTTTGGCTTATTCTCATTAAAGAGAACCTGTGCTTCCAGTACTTACATTTCACACTCTTAACCGTCACCTTGATCTTGTTTCTTGACCATACACAGAGATGAAACAAAACCTTCAATATAACATGTACCTGTTCATCTGCAGTTCTCTCTTTTCTATATCAGTTCAAAGTACAGAATTTACACAGCTTGTCTGAGCTTCCAGAGGCAGGGGGAAGGGATCTGATGTAACCCAGTGCACAGCTCAGAGAAGCTAAGTGTAATCTGAGACCTGAGTGGAGGAAAGGGACACAATACTTCCACACAACACACAGGAACACATACACAGCTGAGGCTATTAGTCACAGGCTGTGTTCTGGAGCTCCCCTCCCCCATCACACTCTATCTTTTGGACTATCTTTTGAGTCATGTAGATAGCAGAGGAACTAGGCAGCAGAGAGAAATGACACTCAATGCTTTGGATTGAGACAAGTTAACACTATAGAAGCGTAAGGATCTACTGGCCTCTAATGTTACCTGCAATTATCACAGTTTTATGTATAAATATGTACATCAGTTCATGCCCTTGCTGGCTGGGCTGTGGGACCATGAAGGAGAGAAGTGGAGAGAGACAGAGAAGGTCTCAACCACAAGTGTCATATCTATGCTGCTAAACCCCAAGCCAGAAGGGACCTCAGGTCTTCCTATGATCTAATAGTTCAAATGCAGTTCCTGACTGTATATCTTAAATCCTTGTGATAGAATATTTCTGCCTTGTCTATTATTATTTCATATGCACAGTGCCAGATGGCTAGGTCTGTGCTACTGTATGCATAGTGATCCCCTTCCAGTATATTGTAGGTAAGCCTCCTTATTGCAATATAGTTTATATGTATCTTCTGTTAATCTAGTCAACTCTGTCCCTTCTGGTCTGGGACTCTTTAGCTAGTTTTAGCTTAGAGCTGGATAGCCAGCACAAGCTAGAACCAGGCTTTTGCTTTTGATGGCCACATTGGTATCATAGGCTTAGAGGCCTGTTAACATATTAGATTAATAACTGCTAGGGAGGGACTGAAGCTCAGAGTAGATAGTCTGAATCTGAGTTCCAGTGTCATGGCTCCAGTGCCACACCACAGTTCCTGCCATGAGATGCTCTGCCCAGGCTGGTTGGACAACAGTTTGAGGATCTTCTCATGCCATGAGATGCTCTGCCCAGGCTGGTTGGACAACAGTTTGAGGATCTTCTCATTCTTAAAGCCGCTCTCGTCCCCCCCTCTTTTCCTGGGGCCTGCCAGGTTGCGTGCTGGGATAAGGGTTTGGTATGGATTTTGAGGGGGACCCCAGGCCATTTTTTTTTTTTTGGCCGGGGTTCCCCTTAAAATCCATCCCAGACCTCAAGGGTCTGGTATGGATTTTGAGGGGGACCCCACGCCATTTTTTTTTTTTTTTGGCCGGGCTTCCCCTTAAAATCCATAGCAGACCTGAAGGGCCTGGTAATTGAATTTGGGGGGACCCCCACGCTTTTTTTTTTTTATCCAAGACTTTTTTTTATCAATGACTTTCAATGAATGACTGTTTTCTGTGTTACGGGAGCCGTCAATTCATTAGCCGCGAGTGATTTTAAATAGCTTTTTTTCCTGCAAAAATGACACTTTGTGCAGGGACAGTTCTAAGCACAGGAAACATGCGCCCCTTCACAGGCATACTATAGACACCCCCCAGATGTGATACTGCAATGCTGTACTAACAGCACGCACACACTAATCCCCAGAATCACAGCACATAATGTCAGCAGTCAGCACACTGACACGCCGGAATACAATATACGAGGCCGCCGGCGCGGTGGCCTTTTATAATGTGGGGCGTGTACTAAACCCCCTGAGCTATAATTGGCCGAATCGAATTGAATCGAACACCGGGCCCATCCCTACTGAGAAGGGAGGGCTGAGAGCCCAGCCCTGACAGATGCATCACTAGAGGGATCACCAGCAGAAGGAAGGAGGTCCTGATTCCCCTATATAGATCTTTAGTGAGACCTCATTTAGAATACTGTGTCCAGTTCTGGAGACCTCACTTACAGAAAGATATTGATAAGATAGAACGAGTCCAGAGACGGGTAACAAAAATGGTGAAAGCCGTAAAAAATATTTTTTTTAAAAGTCAGCAGCTACAAACACCGCGATGTCGGCCGATCCATCCCTCATATCGCCACCCTCACTAAGGGAAACAGGCAGTGGAGTCCCCCGGCGATTTCAGAATGGGCGGCTGTCTTCTGTGACACACACAGGACCCAGAAGACACCGCGCCCAAATTTCCCAGAAATCAACGTGAGGAGGAGAATACTGAAGATCACTGTGGAATAGGAAGTGACAGATTAGGACGATCTGCCTAGCAACAGGCATTTCTGGTGAGTAAAACATATTTTATTTTTTATTAAATCTTTTCTATTTTTTTGTTGCATTTGTATGTAATTATTTTTTCAGGGTGGACCTCCACTTTAATATGTACAATCTGAAGGAAAGAAGGAAAAGGGGAGACATAATTGAACTTTTTAAATACATCAAGGGGGTGAATAGGGTTCAGGAAGGCAGTCTTTTCATTATGAAACCAAAATCAAGAAAACGGGAACATGACCTCAAACTAACTGGAGGAAAGTTCAAAATGAATCTTAGAAAGTATTATTTTACTGAAAGTGTGGTTGATGATCGGAATAAAATACCAGCAGAGGTAGTGAGACAGTGAACATTTAATGGCTACAAACATGCTTGGGATGAACATAGATCTTTAGTCAGACAACAAGGTTAATGAAAAAAATAAGATGGGCAGACTCGATGGACTACTCAGTCTTTTCTGCCATCACTTTTCTATGATTCTATCAGGGCCATGGCTGTGCCTCTCTGAAGACTACACTCCCTGGCAGCCCCTGTGCCTGTTGTACACAGTCTCTGGTTAGCAGGGCTCCTTACAAGGGCTGCAGATGCAGCCAATGGGAGGCCTCATCTTCCCAGTTCTTTTGGGCAGTGAGTGTAATCTTCCGGCTGCTGCAGCAGTCAATACCAAAATTCTTTTCTCCCCTCTCCTCCCACAGACTCTATTGCAGCTGGGAAAAAGAAGATGGCTGCAGCACAAGTTGCCTGTCAAAAGCCCTGGCCATGCGGCTGGAACATGCTTGATGCGGCTCTGAAACGCTGCACTCTTTTGGTCTTGATGTAATTATTCTTCAATAAAAAATGCTTGGAGAATGGTAGGGAACACCAGGTGAAGTGGATGCAGCTCCGCTCAGATTAGGTCTTGATATCCTAATGCACATGTAAAAAACAAACAACATCTAGGTGTAGCAATGTATTAAAAATAATAAAGACAATAAAAATGCACTCACTAATGATTTATTAAAAAGAATAAAAGACAATAAAAATGCACTCACTAGTTAAAAGTAGATCAAGGCTTGTCATAAACCTATATAGTGTAAATATCTAAAGTTCAGTCCAACCAATGAAAACTACTTCCATAAATACATAAAATACATATCATCTCATTGTATACATAAATTAATAAATAAATAAAATGACCATATACAAAAATTCATAAATCCATTACAGTGATCACTAATACATGATAACAGTGTCCCAGTCTTTTGGTTTGGCACACTGCTTTATACACGGGGTACCTTTACTTGAACAGACCACTGACAGGCAGCAGGGATCACTGGGTAATATTTATATGACAGCCACATCGACATGTTAAAGCTTATAGGAGACTTTAGTAAATAGGTTTACAACTTCATTCCCAGTCCCATTAAGTCAATAATTAAAAGATGAAGATATAACGTGGGGGAAAATGTTGGAAGAAAAGAAAGAAAGAAAGAAAGAAAGAAAGAAAGAAAAAAGAAAGAAAGAAAGAAAGAAAGAAAGAAAAAAAAGAAAGAAAGAAAAAGAAAGTTTAATTTTAACATTTTGATTGTTCATAAGAGAATGACTTGTAGTTCAATGCTACAATATTCCCACGTGTGTTTTATTGCTGGCTGACATCACCTCGATTTACTCATAAGCAACAGTAATATCTTACACACAGTTGTTTATTAGGGGCTGTGATGATTTCCTTGCTGAATATTGCAAGTGATTACATTGTTTTCCAGGAAACGCTTATCATCCATTTCCCTCAGGTAACTTGAATAGTATTTTTTTTTTTTACTATGGCGCCTGGCTGTGAGTTTTTTCCTGTAAATCCCCAGGGCTGCAGAAACATGAATCATTACTTTACCTGCTTCTGAATCATCCACAGGGGACTAAAACAACACTTACTGCCTGATTCATTCTGTCTCCCTGCACGCCTGTCTGTGCAGTCTGCGCCCAGACTTCCTCAGGTGCTATGGTGTCAGCCTCAGTCATGATGCTTACATGGAGCATGAGGCTTTACAGGTTTTCCTAGATTATATCCTGGGGCTACTTAATATTAGAGAACAGCTTCCGAAGACTACAATTAAAACATAGGGCCACCTACATAACTGAGCAGCAAAATGCTTAGCTTTTTAACTTGTTTATTTTATTGTCCTTTTTATTCCATTATGCTTGTACAGGGACTTAAAGTAAACATATGGCGCTTTTTTTTTTCTAAAGTTTAAATACCCTAAGTAGCAGGCACCTCTGAGCGACTTTATTCCACATGCACTATATTGTTAAAAGTATTGGGACACCCGCCTTTATACACACATGAATACTGAGTTTGCCCACCCTTTGCAGCTATACCAGCTTCAACTCTTCTGGAAAGGCTGTCCACAAGGTTTAGGAGTGTGTCTATGGGAATGTTTGACCATTCTTCTTTTATTGCCAAAAGTATTGGGCCACCCCTCTAAATCATTTGGTGGAGGGGGGATTATGGTGTAGGGTTGTTTTTCAAGGGTTGGGCTTGGCCCCTTAGTTCCAGTGAAGAGAAATCTTCAGGCGTCAGCATACCAAGACATTTTGGACAATTTCATGCTCCCAACTTTGTGGGAACAGTTTGGGGATGGCCCCTTCCTGATCCAACATGACTGCACACCAGTGCACAAAGCAAGGTCCATAAAGACATGGATGAGCAAGAGAGTCCTGACCTCAGCCCGATAGAACATCTTTGGGAATGAATTCGAGCGGAGACTGCAAGCCAGCCCTTCTCGTCCAACATCAGTGCCTGACAGCACAAATGCGCTTCTGAAAGAATGGTCAAACATTCCCTTAGATACACTCCTAAACCTTGTGGACAGCCTTCCCAGAAGAGTTAAAGCTGTTATAGCTGCAAAGGGTGGGCCAACTCAATATTGAATCGAACGGGACTGGGAAGCCATTAAAGTTCATGTGCGTGTAAAGACAGGTGTCCCAAAAATTTTGACAATATGGTGTATGATACCATGCATACCACCACTACACCTCAAAACCCAGGGTGAAAGTATAGACCATCCTCTTTATTGTTGCTGCCACCTCTTAGTGGGTTAACAAAGAAACGGGATGAGTCAAACATTAGGTCCAAACATACCTTTGCTGTTAAGCTGTTTGAAGAAAATCTGAACTTTAACCGCTTCCCGACCGCCTCATGTAGATATACGTCTACAGAATGGCACGGGCAGGCAAAAGCACGTACGGGTACGTCCCCTTTAAGTTGCCTGCCCGTGGGTCGCGCGCGCGGCCCCAAGCGGCGCGCTCGCGACCCGGTCGGGAGCTCCGTGACCCCGGCCGCGGGACCAGCAGACCCGATCGCCGCTGGTATCCCGCGATCGGGTACACGGAGCTGAAGAACGGGGAGAGGTTTGTGTAAACAAACCTCTCCCCGCGCTTCCTACTCTGCCTGTCATTGATCGGCTGTTCCCTGTCATCGGGAAAGCCGATCAATGACATCAGACGTACAGCCACGCCCCCCTACTGTAAAAAAAAACACAACACGTCACACTGACTCCTCCGCCCCCCCCTAGTGGTTAACTCCTTCACTACAACTGTCATTTACATAGGAATCAGTGCTATTTAAATAGCACTGATTTCTGTATAAATTACAAATGTCCCAAAAATGTGTCAAAAATGTCCGATGTGTCCGCCATAATGTCGCAGTCACAATAAAAATCGCTGATGGCCGCCATTACTAGTAAAAAAAAAAATATTAATAAAAATGCTATAAAACTATCCCCTATTTTGTAAATGCTATAACTTTTGCGCAAACTAATCAATAATCGCTAATTGCGATTTTTTTTACCAAAAATATGTAGAAGAATACGTATCGGCCTAAACTGAGGAAAAAAAATGTTTTTTTATATATTTTTTGGGGATAGTTATTATAGCAAAAAGTAAAAAATATTGCATTTTTTTCAAAATTGTCGCTCTATTTTTGTTTATAGCGCAAAAAATAAAAACCGCAGGGGCGATCAAATACCACCAAAAGAAAGCTCTATTTGTGGGAAAAAAAGGACGCCAATTTTGTTTGGGAGCAACGTTGCACGACCGCGCAATTGTCAGTTAAAGCGACGCAGTGCCGAATCCAAAAAGGGGCCTGGTCCTTTGGCTGCCAAGTGGGGCTGAAGTGGTTAAAGATGTTTGGCTGAAATTCTTCTCAATCTCAACAAACATCCCACACTACATGTACCGTACATGGTATAGACATGCCACTTCACAGGCTGTTTAATGGCACCCCCCAGATATGTTATTTAAAGGATTTTTGCATTTTTAATGTTTCATTTTAACACCTTCCAGTCCAGGCCAGTTCTAGCATTCCACTCCTACATGTAAAAAACATATTTTTTCACTAGAAAACGCATTAGAACCCCTTAACATTATATATATATCTATAGATATATATAACTATATAGATTATCTCTCTCTCTCTCTCTTTCTCTCTCTCTCTCTCTCTATATATATATATATATGTATATATATATATATATACTGTATATATATATATATATATATATATATATATATATATATATATATATATATATATATATATATATATATATATATATATATATATAGATATATATATAGATAGATAGATAGATAGATAGATAGATAGAGATAGAGATAGATAGATAGATATATATATTTATGGTCGGAGCCCTCGGTCCTTGACGATGTGAAGGAGCAAACATAAACACGCCACAAGACAGACAACGAACTAGACCTGAAGTGTGCCCTGGTCTACCGTAAGGTAAGCCCTGGTGAGCTGCACCGTGAGGCCCTTTCTGCTAGGAGAGTAGTTAAGAAAAGGGCGCTTACCTGAGAAGTAATGGCTGTTTCTGTAGAGAAACGTGTTAGAGTGTTCTGAAAAGGGGAATGGGTGGGCGGGTACGGCGCGCTGGAACCGACACCGGCCGCGTGGAGAGGTCTGGTATGTATACCCTCCGGGCTCCTCCCATAATTGCAGGCCACCATGCTGGCCTTCCTATTTATGGTCGGAGCCCTCGGTCCTTGACGATGTGAAGGAGCAAACATAAACACGCCACAAGACAGACAACGAACTAGACCTGAAGTGTGCCCTGGTCTACCGTAAGGTAAGCCCTGGTGAGCTGCACCGTGAGGCCCTTTCTGCTAGGAGAGTAGTTAAGAAAAGGGCGCAAAGACTTGTTTTTAGGGAGGTAATGATTTATTGTGAATATGTGTCCCTCGCGCTACTTGGAGTATATAAAGTAGTCAAAATAAATAAATAAATAGTGCTCTGCTGCAAAATGTGGTGTGTTCACAAATACACAAAATAGTAATGAATATAAAAAGAATTTCGCGCAATATATAGCTAAACATAAAGTGCAATAAGGAAAAATCCAATAATATAAATACAATAGTAATAACAATACTACTGGTGAGATATAATAAATAATACACTACTAATAAACATCAATATCTACATTAAGTAGTAAATAAAGTGACGGGTGCATATGTGCAAAACCTTATTAGAGGTACCATATAAGGTGCTGTGGGATGAAGGTAAAAGTAAATTCAAACAGTCAAATAAATTCAAACAATCACAGTGCATGCAAGTGCTATGCAATTAAAGTGCTGTGCAATTAGATAATTAATAGTGAAACGTCAAATAATGGATGAGTAATCAATGACAGATGAATGGTTATCAGATACTAGTGGAAAAAATATTAAATAAATAAATAAATATATATAGTCCCAGGTTGGATAAAATATATATGAATAAAACAGTGTCCAAGTTAGTCCATCCGGTCCTGATAATATATTTAGTCAGGTACCGTATTCGCTCTAATTAAGCAGTAATAATATATTCAATTCATTCAGGTTGTCAGCATTAACTGCATGATATAGATATTAAATCCTGTATATTTTCTGCAGCGGGTACTTGGTCCTGATTTTCATAAAATTCAATCCAATCGCTAGTCTCTCAAAACTCTCACCTCCAATATGAAAGATTGTAGCTTTTCGGGCATATCCTATAGCCCCATGGATTGTGGATACAAGTTGTTCAGCATACAACTGGTAAGAGTAAAAAACTTCTCCTTTAAGAACGTTTAAAAGTCTTGATTCCTGTAGTGCTCAGTGTCAAAATTAGACAAAGGGCAAAGAAACAAGAAAGGGAAGCCTCCACTAGTGTAGTATCTTGGTTAAATATGGGCAAGTTTATTTAAGTACAGTGGGTGGACTCTTACATTAAAATCAAGGTTTAAAAGCAAAAAACGGCATAGACATATATAGAAGTAAGTAGCTCCTAGGCGTTCTCAGCGCCTTCTCACGTCTCACGTCTCCTCTGCCTACGGCCACTCCCTACGCGTTACGACACGTCACGGGAGTCCCCAGATGAAGACACGTGACGTGTCGTAACGCGTAGGGAGTGGCCGTAGGCAGAGGAGACGTGAGACGTGAGAAGGCGCTGAGAACGCCTAGGAGCTACTTACTTCTATATATGTCTATGCCGTTTTTTGCTTTTAAACCTTGATTTTAATGTAAGAGTCCACCCACTGTACTTAAATAAACTTGCCCATATTTAACCAAGATACTACACTAGTGGAGGCTTCCCTTTCTTGTTTCTTTGCCCTTTGTCTAATTTTGACACTGAGCACTACAGGAATCAAGACTTTTAAACGTTCTTAAAGGAGAAGTTTTTTACTCTTACCAGTTGTATGCTGAACAACTTGTATCCACAATCCATGGGGCTATAGGATATGCCCGAAAAGCTACAATCTTTCATATTGGAGGTGAGAGTTTTGAGAGACTAGCGATTGGATTGAATTTTATGAAAATCAGGACCAAGTACCCGCTGCAGAAAATATACAGGATTTAATATCTATATCATGCAGTTAATGCTGACAACCTGAATGAATTGAATATATTATTACTGCTTAATTAGAGCGAATACGGTACCTGACTAAATATATTATCAGGACCGGATGGACTAACTTGGACACTGTTTTATTCATATATATTTTATCCAACCTGGGACTATATATATTTATTTATTTATTTAATATTTTTTCCACTAGTATCTGATAACCATTCATCTGTCATTGATTACTCATCCATTATTTGACGTTTCACTATTAATTATCTAATTGCACAGCACTTTAATTGCATAGCACTTGCATGCACTGTGATTGTTTGAATTTATTTGACTGTTTGAATTTACTTTTACCTTCATCCCACAGCACCTTATATGGTACCTCTAATAAGGTTTTGCACATATGCACCCGTCACTTTATTTACTACTTAATGTAGATATTGATGTTTATTAGTAGTGTATTATTTATTATATCTCACCAGTAGTATTGTTATTACTATTGTATTTATATTATTGGATTTTTCCTTATTGCACTTTATGTTTAGCTATATATTGCGCGAAATTCTTTTTATATTCATCGGTAATGATTTATTGTTTGTCAAAAGAAGTTTGTAAGACTGGTGGTGCCGTGAAGGTGGTGACTCAGACTAGGGTTAGTTGAGACCAGTGAGGGATAGCAGACATGGTCGGATCAGCTCCGGGTTCCTGGGAAAAGAACAACGGGAAATTGAATCGGGACAGAGCGTCAGCTGAGGTGTTACACTTGCCCGGGATGTGGACGCAGAGGACCTTGAACTGGTGTAGCAGGGATAGTTGAACAAGCCTGCGCAGGAAGGCCATAATGGTCAAGGACCTGGACCGGCCTTTGTTTATGATGTCAGCTGTGGCCTGATTGTCGGTGGAAAAAACCACCGTCTGGCCTGCCCAACTGCTTCCCCAGGTTTGTGCTGCTGCCACTATTGGGTATAGTTCGAATAAGGAGGAGGATTGGCTGAAACCGGGGATTGCCAAGATTTCTGGCGGCCATGGACCGGCAAACCAGTGGGGGCCAAAAATAGCTGCGAAGCCCGTGGAGGCAGCGGCGTCAGTGACAATCTGGGGAGAAGAGGGAGATGCTGCCGGAATGAACATGGAAATGCCATTCCAGTCAGCCAGGAAGTGGTCCCACATGGAAAGGTCGGCTATGGCTGCCTGATCAAGTCTGAAGATCTGGTCTGGGTCTTGACATCCTGTGAGGAAAACTAGGAGGCGGGAGACAAAGGATCGTCCCTGAGGGATGACTCTTACTGCGAAGTTTAACATCCCGAGTAAGGACTGAAGTTGCCTCCTGGAGCACCCCTGGGTGGCCGTGAAGGAATGAATGACTTCCCTGATGCGAGTCAACTTGTCTGGTGGTAGGCTGGCCTGCATGGCCTGAGTGTCTAGTATGACGCCTAGGAAGGTGATGCGATGTGCTGGGCCTTCTATCTTCTTCTCCGCTATGGGGACATTGAGGTTGGAGAAGACCTCCCTTAGACTCATGAGGTCTACGGGGGGACGGTTGGGGTCTTCGATGAGCAAAAAGTCGTCCAAGTAATGGATCACTTTCTGACAGGATGCGTGGTGTGAGAGAATCCAGGACAGGGACTGTGCGAACGTGTCAAAGAGCCATGGGCTGCTTTTGGATCCAAAGGTCAGTTTCGTGGCGAAGTAGTACTGACCTTTCCACCTGACTCCGTGCCAGCGCCACAGACACGGCTGGATTGGTAGCAGCTTGAAGGCGTCTGCGACGTCTGCTTTGGAGAGCCAGGCGCCCTCACCTGTGTCTAGGATGGCCTGGATAGCAAGGTCGACAGAGGAGTATTTGAGAGAAAATTCTTGTGAGGGTATAAGGGAATTTAAACTAGGTGTGTGAGAAGAATAAGGCGCGGACAAATCATAAATTAAACGGAGTTTATTTGAAAACTTTCCTTTTACGAGCCCGATAGGGCTAACTCTCCAAACGGAAAACGGTGGGTGAGAGAAGGGGCCGATCATGTACCCTCGGTCAAGTTCGTTTTGTAGTAGGGTACTGATGGCTTCCTCGTCGGTGGCTGCTGACAGCAGGTTTTTGCACTCGTGGGTGGTGTCGGGGAGTGTGATAAACCCCGTGTGAAAGCCTGTGGTGAAGCCTTGTACCAGAAAGGCTGCTAGTGAGGGTGACGGGTGTGAGGTGAGGTAGGATTGCAGCCATCCAATATCAATACGGCTTAGTCAGGCTGAGCTGAGCTTATTAAGCCCGCAGGTGATCCTGGGGTGGGCACTGCGGCAATTGAGGCAGACGTGGAGGAGTCTGCAACGTGAGAAGTTGCAGATCCCCAAGTTGTAATTATTGCATATCTGCGCCCCTCCTAAAGTTCGGACGGGCCGTCCGAGTTTGTCTGCCTGGGGGTGTGGTGGGGTTGCGTCTGAATACTGGGATGTGTGCGGGGCGGAGGGGAAGTTGGGGAGGCGTCTACCATCGGGTTCTGAACACCAATTGGCGGTGTGGGTGGAGGATTGGCAATTAGTGCAAAGTGGGGAGCGGAGGCCAGCGAAATGGCGACAGAAGAGTTCGGTGTCGATGACGCTCCAGTCCGTGGTTGCCTGGAACTGACTGAGCTTGGCTGCTGCCTTTGCTGAAAAGGAGCGATGGTAGTCGTAGAAGGCGCTGCCTCCGTACTTGTACCCTAAATCTGTGACAGCATGAAGGTAGAGGTCTAGTTCTTCCCTCCTGTTGGGTTTGATGGTACAGATGACATCCCGAAACATGCCGAAAGCAAGCACGAACTCCGTGACCGTGAGCTTTCGTGTGAGCCTGTGGTCTTTCGCCTTCAGGATAACGGAAATGTCGCCCCAAGCGTAGGCTTTGTTTTCTGTTACATCGTGTACCGAAATCAGAAGGGATGCCAGGTTGATGTCGCGGCCATCTAGTATCTCCTTCCTGATGCTTGCTGGGATGAGATGTGCGGGGAAAACAGAAAAACCGCCGTGGGGCGTAGCTGTAACGCATGATGCGGGGGTGGCGGGGGTGGCAGCTGGTGGAGTGGGGGTTACTTGCTGGAGCTCCAAGGTCCCCACTCTGGCCTGGACGTCAGAGATGGTAGTAGATAGGGAGGAGACCAGCATGTGTAGCTGGGACACTGCCGAGGCAATTGACTGTAGTGATGCCTGAGTGTCTGGTGGGGTTGGTGGGGATGGGCTGGGGAACAGTAGTCTGTACAGTTCGGCTTTCCTGGCCGTGATGGGGTAGGGGATATTCCTGCGCCTCAGCTCAGCTGAGAGTCTGGGGATGGTCCAAGCTCTGAAGGCTTGAGAGGAGTTGTCTGCCGGACCCGCTTCGGGAGGTGATGGGGCGGGGGTGAAATCGTCGCTGCTGGCCAGAGACATGGCGTCTGCTAGAATAAAAGAGGGGGGGGAGGGAGGGGGGATGCATGTTTCTCTCGGGTTTCTCTTTTTTTTTTTTTTTTTTTGAGTTTGAAGGACAGGAGAGCATATATATATATGTTTGTAGGTTGCGGCAAAAGGGGGGGGGGGGGAGGGGGGGGGGGCAGAGTGGGATACCTGTGTGACAGGTATGGGAACAAACGGGTTGCGCGCGTGCGCTGAGTGGGATGTTCCATGGGCCTATATGTAAAAAACTCGGGGGGGGGGTGCGTGACACCCGAGGTGAGCCAGGAGGTGACTGGCCGGAGGGTTGATGCTCGGGTGTCCGTCTGTGCTCGGCACGGACTGGTTAACCAGAGCCCCCCCAGGGCGGTACTGGGGGGAGTGGCTACTGATTGACTTGCTAAGTAGGAATGTTTCGATCTGTAGCATTTGACGTAGGTTCGGTCAGCTAATACTTGCACTGCCAGCAAGTCATGAGACTAGGTGACCTTGTCTGCGTAGTGAAGGCTTGTGCTTCGAAAAATAGAGTGACATGCATAGAAGTATGTGACAGTTTACTAACGCCTGGAGATTTTATCAAAAACTATGGTGTTCTGCTTGGATGGGGAGGGGAGATGTGTGAACGAAGCAGGATACCGTTCGACGGTATGGTAACAATTGGGGAATGCGCGTGAGCGCTGGGTGAGTTTGTTTCTTTGGCCTGTGGAACTCAGAGAATGCGTGACAACCGAGGTAAGCCAGGAGGTGACTGACCAGGTAACCGATGCTCGGGTGTCCGTCTGTGCTCGGCACGGACTAGTTCAACCAGAGCCCCACCAGGGCGGTACTGGGGGGAGTGGCTGCTGGTTGGTTGCTAAGTAGGGATGTTTCGATCTGTAGTAGTTTGACGTGGGTTCGGTCAGCTAATACTTGCACTGCCAGCAAGTCATGAGACTAGGTGACCTTGTCTGCGTAGTGAAGACTTGTGCTTCGAAAACAGAGTGACATGCATAGAAGTATGTGACAGTTTCTAACGCCAGGGTACTGAGCCAAATAAGTATGTGGGAGGGGGATATGTAGTGAAAGGTGTGAAGAGAATGGAAAACTGAAACAACAATAACCTACGCACCTGCTTGCTGTCCTAGTGATGGAGTCTCTGTTGGGGTCAAACCTGGTAGACCTG
This sequence comes from Lithobates sylvaticus, assembly GCA_028564925.1. Lineage (NCBI taxonomy): Eukaryota > Metazoa > Chordata > Amphibia > Anura > Ranidae > Lithobates > Lithobates sylvaticus. The sequence goes on from CM053028.1 coordinate 467,086,078, forward strand.
GTACCTACGGTAGGGTGACGTAAAATATATTAGTGAGAGATGGGTTGCAAGAGCTGATTTGGGGCCGTAGTTGACCCCCTGGTGAAGAGATGCAAGCCCTCAACAAAAAAGGGGGTTGTTTTTTTTTTTTTTTTTTTTTTTTAATTACCTGGAAAAGGAACGGGATGGTCTGATCCTGTTGAGTAGGAGACCAGGGGCGATTTACTGACCTGAGGGAAAGGTGAAAAGGGATAGAGAAAGGCGTGAGTAGCTGAGTTTGCTACTGGGGAAGTTGTGGCTGCGAGGCCAATGGAGGTCGAGCTGCAACGATTGCAGAGGTATGTGGGAGGGTGGATGTGGGAGCCGTGACACAATCCTGCGGTGAAGCAAGATGTGCGGGGGGCGGCTGTGCCTCACATTGGCTGGGTTGCCGTGGAAGGCAAGGAGTGGATTGTCTTGCTGAGGTTTGCAAGGTGTGGGGGCCCATTTACACGAACTTGCGGTGACTGCAAGAAGTGTGTGGGGAGGGCAGTGACAGATGCTCTGGTGGGTGTGTGGTTTTTTTTTTTTTTTTTTTTTGGGGGGGGGGGGGGGGGGGGGGGGGCTGCGGTGTACGTGTGAGTGAGGGGATGCTTGCACTGGGTAGCGGTGCGTAACAACCAGTGGTAGTGGGGTGAATTGTGGGGTAGGAAACAATCAAACAATAGCATGGTAGTCGAAATGACTCAGTGGAAAAAACAGGGGTTTCGATGTAGCGACGAAAAAGCATGAATCCTACCTGCGACGCTGAAGCGGAACGAACTGGGGGTGCGATCGGGAATCGAATCAGTAATCTGGAAACGAGGAGCGTAGGACAACTCAGGAACGTGTACTGAGTTGTTTGTCGGCCTGGTGACGTGCAATACGGCGCGCTGGAACCGACACCGGCCGCGTGGAGAGGTCTGGTATGTATACCCTCCGGGCTCCTCCCATAATTGCAGGCCACCATGCTGGCCTTCCTATATATATATATATATATATATATATATATATATATATATATATTTTTTGCAAGCAGAGGCCCTCAAAAATAACATGGTAGGTGTTGCATATTTTTATGTCACACAATATTTGCGCAGCTGTTCTTCAAACTAATTTTCAGGAAGATACATTTTAATTAATTTTAATGCAGAAAAACACAATAATCATAGTAATACCCAATGTTTTGGTAAAATAAAAAAAATTATGATGTTACACCAAGTAAATAGATACCATACAAATTACTCTTTAAAATTGCGTATGCCCATAAAACAGCACCAAACTACGGTACCTAAAAATCTTCATAGGCAACGGTTTAAAAGCCTTTACAGGTTACCAGCTTAAGCCACGTACACACGATTGGATTTTCCACAGACAAAACCTCAGATTTTTGTCCGAAGGGCGTTTGCCAGGAACTTGTCTTGCATACAAACGCCAAGAAATTGTCGGCCAACAAACATGAACGTGGTGACGTTCTACGTTGTTTTTCAGCTCTTTAGCGCCACCCTTTGGGCTCCTTCTGCTAATTTTGTGTTAGTAAAAGTTTGGTGAGTGTTGATTCACGCTTTTCATTTCGCACTTTTCAGTTCCTTTTTTGAACAGCCGTTCGTCAACCAGCCATGTGGCGGAATCGGAGGAGATAATGTGTTATTTATTATTGGCCTTGGAGTTATTGCTTTGACCCAAGTCCTGTCCAGGAACAGGAGGAGGAGGATTTCTTGGACCAAAAATGATTGCTTTATTAATCGTGACCAATTATGTCATATGCCTTTGCTGCGGGAGCTCCAACAGAATAATCCGGATGATTTTTGGAATTGACAAGCCCCTGCTTTCACCAACTCTTGGCATTGTTGACCCCCTATATTAAGAAGCAGGACACATGCAAGAGGCTTTTATTTTATTTTTTGGTTGAATAATGATTTTTTTTTTTTTTTTTTTCAAAATGTTTTTATTGGGATAAAGAGAAAATATACAGACATATTAACAGATTATTGTCAGTCATTTTTACAGAAACTGCACGATATCAAAAACAAACGAAAGTAGCATACATGTCAGCAAGCCAGAACAGTTAAAGAACATCATTAAAGTATTTACAAAGACCACGCAAAAACAACTAACGCTGTGGGGTTGCTGAGCAGACATTAGTACGTGAAATCCTTGTCTAAAGAGATTTGTGGGGCACTGAAAAACAGACAGAATCTGGTTAAAGCATGCAGTGTACTAGCAAAATATATTAGCAAACTGGATGGGACGGAACCGCAAACCCCTGGTACCATAGTGATAGAGCCAATAACAGTGGGGAGGGGGAGGAGGGTAACCTGGGAGGCGCGGGGGGGGGGGGCTAACAGGCTGCGGTAGATGCATCATCCTAAGGGGGGGGTTCCAAATGTGTCCCCCAAGTGTGGTGATGGTGAAAGAGCTGACTGTGTGACGAACGCGGGTGTCAGGTCCCTGCCCTCCTCGCTAACTTGCGAGGCAGGACCGGCCAACCCTACACCACGCTGTCACTTACGTAACAATACCACACTCAGCAGCGCCCAGCACAAAGATTTTCCAGCTTGCGGGACCACAATCTATGTGCAAGCAGCCTGAGAGCGATTGTCACTGGGCTAATTACACAATTAACCCTTTAACTGCCACCACCCCCGTTTTAAAAGACCGAGCCGGGGGGACTCGTAATTTTAGCAATACCAATTATAATTTTAGAATAAGCGTCCACAACACACACTGCCACCACAGACAGGTCTGCTCAGAAGCCTTATTCTACAACAGTAGCGCACTTCTAAGAGGCAGGTTCGTTTATAGCTTGCATTAAGAGCTTTAGAGACAAGGTTAACACTTTTCAACATAAGGGTTTATTATGAAAAGGTCAAAGTTGATGCAAATAAAACATTTACAGAAAAAGGATGTTTCAAAATATAAAGACAATATACAGCCACAAAGAGATAAGGTAGAATTGGGAAGAAAGGATACTTGCAATTAATGTCCTGAGGGTTGATCAGAGTTCAATCGATAAGCAAAGGTAATCGGTTCTCAAACTTGGCAGATCTTCCTGCTTGGATGGTAATAGGAGAACTCACTCCATTGTCTTGGCCTCTCCTCTTTTCTGTCAAATCAAAGGGGGTGTTGACAGCGACCAGTGACCAATCGTCTGGCCATCTTGTTTAGGGGTTGGTTGCTGGGAGGTGTCTACTCTCATGACCCTCTCCCAGGTACACTTTGTGATACATATTCATATCTCTGCCTCTCTACTGTTTATAGACTGCAGGTATTCATTTTAGTGATCAGCGTGATATTTGCTTCAAAATGAGTACACACATGACAGGTTTCCGAGTTTGGGGTTACCTAGGAGGAATAAGGGGTCCCAGTGGCTTCCCATATGACCTGACATAGGGGTGTCTGGACTTGAAATGTTCCAATTTATCTGAGGAAACTAAATATGTCCACATTATGGCTATGCTGTTATTACTTTGGAAGTTATGAAACATGCTGTAATTTCATGACCAAACTGACTGTCTGCACGGTTAGGTATTTACGACCTATGTCTGTTGGTTCTCTGAATGGGGAGGGCGACAGTTTTACGACAGGCCTGATATCCTGCCAGGAGACATGAGCTGTGTTCACTGACCCAGCCAGGGTCTGCTTCCTCTGCTTAGATAACCTTTTGTTCCTTTTGAACTTTTAAAAGCTTTGAATTCCTAAAACAAGGAGAGGGAGGAGGTAGGAGGGAGTTCAGAATTTTCTGTAATGTTACAGAAAAGCTGTCATGGCTGAATTCCAACATGGCAACCAGCCACAGCGTTTCATGTCCATTACGTGATATCGTTACACCTCCCCCCTTAGGTGGTTGCATGGGAGGGAACTACAATTTCCCTCCTGACGCAACCGACTCTTGCGGGCTCGGCTTGTCGTGACAGCCCATCAGCATTGCCATGGGTGCTGCCTTTCTTATGCTGGATGGTGAAATCGTATTGCTGTAGAATTAAGCTCCATCGAAGTAGTTTGCCATTCTCCCCAGCAACACGATTTAGCCAGCTCAAGGGATTGTGATCCGTGATCACAGTGAAGTGCCGTCCATAAAGGTACGTTTGTAACTTCTGGAGGGCCCACACGATCGCAAGACACTCCTTTTCGATTGTGGCGTATGCTACTTCCCTGGGAAGCAGCTTCCGGCTCAGGTAGAGGATGGGATGCTCCTCTCCGGCATCATCCACCTGGCTCAGGACTGCACCCAATCCATAGGCAGAGGCATCCGTCTGCACTAGGAAACGGCGGGTGAAGTCTGGAGCCTGTAGCACAGGGGCGCGGGCCAGCGCCTCCTTCAAGGCCTGAAATGCCTGCTCACATTCTGGTGTCCAAGACACCACCTTGGGCAGTTTCTTTTTGGTTAGGTCAGTCAGAGGTTTTGCCAGGCTACTATAGTTACACACAAACTTCCTATAGTAGCCAGCGGTCCCCAAGAAAGACATAACCTGCTTTTTGGTTTGGGGGGTAGGCCAGGCCAGAATGGCATCAACCTTCCCTGTCTCGGGTTTCAGGGTGCCTCCTCCTACCTGGTGTCCCAAGTACTGCACATCAGTCATGCCAATCTGACACTTACTGGGTTTGACAGTCAGATTGGCAGCTGTCAGTTTGTCCAGGACCTGTGACAGGTGCACCAGGTGTTCTTCCCAGGTAGGGCTGAACACGGCGATGTCATCCAGGTAGGCTACTGCAAAGGTTTCCAGCCCCTCCAGTAAGTCATTCATGACTCTCTGGAAGGTAGCTGGGGCATTCTTCATCCCAAACGGCATGACGGTAAATTCGAACAAGCCGAATGGGGTGATGAAAGCCGACTTTTCCCGAGCCTCAGGGGCCAGAGGAATTTGCCAGTACCCCCTGCTCAGATCCATGATTGTGATATAGCGGGCAGCCGCCAGTCTATCTAACAACTCATCAATCCGGGGCATGGGGTAGGCATCTGCAGTGGTGATGGCATTCAGTTTCCGGTAGTCCACACAGAACCTGGTTGTCTGGTCCTTTTTGGGGACCAAGACTACCGGGGATGCCCAGGCACTGTGGGACTTCTGAATCACCCCCAGCTGCAGCATTTCCTCCACCTCCCTTTTCATGTCGGCCAGCACCTCCAGGGAGACGCGATAGGCCGACTGTTTAATGGGAGGATGTGCCCCAGTGTCCACCTGGTGGACAGCGAGGTGCGTCCTCCCAGGTTTTCCTGTAAACCTGCTACCGTGTACTGCCAGCACTCGCTTCAGTCCAGGTACCTGGGTGGGGGTAAGTTTGGAGTTTATCAGGAGTTCTGAGTCAACCTCCCTGGTGTCAGCTAGCAGGTCTAGAAGTGGATCAGCCTCCTCAGGCTCTGGCCTGCTGCAGACTGGCATGACATAGGCCGTGCGCTCATGATGGGCTTTGATCATGTTCACATGAATGGCCTTCTGTCGTCTACTCCCTTCTCCCAACCTGACCAAGTAGGTGACATCATTCAGACGCTGGGTGATGGTGTACGGGCCTTCCCATGCTGCTTGGAGTTTGTTCTGCCGCAGGGGAAGCAGAACATACACCTTCTGACCAATATCATAGGTCCGCTCCCTAGCCTTACGGTCATACCACTCCTTCTGCTTGGTCTGGGCCTCGGTCATGTTCTCCCGCACAATTTCCACCAGTGTCTCCATTTTATCTCTGAATTTTAGGACGTAATCCACAACAGAGACCTCTGAGTCGGCAATCTTGCCCTCCCAGTTCTCACGGATTAGGTCCAGGGGCCCTCTTACCCTCCGTCCGTACAGAAGCTCAAATGGCGAAAAGCCTGTTGACTCCTGAGGCACCTCTCTGTAAGCAAACAGCAGGTGAGGCAGATATCGTTCCCAGTCCTTGCCCTGGGAGTGCACAAAGGTGCACAACATTTGTTTCAGGGTGCCATTGAAGCGCTCGCACAAGCCGTTTGTTTGTGGGTGATAAGGACTGGCCATGATATGCGTCATCTGTATTTTCTGACAGAGCGCTTGCATCAAGTGGGACACAAACTGAGGGCCTTGATCGCTAATGAGCTCGGCCGGGAATCCCACTCTTGTGAAGATTCCCAGCAGAGCATCAGCGACCTTGTCTGTCCGGAGGCAGGAGAGAGCCACCGCCTCTGGATAACGCGTGGCATAGTCGACAACTGTAAGGATATAACGTTTGCCTGAACTGCTAGGGATGGCCAAAGGCCCAATGATATCCACTGCCACCCTCTTAAAAGGTTCGTCAATCACAGGCAAAGGTTTTAGCGGAGCCCTGTGTACATCCCCTGCCTTGCCAACTCGTTGGCAGGTAACACAGGACCGACAGTAGTCAGCTATGTCTGCGAGCATCGTAGGCCAATAAAATTTATGTACCATACGCCCTCGGGTCTTAGTGATCCCCAAGTGCCCTGCGAGGGGAATCTCATGGGCCACTTTTAGCAGCGGTCCCCTGAATTCACTGGGTACAACCAGCTGCCTGTTACCTATGTCAGCCTCATCCCCCTCTGCAGGCAAACTTTCTCTGTACAGTTTCCCTTTGTCCCAGTAGACTTTTTGTTTGTCATTCTCTGCAGGGGGGCGATCAGCTAGACTCCTGAGCTGTGCTAGTGTTTGGTCTGTCTGCAGTGCCGTTTCAAAGGCAGAACAACAAGTCCCAGCCAGCAGTCCTGTGGCAAACAAGGACGGCTGCTGAGGCTCAACAGAGGTGGAGTCCACTGGGTCAGAACAGGGAGAGGGCCCAGAGACCTCCTCCTGCTGTTCTGCGATCAGGGCCTGCACCTCGGCTGCCTTCGCAGCACTGCGAGTGACCACCAATACTGGCAATGCATCATTATCATCATTATCATCATCATCATCATCACCATCATCACATTTAACCTTTATCAGTTCATCATCATTGGAACATACATCAGTTACCTTCACTAGCAAGGGGGCCTCCTCTCCTGTCTCTGAAAAAGGAGGACCTTGCACTTCAACTCCACCCTCCCCCTCCCTCTGTCCATCCACAGGTTGCCCAGATATTACCCCAACATCTGTACACAGTACCTTGGTAGGTCCAGAGAGTTCCGTGGGAGCATCCTGGGTGCTCTTAGCAGGGGCATAGTAAGAAATAAGGGTCCCCAAATCAGAACCCAACAACACAGCAGTGGGGATCTCCTCCGAGACACCCACCTCTCTCATCCCACTTCCGGCACCCCAATCGATGAAAACATAGGCACGGGGTACATGGGAAAGGGTTCCCCCAACTCCGGTGAGGGTAAGGAACTTCTCTGGGATGATGTCTGTTTCTTCTATTACCTCTGGTCTGACCAGAGTTACTTCAGCTCCGGTGTCACGAAAGCCTGTTACAGTCCGGTGGCCTATGATGACTGGCTGCAAGTTGGCATTGGTTCCAGGAGGTTTTCCACTGACGAGCAGCACAGCAGAAGGGTTGCTGGCCGGATGGCCAGGGGTTGTCATCTTCTCCTGCTTAGGGCACTGTGTCCGGAGATGTCCGACTGCCCCACAGGTGTAGCATTTGCGGTTGTCAGTCAGGAAGGCCTTGGCTCCAGGAGCTGCAGGTTCCGGCCGCTGAGGAACTTGGTTGGTAGGCAGAGGAGGGGTTGCCATGTGTGATTTCCCTCCTTTCCAGCCATTTGGAGGAGCCTTGCGATGGTCAGATACCCGAGAGTGGATATAGGTATCGGCCAGTTCTGCTGCTGCTTTGGCAGAGGTTGGCTTTCGCTCCAGCACAAACTGTCTGACGTCTGGGGGACAGATGTGCAAAAGTTGATCTTCAATCATAAGATCTTCCAGGGACTCAAAAGAATTGTCTGTCAAGCCTTTAGTCCACTGCCGGAATGTGGTGCGTAAGCGACTTACAACATCCAGGTATGAGTCCCCAGGCCCCTTTTGTAAGGACCTAAAACGCTTCCGGTACACTTCCGGGGTTAGCTGAAACTTTTGAATGATTGCAGCCTTTAGGGCCTCATAATCACCGCCCTGCTCTTCTGACAGTTCAACATAAGCATCCAGGGCCTTGCCTCGTAGCCCTGGCGTCAGGTACCGGGCCCATTGTGCTGGGGGCAGATGGTACTGACGGCAAGTTTTTTCAAACGACAGTAGATACACATCAATGTCACTGTCCTTTTCCATAACTGGAAATTTGGCTGCCGGGGTCACAGGCAGAGAGGCATCCCTGTGCTCTAGGGATCCGAGGTTCTGAGCCTGTCGCTGCTGCTGGAGCCTAGCCATCTCCAGTTCGTGCCGACGATCTGCCTCCCTCTCAGCCCTGCGTTCCGCAGCCTCTCTCTCAGCCCTGCGTTCCGCAGCCTCTCTCTCAGCCTGGCGCTCGAGAAACTGCAGGTACACCACAGGATCCGTTTCCCTGAGGTTTTGTAGCGTTTCTTGCATTTGAGGACAGTCTATGCTGGTTTCAGGCAATCTGATGCTGGCCTGCTCTTGCGGTGCCTTGGAGGTAACAATCCGTGGTCTTCCAGTGTCAGTCTCTGCTTGCCCATCTGGTGAGGCCGCCTCTGAACCACTGGGCTCTGGAGTAGCGGAAACCCTTTCTGGTCCAGTTTCCCCCAGGTTGTGGTCTGCACGGATATCAAACTCCTGTAGGGCATGTATCAAGCCTTCGCGATTTTTGCCACCAACGTCAATTCCTCTTTCTGTGCACTCAGCAGTGAGTTCATTTTTGCTCATCTTTTTATATGCTGATAACCCAGACATGTTGCAAGCAGAAAAGATAGAACAGAAAGCAGAGATAGGAAGAAGGTGTAGAAAGGAGTTGTTGCTGTATATCTCTCTTTAAAAAAATAAAAATAAAAATATGCACCAGCTTGTCTCTAAGGACTGTTTCCACAAAGGTTACAATCCTTCAGTGCAGAGCTAATTCCTAACAATGCACTGAATGCTCTTAATGCGAAACTATCCCGCTACGCTGCCAGCCAATATGTGACGAACGCGGGTGTCAGGTCCCTGCCCTCCTCGCTAACTTGCGAGGCAGGACCGGCCAACCCTACACCACGCTGTCACTTACGTAACAATACCACACTCAGCAGCGCCCAGCACAAAGATTTTCCAGCTTGCGGGACCACAATCTATGTGCAAGCAGCCTGAGAGCGATTGTCACTGGGCTAATTACACAATTAACCCTTTAACTGCCACCACCCCCGTTTTAAAAGACCGAGCCGGGGGGACTCGTAATTTTAGCAATACCAATTATAATTTTAGAATAAGCGTCCACAACACACACTGCCACCACAGACAGGTCTGCTCAGAAGCCTTATTCTACAACAGTAGCGCACTTCTAAGAGGCAGGTTCGTTTATAGCTTGCATTAAGAGCTTTAGAGACAAGGTTAACACTTTTCAACATAAGGGTTTATTATGAAAAGGTCAAAGTTGATGCAAATAAAACATTTACAGAAAAAGGATGTTTCAAAATATAAAGACAATATACAGCCACAAAGAGATAAGGTAGAATTGGGAAGAAAGGATACTTGCAATTAATGTCCTGAGGGTTGATCAGAGTTCAATCGATAAGCAAAGGTAATCGGTTCTCAAACTTGGCAGATCTTCCTGCTTGGATGGTAATAGGAGAACTCACTCCATTGTCTTGGCCTCTCCTCTTTTCTGTCAAATCAAAGGGGGTGTTGACAGCGACCAGTGACCAATCGTCTGGCCATCTTGTTTAGGGGTTGGTTGCTGGGAGGTGTCTACTCTCATGACCCTCTCCCAGGTACACTTTGTGATACATATTCATATCTCTGCCTCTCTACTGTTTATAGACTGCAGGTATTCATTTTAGTGATCAGCGTGATATTTGCTTCAAAATGAGTACACACATGACAGGTTTCCGAGTTTGGGGTTACCTAGGAGGAATAAGGGGTCCCAGTGGCTTCCCATATGACCTGACATAGGGGTGTCTGGACTTGAAATGTTCCAATTTATCTGAGGAAACTAAATATGTCCACATTATGGCTATGCTGTTATTACTTTGGAAGTTATGAAACATGCTGTAATTTCATGACCAAACTGACTGTCTGCACGGTTAGGTATTTACGACCTATGTCTGTTGGTTCTCTGAATGGGGAGGGCGACAGTTTTACGACAGGCCTGATATCCTGCCAGGAGACATGAGCTGTGTTCACTGACCCAGCCAGGGTCTGCTTCCTCTGCTTAGATAACCTTTTGTTCCTTTTGAACTTTTAAAAGCTTTGAATTCCTAAAACAAGGAGAGGGAGGAGGTAGGAGGGAGTTCAGAATTTTCTGTAATGTTACAGAAAAGCTGTCATGGCTGAATTCCAACATGGCAACCAGCCACAGCGTTTCATGTCCATTACGTGATATCGTTACAGGGGGTCTTTGGGGAGAGATAGTAGTGTTACTTTGCCCCAGTTGGCGATAGAAGATGTGGCAGGAGAGGGGGAGGAGTCATATAGTAGGGGTTTATAGATGTCTGAAATAGTGAAGAGACCATTGTGTAGCAGATGATCCAAGAAGCTCGGATGAAAGCGCAGGAAAGAGTTTTTGCAGGTGCTAGAGATAAAGCTGATACATTGATTGTGGTAGAACTTGTGAGATGTAGGCAAGGAGAATTTGGTAGACACTGAAGAGAAGGATGAGGGTTTCTCTGTCGTGGGATCGCATAGTTCTACGAAGTTCGACAAGCCATGCTCCTTCCATAGTTTTAAGGGTTCGCTGTGTATACCAGGAAAGAAGCCGGGGTTCCCTTGGATGGGTAGGTGAGGGGAGATGGAAGCTGGGAGCTTTAGGATTTTTCTGGTCTCTCTCCAGGCTATGGCAGTGTCACGTAGGAGGAGATTGTGTTGAAGTGGGAGGGGGACAGATTTCCACCTGCAATGTAGGAGGGCCACCAAGGAGTAGGGTTGAGCCATTTCGGACTCCAGCCCATAGTTGGAGTGACGGGATTTTTGGCCCAACCAGTCGAGGCAAGTTCTAAGCAAACAAGCAAGGTTATACATTCTAATGTGTGGAAGGCTAATACCCCCCTCGCTCCTGGGAAGGTGCAGTTTTTTAAAGGCTATGCAAGGTCTTTTGCCATGCCAGAGGAATTCGGAAATTTTGGAATTAAGAACCGAGATGTCTTTGTGTTTTAGCAGTAGCGGAATGGTTTGTAAGGGATATAATTGAATAATGATTTGATTTGGTATATTTTCTATATTTTTGTATGCATAGAATGCACATTTTGGTTAAGTTCTATTGGCAGATAGCATGTCTAATTGTATTTGTTTTCTTTTTTTAATGCACAATAAAAAAATTGTGGATAATAATACTTGGCTATGTGTATTACTTCAAATGACAGTTTGGGAGTAGGCAGTTACATTAAAAAAAAATACAATGTAAAATTAACAAGGGACACCAACATAGTAGGGACACCAACATATAGTATCTTTGATCTTAACAACTATGGGATAATGGTGTTGTGGTAACTTTCCCCCCAAAAAAACAAGAAAAAACAAGCACCATAATATTATTCTTGCTATCACTAGAAAAAAAAAGCCTTTCAAAATGTGTTTGCCATAACTCCATCAGTATCACCAGCAAAGAAAGCTTCATTATTATCCCATTAAAGAAGAAGAGAATGTGCGTTGCATTTCGAGACTTCATAATTTGCAGCGTCACGAATGTTAATTCTCCATTACGAACACTAGTTTAGAAGACTGACCGCTTCCAGCTCGTCCTTGCTTCCGAGCATGTGTGTTTGTACTTTGGACTTTTGTTCGACGGACTTGTGTACACACGCTCGGAAAATCCGACAACAGACATTTGTCCGCAGAAAATTTTAAAGCCTGCCATCCAACATTTGTCCGCGGTAAATCCAACAACAATTGTCCAATGGAGCGTACAAACAGTCATATTTTCCACCAACAGCCTGTCATTACATCATTCCCATCGGAAAATCTGATCGTGTGTACGAGGCTTTAGAGTTACACAGGAGCTCTAGAGCGAGAATAATTTCTCTTGCTCTGACGTTTGTAGTGCGACCACCATTTACATAAGCGCGCAGGACCAATGCACGTGTTAGCATTTTTATGCAAACATGGGGAGACGGGGGCACTTTCATTTTTTTTAATTATTATTTATTTTATTTAAAATTACATTTACACTATCTTTTAAAAAAAAATAATGTATCACTTTCATTGCTATCCCAAGGGATGAACAACATCCCTTGAGATAGCATGGGCTGTGCCAGGTCTTCTTTCTGGAAAAATCTGGGGTCTATTAGAAGCCAGATGCCTCCTCTGGTCTCCAAAGCATCTAATCAAACCAAGATCGTTTTTTTCAGAAGCTTGCACCAGCCGGTAACTGTTTGTAAACAACAAACTGAAAACCAGAAGTGGTGATACCTCACATGTGTGGTGTGATCGCTGTTTACATAAGTGAGCACATGGGGACGGGCACAATTTTTTTTTTTTTTAACATCCCTTGTGATAGAATGGGCTGTGACAGGTCTTCTTTTGGAAAGATCTGGAATCTATTAGCCCCCAGATGCCTCCTCTGGCCTCCAAAGCATCTGATCAAACCAAGGTTGTTTAAAGCAAATGTAAAGCTTCTGACAGCAAAAAATATATACTTATTTTCTCTGTGAAATCATTTTGCACATAGCAGCCCTGATCCTACTCTTCTGGGGTCCCCCACTAGTGCTCTGGGCTCCTCCACTTCTCTGTCTCGGGCCTCACTTGACCAGTGTAGATAAGATGTCCCAACCTTCATATGACCATTGTCATACTCCATCCCTAACCCACTTAACATTACCTACGATTAAAGAGACCACTCTTGAAATGGAGTATAAATAGCCAAAGAAGCCTTTTATTAACAAATATTAAATATATAACATTCTTTAACCGCTTCCCGACCGCCTCACGCCTATGTACGTCGGCAGAATGGCACGGCTAGTCAGAACCACGTACAGGTACGTGGCCCTTTAAGAGCCTAGCCGTGGGTCGCGCGCGCCACCGGCGGTGCGCTTGCGACCCGATCTGGAGCTCCGTGACCACGGCCACAGGACCAGCGGACCCGATCGCCGCTGGAGGAATCAATGCATTTAAATAGCATTGATTGCTGTATAAATGACAATGGTCCCAAAAATGTGTCACAAATGTCCGATGTGTCCGCCATAATGTCGCAGTCACAATAAAAATCGCTGATCGCCGCCATTACTAGTAAAAAAAAAATATTAATAAAAATGCTATAAAACTATCCCCTATTTTGTAAACCCTATAACTTTTGCGCAAACCAATCAATAATCGCTAATTGCGATTTTTTTTACCAAAAATATGTAGAAGAATACGTATCGGCCTAAACTGAGGAAAAAAAATTTTTTATATATTTTTTGGGGATATTTATTATAGCAAAAAAAGCAAAAAATATTGCATTTTTTTCAAAATTGTCGCTCTATTTTTGTTTATAGTGCAAAAAATAAAAACCGCAGGGGCGATCAAATACCACCAAAAGAAAGCTCTATTTGTGGTAAAAAAGGACGCCAATTTTGTTTGGGAGCCACGTCGCACGACCGCGCAATTGTCAGTTAAAGCAAAGCAGTGCCGAATCGCAAAAAGGGGCCTGGTCCTTTGGCTGCCAATTGGTCCGGGGCTGAAGTGGTTAACACATAACAAAACCCCAAATATCAGTCGCTCCACCTGGTGGACTTTGATGCCACTTCCCAACTTATGTAACATTTTTAACACATAACAAAACCCCAAATATCAGTCGCTCCACCTGGTGGACTTTGATGGCACTTCCCAACTTAGCTATGTTCCACTTCTACACTGCGGGACCTTTTTACGTACTAGGCCTCCAGCCATGACACACCAGCTCGGAGACAACCCATTACCCGCAGTGCAAACATTACCATCTTCCAGCTAAACAATGTTAACTGGAATACACTAGAGGGGCACATACCACCGATGAGTCCCTCACACTTCCATCTCGTAGGTTTTCTTGCCACCATCAAAGACCACCACCACCACAGCTAACAAGGTTGACCCCTTACCCTTGAGAGCCCCTCCACACCCTCAAAGCACGCTGAATCCCATTCTGCAACCCCAGGGACCATAAATAAATACCCACCACAGACAGGTGAACACTGTCCCTCCTGAGATAAAGCCTGGTATCTCTCTCCAATAACCAGACCCCCGTTACAGGCCCACCATTTTATTCACTTTAATACGGGCCTTTTTGATCCTGTCCACTGACCTTGGCAAGCACCAGGTTGTCCGGGCCACAATGTCGGACCACAGGACCAACATATATGGGAAGGCCGTTCACAGCCTCAGGAAGTCAAACTTGACATCCCTGATGAGCTCCCGAATGAACTGAACCCCCAGATCATTCATCATTCATTCATGGAGTACCAGAATGTCCGGTGTTCTGTCCAGGCGTGCAAAACGATGCACCTCCAGCATGACCCTGCTCCACATCATGCCCGGCCGGCCCAACCAATGAATACACGCCTCCCCCCTAGAAATCCCAAGCTGCCTGCCATTAGGCCTAATGTCTGCGCGCCTGGCCCCCCAAAACACATATGAGTGGCCCATTATCCAGAAGATAACCACAAGACAAACAACATATACTCACCCCACTTGATAAACCGCTACATATGCATGCCTGCTAAAACATCCCCCCTTTTCCTTTGTTGTCATTTTACTCCAAAAACCAAAAATGCGGGTGAATGTAGGTACGGCATCTCCTAAAGTCCCATCTACCAATCCACTTAACAGCCGCCTCGCCCAACCCACATTGCGCAGCCTCTGTGGCCGCCCCCAAAATGGGGGCATTTTTGAAAAACTGACACAAACTGGAACTTAGACAGTGGAGACCCGCCCCTGTGCAATAAAAATGGCCCATCTGAAACTGGGCAAACTTCCAGGAATTCCCTTACAACCCCCGCCGGGCATACAGGAGAGCCTTTTACAGAGAAAACAGCCGTACTCTGACGCCCTTATCACCCTGGTCCGTCTTGCACCTGCATAGCAACAACATAATGCTATCTCCCCCGTAAACCAGATCCTGAGCCCATAAGCCTCCTGGAACCCTCTTAGATGGGCTGACAAGCTCATTAATCCTGAAAGCTCCAAAAAAGGCCGGAGGAAAAACAAGGAAACCTCGTAAGCCAATGCACACAATGAACCCAACTGAACAAAAATTGCCTACAGATTAGTAAAGGACACTGGCCTCCTAGCATCCCTGTGCTTATGTGTCCTACGATATCCTTTCAAAGCCTGTCGCACCCAAAAATCCTTGGTAAAATTAACACTGTCCCACAATTTGAACAAAAATTGGCAAACCGGCTAGTTTGCGGTCCATGGCCGACACCCCCGTTCCAGGTTTCTGTAAACAAAATAGATGACCAGCAACTGTACCTTCACGCCATCAGGATCCACCCCGGCCTGCCTAACCAATTCCCACCATTCCTGACAAACCTTAGCGTACGTCGCCCACGTGGTCTCACTCACGACCTCCTCTCCGCTCCGCTCTCGGAACTTGTCCCACTGAAAGCGAGACAAGGCATCAGCCAAAGTATTATCGACCCCAGGAAGATGTACAACATACAGAAAAAGAAAAAGTGTAAGCAACGCAGCACCAGGTGGCGTACCAGCTGTACTACATGCTGTGATGACGCTGAGATGCGGTTAATGACTTGCACCACTCCCAGATTGTCACAATTCAATCTCACCTTCAAGTTCCTGAATGACACACCACTTATTTCCATAGCCAGCACCACTGGAAAAAGCTCCCAGAACACCAGATTTCATAGGAGGGCCACCTCTAACCAGAGCTCCAGTGACCCTGGTAGAACGCCCTGTACCCTGTAGATCTGACTGCGTCCGCAAACAGCTCCAAATCAAAATTACTCACTGGGCCTGACATCCAAACTGATCTTCCATTGTAGTCATTCAAGAATGTGTGCCACATCCTCAAGTCCTCCCGATGTTCCCTAGTGATGCAAATAAAATGGGTCAGGGACCGGACCCCTACGGTAGCTGCCAACAACTGTTGGCAAAACACCCTGCCCATGGGAATAATGCGACCGGCAAAATTCAACTTACCCAGCAAAGATTGTAGCTTCCGAAGATGAATCTTGCAGAGTCCCAAGATCCCACGAATCTCCATCCTAAGTTCTCTCGGCTTCTCCTCCGGTAAGCGACACTGCATGGCGTCCAAGTCGATAACTATGCCCAGGAAGCTGAGAGCAGTGGTTGGGCCCTCCGTCTTATCCTCCGCCAAATGAAAAGCTGAATCTACCCATCCTGTGTTGCAATGTGGATAAAAGTACTGCACACACATTAGAAAAAGGAGGCCCCACACAGAGGAAGCCATCCAAATAATGAATGATGGAATTAAGCCCTGAAACGTCATGTACAACTCATTCCACAAAGAAGCTGAATGTTTCTAACAATGCGCAGGAAATGGAGCAGCCCATAGGCAGGCAACGATCATTGTAAAATTCCTCTTGCCAGCAGCACCCCAACAGCCAGAAGCTGTCTGGAGGGACCGTAAGCAAACCAGATGCCGATTTGATGTTGAATTTTGCCATCAGTGCCCCTTTTCCATAGCGGCAAACCCAACCAACTGCTGCGTCGAAAGATGTGTACGACACCAGGCACACCTCAGGATCTATTGCATCATTGACTGAACCGCTCTTCGGAAAAGACAAATAGTGTATAAACCTAAAAACTCAAGGAACTTTGGATACGAAAACCCTCAGAGAATCCCTCTGGCAAAAGTCGTACAGACTCCGGAACTCGATATCTATTTAGGAAAGGTTGCATCCTTTCCCTCCTCACTGGTGTTGTCCCTCTTGTTACCAAATTTTCCGGAATGGCCCTTCCCTTTTTTTGAAGCAGCGGGACATGGGATGAGAACCTCTGCAACCAGAGCACTCATGTTTAAAATGGCATGACCCCCCAAATTTACAGGATCCCGCGTTGTACTGCCAGCAGACACCACATTTTTTTGAGGCCGGTTGTCCAGGGGAAGCTGCACCACCTCTCCCCCCCTTGTATAAACTGGTTCGGGGCCCTCCCCGAGGACATAAGCAGCATCCAGAGGCTAATGTCCTTGTGGTCCTAGCGTAAAGGCGGATAGATGGCTCTCTGCTGCCGGAACTGCTCGTAATACCGCAGCCATGCAGATCCACCGTAGACTCTTTAGACCTCACCTACGGCATCCATGTAGCAAAAAAGCACTGAACAGTGTTCAGGGTTATTTTCTCCAATTACGCTCGCCATAATGGTTTGAGAACATGCGTGGAATCAACCTGTACTGACGTTTTCCTCATCCTCTTTCTTGCTGTCGTCTGGCTTAACCCTATCCAGGGTAAACTTCTCCAGGGGCAAAAAAGAAAAAATCTCCACATACTCACCTTTGCAAATCTTCTCCTTGACTTCTGGCTTCAAATGTGCCCCCAACAACCCCTCAAAGCAGACGTACACCTCACATTTTGCTGCATCTGCAATTCAAACCAAATCCATTTTACCAGCACTCTCCTGCGACAATCCTACCTTTTCCCCTGACACAGCCCCTTCCGACCCAGGGGCCAGTGGCGACCCTGACAGCCCTACGTTGTTAGTGGGTGCCGTCATAACCCGGGATGGGGGAACCATCCTACCAGCCCCAGTGCCATCCACCGTTGACCTGCCACCCGGCGGTACCCACGCCGACACCTGTGGAGCCTGCACACCTTTTCTTTCTGCAAACTGCTGCACTAAATTGCGTAAACCCCCCCAGCAAGGCCTGTAGCTGCGTGTCAGACCCTGAAGAGGCAGGCATTAAGCCTGCCGCTTGGGGGTCCCCCGCAGAGCCCACAGCAGACTGCGGCACTACTCTCGCGGGACCCGTACCAACTGAAGTTACTACCCCCTAAAACCCACATAATACTGCATTTAAAGACAAATTAGAATGGGAAGAGGACTTACCGGGCTGACCAGGGGGGCCCCCAACAGCCGCTTCTCCAGAATCCTCTGGCGCTGGACGTTCTTTTGCGTTCTCCACCTCAGAGCCAAACAGCTCCCCCTCGGACCGCTCTCCAGGTGACTGCCGCTGCTCCATGCCCTGCATCCTAGGCGAGGAGGGCTGGATGCCAGAGATCCGTGCTGCTTCTGGCCACGCCTCGCAGCACCAGACCCACCCACCGATTTTGCCTTCCTCTTGCTGTCCGACCTGGGCCTTGTGCCTCTGCTTCCTGGTCTCTGCTGGCGCTGCACTTCTGCCCGACCCCCCTGGCAGGGGAATCTGCTGTCATACCAGGGCCGCCGGCCGCGACTGGTAGGGGCCCGGCAGCCATACCTGAACTCCTCCCTCGCCGAGACTCTCCCCCGGACTAAGACATCAGAGAGGGGAAGTCCGTTCTGTCCTGATGGTGCCGCCAAGCGGTTGGGGAGGTGCGTGCATGCGCCGTAACCCCACTCACCGAGCTCTGGTGATGCCGAGAATTCCATCCAGGCCTCACACCCGCGGATGCAGGCTGACGCTTCGCCGGTGGGCCTGATGGGTCCCGATTGGGGCTCCTTCCGTGGCGCAAAGCTCAGGGGGAGGCTCCTGGGGGAAAAAAACGATCCGGAGGCCGAGACCTCCAAGCACGTGGGATCTCCTGCCCCCCACCACTGAGCCGAATGCCTGATCCTACAGCAATGGGGTCACCTGGCTGTGTAGATACTCGGGGCCCCTGGTAGCGGCGGCCGCCCGGAGCTTTGCCAAGATCTTGTCCACGTCAGCAATGCTGGCAGGAGGACTACAGGTGACACTGCTGCTAAACTTCTCCTGTCCACAGCTCCCCTGCAATGCTGCCCAGGGCACCCCACATCCCATTAAAATAGTTAAACCCCTCCTCTCCTTCCTTTTTTCTACAATTCCAGTTCACCCCCCACTTATCCCCTATTCTCCTTAACCCCTTGTTGTTTCCCTTATCACTACTGTCATGCTGGCCCTCTGCTAGCTCCTCTTCTCTCCTCTCACTCCGGGCCTCACTTTACAATCTTTGCAGTGCGCATGCTTGTGTAATCTAATCACATTGTTTTACACAACTGCTTTTAGCTTAAAATGGGTGGCAACACAAATTTTGGGACTGGTATGGTTGCAATGCTAAAGGAATACTTACTATAACATAAAATATCAAAAATGTTCTTTTCTGTAGAAGTATATTATATCCCAATCACACACCAAACTATAGCTGGATGGTAGTAATAATGGATACTGCAGTAAAATTACAGATAGCTATCCCTCCTAAACGTCGATATAAAATTGTACGCCAAAATCCTTGCGAATAGAATAATCCCCTTTCTTCCCACTCTTATCTCCCCCGACCAAGTGGGCTTTGTCCCGGGCCGCGAAGCCTGAGATAACACCACTAGAACGCTCAACCTCCATCACTGGCTCACCTCCTCGAAATCTCAGGGTTTCCTGCTTTCCCTTGATGCGGAGAAGGCGTTCGACAGAGTGGCCTGGGACTACATGCGAGAAGTTCTGAGGGGGGTTGGCCTCCCACCTCGCATGTGTTCATACATAGAAGCTCTATACCGCTCCCCCTCAGCAAGAGTTAGAGTCAACGGTCACCTGTCGGACGCCTTCTCCATATCTAACGGAACCAGACAGGGCTGCCCCCTTTCCCCCCTCATCTTTGTCCTCTCACTCGAACCCCTTCTCAATAGACTACGCTCAAATCCCGACATTAATGGAATCCGAGTTGCGAACAGGGAATTCAAAATCTCGGCCTTTGCCGACGACATCCTACTGTCTCTTAGAAATCCCCGCATTTCCCTACCCAACCTGCTAGAAGATATGAAAATATACGGCTCGCTGTCAAACCTCAAAATAAATCATTCTAAATCACACGCCCTCAATATATCCCTACCCACAGGAGAGGTCGCTCACTGTAAAGCCTCCTTCCCCTTCATTTGGAAGGACGATGAGATAACGTATTTAGGCATCCAAATCACTAAAAACCTAAAGGACCTCTACGCGCGAAACTTCCAGTCGACCCTAGTTAAAATCCAAGCTGATCTAAAGGAGTGGGCGAATCTTAACGTCTCATGGTTCGGACGGTCTGCCCTCATTAAAATGGTGATACTACCTAAGCTGCTATATCTGATGCAGACCATCCCTATATATCTCCCACCCTCCTTCTTCAAGTCATATAAAAAGACTGTTCAATATTTGTTTGGAGAAACCGACCCCCACGCATAAAATACACCCGCCTTACGAGATCCAAGACAAGGGGAGGCATCGGTTTACCAGACATCCACCAATACTACTTAGCTTGCCAGTTAGCAAGAGTGGTCGACTGGAAGGTTCATAAACGGGAGAAAACCTGGGTCCCCCCTCGAGAATTCCTTCTCTAGTATTCCATTACATGTCCTGCCATGGGTCTCACCCACCCACTGGCCTCCAAACCTCAGAACGCACCCCCTCATTTCCCCCACCCTAACATCTTTCAAGAACCTGACAAACCCGGCTAATCTAACCTCACACCCGGGACCTATAACGCCCCTACGAGAGAACCCAGAATTCCCCCCGGGGGTATCGCGCCTCTTCCTACTAGACGAATGGCCACATGAAGACATTTTAGTGCACCAACTATTCAAAAGAGGCCGAATCCGCCCTCTTGAGGACCTAGCTGCTAAATCTCAGACCCAATCATTCCCTTTCTGGTCCTACAGACAGATAAGGAACTTCCTCACTACACGAAACCCCCCGACCGCTTGCCTGAGGAATCTCACACAATTCGAAACCCTCTGCACTCAGACCTCCCCACAGAGACACGTTATCTCTTTTCTCTACTCACTGCTGCAAGAAGCACCAATCCTTAAACATGCCACTGATATCGCCCGCTCGTCATGGGAGAAGGACTTACAACTGTCCTTGTCTGACGATGAATGGACAACAATCTACACGTACGCACACAAAGGCTCGCTTAATGTAGCACTCCAAGAGAATAGCTATAAAATCATCACTAAATGGTATAGGACCCCTGAACTCCTACACAAATTCTCTCCCTCAGTTACAAATAAATGCTGGAGGTGCAACTCAGCGGTTGGCTCGATGCTACACATTTGGTGGGAATGCGCACTCATTCAACCATTCTGGACAGAGGTACACTCCCTAATAGAAAAAGTTACAACCTACACCTTAGACTTCGGTCCTGCACAATTTTTACTCCACCACTCTTCCCTCTCCAAACGTTCATATTACAAATCACTAGCAATGCACATGGTCAGTGCAGCCAGACTCTGCATTCCAGCACACTGGCGATCCGCTACCACCCCTCCCATTAGAGAATGGCTTAACAGAATCTCCAAGATAGAAGAAATGGAGGAACTGATCCACATTTCGCAAGAGAGAGTAGAGAAATTCACCACAACATGGGCGTGTTGGATACACTTCAAATCAACAGAACACTACAAATCTATAATTCCCACGGGGCAGAACGGATCCCATGAACCGCTCCCCTGAGACCGTAGCTACCCCCCCGCGCACTAGGGGGAACCCTGGAAACTGGTGACGGCCCCCCAACGTGCCCTAACCCCACTCCTGCCCCTCACCCGCCCCCCCCCCCTCCCAGACTCCCCCCCCCTCTCCTTCTTTCTCCTCCTCTCTACTTTGATCCCCTCCCCCTTCCTTCCCTTTCCAGAAGACCGGAAATGTCTTGGTCATTTTCGGCCTTCCCGAATCACATTTTGTAGGAGATCTCCTGACCACAGCCTGTATAAGGTTAAAACCCCGATGGCGCCAGGGCGGGGCCCGTTGAAGATGGCCCCACTGGCGTAAATCCTCTTCCAGATGCACTGAAATACCCAAGAATGCATAGGTTCCACACACCCCTTTTCTTATCCCTTGCTCCATCCCTGCCCTCACTAAATATAACCGCAATCAGATATACTACAAGATCCAATTGGAGGTACCGTTGAATCCATGGTCATGCTTATATGATGTTTGTAACAACCCTTGAGATCCCCATGTACCTGCGCATCTATGTACATTTCCATTGCATGCAAAGTTTCTGTTACCTGTTTATCTTACCATTTTCTCAATAAAACGTTATGGAAAAAAAAAAAAAATTACAGATAGCTAGCTCTCTTTCATCCTTTTTAAATAGCTTAATTTACTTGTGTAAACGTCATAAAGCAAAGCAAAGTTTCAGAACCATGCAAGGTCCCTTTCTGAAAGCCACACACAGCTGACCTTGGTAAACAGGACTTTGCGTGATCTTGAAATGTGATTTTTCATCTCTTCTCTGGCTAATAACCCTCTGCACTACCAGGAAGGTGCCTATGCAGAATTTAGGCGTTAGGAATTCCTTTACTCGTTTGGAGTGGTGGGCAGAATAACATAAAAAACAATGAAAATGAAAAAAGTTGATACAACCTAATGTTATTTTTTCCTCTCCATCTAATGCAAGTAAGAAATGTATTGTAGGATTTAGAAACCATGTTTTTATTAATCTGTATAATAACTGTACAAATTGTGCTATGTGTGTTTTCTGTCCAGAATAGCTATTTTCAATAAAACATTATGAGATTTGGAAAAAAATCTAAACGATAATGACTATTATAGTGTACATAAAGCTTAGTCAAGGTCAGTACATGTTTATGAATCAAGTGTTTTTACCTACCATACATCGTATCACCTCTGGGTGTAATTGTTGCACACATTGCATTCACAGTGACACATGAGTCATAGTCTTTTAACAATCCTGTAATCATAGCAGAGGAAGCCACTGGTTTTCAGTCACTATAATCTTTGTTGACACAACACAATCCTCCCGGTAACATACTGATTACACGTATTTACCATACTTATTAGTGGTGGTTTCTACACACAAAAGCCAGACATCTGTTGCTCTTGTGATTATTGTTGTTATTATGATTATTATTATTATTATTGAGACCTTGGATCCTCTCATTACAAAACAATATATTCAGATAAATTAAATAAATCTTTAGATAAAATAGTGCAGAACTATACATATACATAGTGCTCATACGTCAATTAATATTAAAATACTAGTCAAAGTGCAAGTATGTAAAAGTCTTAGGTGAAAATAATATAAACTTTTATAAATTAAAATACAAGTAGCACTACAAAATACAATACACATTAACGTTTATTTTATTATTATCCAAAAGCAGTTTTCATAATCCCACAATCTTATGCAGGAGCTCACAGTTAAAACAGTCCCATTAATAAAACGAAGAGCAAAAGCTCTGTATGAGGGGTTCACCATACTATAATTCCAACATGCTTCTCTTTAATAAGCCCTTCTCTGTACTCAGATATAAGGAGTGTTGACTAGAATTGGCTGCCTCCTGAAGCAATGTCATACCGTCAGTGGTCTCAGGGTTTGCAATATGGTTCAAATACTAACCACAATACTACCTACCTGGAGTTTGCATGTTCTCCCTGTGCCTGCGTGGGTTTCCTCTGAGTACTCCAGTTTCCTCAGACACACTCCTCAGAAATGCTGGTAGGTTAATTGGTTCCTGTCTAAATTGTCCGTAGTATATGAATGTATGAATGTGAGTTAGGGACCTTAGAGTGTAAGCTCCTTGAGGGCATGGACTGATGTGAATGTACAATGTATATGTAAAGCGCTGCGTACCTGAAATAAATAAATAAATAACGACCTGACCCCTGCTGCTGGGGGGGGGGGGGGGCATGCAGCCTCCCTGTCACATACATTTTTTGGGAGTATTTAAATGATAGGATCTGATCCCTGTATGGCTCAGCCTGCAGCAGCTGAAAGCCAGCTTCTCCTCCTCTTCCTTCCGCTGCTTTTAGCCATGTCACACAGGCAAGCAGTTTCTTTCCCCCCGCAATTATTACCTTTTGTACCACCGCCCCCTCTCTTTAGTTTGTAAGTTCCATGAGCAGGGCCCTCCTATTCCTTCTGTATTGAATTGTATTGTAACTGTACTGTCCCACCTCTAAATTGTAAAGCGCTGTATAAACTGTTGGTGCTGTATAAATCATGTATAATAATAATACTTAATAATAATAAGTAATTTACTCATTTGGCTCTTCTTGTCCATTTTTTACGTGCAGCTGAAGATGCAGAAGGAAACTAGGGAATGTGTTTCCTCAGTCCCTGTTTCTGTCTCAAAAGTGACAACAGTCTATTTAGACCCCTGACATTTCACCAAAGCTCCCCCTACCAGAAGTATTGTTAAAAAATATATATATTTTAATTAAAAAATTGCAACAACTAAAAAAAAAAATGTAAACAGGTGTGAACGTGTGGGTGAGTGGACCTGAATGCACACTGTCTGTTTTTGGAGCCCTACACATGCACCCACATGGCTGTCTAAATTAGGACTTACGGCAGTGGCAAAACTACCAGGGTTGCAAATGCCGCCCTTTTGACTGTGGGGGGGCCCCAAGAACATGGGAAAGGATCCTACTGTGGGACCATAATAAAGGGCCCGGCAATGGGAATAAAGGGCCCCACGATCATTGGAAAGGGCCCCAGGGTTTCTTGCACAGAGGCACAGAAAGTTCTGTCCTGAAGAAAAAAAAATCCCTTTCCCCTCTTCCAGGTCCATTGCTAGAAATCAGATGTCCTGTAATTGCTTCATGCCAAAATGTGCTAAACAGGAGCAGGGATAGGTTTATCCACTGGAAATATCCTGTCCTTCAGTGAACAACAGCATTGAAGCAGTGTTTGGACTGTCTATTGGTAATACCATCCTTCAGTGATCAGCGTAGTGATAGGACTGTCTATTGGTTTTGCCATGCCTTTAGGTAAATAGTACTGCAGTAGTATTATTTTGGTCTCCTGGTAAAGCTCTTCAATTCAGTGAACAGTTTTGGAGCAGAGATTAGGACCTTTTTCCAATTGATGAACCGTCTTTGGTTGAACAGTATTAGAGCAGTGTCAGAACGGTCTCCGGGTTTAACCATGTTCTTAGGTGAATAGTACTGGACCAGTGTTAGAGCTCCTCAAGATACCCTGATCCTGAGCAAATTCACATGACGGATTGGTTGCACTGTCACGTTTGACACCCTGTAAATTGGGAGTCTGTATCACTAAATGTATATATATATATATATATATATATATTTATATACACACCTCTGTAGTTAAAGTGTATGTAAACCTAATTTTCAATTTGCCAGTATGCCTCATTGTATACAATTTTCAACAGTTTTATTAAAAAAAATCAACAGTTTGTTTTATTAGGTACTGTATTATGACTGTGCAATCCACAATATGGAAGTAAAGAGTTATTAAACTTTTTGGAACTGCAGTTTTGGATTGTTGTAAAAAAATGTATAATAATTGACAGAATTGAATGCTCTCAGTGACACTTCTTTCTCCATTCAAACTTAAAATGCATATTTTGCAGCAGGCCTTGGCTAATCATCTCATGCTATGAGTACATCCTCCTAAAGCAAATTTGTTTTGGTCAGCATTGTTAGAAAGGTTGTGCTAACCTGTGTGTGAACATGCATGCATGAATTCTGGGAATACGGTCTTCAAGAAGGGCTGCTTTAGGTCAAACATCTTCACGTATAGCCACGTGTATGTCTTTCACAGCTTGTGCATGCATGGACATACATGCTCGTTGTTGGCATCAAACTAATGATTTAGGCTCATCCTTGCCTGGAATCAGTGATGAGTGTTTTTTTGTATTAGTAACCCATGACTTGTGACCTGTGACCTGGTCTTCTTCTTTGCCTAGCTTTATTGACCAAACTAGTTTCCATGACCTGGCTTTGGATTATCTGATTCTGACCATACCTGAAATTCTTTGTTATTATTGCCAGTCTGTTCTTCTTAGTACTTCTCTGCCTGTTGTTTGGACTTCTTTGCCTGCCTTTTGGTGACTCTGGTTTATCTTGTGACACTACAACCTTCCCTTGGTACTCTGTTGTTCATTCATTACTGACCTTGGTGTGTGTTGTAAACATGCTTCTCCTTTGCAGCCTCTGCCCACTGGAAAGTACTGTACTCCAAAGTACTGTGCACCTGTCCATGCTTTCTTAGGTTCCAGTGGACCATATAACATACAATAGGCAGTCGTGCCATTACATTGCTCCTGCATCACTAGTCATATCACACAAAGGTGTTTAAACTGGAGGTGTAAAAGAGGCCACCCTGGTCAGTTCAGATTCATTTAGGTACTTGAAAACATAGAGGTGTAAATTGGTAATCTGAATTATATGATTACAGCTCCAATGATGGTAAATGTTAACCTATGATGCATTAGAATGGTATAATAGAGCATCAAAATAAGCTAATTTCATGAATGTCTAATACTGCGTATTATAAGCAGCTCCATTTTTTCCCTTATTGGCATTTAAAGTTCTATAGATAGATACATTATGATCAGCACACTTTGCATTCCTGTGCCTCATAAACCCAATTATCATCTTGCATTACCAATGTGTCATTTAACAAGTTCCTCTTCTTTTTTCTTCTGGCTAGAATCAGGTTTGTATACATTTTAGTAGTAATTCAATTCACTTCCCCAAGTAACAGATAGGGCTGCTTAATTCACTGAACTCACAGTGGCAAAGAACAATCTGAAGATCATTGATGTATGAGAGATGTACAACTTAGAGAATCAGATGTTAATGTACCTAGTGAAACACTATTTACTTTGATAAATGAACTGTTAGCAAGCCTGGCTCAGCGAGCTAATTTCAGCATTAGAATTCTTTTTTATTGCTGCTGTAATTGTACCAAAAATCAGTAACCCCAATTTGATTAGTGAATGCAAGCTGAATAGAAGCAGATTTTTTTGTATTATGTTGTATGTTTTGCTGAGTCACATTAATCATTGGATTGTGTCAGCTTTTCTTCCTGCTAAACTATTTTGCAAGTGCATATATGTACACAATAGAGACAGTGGAGTGAAAGTTATAAATTCACCCTGGGGATGGATAATCCATCTGTGCATGACAACAATTTATCATTCAAGGCCAGATAAGATTTTGTATGTAAGATACGACCAGTAAATTATAGGATGAAATACCAAGACTGGGAGCTTCATAATGCTCTGCCATGCTTAGATGACTGCAATGCAGTATTAAATGTGGGGTGAAGATAAAAACGTAATTTTCAATTCTATTATATTTAGAAACTTGTATAACTTAACTAATACATTTACTCCTAGCAGGGATGTTTGCTGATACAACCATTTAATCTGCCATTAGCCACAGTACTCCCCCTTCATTCAGTAATCCCCTCCTCATGTAATTACCTTTTTTATAGACTACCCCCCCCCCCCCCAACATGAATGCTGCCGCAGGACTTATCCATCTTCTCTCCATTGGCTTCCACTCACCCAACAAATACAATTCTAAATTCTAACAACTTACAAAGCCAACCACAACTCTGCCCCCAGTTACATCACTAACCTAGTCTCAAAATAAAAGGAAAGGGGGGGGCGAGCAAATGCCCCCCCTCCTGAACCATACCAGGCCGCTTGCCCTCAGCAATGTACCCAATACCCATTTACATAGGGGGCTTCCAGATTCCGATAAGCCCCCCAGCTGCAGACCCTGACAACCAATGGGCAGGGTTGTCGGGAAGAGGCCCTTGTCCCCATCAACATGGGGAAAAGATGCTTTGGGAGGGACCCCAAAGTACCCTCCCCATGTTGAGGGTGAGAGGCCTAGTATGGTTCTGGAAGGGGGGGCACTTGCTCATCCCCCCTTTCCTTGCCTGCCAGGCTGCTTGCTCGGATAAGGGTCTGGTATGGATTTTGAGGGGGACCCCGCACCAATTTTTTTTTACATTTTGGCATGGAGTATCCCTTAAAATCTATACCAGACCCAAAGGGCCTGGTATAGATTTTGGGGGGACCCCATACTGTTTTCTTCTTAATTCTGTCATATGGTTCCCCTTAACCACTTCAATGCACTGTATTACATACTCTGCACTGATACTCTGCACTGTATATATATATATATATATATATATTCTACACTGACTGCACTGTATATATATATATATATATATATATATATATATATATATATATATATACTAAACTGCCCGCACGCCACTAACTAACCATAATCTAGCTCAAGTTCTCAATCTTTATGTATCACACTACATACGGCCACCGTGTAAGCAGCCTTATATAGTGTGGGGCGTGGACTTAGCCCCCTGAGCCATGATTGGCCTTTGGCGAATCATGGCTCTCACAGCAGATCACGCTATGATTGGCCAAAGCATGCAGGTCAGGTGCATGCTTTGGCCAATCAGCAGCCATGAATGCACTGCGATCTCGCAGTGCATTATGGGGCGCTCTGCGGTGTTCGAATTTGCCACGAACATCCCATATGTTCGGTTTGTTTATGAACAAATGAACACCTGATGTTCGAGTCGAACTTACGTTCGATTCGAACATCGGGACCATCCCTACTCTAGAGTAGCTAGTAAGGGATAGATGCATTGAATTGCATTTGCACTTAACCTGTTATACTGCAAAACTTTCAGTAAAGTTAGTTAACTGTTTCCTGAGCCTGGTCTGAATTCACTAAAGGTGTGCATGAGTGTCCTATGGCAGATACACTACACTACTTTGGGTCAGTAAAGCGCATACAGGGAATGAAGCAGGTAAGTCTAAAGGGGTTAACTCGGTAAGGAAGTGTAAAGCTGTTCCTAAGGGTAACCAAGGCCAAGTTCAAGAAAACACAGCAACCAGTTGTTAGGTATGGTACCTGGTAAGGTGACAAGTCCTCTGGTAGTGAAGGGGTAAATGGTCTGGCTTCCTCCTTATCGGTCGGTATCACATAGCAACCGGATCCGTACCCACGTCACAAAGATCTATGGCCTGTTCACATACGTGAAGAGTGCACGCATGAGGTCCATGCTAAGTGTATGGCAGGGATACATTCTGATACTGGGAGTGAAGTAACAGAGGTACTCTGGACTGGTGGAGTGGGCACAAGCTATGCATGTTTCTCCTAATGAAAACATACAAGTTACAGTGTGTAGTGACATGGGACAAGTTGCTTTTCAGAGGAACTCTGTGGGGTTGATTTACTAAAACTGGACCATTCAAAATTGGGTCAAGCTGTGCATGGTAGCCAATCAGCTTCTATCTTCAGCTTGTTCAATTAAGCTTTGACAATAATACATGGAAGCTGATTGCTTTCTATGCAGAGCTGCACCAGATTTTTCACGCTCCTGTATTCGTAAATAACTCCATGTATGTTTTATTACTGCACACAGTGACGGCTTCTCTGAGTTGGGGAACTGCCTTAATGTTAGATACTTCACAGTCTTTGACTGGTCTCGGGCATTAATGAGCGTGCTCTGCACAAAAAGATACTCCTGAGTGCGGGGCAAGTGACCCCACCCCCTCCGCCTGGCATAACCCAAGAACCCTGTGGGCTTAGAACTTGGAGGAGTTGGCAAGGATACGCCCACTCCGCACCACCGCCCACAAGCTAATGTCCCACATTTAATATGTTTTGTATCATCCCCCCCCCCCCCTCGTTTAGATTGTAAGCTCTAACAAGCAGAATCTTCTGATTCCTCTTGTATTAAACTGTATTGCAACTGTACTGCCTGCCCTCATGTTGTAAAGCACTACACAAACTGTTGGCGATATATATACATATATATATTCTTCACATTGGATTGGAGAACTTTTAGTCACTTTATTTTGACTTTGTTTTGTTTATCATATATTGTTTTTTTCACTTATTGTGGTTGCGAGCGCTACATTTATATATTTACATGTTTTCAAGTGTTTAGCACTTTGTGTATAGCAGCTGCTTTTATTTTCATATTTATTATTATTTTTTGTACACACCATCAGCGCAAGCATATATATTTAGTATATATTTTCACAGATTATATATATATATATATATATATATATATATATATATATATAATAAAATGATATGGTACAGTAAGACTGGGACTTCTCTAGCAAGAGAGGCTTTGGATGTTTATTTGGTGAAATAACATATTAGGCCAAGAAACAAGTTGAAGAGGCTAAAGTAATGGTATATCAGACCGGTGAAGTGGTAGATAGCTGGTTCCCTTCTGATTTTCTCTCCAACTTATTTGAGAACAGTGGATCTGTCATCATTATTATTATAACATGCAAAGAGTTGTTCTGGTCACTTGCATTTAGGAATGAATGCAGTATTTTTGACTAAATGAATTTAGCTGTGAAATTACCTATTTTTCATACAGTGTAAATTTGAGACATTTTCATTGACTGCGTAGATTAAATTTGCTTTAAAAAAACGATTTTAAGTTTTACAAGTTTAAGAAAATTAATCTGACTCCTGAGTAAATAAATGTAATGGCAGCTATGACAAAAGGGGGAGCAAGATTATGGGAGCTTTGGGGCACATGTTTCGCAGAGGTATACAGTGCAGCTTTGACTGTTTCAACAACAAGTGTAAAACCAAGACCACCTTGTGGAAAGATGGTCATTTTTTTTCCCATTAGGTTAGATACAGTACCTATACAGTATCTACACCCATTAGGTTAGATCACCCATACCTACTGAGCAATATATTTAGCTACCATCCTCTTCACCACCAGCACCACAACGCTCCCTCTTATATTGCTACATATCTTTGGTTAAAATAACCCAAATCCATGTAGTATATTATTTGGTCTTTGTGACAGTTATAGAGTCTATAATCTATGGTGCCAATCATTGAAAATTGATCGCACCTGATGTTCTGACAGCCTATCGCATTTCTTAAGACAATAACAAGCCATGAAAGTATTCCCCCCAAACGACCCCTTTTTGAAAAGCAGATATTCCAAAGTATTTAGTAAGAGGCATGGTGAGTTTTTTTAAGTTGTAATTTTTTTCCCACAATTCTTTGCAAAATTAAGATTTTTTTTCCCACAAAATTGTCATATTAACATGTTATTTCTCACACACAGCATATGCATACCACAAATTGCACCCTAAAACACATTCTACTACTCCTCCTGAGCATGGCAATGCCACATGTGTGAGACTTATTCACAGCCTGGCCCAACATGCAGAGAGGTTCTAGAAGCATAAATTACACATATCATTTCTTGACTACCTCTTGCACTTTTGAAGGCCCTGGAGCACCAGGACAATGGAAACACCCACAAAATGTCCCCATTTGGGAAGTAAACACCCCAACGTATAATCTATGAGACACAATAGTCTTTTGTAAGTGTGTCGTGTTTTCCCACAAGTTTTTGTAAAATGTGGAAATAAAATAAAAACGCATTTGTTTTACATAAAGTTGTCCATTTATACAATATTTCTAACACATAGCATGTACATAGCCAAAATAACACCCCAAATATATTCTGCTACTCCTCCCGAGTATAACAATACCACATGTGTGAGACTTTTACACAGCCCAACAGAGGCCCAACATGCTGCAGCCGTTTTTCGGCTATGGCCCGGTCAGCAACAAGTTAAGAGGAAAAAAAAACATCCCTTTAAGGCTGAGAGGTGGAAGGGACATCAGACGTCACTCCGGTCCTCCAAGGGCTATCTTGCCCTCACTCAGCTTCCTGCCTGACGATCGGCTGCACTGGATGTTTTCCTGGGTTACGATGGGTCCGATAAGCTTAGGAAACAGCAGGAAGCGGCGGGAGGTGGGGGGGCATGTCTCCCACGGCCCTATAAAAGTGATCTTGCGGCTAACCTGCTGCTGAGACCACTTTTATTTGAAAGCTGGCTGCCTGCTGTAAATAATGATACCAGGGTTATGGCAGCTAGCTCACTTCCGGTCTCAGAGCTGTTTTTCCCTGGCTGTTCTAGCATGATCTGTGCTTGGTTAGTAGCTTTGGAGGGTAGTGGAGGTATTCTTTATGGCAGTCTCCATAAATGATCCTGCATCCTGCCCAAAGTTATCACAAGGGGGCTTGTTCACCCCTTGTCATGGCAATAAAGTTAAATGTAAAAAAAAAAGAGAAAAAAATTAAAGAGTAAAAAAAAAATTGAAAAATAATAGAAAAAACAAAACAAAACACTGCAGTCCCCCCACACATACAAGCAAATGCAAACGCACGCATATGTAAATTGTGATTGCACCACACATGTGAGGTATCGCCATGAATGTTGGAGAGAGATTTAATCTGTAAATGCTTTTAAAGCATCAAAAGTAACACACTGCTGACATGCATTAATGACCAATTCCAACTTCAATTTGCACATTAACGCATGTCAATAGTGTGTTTCTTTTGATTGTACTGTGATTGCGCTGCACTATTTCAAAGAATAATATTACCATTGGTGCAGGAACACATGTCAGAGCTGGCTGGAATCAGTTTTTTGTTTTTTTGTGTTAATCATTTGCACTATCACTAGGTAGCACAGAGACAACAATGCTGTATTTCACTAATAAATGTATAAAAAAGAATACAGATAGTGAACTGCTATAATATTGTAGATAACCCACAGTCATCAAAATATGTGTCAACATAACCAAATTTTATTTAAAAATGTGTGTAATACATAAGTTCGCTATGATAAATAGTGATTAAATTAAAACAACAGTCCCATCCAAATGTGAATGAACTTCCTTCACCAAAGATTTACACCAATACTCATACAATATCTTCCACCAAAAGTGAGACTGCACACTCACCAGTCACCATATGGACATGCTGCTAAAGAATTATAAATGCGGCAAAGAGCCTGATCCCTAAAAAATTTAAGGAAACGGAAACGCCCAAAGTAAGGGAGTGGCTAGAAAAATAGATGAAATATATAGAATGGAGGGACTTAGAGTAGATGAGGAGAGCGGGGGTGGAATGTCTCAGAGGAAATGGGAGGGATGGAAGAAATTTAAGTTAACGAGGAAATGTAACGAGGTATCCAGGCTGTAGGGGGAAGAAGAGGGGGGCTCCCCTCCCTCCCACCCACATAAAAGGGTGAGTGGGTGGGAGGGCCAGGAGGGGGGGGCTGGGTAGAGGGAGGAAAGGGGAAAAAGAGAAAGTATGAATGGTAAAGAATTTAGGAAGATGAGGCTCTCTCGCAATATGAGAATTGCAGGAATGAGAAAGTACCCATCGAAGTACAATGATTGTGTGTTTTTTTTGTATTTTTGATATTGTGGTTTCCCCTTTTTTCTACCTGTAACAAAAGATTATGAAAATAAAATAAAGAGAGATAAAAAAAAAAAAAGAATGAAGCAGCAATAGAAGCTCAATCTGAGATTCCAGGATCTATCCACTCAATAGGTCCGGCAATATTAAAATTCTCTTCCCTCGTGGGGGGCAGTATATGCACTAAGCACTCACAAGATACCAACAGCCAAGGGATAATAAAGCCAGATAGTGTAGTATTTATTTTAAACCTCCTGGTACAAAATTCAAAGCAAGTGCATAAATCAGGGCCGGTCCGTCCCGGGGTGCACGGGGTGCAGTGCACCCAGGCGCCACAGAGGTGGGGGCGCTGGAGCGCCAGAGTGCTCCGCTCCCTCCTCCTCTCCTTGTCCGTAGGCGGCACGGCTCTCTCCGCCTGTCACAGCCGCGGCCGCGCAGTGACGCCACGGGGGGGGGGGGGGTGGGGCGCTCCGTGGCCGAGCCCGACTTGTTTAGAACAGAGCGTGTGTGATGCTGGTGCTGGTGCGCAGGAGGCAGAAGTTAAACACAGGAGTCCTGTGTTTAACTTCCGCCTTCTGCCCACCAGCACAAGCATGACACACGCTCTGTTCTCCACCCGGGCGGCGCGGCTGCACACTGTCCTCTCCAGCTGCCGCCCGGGTGGTTTTCATTAGCCTAGTGGTGGGGGGGTCTATACCAATGTGGGGGGGGGGTGGTTTGTCCTGGGGGGGCCTATACTAATGTGGGGGGGGGGGTTGTCCTGGGGGGGGTCTATACTAATGTGGGGGGGTTTGTCCTGGGGGGTCTATACTAATGTGGGGGGGTCTATACTAATGTGGGGGGTGGTTTGTCCTGGGGGGGTCTATACAAATGTGGGGGGGGGAGTTTGTCCTAGGGGGTCTACTAATGTGGGGGGGTTTGTCCTGGGGGGTCTATACTAATGTGAGGGGGGGGGTTTTGTCCTGGGGGGGGGTCTATACCAATGTGGGGGGGTGGTTTGTCCTGGGGGGTCTATACTAATGTGGGGGGGGGGTGGTTTGTCCTGGGGGGTCTATACTAATGTGGGGGGGGGGTTTGTCCTGGGGGGTCTATACTAATGTGGGGGGGGGGGTTGGTGGTTTGTCCTGGGGGGTCTATACCAATGTGGGGTGGGGGGGGGGGGTTTGTCCTGGGGGGGTCTATACTAATGTGGGGGGGGGGGGGGTGGTTTGTCCTGGGGGGGTCTATACCAATGTGGGGGGGGGGGAGGTGGTTTGTCCTGGGGGGTCTATACTAATGTGGGGGGGGGTTGTCCTGGGGGGTCTATACTAATGTGGGGGGGGGTTTGTCCTGGGGGGGGTCTATACTAATGTGGTGGGGTTTGTCCTGGGGGGGTCTATACTAATGTGGGGGGGGGGTGGTTTGTCCTGGGGGGGTCTATACCAATGTGGGGGGTGGTTTGTCCTGGGGGGTCTATATTAATGTAGGGGTGGTTTGTCCTGGGGGGTCTATATTAATGTAGGGGTGGTTTGTCCTGGGGGGGTCTATATTAATGTAGGGGGGGGTTGTCCTGGTGGGTCTATACTAATGTATGGGGGCTGGTTTGTCCTGGGGGGGTCTATACTAATGTGGGGAGTGGTTCGTCCTGGGGGGGTCTATACTAATGTGGGGGGGTGGTTTGTCCTGGGGGGTCTATACTAATGTGGGGGGTGGTTCGGCCTGGGGGGTCTATACTAATGTGGGGGGGTGGTTCGTCCTGGGGGGGTCTATACTAATATGGGGGGGTTCGTCCTGGGGGGGGGGGGGGTCTATACTAATGTGGGGGGGTGGTTTGTCCTGAGGGGGTCTATACTAATGTGGGGGGGGTGGTTTGTCCTGGGGGGTCTATACTAATGTGGGTGGCGGGCTGGTTTGTCCTGGGGGGTTTATACTAATGTAGGGGGGGTTTGTCCTGGGGGGGTCTATATTTATGTTGGGGGGGTTGTCCTGGGGGGTCTATACTAATGTGTGGGGTGGTTTGTCCTGGGGGGGTCTATACTAATGTGGGGGGTGGTTCGGCCTGGGGGGGTCTATACTAATGTGGGGGGGGTGGTTTGTCCTGGGGGGTCTATACTAATGTGGGGGGTTCGTCCTGGGGGGGTCTATACTAATGTGGGGGGGTGGTTTGTCCTGAGGGGGTCTATACTAATGTGGGGGGGGGGTAGTTTGTCCTGGGGGTCTATACTAATGTGGGTGGCGGGCTGGTTTGTCCCGGGGGGTTTATACTAATGTAGGGGGGTTTGTCCTGGGGGGTCTATACTAATGGGGGGGGGGGTCTGTACTAATGTGGGGGGGTTGTCCTGGGGGGTCTATACTAATGGAGGGGGTGGTTTGTCCTGGGGGGTCTGTACTAATGGAGGGGGTGGTTTGTTCTGGGGGGTCTGTACTAATGGAGGGGGGGTGGTTTGTTCTGGGGGGTTTGTACTAATGTAGGGGGGAAAGGTTTGTCCTGAGGGGGGTCTATACTGATAAAGGGGGGGTGTTTTGTCCTGGGGGTCTATACTGATGGGGGGTCTGTCCTGAGGGAGGTATGTATACTTATTGAAGGGTCTGCACTGATGGAGGGGGGGTCTATACTTAATGGAGTGGGGTCTGTACTGAGGGACGACTATAGTTGGTGGAGGGGGTAATACCATGTTTTACTGCACCAGGTGACACCAACCCTAGTGATGCCACTGCAGCTGCGGGCTCTTATTTCCCCTCTCCCTCACCTCCTTGTGCGCTGCTGTACTAATGAGCGGCGCACTATGTTTCTTCCCCGCCTTCATAACGGCCAGGGAAGAAAAAACAAAGGAGCAAAGAAAAGGATTGTGGGACATGTGGTCCCAAGGACTGGCAGCCCCACTGTAACACGGAAACTGCAGCCCACACAGCATGCTCAGCTGAATGGGAGAGAGAAAGCCAGGAGCCCGGGAAAGCTTTCAGGGAAGGGCACCCAGGACTCCAGAGGGAGAGGGCAGTGCTGAGAGAACACCATCAGAGAGAGAAAGCCACACAGCCTGGCGCCATCCCTGGTGGAGGAAGGAATGGAGTCATTGCAGGAATACAGATCTGGGCTCTACCCAGCGGAGTCGCCACGGGCAATTCAGAGTGAGCTGACTCCTGATCAGAGGAACCGTTGTTGCTGTATCGCTGGGTCAGGTGAGAGGGCCGATCAGCCATTATTTACTACCATCTCTTGTAACATGTCTGCAGTCTCTGACCATCTCTTGTAACATGTCTGCAGTCTCTGATCATCTCTTGTAACATGTCTGCAGTCTCTGACCATCTCTTGTAACATGTCTGCAGTCTCTGACCATCTCCTGTACTATGATTGCAGTCTCTGACCGTCTCTAGTATCATGTCTACAGTCTCTGACCGTCTCCTGTACTATGATTGCAGTCTCTGACTGTCTCTAGTATCATGTCTACAGTCTCTGACCCTCTCCTGTACTATGTCTGGGGGCTCTTTCTAATAGACTCTCTAACAGAAGCCCCCTCTGTGTGCATCAGAGAGACTCCCCTCCAGGTCTCATTAGTGTACGCTCATCCTGTATTTTATTTATTGGTAAAAGATCATGGGAGGATCCCAGGGTAACAAAGACTTCTTATGGGAACATCTCTGTGTTGAAGTCGTTGTCATAGAAACATTTGTAAAGGGGAGGAGTTGGTAAGATGACCACGCCCACGTGGGGGCGCCAGAAATATTTCTGCACCCAGGCGTCTGTGACCCTAGGATCATCCCTGGCATAAATCCATCCATAAATAAAAGACGTCATCAAAAGCCACATGTAAACACTTACATAAAATGCTGCCACAGACCTGATTGGCGTGGCAGCATGACGTCATGCTCTATGCTCCACCCAATGTGTTTCTCAGACCTGCACGTCCTCAGGGGCCTCTAGCATCCATGTTTGCATGTATCTATTTACTTGATGCAACATCATCTTTTATATTTTTCAAAAGAAAATGGGTATTACATTGTGCGTGTGTTCACTAAAATTCAATGGTGTATTTCTTCCTGAAAATTAGCATTTGATAAATGGCTTCACAAATATCACGCAACATAAAAAATTGTATCAGCCCCCATTCTATTCTACAAGGCCTCTGCTTTCAGAAAATATATAATGTTTTGGGGTTCAAAGTAACTCTCTAGAAAAATATGCAGATTTTAACTTGTGTGTGCAAATAATGTAAAATGTGCCCCGATAGTCAAGAGGTTAAAGGTACTATATGTAAATATACAGACACACTATGAGGTTGACTTACTAAAACCGGAGAGCACAAAATTTGGTGCAGCTCTGCATAGAAACCAATCAGCTTCCATTTTTTTTTTCTGTCAAAGCTTAATTGAACAAGCTGAAGTTAGTGGGCTACTATGCACAGCTGCACCAGATCTTGTACTCTTCAGTTTTAGTAAATCAGCCCACATGTCAGATAAAGTTCATAAAATGTATTAAACAGAACACATATTAAAAATAAATATATACATATACCCTCCCTGCAAAAAAACATAAAAAAGCTACCGCCTAGCTTACGCTTCATGCTGAAAATCTGTTATATAGCCATGGGGCGTGGCCATCAGATGATGTCACTGGAGAGCCCACCCCCTGTGATGTCACAAGGGTGGGCTCTCATAGGTGACGTCATCGAATAGCCATGCCTCATGGCTTTATAACAAATGCCAGACAGTGGGCAAAAAAAAAGAATCATTTAGGTCTCTTAGATGTATAGTGATAAATCCTATTATTGTCAACCTGCTCCTTGCCTTGCATGTATAATATAGTTCTAAATTTCCTTGGGATGCTGGTACCTGTCAAAATGGGTTTGCTTGTTTATAAATATGTATTCTTTTATATATCATATGACAAAATAAAAAACAAAAACATATGGTACATATTTGTAGTAAATAAACACTACATTTCCCAAATGAACAAAAAAGAGGGAAGACCACTAAGTCGGACTTTGAAGGCAGATTGGACCAAGGATATTCATTAAAAAATCACATATTTTAT
Source organism: Lithobates sylvaticus (assembly GCA_028564925.1). Lineage (NCBI taxonomy): Eukaryota > Metazoa > Chordata > Amphibia > Anura > Ranidae > Lithobates > Lithobates sylvaticus. The sequence continues at coordinate 467,124,120 of CM053028.1, forward strand.
TTCTACATAAAAATAGAATGGTAGCTCCCTGGGTTACTATATGGTTGCAGTAGTTGGCTCTGGTTCTCCTGGGGATATGAGCGGTGGAACTGCTGGTAACTTACCTTATATTTAAAGTGGTTGTAAGTTCCCAATGCAGAAGTTGTACCTATGGGTAAGCTTAAAATAAGGCCCCCGAAAGGAAGAGGGGCGAAGATGGATGCGGCCTCCAGCAGGAACATCGCGGGCTTCATTAGCAGGTAAGTGGCACATAATGTGCTAGTATGCGATGCATACTAGCACATTATGGTTTTACTTTGCAGGGAACTAAAAATGAAGTAAAACCCATCAGGGGTTTCTTCCTCTTTAAACCCTGTGTTAAAGTCAGGCAATAGATACTTTGCCAGTATGATCTGGCTGCTGTTTGTGCAGTTATTCTGTTGACAGTGTGCTCTATGCAGTCCTTTACATATGGCTTTTTCCCCTAAAATAGCAACCCTCTGATTATATTAGAGAACTTGGGACTTTAATTGCTCGGCCATCCTTGCTGCTCCAGTGTCCGCCCAGGGAGATTTTTTATGCAGGCGTTTTACACACCTAGGCCAGTGAGACCAGCTTTGTACTCCCCTTATGTGTGTCCTGAAGAAGGGAACTAGCAAAATGCGTAGCCGCACAGGGACTCATGAATCTGTGATGTTGCACCATTAAACACAATTTGGGTATATGTGACGCTCTCTGTGGTCAATTGTACATACCGGCCGATTTTCGGTCGATTGTGTATATATGCCTTTTTATTATAACTTGTATATGTATGTGTGTTTTTTTCTATTTTTATGTATAAATAAAAATGTGATTTTTTAATCAATATCGTTGGTCCAATCTGCCTTCAAAGTCCGACTTAGTGGTCTTCCCTCTTTTTTGTTCAAATGGTTTATACGGATTTGTTTTAGGAGTGACCATAATAATTTTACATTTACCAACTGTTTTCTTGTTAAAGAATGTTGTGCACTTATAGACAAAGTGCACTGACTTTTCTGCCCCCAGACATGGACTTAACAGATTTCACCATTCTCTTGCTTAGATGCATGCTTACTAAGATCTGATGGCCACCTCCTTTGTTTGTTGTCATTCAGAACCACAGATCCTCTTTTCCTGGGTGCGTCTGTGCAGTAGATCACCATAGACTTCTACAGGGCTTGTTTACCTCCTTCTCCAATCTGAAAGTTGCAGGGAGATGAGCCCCATAAATGCATATTGGGCCTACTGCACAGCTGATATCTGACACTCACCAAATATTCACTACAGTTGAATTGTATAGGTGCATCTGTTTTAAATGAAAATGACAGTGGAAGATTCACCACCAGTGAATCTTTAGTGAAAGACACATTCACTGCTTTATAAATAAGCTCCTAAGTGTCAATTGTTCACTCATATTTGGCTTTTTGAAGGCTGTCACTGTTAGTTTACCCCTGTGGTTTATCAAAAAGACATTGTATGTTTCTTAGCCTTTGGAAAAAAAGAGACTTTAAGTGTATTTACCAATGATAAACAATACGTGGATTTTATAATAGGTCCCTTGAGTTTGTTATTCCATTTCAGAAATAAAAATCCACAGAGATAAAGAAGATTTCTGTCTGACTAACATCTCAACATGGGCCAGTGTCAAAAGGTAAAGGACACAGTGTTGTACTTTTTAGAAAATATGTCTCAAGGAAGAGAAGATGGTGTCAACAGCATGAGTTCAAAATTTGTTTTCCCAGTATAATGACCATGAAGGACAAAGGAAGAATACAAAAGAAATCATGAAATCAAACTGAGAATAGAAAAGCACAATAAACTATTGTAACCATCACAAAATAGTATGAACCATTAAAAAAAAAATAAAAAAAAATATTATATATATATATATATATATATACATACCCCACTTTTAAGTACACAATGGGGTTTATTTACTATAGCTGGAGATTGCAAAATCAGGCCCACTTCTGCATAGAAACCAATGAGCTTCCAGTTTTACCAAAGATTAATTGAACAAACTGGGGTTAGAAGCTCATTGGTTTCTATGCAGAAATGAGCCTGATTTTGCAATCTCCATCTATAGTAAATAAACCCCATTGTGTACTTAAAAGTGGTGATCGATACAATACTTCATTGTGCTTTTCTAGTCTCAGTTTTATATTGTTGTATATATATATATATATATATATATATATATATATATATATATACACACACATTCAGTATCTCACAAAAGTACACCCCTCACATTTTTGTAAATATTTTATTTGTATCTTTTCATGTGACAACACTGAAGAAATTAAACTTTGCTACAATGTAAAGTAGTGAGTGTACAGCTTGTATAACAGTGTAAATTTGCTGCCCCTCAAAATAACTCAACACACAGCCATTAATGTCTAAACCGCTGGCAACAAAAGTGAGTACACTCCTAAGTGAAAATGTCCAAATTGGGCCCAATTAGTAATTTTTTCTCCCCCGGTGTCATGTGACTCGTTAGTGTTACAAGGTCTCAGGTGTGAATGGGGAGCAGGTGTGTTAAATGTGGTGTTATCGCTTTCAATCTCTCATACTGGTCACTGGAAGTTCAACATGGCACCTTAAGCGCTACATAAAGACGGCCTAGGCTATAAGAAGATTTCAAAGACCCTGAAACTCTGCTGCAGCACGGTGACAAAGACCATACAGTGATTGAACAGGACAGGTTCCACTCAGAAGAAGCCTCGCCATGGTTGACCAAAGAAGTTGAGGGCACGTGCTCAGCGTCATATCCAGGGTTGTCTTTGGGAAATAGACATATGAGTGCTGCCAGAATTGATGCAGAGGTTGAAGGGGTGAGGGGGCCAGACTGTTAGAGCTCAGACCATACGCCGCACACTGCATCAAATTGGTCTGCATGGCTGTCGTCCCAGAAGGAAATCTCTTCTAAAGATGATGAACAAGAAAGCCCACAAACAATTTGCTGAAGACAAGCAGACTAAGGACATGGATTACTGGAACCATGTCCTGTGGTCTGATGAGACCAAGTAAAACTTATTTGGTTCAGATGGTGTCAAGCGTGCTTGGCAGCAACCAGGTTAGGAGTACAAAGACAAGTTTGTCTTGCCTACAGTCAAGCCTGATGGTGGGAGTGTCATAGTCTGGGGCTGCATGAGTGCTGCCGGCACTGGGGAGCTACAGTTCATTGAGGGAACAATGAATACCAACATGTACTGTGACCAGGGCCGGACTTTCCATAGGGCTTGACGGGGCTCAAGCCCATGGGCCCCGTCCAATAGGGGGCCCCGCGGTCCCCGCAATCCCCGCCTGTTTCCCGGACCGGCAGTGTCCTTATCTGCTTTACACTAGGCGTCCGCGCTATAGCAGGCTACAGCGCGGACGCCAATCGTCCCGTGACCGTCCAATAGGGGGCCCCGCGGTCCCCGCCTGTTTCCCGGACCAGTGTCCATATCTTCTTTACACTAGGCGTCCGCGCTATAGCAGGCTACAGCGCGGACGCCAATTGCTGGGAGGACGTCTCCTCTTGTTTATTCCCCGATGCGCCCCCCCCCCGGCGCGCATCGGGGAAGTTCTCTCTGTGTTGGCAGTGTGTCCCTTGGACACAGCCAATCACAGATCATGCTAAATGGCCAATCACAGCGGCCATTTAGCACTGATCTGAGTGTCCAATGAGAGATGATCTCATGAGATCATCTCTCATCGCCGGCTCTCCCCCTCACACAGAGACAGCCTGTGAGGAGGGAGAGCGACGTGCAGCTTTCTTGTAAGTAAAAAAAAAAGTGGAAAATAAAGTGCTGTCAGTGCCATGATAATCTGTCCCCACAGTGCCATCTGTCCCCAGTGCCACTTGTCCACAGTGCCACATGTCCCCTGTCCCCAGTGCCACATGTCCCCTGTCCCCAGTGCCACCTGTCCACAGTGCCACCTGTCCCCAGTGCCACATGTCCCCAGTGCCACATGTCCCCAGTGCCACATGTCCCCAGTGCCACCTGTCCCCAGTGTCACCTGTCCCCAGTGTCACCTGTCCCCAGTGTCACCTGTCCCCAGTGTCACCTGTCCTCAGTGCCACCTGTCCCCAGTGTCACCTGTCCCCAGTGTCACCTGTCCTCAGTGCCACCTGTCCACAGTGCCACCTGTCCCCAGTGCCATCTGTCCCCAGTCAGTGCCATCTGTCATCAGTGCCACGTATTAGTGCCATCTGTCAGCAGTGCCACATATTAGTATATATAACGATTGGATCGATTATATTGTTACGGCACCAGATGGCGACAAATGAATATAGAAGGTAGGGCCCGAAAGTGACTCAAGCCCAGGGGCCCCCAGCACCCTAAGTCCTGCCCTGACTGTGACATACTTAAGCCGAGCATGATCCCCTCCCTTTGGAGACTGGGCCGCAGGGCAGTATTCCAACATGATAACAACCCCAAACACACCTCCAAGACGACCACTGCCTTGCTAAAGAAGCTGCGGGTAAAGGTGATGGACTGACCAAGCATGTCTCCAGACCTAAACCCTATTGAGCATCTGTGGGGCATCCTGAAATGGAAGGTGGAGGAGCGCAAGGTCTCTAACATCCACCAGTTCCGTGATGTCGCCATGGAGGAGTGGAAGAGGACTCCAGTGGCAACCTGTGAAACTTTGGTGAACACCATGCCCAAGAGGGTTAAGGCAGTGCTGAAAAATAATGGGGGCCACGCAAAATATTGACACTTTGGGCCCAATTCGGACATTTTCACTTAGTGGTTTAGACATTAATGGCTGCGTGTTGAGTTATTTTGAAGGGACAGCAAATTTACACTGTTATACAAGCTTTACACTCACTACTTTACTTTGTAGCAAAAGTGTGATTTCTTCAGTGTTGTCACATGAAAAGATAGATTAAAATATGTACAAAAATGTAAGGGGTATACTCACTTTTGTGAGATACTCTATATATATCTAAATCTATAAAATACAAAAATTTGTGAAATTGGTAAATGAAATAGAGAAGGGCTGGAAATGGGGAAGGGCTGGAAATAGGAAAGTAATAATTATATAGTTTACTGCTGTGAAAAACACAAGCATTATATTAGTATATATGTAAAACAATCTTTTATGTAAAAAGTGAAAAAGATGGACATAACAGAATGCACTCGTAAAAAAGTAAGGGATAACAATGATCAAAAATTTGCAGCTGTTATTATATGTAAAAAGCATAGCACAAATAGGTGGAAATAATAAGACATTTTGGAATGAAGGGGACATTGTAGAGTATTGGGCTAGCATTATGGCAATGAGTCAAGTTCAATTCAGTTCGATTTTGGCATCTAAAACCCCAGTAGTGAATTTTTACAACATTTATTTAAGGTATGTGAAATTTTTTTGCAAATTGAATTTTCACTTTCACAAGTAAATATGCGCTACTCCTTTAGTAAATTAGTCATAGCACTAGCAGTCTTTTCTCCACTGTTCTCCAGCAGTCACAGGTCCTCTGACATCATTAAGTGCATTAGGAGTAAGGATGCAGAGGAACAGCCCACAAGACAGAGCAAAGGAAAGCTGTCAAACTGACTGCCTTAGGTGCATGGATCTGGTAAGTAAAATTTATTTTCCTGGTATCCTGGACCTAAAGAAGAATATAGCCCTCACAGTGTTAGAGCAACCCCACTCTAGGGAAGGATTTTTGTTTTCCCCCAAATACTACTCCCAGTCTAGCATATAAGGAAACAGTGCCAAACACCCAAGTCCAAATCCAACTGATTAATGTTTTGATTCTTTTTTTTCTTTTACTAAATAAATTATAAAATGTTAAGTATTATGAATAATAGAAATTAGAGAAAAAAATGAGTATAGGGGGAATTTGAGTGATAATATAGTTTAGAAACTAGCAAATGCCATTTTTTTAAATTTAAAGTTTCCTCTCACACTTTAGCCCTTCCATACAGAAATGACACTAGGCTGATAACAGGTCAAATATTGTGGTTAAACTGCTTTCATTAAAAAATTTGATGAATTAATGATTACAGTCATTTGAGTCTGTAGCCCCGATCCGCAGAAATGCTCTGTCACACTGTATGGACGGGGCTGTCACTACTGCTGCCACCCCCTACTTTCAATCCTTCTCCCCAGTCACCAGTGAGTGGAGAAGTGGCCTGTGGGGAGGGGAGACGAAAGAGAGTAAATTTTTGCTTGCTTGTGGGAAGAAGGAGAGGACACAGGACGTTTTTCAGGGCTGTATTGCAGCCATTAAAGTGGCTGTAAAGTCAAAATTTTGACTTTTACCTACAGGTAAGCCTATAATGAGGCATGTGCACGGGGGATTCCCGGCTGAAAGGCCTGCAGAATCCGAACCCTGCCGGGAAGAATTCTCCCATGCGCATTCACTGGAGTGACGACATTGCTGCTCCAGTCACTCACAGCGATAGAGTCGCGATACCCGGAAGACACGCCGAGGCAACATGTCAGCTACCTCGGCGTGGACCAGGTGAGTCACCGACGCCTCGTTCTAAGGTGCATACTAGCTCATTATGCCTTTTCCCTTACAGGTGTCCTCTGTAGTCTCCCAGGACTACAGAGGGCATTGTGAGTGGTTGCTGTGCAGCCTGGGAGAATGAAAGACTGCTGGGAACTGTTTGGAATTGTGGGGGTTGTAGTCCCCAGTTTTCTATTAACCTCCCTGGCGGTAATCCCGAGTGTGGCTCGGGGTGAATTTCCATTACCAAAAGCGGAAACCCAGAGCCACACTGGGAAATGCATTGCAGTATCTTGGGAAAGTTACTTACCTTGTCCCCAGGATCCTGTGATGTCCTCCCGATGTGTCCGTGTGCTGTGTCCTCCGTCTGATTCATCACTGTGCCGGGCTCCATTCCCTGCAAGCGTTGAAAACAAAAACAAAACACATACAGTACACTGTAATCTTACAGATTACATTACTGTATCAAATAATTTCACATCCCTTTAGACCCTAATGCTTTGTCCAGTGCCCTGCCTGCAGTTTTATATTATATATTTACTGTTCTTTCTGCCTGGAAACTTGAGAATGTCCATGGCAACCAAAAAGCGTCCCTTTACATCAAAAGTGGTTTTAGACAAGCTAGAAAACAACAATAGTAAATTAGAATCACTTGCAGAATTGAGCGATAGTGATTTGTGGGGAAATTCATCATCAGACACTGAAAGTGACGACAGAGACAATTCTGCAACTGAGCAAATTTCTGTGTTTTTGATTTGATTACATTATTTAATAAATTGTATTATTATTATATTATTATCTGTTATAATTATTTATAGTTATTTAATATATTATAATTTATAATTTTTAGTTTCAAACTTTATCATTCCCTGGACAGGTTTAAGTGAGTTACTCCTAAGAATTACAAGCCTACAATATAAAGCGCCACATTTCCATGCAAAACAATGTACCGCTTTGAGATGCAGAAATATGACATAATCATACCGCCAGGGAGTTTAAACCATGGACTGAATGGACTACAAGTTTCAGAAACACAAGGAGATGAGTAATAGGAAAAAGGGAGATAAACCTGGGCTCAAGGCAGTCTCATTGGGGAAAGTGAAAGGTAACTATCTGAGTGGGCTGCTGTGTCAGCTGCTTGCTGGGGAGTTCACCACTGTGTCGAATATGGAGAGAGACTCTACTGCCACAACTACAAGGAGGACACAACTTTGAGAGAACACCACTGTCAAGTCCTGAGTAAACACTGACATCATCAGTTTTTTGAGAGATCATCATTGCCAAGTCCAGAGTCACAGCCAGCATCTCTGGTTCTGGAGGCTTTTGAGTGGAAGGAGGCAAAATCACAGATTGTTTGGTGGTGACTTCCTGCCCAATTCTTAAAGGGACAATGTCACCTTGTGTTGTTGGATTAAGTCCTACCTAAGTGCTCTAACAATTACAAATACACTGGCCAGTGGGTGGGGGTTTGAAAAAAATGGACATTTAGCTTCCATATTCACCCCTAAGTTAACACCCCCCCCCCCCCCATCCCTAGTCCCAAGGTACAGGTGCAGAGACATTATTATATTAAGTTATTTGCAGTGTTATAGAACATTGGTATGTGTTATTGTCCACTGTTATTTCCGTTCTGCTTTTTAATTTGCTGAGTGTGTTGCATAAATAAATCTTCCCTCTTCAACCTTGGCACGTCAGAGAGTGTGGTGCTGCAAAGAGGGTCATTGGCACTGAGAACAGGGAACCCAAGAAAATGTGGCTCCTTTAATAGATTATGTTTTTTTTAAACCAGAGTTTAGTGTAACTTTAAGATTTGAAAAAAAAACTACAACCTTCGAATTAGAAAAAGAAATGTGTATATGTTAACGTGCCTACAGCAAGCTATGTTTTTATTTAATTCTATTACTATTCCAAGCACATCTACACAAAGCATTATTATGTAAGAATATGTTTCATAAACACGTTGCCTTTTAGCTTTTACTTAAGTATTGATGAAAATCATGAAAAAAAAAAATTACAACTCAGTTTGAAATGTGTTTTTATCAAAGATTGCTTTAATGACCACTCAAAATAATTCAAACAGGCAAGAGCCTTGTAACATTTAATTTAAATTCAAGAAGTCCACATTTAGTAAATGATTATGTTTTAAGTATTGATCTGTTTCTATGTGAAAAAGCGAAATTTCATGGTATGTTGGTCCCAAGTGACTCAAATTAAATGGAAAAAGTCCCTAAGAAACTAATTGTAATGCCTTCATTTCTCCACCGATTCAGCAGCATGTGTAAAGTTCAAAGAAAAGCCAAGTGTATGTTAATTACTGTCATGCCATTATTTTCTTTTCATGTATATTTTATTTCACTTCATAGAAATAGTAATATATGTCTATGTTGGTTGCTTAATATATCACACACTTTGTTTGGGTCGCTAAATTATGTTTAACAATTTGGTCTACAAGAAAAAAACAAGCAAGCAGCATTTTAATATTTTACTATGTACCCAGTAGGGTACCCAATCTGGGATTCTAGTTTCTATCTCATATTTAAAAAACAGGCTGTAAACAAAACAGCCAGATATTAATGGTAATCAGCCTGATGCTTATTACATTACTGAAACTGAAAGTCTAATCAAATGGATGGCATTGATCATAGAACATTTACACTGTTAGAATAACATGAACTATTTACAACTTGGAAAAGTACAAGGCAATCTTTTTGGAGCATAATGTACTTAATACCATTCAACAATTAAATTCATTAAACAGAGCTGGCAGGATCACAGGAAGCCTGGTCACAGGTAAAAACCGGGATAAGCAGAGGCTGGAAGGATCACAGGAAGCAGGGCTCACTGGTAAAACGGATAGCAGATAGCTGGCAGGATCAAAGGATAGCATGTCACAGGGTAATCCGGATAGCAGAGGCTGCAGGATCTCAGGAAGCAGGCTCACAGTAAAACCGGATTACGGGCCAATGGGAAGCTGGCAGGTTCACAGGAATATCAGGCTAGCAGGTATTATGGATAGCCGAGCTGGCAGGTTACAGATTCTGGCTCACAGGTCTAAACTGGGATAGCAGTGCTGGCAGGATCTCAGGAATTCTTTTTTTCAGGGGGGGGGGGTCTCAGGTTAACTGGATTAGCTGTGCTGGCAGGTTCACTGGAAATCAGGCTCAACAGGTAAAATGGATTGCAAGAGGCTGGCAGGTTCTAGGAATCAGGCTCACAGGGTATAAATGGATTGCGGATTGCAGGTACTGGTTCTGGTACTTCGTATTTAAGGACAGATATTATTTTACTTAAGGGGGTTTTAGCTGATGAATAGATCTGAGCTGTCCTAAATTCATTAAACAGAGCTACGTATTTAAGGACAGATATTATTTTATTAGGGGGTTTTAGCTGATGAATAGATCTGAGCTGTCCTAAAGCTTAGGGGTCTATTAATAAAGCAGTTCATCTTACAGTCACAAAGCATTGACATGTGACTTTCACCAAACATTCACTGCAGATGAATCTTTCCAATGCATGTGATTTAAATGACAGTGATTCGTTCACCTGCAGTGAATGTTTGGTGAAAGTCACATTTACTGCTTTATAAGTATGCCACATAAAGGGTTAGTTCACCTTCACCAAAAAAATGCCTATTTAGGTTAAAGTGGTTGTAAACCCTTACAGACCATTTTATCTACAGGTAAGCCTAGATTAAGGCTTACCTGTAGGTGCAAGAAATAGCTCCTAAACCTACGCGTTTAGGAGATATTTGCAAAAGACAGGCACCGATGTCTACGGTGCACTGAGCGTGCCGTTGCTAGCGGCGATCATGCCGTTAGTGGCGGCTCCCGCACGCATGCACAGGAGTGACGTCATCGTGGCTCTGGCCAATCACAGCATGGGAGCTGCGATATCCGGAAGGAAGATGGACAATTCGTGGAAGAGGGGACAGCGGTGACATCTCAAGCTCCTGTGTCAGGTAAGTGACACATAATGGGCTACTATGAGATGCATAGTAGCCCATTATGCTTTACCTTTGCAGGAAAACAAAAAGGAAGTAAAACTCAGGGTTTACTTCCTCTTTAAGGGCACCTGTAGATAAAAACAAACTGTGTACCTTTGATTGAAGTTGGATAATGCCCTTGCTATAGATGTAGGCTATTTATGTATCCCCTTAAGCCCGGCTGAAAAATGGCATCATTCTGTCCTGCCTTGATTCTGGGATTGCTGAGACATTCCTAGTCATCACTACTCATCCACATAATCACAGGAGTGAGCGTTCAAAGCACCACAAATGTGTGGTCCACTATCTCCTCCATCGCAGCATTGCTGAGCTCGAAGCTCCTGGGACAGGGTAAAGAGCTCATGTATTGGGGTTTGGATCAGCTGGGAATGTCTTAGCAACATCCTAGCAACAAGGCAGAATTAGAAAATTCCATCTCTGGGAGTCTTTCAGCCAGGCTTTCAGAGTTATGTAAATGTACCATACCTACACAAGCTCATTATTAAATTTTTGCCAAAGCTGCACAGTTTGTTTTTTATCCACATGCACTTCTTCAGGTGCAACTTCAACTTACGGCAGTTTTTTGTTGGTAAAGGTGAGCTAACTATTCAAAAGTTAATCTCTAGCTAAAGCTGTTTTGGATTGAATGGTGAAGGAATAGAACCCAAGACATGGAAATTGCCCTTGCCAACAGGTTTCTAACATGTGTATCCTCCAAGTCAGTCACCATCACTACTTAGTAAATCACTAACCTGGCATATGCAAGTCAAGTCCCAGGAAGATTAAATTGATGTCTGATCTTTAAAAATAATTCAGCAAAGGCAACTTGTATATTATTATCATTTTTTATTATTATTAGACAGGACTTATATAGCACCAACAGATTGTGCAGTGCTTTACAACATGAGGGCAGACAGTACAATTACAATACAATTCAATACAGGAGGAATCAAAGGGCCCTGCTCGATAGAGCTTACAATCTAGGAGGGAGGGTCAAGTGATACAAAAGGTAATAACTGTGGGGGTGAGCTGATGGAGAAAATAAAAGTATAGTTGTTAGGTCTGGCAGGATAGGCAAAAATCAGACAGATTTTAGGGTAGGGAGTTCCATAGGATAGGAGAGACTCTGGAAAAGTCCTGGAGGCAAGCATGGGAAGTGGTGACAAGGGAGCTAGAGATTAGGAGGTCTGGGGAGGATCGAAGAGAGTGATTAGGTTGGTATTTTGAGACTAGGCTAGTGAGGTAGTTGGGGAGGAGTTGTGGATGGCTTTTTATGTTGATGTTAGTATTTTGAATTTAATTTATTGGGTGAGTGGAAGCCAATGGAGGGATTGACAGAGAGGAGTAACAGACACGGAGCGATTGGTAAGGTGGATGACCCTGGCAGCAGCATTCATTATGGACCGAAAGGGGATAGCCTATGTAAAGGTAAGCTATTGATAAGGGAGTTGCAGTACGCAAGGCGAGAGATGACCAGGGAGTGAACTAGGAGCTTTGTGGCATCATTGGTTAGAAAGGGGCATATTTTGGAGATGTTGCGGAGGTTGATATGGTATATTGGCATATTTGGAAATTGCAATGGTTTGTGGTCAGTTAAATTTTTTATGAACGATTATACATTTATAAAATTATGATTGTGTTTACATTTTATGCACAAAATCTTTACAGTTAAATATACTGTATAATGCAGTAAGAATACATGACACTAGTAAGGATGAGCCGAACACCCCCCCGTTCGGCTCGCACCAGAACCCGCGAACGGACCTAAAGTCCGTGCGAGCTTTAGAACCCTATTAGTTATAATGGATGCGAACGTTCGAAATTAAAAGTGCTCATTTTAAAGGCTAATATGCATGTTAATGTCATAAAAAGTGTTTGGGGACCTGGGTCCTGCCCCAGGGGACATGTATCAATGCAAAATTTTTTTTAAAAACGGCCGTTTTTTCAGGAGCAGTGATTTTAATAATGCTTAAATTGAAACAATAAAAGTGTAATATTCCTTTAAATTTTCGTACCTGGGGGGTGTCTATAGTATGCCTGTAAAGGGGCGCATGTTTCCCGTGTTTAGAACTGTCTCTGCGCAAAGTGTCATTTTTGAAAGTAAAAAAGCTATTTAAAATCACTCGCGGCTAATGTTAATTCACGGCTCCCGTAACACAGAGAACAGTGATTCATTGAAACTCATTCATAAAAAAAAGTCATTGATAAAAAAAAAAAAAAATGAAAAAAAAAAAGCGTAGGGGTCCCCCCAAATTCAATAACCAGGCCCTTCAGGTCTGGGATGGATATTAAGGGGGATCCCCAGCCAAAAAAAAAAAAAAAAAATGGCGTAGGGTCCCCCCAAAATCCATACCAGACCCTTGAGGTCTGGTATGGATTTTAAGGGGAACCCTAGCCAAAAAAAATGGCGTGGGGTCCCCCTCAAAATCCATACCAGACCCTTTATCCGAGCACGCAACCTGGCAGGCCGCAGGAAAAGAGGGGGGGACGAGAGCGGCCCCCCCTCTCGCCTGAACCGTACCAGGCCACATGCCCTCAACATTGGGAGGATGCTTTGGGGGTCTAAGACCCCAAAAGCACCTTGTCCCCATGTTGATTAGGACAAGGGCCTCTTCCCCACAACCCTGGCCGGTGGTTGTGGGGGTCTGCGGGCGGGGGGCTTATCGGAATCTGGAAGCCCCCTTTAACAAGGGGACCCCCAGATCCCGGCCCCCCCCAGTGTGAAATGGTAAGGGGGTACAAAAGTACCCCTACCATTTCACCAAAAAAAGTGGCAAAAATGGTAAAAAGGACAGGAGACAGTCTTTGACAATTCCTTTATTAAAATCTTCTTTCTTCTTTCTTCATCCTTCGGATTCTTCATCTTCTCCTTCCTTCATCTTCTTCCATCTTCTTCTTCCATTTTCTTCTTCCTCCGATCCGCTTCTTCTTGCGCTGGTCTTCTCGTCCTTCTCGTCCGGCATCTTCTTCCGTCGGCGTCGGCGTCGGTGTCGGTGTCTTCTTGGGCCGCTCCTCGCAATGGGAGGCTCCCGCTGTGTGAGGCTCCGCTCCATCTGACAGGTCTTTTAAAACGGAGGGCACCTGGTGACCCCGCCCCCTCTGACATCATGGGGAAAGCCATCATGGAATTCCCCATGACGTCCCTGTGCGTCAGAGGGGGCGGGGTCACCAGGTGCCCTCCATTATAAAAGACCTGTCAGACGGAGCGGAGCCTCACACAGCGGGAGCCTCCCATTGCGCGGAGCGGCCCAAGAAGAGACAGAGACACCGACGCCGACGCCGACGGAAGAAGATGCCGGACGAGAAGGACGAGAAGACCAGCGCAAGAAGAAGCGGATCGGAGGAAGAAGAAAATGGAAGAAGAAGATGGAAGAAGATGAAGGAAGGAGAAGATGAAGAAACCGAAGGATGAAGAAAGAAGAAAGAAGATTTTAATAAAGGAATTGTCAAAGACTGTCTCCTGTCCTTTTTACCATTTTTGCCACTTTTTTGGTGAAATGGTAGGGGTACTTTTGTACCCCCTTACCATTTCACACCGGGGGGGGGGCCGGGATCTGGGGGTCCCCTTGTTAAAGGGGGCTTCCAGATTCCGATAAGCCCCCCGCCCGCAGACCCCCACAACCACCGGCCAGGGTTGTGGGGAAGAGGCCCTTGTCCTAATCAACATGGGGACAAGGTGCTTTTGGGGTCTTAGACCCCAAAGCATCCTCCCAATGTTGAGGGCATGTGGCCTGGTACGGTTCAGGCGAGAGGGGGGGCCGCTCTCGTCCCCCCTCTTTTCCTGCGGCCTGCCAGGTTGCGTGCTCGGATAAGGGTCTGGTATGGATTTTGAGGGGGACCCCACGCCATTTTTTTTGGCTAGGGTTCCCCTTAAAATCCATACCAGACCTCAAGGGTCTGGTATGGATTTTGAGGGGGACCCTACGCCATTTTTTTTTTTTTTTTTTGGCTGGGATCCCCCTTAATATCCATCCCAGACCTGAAGGGCCTGGTTATTGAATTTGGGGGGACCCCTACGCTTTTTTTTTTGTTTTTTATTAATGAATGACAGCTCTCTGTGTTACAGGAGCCATCAATTCATTAGCCGCGAGTGATTTAAATAGCTTTCTTCCTGCAAAAATGACACTTTTTTGCAGGGAAAGTTCTAAGCACAGGAAACCTGCCTCCTTCACAGGCTACCTATAGACACCCCCCAGATGTGATACTGCAATGCTGTTCTAACAGCACGCACACACATATCCCCAGAAATAAAGAACATATTGTTGTCAGCAGTCAGCAGCACAGCACACTGACACGCTGACACTGTGAGTGAAACATAATATGCGAGGCCGCCGCAGCGGCGGCCTCTTATACCGTGGGGCGTGTATTAAAGCCCCTGAGCTATAATTGGCTACAGGCATCCTGCCTGTAGCCAATTATGGCTCTCCTCGCTGCCGGCGCTGTGATTGGCCAAGCATGCGGGGTCACAGTGCATGCTTGGCCAATCATCAGCCAGCATTGCACTGCGCGGGCCGCAATGCATTGCGGGGCCGCTCGCATCACACGAATTTGATGCGAGCGGTCCCAATAGTTCTGGGCTCGCCGAGCGAGCGAACACCCGGTGCTCGATTCGAACATGGGTTCGAATCGAACACCGGGCTCATCCTTAGACACTAGCAACCTATGCATTACTGACTATTTCAGAAGGTTCTGTTCCTGTAGGAAAGTGGAAGGGACTTGAGTGTGTTTTTTGTTTTTTCTGGGTCATTCACTGGTATGTGTAATCTTAAATCTCCTTCAAAACTCTTCACAGCAGTGTTCAGCAAAAATCATTCCTAGTCTACAAGTGGTAAATTAAACATATTCTGATGCAATGTTTTATATTTACATCATTAATAATAAAATAATAAAACTAAACTATAGAATAATTTATTAATAATTTAATGATCAACATATATACAAAAAAATTACAAATACAGTATTCATTTGCATTTTGATTCTTTTCTCAGTGGCTGGGTCTATACAACAGGTACAGCAAGAAGATGGTCCAGTGATGCCACAAGCAATATCTAGCCAATGGAATCTTGGACATTTTTACGCAGCAGTGTATTCTAATAAACTACCGTATATACCCAGCACTGAATGTTCAGTTACCATCATAAGTGGGCCATTTTCAGCTAGTAAAGATGACAATGAGAAGGTGCTTCATAAAACATTATGGAACTTTCACAGGAACAAGACAGGATTACCATGTCTGAAAATGTTTACCTATGAGCAGTATTCACATCTTATACATGATAGCAGTGTGAGTAACTGCGTGCATTAATCATGACAAGACAAAAGAGTTGGTGTACTGAAGGCTAAAAGTAGACTTTTCAAAGAAAGTTGCACTTTGCATTGGAATTTGCCCCAGATCCTAGGGAATGAGGTGAAGCTCTACTGGCTTCCATCATCAAATCATATGCATTAAAAAAACACAGTTTTTTTTATTTTTCTTGGATGTGATTGGGTATTCTTTGCAAAGATACAGTCTTACCACAATCACTAAACTCTGGGGAAATTCCCATGCAAAGTGGCATTTTCCTTGCAAAGTGAACAGACTATTTGCCTTTAGTAAATCAACCCAAAGGAGTTTAAGTGGTTGCAAAATCAAGGTGTCAGATACAGCATGCATGGTCTACTTCAGCCAAAAATACTTTAGGTATAAACATACCTATTGTCAGTTTATAAATGTATCTAACTTCCTGCAATGGAAGCTATACACTGTCATATGTTTTCACTAGCTATACCTTAGTAGTTCAGGGGTTAACTCATGATTTATAGTGAATACTCTCAAGTGAAGAATGTCCCTGATGTCCAAGGTTTTCAGTAATACCTAGAAATCTCTGTCTGATCCACGAGCATAATAGAGATTTGGAGAAAAAAAGTGTCCAGGTTTGAACTCCCAGCCTTTGTGACAAGAGCAGATATTAGCTCTTTTATCATCTCTAATGAAAAATCTGCCCCTGTATATCTCACCTAAGTATTCACCTCACAACTATCAACATGGTACAAGCATAATAGAATAGGTACCCCAAACCTATTAGGACCTACCAGAAAGGGGCCTGCTATTACACACAGTAGGCATGTAGCCTGGTTGCTGATGCTCTGAAGTAGTACTCACCTGAGCCCCCCCCCCCCCCGATGATGCAAGACAACAGGTAACCCTAGTTTAAAATGAAATAGTGGTTTGAGCGCAATTTTATATGTTTTAAAGTTCATCCGGACCCATTCCTAAATTGAGGCAAGCGATTTTTTTAAAAGTGTGACATTTATCAATATATTGCTGTTTTAGGTTTTAGGTGCTAAGGGAATTGGTCACAGCAGTCAGTTTTTTGTGTAGGTGATTGGTCTCCTATCTACCCCTAAGAGATAGCAAGAGAAAGGAAAGGAGAGGTGATGTCACAGTAAAAAAGTTGGAAAATTTGCATTTTACAATTTTTCAAAAACTATTTTCACATTTCAAAAGATCTTTTTTTTGGGGGTGTCAAACAAATTGCTAATACTTCCTTTACTGTAGTTTGATGTTGAACTGAGGTTCAATGTCTCTTTAAAATTAGTCTTGTCAAAGACCCACTTTCACTGATTTGTCATTGACTTATCTATCCTTCAGCAGGAGAAGACAAAAAAGAAGCCATCAAATAGACTGCTCTAAAGTCATAATAAAAGCACAGACTAGAAGACTGCCCACACTGTGTTTCCAGGCAGCAAATACCTCATCCCATACAATCACTGGAGCAAGCCAGAGGGCCCCCACAGTCACAAACATAATTCAGCCAAGAGCAGGGAGCCCTCTGCAGAAGGTGGTAATATCCCTGATAGGTGGCACTCCTCAATTAATGCAGTCCTGCAGGCTGGGCTCCTATGTTGATGTCAGATTGCACCAAGTCTGTTGAATATGTTGTGATTCTCTTGTACTATGCTCCTAAAGAAGCAGCACCATTAGTTGCGAAACGTGTTGAGATTACTACCCCTTGAATCACTGTAGACAGCATCTCAATGAATTGGCACTTTATGTGCTTACAGATTTGTACACAATTGTTCTACAATATTATTATGGTGTGATAGTACAGGAATGATAAGAACTTAAATCATAATATATGTACTAATGGTTTTATATGATTTTAAAAGAGAAGTATGGTTTTATAAAAATTAGGGCTGTAACTGATTAAAATTTTCGTGTTCGATTAATCGATTTTTTTTTAATTGATTAATCGACTCATTTTGATTAATTATAACGCACATACAGATCCAACTACTTTTAGCTAATCTCCTTGCATTGCAACTCTGCATTAGTCAGTGGTAAATGTGGTATACACTATATACAATCACCCGACACTAGTTAGTTTCCATAATCCATGACTTAACTTCACAGTTCACACAAATACATTTTAAATTCAAACTGTAGCACTGACGTGAGTAATTTTTTTTTTCCACAGTAGCGTGACAATCCCTCCACCTCCGGTCTAACTAATCACTCACACCTTATGGCATGGACCCCTGTACAAACAGGTGGCCATGCAAGCGGGTATCAAAGGGGTTAACACGGACCATAAACTTCTCTCACGTCTCCTTAGATCTCAGCAAGGACATCAGGTCATGGGTAGAAAGAAAAGATCTATGTGCTCACCGCTTAAGTATAAGATTTCATTTTTATGTTAAAACACAAACTACTTACATAAAGATGATAAAAACACAGCATGTAAAGCCGACAATCGTGTTAGTTCCGTAGGGCAGCAGCGGGTGTTGTCCTGCGTAGCTCCTCCCCATGCGCGTTATGTTCAGTCAGAACTTCAACGTCACCGGACTCCTCCCCCTTCCCTTCATTAGCAGACGGAGGCACTTGGGGAAGGGGGGAGGAGTCCGGTGACATTGATGTCCGTGACGTCACTGGATCTCCGACGGAACTCCCTGAAGGCCCGGAAGGAAGCCAAAGGAGAGGCGAGTACAGATCAAAATAACTTTGATCGATCAAAAGAATATTGATTGATCAAAAGAATATTGATTGATCAAAAGAATATTGATCGATCAAAAAAATGTAAGATTAATCGAGGAATTAATCTTTAATTTTCACAGCCCTAAAAAATAAAAATGAAAGTGCCCTTACTCTGGTTCTTTGCTCAGAATCCAACTGCTTTCTCCAAAGTCCTCCAGCTTCCAGCACACATGTTGTTCCTTTGTCTTTCAAAACAACCCTGTCCTTTGCCCGACCACATGACTGTTCAATGTCCTTCCCTCCCCCTAACTTCCTCTACATCATATCCTGTCCTCTGTTTATCTCATAAACCAGTCAGGATGGTTCATTTGCATATGAATAACCTTAGTGTCTTAAAAAAGCACTTGGTCTTAAAAATCTAACTATGCTATCAAATCACCCAAAAATATTTATAGCAACACACTTTTCTAAGCCTGGACCAGATGAGTGACATCAGCCGACAGTGAGCTCTAGCTCTATGTCAGCTCAAAACAGCTCACATGAGTGCAGAATGAAGTGAAAACCTGTGATCCATAGGAGAAGCATAGCCAAAATAGCTTTGGCTATACTTATCCTTTAAATGATGTTGCAATAAACTATGCAATATATTTTTATATAAGTAAAGTGTAAAATAATATTTAGTTGTGGTGCCTTAAAAATCTATAATTCTTTTTGGTGTGTTCGTTCAGCATTTGAGGATGTGGCACCCTTACTAGTTTGGCAATAATGTTGCTGAACCATGATGGACCTTATACATTTTTTGTTCTACTTTCCTTGTGACACAGGTTTAATAAAAAAGTATTTGTGGCCACTAGAAAATTCAGCACAATTTAGTTAGTTAGGCTTACATGTTACAATGTTCATCTACAATTGTATGCCTATACCATGTGTAATGTGATTAATGTATTTCTTATATATAAAGCATGTTCTGCACTATCATGACTGTGTTTTGTTGTACTGCTAGATTGTGGTGACACAGCAATAGTGGAGGTCAAAAGCTTGCAAACACCATGATAACAAAAACTATTTTCATTATGTTTCAAATGACTTAACATGGCTTAGATAAGAATTAAATCTAATGCTGCCATGGAATAGTGAATGGTACAATATCAAGTGTCACTGTGGTTGACATAGATTGTGAACAAAAATCCTGAGAACTCTTTCAGACTGCTTACATCAGGTCAGGTCAGTGTGTTCTGAAAATAATTGAAATACATTTTAAAAATGTCATAGAGTTTGTGTGCCTTCATATTGATACATTTTTCATTTTTAATTACTTTATTTTTAAAGCAGAAGTAAGCCAAACAGATGGATTCATAAACAAAATACCTATGTGTGGTTTGTCTAATTCACCAAAAGATTAATTTTTTCAGTTTTTTCTTGTGATCTAAGCACACCTGCTAAAGAGTAAAGCCTTGTTCCCTTTGTTTCTACTGCAGCACAGCATGATTTGCTTCAGCCTATATTTGGCAGATGAAGAAACAGCTCCTCACAAATAATGTCCTGCATGTGTCTTTTCCTTCTGGAAGCAGCTGTCCAATGCAGTAGAGTCTGATTTGATCACAGTGCTGTCTCTTTTCCCCCCATTTCAATATGTTTTTATTGGACATTGGGCATAGCACAGGCATGTGTATAAAGATAGAAAAAGGCCAACAAATCACTCAATATGACAGAACAGTTTTGCCAAAGAAATAATTTGATGTGATATAACCTAGTTATACTTAAGCTTGCATGGATATGGTCCAATTTAAAAGTGATAAGCAAAAATGTGCCTGTTTTTTGAATGAGCCTAATATGAAAGGGTGCACCACTGCAAAGTACAGAAGTGTACATTAGTACAGAGGTCAGCATCGGTGCAGTGCGGTTTTGCAGGTGTGGTGTGGAGGAGACTGTCAGCTGTGGTAGTGGGAATAAGGTAGGGTTGCATGAAGATGCAGTGTTAGGGCGGTTTCTGGCACAATGATGAGAAGAGGAGTGCAAGCACAGTAGTGACAATTGGTGTTACAGGTCCAGTAGTGAGTGGTTGTTTTGCTAAGGAGCTGTTAGCTAGTAGAGATGAGCTTGATGTTCGGGTTGAACATTACTAAGACCCTGAAACTGAGTTGCAGCACAGTGGCCAAGACCATACAGTGGTTCCATTCAGAACAGGCCTCGCCATGGTCAACCAAAGAAGTTGAGTGGACATGCTCATATCCAGAGGTTGTCTTTGGGAAAGACTGCTGCCAGTATTGCTGCAGAAGTTGAAGGGGTGGGGGGTTGGCCTGTCAGTGCTCAGACCATACATCGCACACTGCATCAAATTGGTTTGCATGGCTGTCGTCCCAGAAAGAAGCCTCTTCTAAAGATGATGCACCAGAAAGCCCGCAAACAGTTTGCTGAATACAAGCAGACTAAGGACATGGATTACTGGAACCATATCCTGTGGTCTGATGAGACCAAGTTAAACGTATTTGGTTCAGAAGGTGTCAAGTGTGTGTGGCAGGAACCAGGTGAGGAGTACAAAGACAAGTGTGTCTTGCCTACAGTCAAGCATGGTGGTGGGAGTGTCATGGTCTGGGGCTGCATGAGTGCTGCCAGCACTGGGGAGCTACAGTTCATTGAGGGAACCATGAATGCCAACATGTACTGTGACATACTAAAGTAGAGTATGATTCCCCTCCCTTCAGAGACTGGGCCGCAGGGCAGTATTCCAACATGATAACGACCCCAAACACACCTCCAAGACGATCACTGTATTGCTAAAGAAGCTGAGGGTAAAGGTGATGGACTGGCCAAGCATGTCTCCAGACCTAAACCCTATTGAGCATCAGTGAGGCATCCTCAAATGGAAGGTGGAGGAGCGCAAGGTCTCCAACACCCACCAGCTCTGTGATGTCATCCTGGAGGAGTGAAAGAGGACTTTAGTGGCAACCTGTGAAACTCTGGTGAATTCCATGCCCAAGAGAGATAAGGCAGTGCTGGAAAATAATGGTGGCCACACAAAATATTGGCACTTTGGGCCCAATTTGGACATTTTTACTTAGGGGTGTACTCACTTTTGTTGCCAGCAGTTAATTATTGGCTGTGTGTTGAGTTATTTTGAGGGAACAGCACATTTTCACTGTTATACAAGCTGTACACTCACTGATTTACATTATAGCAAAATGTAATTTCTTCAGTGTTGTCACATGAAAAGATATAATAAAATATTTACAAAAATATATATATATATATATACTATGCATCCAGTATAGCCCATATCTACAGTGCATTCTGTGGTGTACTGTTTTTAATACACTTCAGGCGGTGTACACATTATCTAATACAGTGTGTACAGTTTCTACTACACTTCTGGTGGTGTACACAATATCTAATACAGTGTGTACAGTTTCTACGACACTTCTGGTGGTGTACACAGTGCAGCCATAGTACAGTTTCTATAACTTTTCTGGTGGTGTACACAATATCTAATACAGTGTGTACAGTTTCTACTACACTTCTGGTGGTGTACACAGTACACAATACAGTGAAGCCGTAGTACAGTTTCTAATACAGTGTGTACAGTTTCTAATGAACTTCAGGCAGTGCACACATTATCTAATACAGTGTAGTCTGGTGTTGCAAAACTAACAATACAACATGTCCGGAAGGCCACCAGAGGGAGGGGATGATGAGGTCACTTGGGTGCCTGAGAGAAGAGAGGAGGACGAGGAGTCACAACTCCACCGAGGCAGGATGTCCTCTAGGGGGCAGCTTAAGGTCAGCCACCCTATTACAGCTCCGCAGGTGCAGGACTCTGCTGACTCCCCGCTGACTTTTAAAAAGTTCTTTGGTGTGGATCTTTTTCGACACATGTGCAGCAGATTGCACCATTGCTGTTTGCAACCTATGTCTGAAGCGGATTAAGCGTGGATAGAACAGCAGCCGCCTGGGCACCACATGCTTGACCAGACATATGAAGAACTGCCATGCAATCCGTTGGCAACAGCACTTGAAAGGCCCACATTAAAGAAAAAGGTGGACTTCTCCTTGCTCCACATCTGGGATCTCCACCCCTACTATACCTCCAGTCCTCTCAAAAACCAGGAACTGAGAGGAATGAAGGTATAGCAATAGGTGTCCCAAGTATTTTCAGCCAATATGCTAGCAGTACATCATCATCAATTTTGGCAGGCAAATTTCCCTACCCCAGTTGCTGAACCATTAAAAGAAATTCGGTCCCAGCCATTAACATGCTCAGCGTCTAAATGCTAGCTTGGCCAAATTGCTAGCACTGCAACTACTGCCTTTTCAGCTGGTAGAATTTGACCCCTTTCGTGAATTTGTGGAATGTGCTGTACCTCAGTGGCAGGAACACCATTTATTTTCACGGAAGGCCATTCCGCCTCTCTACCGGCATGTGAAAGGCAATGTTTTGGTCTCGTTGGACAAGGCGGTCAGCAGTAAGGTTCATATTACCACTGACTCATGGTCCAGCAGGCATGGGCAGGGACATTACCTTTCCTTCACGGTGCACTGGGTAACTCTGCTGGCAGCTGGGAAGGATGCAGGACAGGGTTCTCTGTTGTTGGAGCTTATTCCGCCATCACGCCATCAAAATGCTAGTGGTGATTCTGCCACAGCTCTCTCCTCCACCCCCAATTCTTCTTCTTCCTCTATGGCCTCTTCTGCAGATTTGTCCTCTGAACCAGCGGTACTCTGTAAGCGTTCAAGGGGCTACGCAAGCAGTCAGGCTAAAATATGCCATGCAGTGCTTGAGTTGGTCTGTCTAGGGGAAAGGAGCCACACTGGGGCAGAGATTCTGTCAGCTCTGCAGGGGCAGGCTCAGAGATGGTTGACGCTCCGCCAGCTTCAGCCAGGAATGTTTGTATGCGACAATGGCACCAACCTTCTCTTCGCCCTCCAACAGGGACACTTGACCCATGTTCCATGTTTGGCACACATACTGAATTTGGTGGTGCAGAGGTTCTTGGGCAGGTACCCAGGCTTACAGGATCTCTTGAGGCAGGCCAGAAAAGTATGTGGTCATTTCCGCCGGGCCATACAATGACAGTGCTCGGCTGGCTGACATTCAAAGGGAATGAAACCTGCCCACCAACTGTATCATTTGTGACAGGCCCACCAGGTGAAACTCAAGGTTGGCAATGCTGCAGTGGCTTCACACACAGCAGAGGGCCATCAATAAGTACCTGTGTGAGTATGACACCAGGACAGGGTCAGGGAAGTTTGGCTTATTTTCGCCATGCCAGTAGATACTGATGAAGGATGCATGCACTGTCCTGTCACCATTTGAGGAGGCCACAAGGAAGGTGAGCAGCGACAAAGCATGCATCAGTGACACTGTCCCTCTAGTCTTCCTGTTGAAGCACACGCTTTGTGGAATCAGAATCATGGGCAGGGCACTTGAGGCAGAACAGAGGGAAGAAGAGGACTTCCTTATCTCTCAAGGCCCCTTTTATCCAGATAGCATTCCCGCAGGCCCGCCAAACACACAGGAAGAAGAGGAGGAGGATTGTGTCAGTATGAATGTGGAGGATAACACTCAGCAGCAGTCTTCAAGGGATGGTTTTCAGTTCCCAGTAGCCCAAGGAGTTGTACGTGGCTGGGAGGAGGTAGTTACGGATCATGTGATCCTTATTGACCCAGAGGACTCAGAATCGAATGCCTCTGCAACTTATGCTGCATGTCCTCTCTGATCCTGTAAAGCCTGCGAAAGGACTCTAGGATTTGTGGTATCAAGGAGAGGGATCATTACTTGCTAGCAACCCTTCTTGATCCATGTTACAAGGGAAAGGTTGCAGAGGGAGCAGAGGATGAAACATCTTCAGGAGGCCTTGAAGAAATGTTTGTGCAACACATTTCCAGACCCTGGGAGGTTACAATTTCCTGGTGCTGGACAACATGTTGCTGAGGCTTCGTTCAGTCAGAGGAAGAGTGATGGAGAAGGTGGCCGGCTGACCGATGCCTTTAAACAATTTTTCAGTCCTCAGTGCCAAGGTCTGATCGGTTCAAGCAACCATCACCATTGTCTGCATTACATGGTGCAGGAATATCTAGGGGCAACAGCAGACTTTGAGACCTTTCCAAAAGAGCATCCACTGTGTTACTGGGTCTTGAGGATGGACCACTGGCCAGAACTTGCTCAATATGCAATTGAGCTACTGGCTTGTCCTGAATCCAGCATGCTTTCTGAACGC
The DNA here is from genome assembly GCA_028564925.1 of Lithobates sylvaticus. NCBI lineage: Eukaryota > Metazoa > Chordata > Amphibia > Anura > Ranidae > Lithobates > Lithobates sylvaticus. Next base: position 467,148,719 of record CM053028.1, read on the forward strand.
ACATTCGGTGCTGCTGGAGGGTTTTTAACGGATAAAAGAGTGTGCCTCTCCACAGACTCCGTTTATAGGCTCATAAAAATGAATCAGTCTTGGATCAGCAGCTATCAAGCACCTGATGCTGATGCAACTGATTGAATTTACTATGGATGTGGGATCCCTTGAAGACTGCCTTTGCTGACTATCCTATTCCTCCTCAATTAGATGATGCTAGCTTCCAACAATATTTTTGGTTTAGGGCACCACCTCTACCACCCAAGGCCCAATTTTTTTGTAATGTAATTACAATTTTTGATCTAATATTTCCCAGCAGGACAGCAGGGCCCATTCCTGCACCCAAAAACAGTATCTGTGTGGGGTTACAGTGTTGTGGCACCACCACCACCACCCAAGGCCCAGTTTTTCTGCCCCTGTTTAACAGGGCCATGTAATTACAATTTTTGATATAATATTTCAACGCAAGGCTGTTCCTGCGCCCAACAAGAGAGACTGTGAGAGCTTACAGTGTTTTGGCAACACCGCCACCACCACCCAATGCCCAATTTTTCTGCCCCTGTTTAACAGGGGCATGTAATCACAATTCTTTATATAATATTTCACAGCAGGGCTGTTCCTGCGCTCAACAAGAGTAACTGTGAGAGCTTACAGTGTTCTGGTACCACCAACACCTAAGGCCCAATTTTCTGCAGAGTATATAGGGAAGGCCGTATAGTATATATACTGCTGTTCAGAGTATATAATGCCTGGGGGCCTGGGGAACCCCCACGCCATTTAAAAAAAAATTGGATGTGGGGTTCCCCTTAATATCCATACCAGACCTGAAGGGCCTCGTATGGATTTTGGGGGTGACATCCACGCCAAATTTTGGGGTATTTTTGGTATTTTTCTCTTTATTGCCGGGATCCGACAATACATTACAGCCACAAGCAGTTTTATAAGACAATTTTTCCTTTAGAAATGTAATTTTGCTGTGGTACTGTTATAAACATGGGAAAGATGTGCTACTTTACAGGCATACTAAGGACACCCCCCCCCCCCCCCCCGGCACGATATTTAAAGGAATATTAAATTTTTATTGTTTCACTTTAAGCATTATTAAAATCACTGCTCCCGAAAAAACTTCCCTTTTTAAAACTTTTTTTTGCATTGATACATGTCCCCTGGGGCAGGACCCGGGTCTCCAAACTTGCATATAACTTGCATATAAGCCTTTAAAATGAGCACTTCTGATTTTTCATGTTCGTGTCCCATAGACTTTAACGGTGTTCGCATGTTTCGAACAAATTTTGAAGTCCCTACCCTGTCATATTTTTTCTCACACTTAGTGCTCTTAATTAACCGCTTGCCGTCCGCAGGCCGTCATGTAATGGCCAGGCGGTGCGATTCTCGTTCTGGGCGGGTGTCATATGACGTCCGTCCATTTAAACAGGGTGTCGGTATGTCACGGAGACACTGCTCGCCACCGAGGGGGGTGAACAGCCATTGGGCATGGCTGTTTACCACGTGATCACCAATGGTACCGCCCCACTTTGCATGGCACATGCGCGCAATCACGAGCACGTTGCGTGTGCACGTCGGTGGCAGCGTGTTCCCGGGAACACTGCTCGTAAATACAGAGTGGTAACGAGATGTTACCGGCTCTTGCCTTCTCACACGCCGATCGTATTTGAGAAGGAGATTGCAGTAACATCTCGTTACCGCTTACAGTGTACACCAATAAAGAGGACCTGTCACCACCCATCAAAGTACCTGTCACAGTTCATCTGAGTACCTGTCAGTCCATATGAGTAGCTGGCACAGTTCATCTGAGTACCTGTCACAGTCCATCAGAGTACCCGAGTACCTGAGTACCTGTCACAGTCCATCTGACTACCCGAGTACCTGAGTACCTGTCACAGTCCATCTGAGTACCTGTCAGAGTTCATCTGAGTACCTGAGTACCTGTCACAGTCCATATGAGTACCTGAGTACCTGTCACAGTCCATATGAGTACCCAAGTACCTGTCACAGTCCATCAGAGTACCTGAGTACCTGTCACAGTCCATCTGAGTACCCGAGTACCTGTTACAGTTCATCTGGGTACCCGAGTACCTGTCACAGTCCATATGAATACCCAAGTACCTGAGTCCATAGGAGTACTGAGTACCTGAGTACCTGTCACCGCCCTTCAGAGTACCCGAATACCAGTCACCAGCCCATCAGAGTACCTGTCACCAGGCCATCAGAGTACCCAAGTACCTGCCACCAGCCCATCAGAGTACACAAGTACCTGTTACCAGCCCATCAGAGTACCCGAGTACCTGTCTCCAGCCCATCAGAGTACCCGAGTACCTATTTGCAGCCCATGCCTCATAATGAATATACGTTGGGGTGTTTGCTTTCCAAATTGGGGTCATTTTGTGGGTAATTCCATTGTCCTGGTGCTCAAGGACCTTCAAAAGTGTAATAGGTAGGAATGAAATGAGATGTGTAATTTATGCTCCTAGAACGCCTGAAGGTAATACTTCAATGTTGGGCCTCTGTATGTGGCCAGGCTGTGTAAAAGTCTCACACATGTGGTATCGCCATACTTGGAAGGAGTAGCAGAATGTATTTTGGGGTGTAATTTTTGCTATATACATGCTATGTGTTAGAAATATCTTATAAATTTACAATTTTGTGTAAAAAAAATAAGTTTTCTTCTGGAAAAAAATGAGCCATTCAATAGACTTATTATCCCACATAGATTATACATTGGGGTGTTTGCTTTCCAAAATGGGCTCATTTTGTCTGCAATTCCATTGTCCTGGTGCTCCAGGACCTTCAGAAGTGTAATAGGTGGTTGAGAAATGAGATGTGTCATTTATGCTCGTAGAACGTATGTGGCCAGGCTGTGTAAAAGTCTCACACATGTGGTATCGCCATATTTGAGAAGAGTAGCAGAATGTATTTTGGGGTGTAATTTGTTGTATGTATATGCTGTGTGTGAGAAATAACCTGATAATATGAAAATTTTGTAAAAAAAACATAAAAAATCTTAATTTTGCTAAGAATTGTGGGAAAAAATTACAACTTAAAAAGACTCACCATGCTACTTACTTAATACCTTGGAATGACTACTTTCTAAAAAGGGGTCATTTGGGGGGTAATTGTATTTTCCTGACTTGTTAGTGTCTCAAGAAATGAGATTCACCTGATGTACTGAAGGCCTGATCAGATGTGATACATTTCAGTGATTGGCATCATAGTTTGTAGACTCTACTTTCACAAAGACCAAATAATATACACTAATTTGGGTTATTTTTACCAAAGATACTGTATGTAGCAGTATACATTTTGGCCAAACTTTATGAAGAAAAATTACTAATTAGCTACATTTTATGACAGAAACAAAGAAAAAGGCATTTTTTCACAAAATTTTCATTTTTTTTTATTTATATCACAAAAAACAAAAAACCCACTAGTGATTAAATACCACCAAAAGAAAGCTCTATTTGTGTGAAAAAAGGATGCACATTTCATATGGGTACAGTGTTGCATGACTGAGTAATTGTCAAAGTGTAAGAGCGCTGAAAGCTGAAAATTGGTCTGGGCAGGAAGGGGGTGTAAGTGTACTGTATTGAGGTGGTTAAGACAAGTACACACTTTCATGTCTGAGATTTACAACCCTTTTAAAAAAGGAAACCGTGACAGGGGATTGCTAGATGATCATCAGCTTGCCTGTGTCCCTTGTTTCTGTGTATCCGGTGTTCATCCTGACTTCATGTTACTGACTCGGCCTGCCTCTTGACTTCCTCACTGGTTGTGACCCTGGCTCATTTAAGGACTCTGCTTCATCTGATCACCCATCACCTTATCCTTCTGATCCCTTTGTTTGACACTGGCTCTGGCTTCTGACCATGCTGCTCCCTGTTATCTTGTTTAACCTCCATGTATGACTTTTGCCCAGACCTTGACCATGGCCACGCTTCTCAAATTTCTCCCAACAAGTCTGATCCTGCATTGGCTACGTGTGTCATAACACTGCCTACTTTTGCACCTGACCTGCTGTCACCTTCAACTGCCTGCCTGAGAACCACCCAGTCGAATACGTCCTGAAGCAACCACCAGCAAATCAAGTTAAACAACACCCCTGCTTCTTTGAGATTGCATTCCCTGACTTCACTTCCAGGGATGCATGGACCTTGGCCGCAAGGGAAGCTCTGTCCTCACTTCAGCCTCCAACCAAGTGCGTAAAAAAAAGACAGACCAGTTCTACCATGTTCTGCGTTATCTTGCATCATCTTGCATCATCCATACACCTTCTGCTAAGGGACCCGAACTATCCTTCTTTGTGGATATATTCTTCAATATTAGCATTACATACTCCTTTCCTCGCCTGTAGCCCAAAAGAAAACCCCACAAGGCTCTTTTCTGGCTATGTCATTGGAGGCATCATGTGATGGCCTGAAGAGCCCACTATTATAGTGACCTCCCCAGCAAGTGATCCCTTCCCAAAATCCTCCTCAGCCTCAGCATCATGTTTCTGCGGTGACCAGAAAACACAGCCACTGCCTCACACTGTCATCCAAGGACACTGCCTGGGACCCAGCCATCATGGAACAACTGACCTAAAAGAGGCACTGCCCCAGCAAATCCAGGACAGTTTGTAAGTAAGCCTATAGCTGTCATCAATAAGTTTGGATGGGTATCTCCTGCATCTGTAAGCAAAACTTAAGTGGGAAATTAGATAACTGTGCATACAAATGTATAACACAAATGTATAAATTCATTATTTAATTTTTCTGTATAAAAAAATCTATTTAGTAAACCATGCCAATCATTATATAAACCCCAGGAATGCCAAAACGAATAATTAACAGCATGAATGTAACATCAGCTATAATATAGGAGGTGTGGTAATGCCTTTAATACCCTTCCCAATCATGATCAGGCATTAAACTTATTTATGAAATGATTCACCTTTAAACCTCCATAATCTGATTTCCACACAACCTGCATTATATACAAGTAGAAGGGATTCTCAGATCACCAGATTACTGAGAACAGAGACTGGGATGTACTAGTACACTACAAATATAAATGAAAAATATTGAAGTAGTTGGGTTATAGGCCTTGCATTCAAAATTGTATTTACCATCTTAACTTAGCATACCCTTTACAGGCATGCTGTACCCCATTTGTTGCAATTTCCTTCTTTTGGTCAGAAGGGGTGGCATAGAGCCAAAGGTTACTTTTCTAGACAACATCTACTGAAGAGCAATGACTGAAGCTGTTAAAAGGCTATCCCTGGGTGTATGGATTTATAAAGCCGCAATGAATAAATAATGTATATTTGTCTGCTGAATTGCACATAATGCCACTTTAATAAGATAAATCAAATGTAAAATGAATATAACATAATATGTTTTCTATTAAAATAAACCTCCAATAAGTCTTAACCATGCACTTACATGTGTATTTTTGTGCAGTCAAGCGCCTTACTTTGAAGGCAATAAAAACTGTAATGAGTACAATAGCATTTTGTGCACATATAAGCTCATTCCAATAATAACATTTGGGAGGACAATGATGGATATTGAAAAACAAAACTCACAGGGATCAAATCATATTAGAGCACCAGCATTTGTGAATTCATGATGAAGAGGAGGAAACCGGAGCCCAGCCTGTAACAACTATAGCCAAGGGGTCTAGAGTAAGAAATGAGCCTAAACTTGTCCTACTCCTGGGATCAAATCAAACCCGCTGCATTTTCATCAGCTGTCACAAGCAGACAGCTATTTCTAGAGGCCAGGCAGGAAATTAGGCTATTAAATTACTATTTTCCCCCCTTCAAGCTCTGTTGTCGCTCTTTCTCTTCTACTACAGATGTTCTATCAAAGCAAGTCATTGCAATCATTTATCTTTCCAAACTTAAACTATCTTCTTCCAAAAAAACTCACTCTTCTCTCTCTTAGTCGTCGTACACTTTGTAGTCTCTGTTTTGCTTCCCTGATCTTGCATGCATCTAGGAGTAATTTGCACAAGTACTAAGTTCAACAACAAAATCAATTTCAAATGGGTCATAAGGGGTCACTGAAAACCCAGACGTGTGAGGGAAAGAACAGATTATTATCACTTTAGAAATACAGTACTGAGTGTACCGACTGAGCAAGATCTGTGCTGAAAAAAAGTTCATATATACACTACATATGTATGAAATATACAGTATAAAGTATATACAGACACATATTTGAATAATAATAAGCAACCGGGTGAATTTGGCAGATCAGCAAAATGCTATATTTTTTCCATATGGTTTGCATGCAGAATTGTCCAGTCTTGTTCAGTCTTTTTTTACCTGGATTCAAAAACTACATAATGCTCCACAGATCAGACAGATTTACAGGAAAATATTTAGAATGAAAATGTAGAATTAGCAAATCTCCTGATATGATCAATTCTTTACCAGCTAGCAGTGAAGGGATTAACATATTTTTGAAAATCTTTTAAAAGATATTAAGTGATCCAATTTGGGAACTAATTATATATTATCTAGGAAATATTGTGTTATGTACCTGGTCTTGAGGCCGAGATGATGAGAGGGCTTCCCTTGCGGCTGAGTGCACAACACCTCTGGAGATGGTGAGAGGAGATTCTGAGCCCAAAGAAGCACAGGTTGCCAGCTGTATGATAGTCAGGTGTATCTGCAGTAGTGATGCCTCTTCAGATGGAAGCTGGGCACTGGAATCAGCTGATCCAGGGTGACGTGCTGGGAATTGCAGACAGTTCACAGAAGGTAGTATGAGGCAGGAGATTTAGTCAGGAATGGAAGGCAACATCAGAGCACAGTGGTCAAGCAGAGGAGAAGAGAGGAGCGTTGTTGGAGCAGGCTAGGGTCATACACAGGAAGTAATCTGGAATACGTTTGTTGAACAAGGCAAGTTCAGAGCCAATAGAGATGCAAGGGAAAGTCCAGAAGCAAACAAGGTCGGTAACAGGAAATCCAGAAGTAACAAGCACACAGGGACATGAGTATCAGTGAGCTAAAGACCAGTCAGCAAAGTCTGTAAGCATCTGTCCTCCTTAAAAAGGCCAGAGGGCGCCAAGATCTATCGTACATGGTGTGCATCAGTGTGCACAGGAGTGCACCGTGAATGAATGTACATGCACCAGAGGCAACCATGCTGGATATTGGTATGTGTGCCAGGTCTCTGAGCTAATCTTCTCTGGCTTATACCCTGACATATTGAAAGCATTAAGACCACTTACAGTAGTTTGCCTCTATATTATTATATAAATTCAGGCATGGAAATCCAGCAGAGACTGAGTGAGGCTGCTGTCTCCTGTTACATGATTTCATGCTATACATTACTTAGAACCCCCAAACATTTTATATATACATATATATTTTTAGGAGCGCATTATTTGCGCAGCGGGCTTTCAAAGGCAACATTTTGAAAAAAATACACTTTTATAATAAAAAAATAAAAAAAACACAATATTTGTGTGCATGCTCATGGAATGGCGACAAGCTACAATCTCCATAGGCAACGCTTTAAACATTTTTACAGGTTACCTGTTTAGAGTTACAGGGTTATTGCTCTCACTCACTCACTCGATCGTGGCAATACCTCACATGTGTGGTTTGAACACCGTTTACATATGCATTTACTATGACTCGGGAACCGAAAGTGATGTCAGACATCGCTCCGATTCTCCAAGGGCATAGAGATGAGTGGCAGCCATATTGGCCCCACTTGTCTCTATGCCCAGCTAACGGCCACATCCAATTGTTCTCTGGCTTTACTGATGGGTCAGGTAAGCCTGTGAATGACAGGAAAGCGGCAGGATTGGGGGGAACACTTTGAGCCGATTCTAAAATTGAGCCCGTGGCGAATCCGCCCGAGGGTCCACTTTTATCTTCTTCTTCTTCTTATCTACAGAATCGGCCATAGTAAAATAAAATCCCGGGGTTTTGGCAGCAGGGATTACCAGCATAGCTGAGAATGTGTAAAGGCTCCACTTTCAGTTTTCCACTATGCATGTGTAACTGTAAATACAGTAATAGCATTACAATGACCACTGCATGAAATGAATATACAACAAATGTACCACCTTTATCTTGGATTCTGAATACTGCCTCACCTAACTAACACCTTTTTAAAAATCACCCTAGGAGACCTCAATAGAGGAAAAAAGTACAAACATGCTCCATTATCCATTAACAGCACATCTGGGATTTGTGTTCTTTGGTCACCAATAATTTAAATAATAGTATGTAACAAGTGTAGATCAATACCTGTTTAGAATGACTTCTGGAAAAAAAAATGACTGTTAAAATCTGTTTGCCCATCAGATTGAGGGTATTAAGGGATATATGCAAATGTACATGTTGCTTTAAAACGACACTAAACCCTGGTTTAAAAAAATTCTATTCAAGCATGTATTCTTTACTCAAAAAGTACCTTCCATTGCTCTCAACATCCTCCAAATCTTCAAATATTTTTTTTTCTTTTTTGCTGCTGTGATCTGGCTTGCTGTTAGGAAAACATTAATTCTCTGTGGTCCCACTGCTGTAAGTTGTTGCTGTGAGATGAGCTTTGTGACAGTGTCTCCTTGGTTCTTTTCTAAAGGGGGCTTCTTAGAACATCACAATGTAGAAACACTTGCTGTGAGTGCCTTCTCAGACTTAGTGTTTGGGGGAATTGCAGTTAGCTTGATGGTACACTGCAGATAGGAATTGCAGGATGGAGACCAAACGCAGTGACCTACAAAAAACAAAAAGCCCTGTAAACTTGAGTTATTCTTTACTTTGAGTAATGCATTACATGAAAAATCAATTTACGGTATATTACCAAAAATATTGGGATGCCTGCCCGTGCCTTTACACGCACATGAACTTTAATGGCATCCCAGTCTTTGTCCATAGGTTTCAATATTGAGTTGGCACACCCTTTGCGGCTATAAGAGCTTCAGCTCTTCTGGGAAGGCTGTCCACAAGGTTTAGAAGTGTGTCTATGGGAATGTTTGACCATTCTTTCAGAAAGGCATTTGTCAGGTCAGGCACTGATGTTGGAGAGAAGGCCTGGCTCGCAGTCTTCACTCGAATTCATCCCAAAGGTGTTCTATCAGATGTTCTATCAGGTTGAGCTCAGGAACGAGTTTGGGGTGGGGGAAATTGACTGGTCTGCACAGAGTCCTGATCTCAACACGCTAGAACAACTTTGGGATGAATTAAAGCAAAGACTGAGAGCCAGGCCTTCTTGTCCAACATCAGTGCCTGACCTCACAAATGCGCTTCTGGAAGAATGGTCAAACATTCCCATAGACACACCCTTGGACAGCCTTCCCAGAAGAGTTGACGCTGTTGTAGGCAAGCATCCCAATACTTTTGGTAATATAGTGTAGCCAGTGCTAGGTCACGTCTACTAGAAATATGATTGGCCATGATGGGGGGGGGGCAAAACTATGAAAAGGCAAACCATGATTTGGTATTACATCAGCCTGTATTTGTAAGTGGACAAGCTTCAAGCTAGAACTTTGTTCAAAAGTACTTTAGATCCAGAAGTTATTATGAGCTATATACATTATGCTTTACATGTGTAGGAAAGGAAATACACAGCCTGTGCATTGTACTAAATTTATTACTGAGCCTTGCTATCCAAAGCAAAGGAGATCAAATAAATATCTGGCCCTAACATTTTAATAAAAAAGAGCTTTCTGGATCATACATATGAAAATTTAAGTAGACCACGTAAGCCGCACCAAGGGATCTTTAGGTTCTGCCGTTATAAGAGCAAGCTTACTTGGAGGTTACCCCATGCATCCTTATGCCACGTACACACGGTCGGATTTTCTGAAGGAAGTTGTTCGATGGGAGCTTTTTGTCAGAAATTCCGACCGTGTGTAGGGAGCGGGGGGATTATGATCATTGAATCCATCCATTTTCTCTGCAAGACAAAACACAAGACAAACTCTAATGTCAGGCTAAACTCTCCCAATCTTGTCCCAATATAGGTCTTAATCTAGAAGCAGTATAGGCCACTGATGCACCAAGTTAAAATTGTACTTTCGTTCTAACGATCTGCGCTTCCTATACTCCTTCCTCTGCCTGCATAAACCAACTGGAAGAACTAGGTCTTCAACAACTGATAAATGCTCCTACGCATGGTTCAGGACACACTCTGGACCTCATCTTCAAACAAAATATCGACATCAACAAACTCAACAACTCGCCGCTACCATGGACTGACCATCACGCCAAATTCGAAATCACCACCAACAACACCCTCCAGAAACCGAACCACTCAACAACAACATACTGGACCAGATCTCAGAAGAAACTACACTCGGAACTCTTCAAAACTACACTATCTAACAAAATAACAACTCTAAATTTAAACCACTCGACGGAAAAAACACTCAACAAGCGTTACTACAAACAGCAGACACAGTCGCTCCGAAACGCAGAACACTCATCCGCAACAAAAATTCTGGATGGTTTAATGGAACACTTACTCTACTGAAACAGGAACGCAGAAGAGCTGAAAGAGCCTGGAGAAGAAACTCTTCAAAGGAAAACCACACAAACTACAATACTCTCACAATGAAATATCACAAAGCTATCTTCAAAGCTAAAAAAGAACACTTCTCAAACACCATCACAAAAGCCCTAAACCGCCCTTGTGAACTATTCAAACTAGTCGCCCAGACTATGAACCCTACCTGCCTAGAGCCCCCTACAAACGAAACTCAAGAATTTTGCAACGAGTTATCGGATTTTTTTATCGACAAAATCGATAACATTCGGGAAAAATCCAACAGAAAAATACGATCAACCCCATCCAAAAAGAGGGAGCCGATTCAAACATAGCACAACCACCGAACTTTTCGCTGACCCCGATCGCCATAGACACCACAAAAATCATCATCAGAAGCCACCGAGACAGCACATCACCCAACGATATCATCCCCACAAAATTTCTGAAAGAATGCTCTGACATCCTGGCACCTACTATAACACTACTCATAAATCAGTCATTCAAAGACTCCCTCAAGCAAGGCATAGTCAAACCCCTCCTAAAGAAACCCAACTTGGATCCAAGAAACCCTAACAACCGAAGACCGATAACTAGCTTGAACACTATCTCCAAGATTATGGAGAAAGTAGTGGTACAACAGCTACAACTCCATATGGACACACACAATCTCCTGGACCCTCTGCAATCAGGCTTCCGCCCGGGCCATGGCACAGAAACAGCACTCCTCAAAATATGGGATGATGCCTTGGAAGCAGCAGATGATGGAGAATCATGTCTCCTGGTACTCCTGGACCTTAGTGCAGCATTTGACACACTAGATCACAACACTCTACTCACCCACCTCAAAGAAGTAGCAGGAGTCACAGATTCAGATTTACTATGGTTCATTTCCTTCTTAGGAAATCGGTCACAGACAGTGAAACTTGGAGCCTTCACCTCTGAATCTTGCGCAGTCTCCTATGGAGTCCCTCAAGGATCACCTTTATCACCTGTGCTCTTCAACATTTATATCCGTCCACTCCTTAAAATCATCAGCAAATCAGACCTATGCTTCCACTCATACGCAGATGATACTCAACTCTACCTTCAGATCCCTGGACAAAAATACCAATATCAGTAATTAGAAAAATGCCTCACATCAATAGACGACTGGATGTCCACAAGCTCCCTCAAACTTAATGGAACCAAAACAGAACTCCTTCTCCTAAATGCTAACCGGAAAACTAAATCCACAACACCATGGATTCCGCCCACCATCCTTGGAAAGACCATCCCCCTAAGCATAAAAGCCAAGAGTCTCGGAGTCACCTTTGATTCAGAAATGTCAATGGATGCACAAATAGGATCAGTAGTCAGCGGATCCTACCACCTTCTACGCCTGCTGCGTAGACTCATCCCCTTCATTCCAGAAAAGGACAAAGCCATCGTGGTAGGAACAATCATCAACTCTCGACTACGCAAACTCCTTCTACATAGGACTACCTAAATTCCAGATTGCACAACTACAAGTCGTTCAAAACACGGCAGCAAGACTAGTCACAGGAAAAAAAACATGGGAATCCATCTCCCCCTCCCTGAGGACCCTCCATTGGCTAACCGTAAAGGATCAGATCACATTCAAGACCCTCTGCCTGACCCACAAATGCACACAAGGAGATGCTCCTCAATACTTATGCTAAAAAATACAACACTACACTCCCAATCGCAACCTCCAATCTAACAACCAAAACCTCCTCCTCGTCCCCAAGTCCCGGTACAAATCAAGGGGAGAACGAAGATTTGCAGTCCAAGGACCACGGCTATGGAACGCTCTATCTACGAACATCCGCTTGGAAAAAGACCAACGGGCCTTTAGGAAAAAACTCAAGACCTACCTCTTCTAAAAAGGAATCAACGTAGGTCGGATCAAGCACCTCGAGGCGATTCAGTTTGCAGTTGCAGCGCTATACAAATCATTCATTCATTCACAGATCGTACGGACAACGCACGCGTGTTACGCTTTATATACACTGCACATTCATGAAACTCTGCCTTCCCCTGGCGTTTTTCTAGTGTATTCCAGAAGAATCAAGAGAGTTCTTCAAAAAAGTAAGTAGTTGTCATGTGTTCCTATTCTTGTCTTTTGGCACAGTGGGAGTGCATATGGCGGAAACAGAGAAAGTGCATGCAGAGGAGATCAGCAACGAGGAGGACGATGAAAGCCCGAAGCCACAAACATCCTGATCGACGTTAAGGCCTATTATATGTCCTTTGGTGAGATGGTGGAGATGGTGGACATATTGAAGAGAGCCGACTATGATGGGAAGTATGGCCCGTACAGCAACCCAAATTTGAGAAAGGCCAAAATCATGACTAAAGTTGTGAAGAGCCTGCTCCGGAATTTTGAGGGTACGGCAATCCAAGGATCAACTGAGGAAACAATGGTCAGACCTCAAATTAAGGGAGCAGGATAAGTACAGAAGAATCAAGAGAGTTCTTCAAAAAAGTAAGTAGTTGTCATGTGTTCCTATTCTTATTATTACGTTCATGCTGCTCCGTGTGCTTTTCTTTATACTGTTGTACAGTTTAAAATGGCAACTTTCAGGTTTGTGGGCACAGTAATCGTTTATAGTAAACATCGTTCGTTCGCCCACTAATACAATGTTTTTGGCAGATGCAGGTTAACTACATTTGTTCAGCCCTATTTGTATTCCAAGAAGTTTAGTACATTGTTGTCTAGATGGGTTTGTAACTAGATAGAAATGCAAACTTGATTCAGTGTAAGGAGAGGACACTCAGCAGCTGTTTACACATCTAGACGCAGGAGCACTAGTGTGGGACACCAGAACAAAGTTTTTAGGGTGTCCCACACAGGTGCTCCAGTGGATACCAAGGGTGTCTCCATGTGTGAAATTTGACCAAAACAGGTAAGTATTCCAGCTTTAAAAAGGTAAAAAATCATGTCTTCAGCTTTCAACTCTGCCAAAACAGACAATTGTACGACACTTCCAAGCAATGTTTCAGATTCCTTTTTCTGCCCTACAATATCTGTGTGCTAAGTATACCTTTTTTTATTCACATAGGGGAGAAAAGACTCAGGACATCAGAGGACACCAGGGACCCCCCACCTCCTAAAGAAAAGGAAATCCCCACACCACAACCAGAGGATTTGGAGGAAGGAGATGTTTATGAAGTGGGGGAAATAGTGACCACAACAGGTGAGTGTCTGAGACCACAGCTTCAGGTAATAGATGTATGCCTGCATATTTATAATACATGGTGTGTTTTTTGAAATTTTAGGTGATGTTGATGTTGTGGAAGAAGAAACACATTTCACAAGTGCAAGTGCACACGTCCTCATCTGGGGGATCATGGTCTGCAATCGTGATTTACAGAAGATCAAGGAAGACATCAATGATGTGGAAAAAAGATCCAAAAACATCATTGATGTTTTAGGCAGAATCTAAAACACAACACAATTTTTACATTTGTTGAAATTTTAAATCTTTTGTTAACTTTTTTTGAAGTTTTTTGAAAGTCAAATTTTGAAGATGCACATAGAGTGTCAACATGTGCTATCTGCCATCAGGGGATATCAATGTACGCGTTTTGGGGGTGCAACCCATTCCTCACAACTAAAATAGTTGACAGGAAGGGGTTGCACCCCTGAAACACATCCATTGATCCCCCATGATGGGAGCTAGAACATGTTGACATTAGGCTTGGGATCAGGAGGGAAATCCCCATTTTGACTGTCAATTTGTGTGCATCTTCAAAATTTGGATTTCCCAGGGGTGACATCACCCCTATCTGATGAAGGCAATATCAACACAGTTTGGACATACTAATGTCTGTTATTGCCTTCAATTTATCACAGTTGAACTTTGTAAGTTCCTGAGTTGTGTATTGTTTTATGCTTTTAAACATGCTTGTTTAACACAAAAAAACAGGCTATTTAGTACTGTCAAACGCAAAAATGTTATTGCAAAAATAAGTTGATTTGTTCAAAAACCCTTTTCTAACGCACATGTGCACAGAGTAAAAATTTTGAAAAGCAACAATGTGTGGCTTCTTCTTTCAATGCTCAATAGCAGTTTTGGTACCAAGTCGGTGTTTACACTGAAATGCGGGTTATTTGCTAAAGGAAAATCCACTTTGCACTACAAGTGCACTTTCAGTGTAGTTTCAAGTGCAGTTTAAAATGAAGTTTCAAGTGCACTTTTGCAGTGCACTTGGAGTGCAAAGTGGATTTTCCTTTAGTAAATAACTCCCACAGTGCTTTTTAATTTGCCACAATCACGCCATTTTGTGACAAAAAATCACAAAAGAAAGAAACACAAACAGTAAATCAAAGGAAATATTATTTCAGTTTATCCAAAAAAAAAATTGATTTAAAATGTTTAGAGATTCTGTGGCATATCAATGGCCCCCCTACCCGCAAAGTACTCCAGACATTTTTGTCTCACTTTGCGGGTGCTTTGGGGGGGCAAGCCAGGACGGCCAGATTCAAGTGACGTCAGGGTTGAATTATCAGGAAAGCCGGCCTCAGTCCCAACTGAGGCCACATAGTTCGTTGCATTTCTTCTTAGAAAATTGTGCAGAAGGCAGCCGGCAAGCACAATATGGTTGAGTTTATATTCCGCCATGTGGATTTGTGTCAGAAATAGGCGGAACCGGCTGGCCATTATCCCAAAAGCATTCTCCACCACTCTTCTGGCTCTGGCCAGCCGGTAATTAAAAACCCTCTGGTCTGGGGTGAGGGTCCTCATAGGGAATGGCCGCATAAGATGGTCCCCCAGGGCAAATGCTTCATCCGCAACAAAGACGAACGGGAGTCCTTCCGCATTGTCTTCCGGAGGTGGCAAGCCCAAGATGCCATTCTGAAGCCATCTGTAAAACTCTGTCTGGGCGATGACTCCACCATCTGACATCCGACCATTTTTCCCCACGTCCACATACAGGAACTCGTAAGTAGCTGACACCACCGCCAATATCACTATACAATTAAACCCCTTGTAATTAAAATAGTATGACCCTAAGTTAGGGGGTGGGATGATGGGGACGTGTTTCCCATCTATTGCCCCTCCGCAGCTGGGCAAATGGGAAGCCACAGTCTGCCATTCCTGTGGCGTTGAAGGAAACTGTGGAGTCAAACAATAAAAAATATTAGGGGGGAGATGTTTTTGACAGGTAACCCTCTACACTTCATTGAGAGCTGAATGCATAAATAATGTGTTTAACTTTGGCCAGCCCCTCCTTACTTACACTATTGGTAGCCCACTGGACTGGTAAGAAGTATCATAATACAAAAATATAAATACACACTGTCCTAATTGAAGCACTTTTTTACTTTCTGCAATTACCTATCAAGATAATTGGAGAACACAACTTTAAACAGTACCATTTGAAAGTATTCAGTCAGGCCCTTTCACTACATGCTTTGGTGAATTCATCCATAAATATGAACACAAAAGAGGTAGGTATAGTGTGTATAGATTTAAAGGTTTGGCAAAGTCAGCAAATAGAGGATTAGTATCGGTTTACTTAGCGGTTGGGGGGAGGGAGGGTTACAAATGATTTTGCCTGATGCCTGTTAAGTGGCACATGTTTCCCGTGTTTAGAACAGTCTGAGAGCAAAATTACATTTCTAAAGGAAAAAAAGTAATTTAAAAGTACTGGCGGCTATAATGAATTGTCGGTCCCGGCAATACACATAAAAGTCAATGAAAAAAACGGCATGGGATTCCCCCACAGTCAATTACCAGACCCTTCAGTATGAAAATTAAGGGGAACTCCCAAACCAAGATTTAAAAAAAATGCATGGGGGCCACCCCAAATTCCATACCAGGCACTTCAGGTCTGGTATGGATTTTAACCACTTCAGCACCAGGCCATTTTACACCCTTCCTTACCAGAGCACTTTTTGCGATTCGGCACTGCGTCGCTTTAACTAACAATTGCGCCGTCGTGCGACGTTACACCCAAACAAAATTGACGTCCTTTTTTTCCCACAAATAGAGCTTTCTTTTGGTGGTATTTGATCGCCCCTGCGGTTTTTATTTTTTGCGCTATAAACAAAAAAAGAGCGACAATTTTGAAAAAAAAAACACAATATTTTTTACTTTTTGCTATAATAAATATCCCATTTTTTTTAAAAAAAACAATTTTTTTACTCAGTTTAGGCCGATACGTATTCTTCTACATATTTTTGGTAAAAAATCGCAATAAGCGTTCGGTTTGCGCAAAAGTTATAGCGTCTACAAAATAGGGGATAGATTTTTTGCATTTTTTTTTTTACTAGTAATGGCGGCGATCTGCATTTTTTTTTCGTGACTGCGACATTGCGTACACTTTTGACACATTTTTGAACCATTCACATTTACACAGCGACCGTTGCTATAAAATTGCATTGATTACTGTGTAAATGTGACTGGCAGGGAAGGGGTTAACACTAGGGGGCGCTGCAGAAGTGAATGTGTTCCCTATAGGAGTGATTCTAACTGGGGGGGAGGGGACTCAAGGGGAGGAGACCGATCATGTGTTCCTCCGTACTGGGATCACATGATCGGTCTCCTCTCCGCTGACAGGACGTGGAGCTTTGTTTACACACACAGCTCCACGGTCCCGCACGGTCCCGTTGTTTTAACGGGCAATCGCGGGTGCCCGGCGGACATCGTGGCTGCCGGGCACTCGCACTGGGTCCCGAGCGATGCCGCGGGCGCGCGCGTGTGTGTAAACACACAGCTCCACGTCCTGTCACTGGAGAGGAGACCAATGGTGTGTTCCCAGTACAGAGGAACACCGATCAGTCTCCTCCCCTTGTGAGTCCCCTCCCCCTACAGTTAGAATCACTTACAGGGAACATATATTAACCCCTGCAGCGCCCCCTAGTGTTAACCCCTTCCCTGACAGTTTACACAGTAATCAGTGCAATTTTATAGCAACGATCGCTGTGTAAATGTGAATGGTCCCAAAAATGTGTCAAAAGTGTCCGAAGTGTCCGCCGCAATGTCGCAGTCACGAAAAAAAAATTGCAGATCGCCGCCATTACTAGTAAAAAAAATAAAAAATAAAAATGCAATAAATCTATCTCCTATTTTGTAAACGCTATAACTTTTGTGCAAACCAATCAATAAACGCTTATTGATTTTTTTTTACCAAAAATATGTAGAAGAATACGGATATTTATTATAGCAAAAAGTTAAAAATATTGTGTTTTTTCCAAAATTGTCACTCTTCTTTTGTTTATGGCGCAAAAAATAAAACCGCAGAGGTCATCAAATACAACCAAAAGAAAGCTCTATTTGTGCTGCCCCCCCCCCCCCCCCCCTCCTGTAGTCACCAAAAAAATATATATATATATATTTTTTTAAAACTGGCCCTTTAAAAAAAAAATTTAAATAAAAAAAGGTCCTTAACTGCACTGTGTCCGGGCGCTGGACGCAGTGCACTATGGGAAGAGCCACGTCTATGCAATCACGAGATTGCAGATGCGGCGCTCCATTTGCGGGCTTTTAACCCGCCTTGTGGCGCGATCCATCGCGCCGAGTAGCTTCCGCATTACTTGCATATTATATGCATTAGTATTGCCAGTGCTTTGAGTGACATTCAAGTTATGATGTCACCTCCGCTTTTATCTCCCAGTGCGCCCGAGCAGAGGAAGCATGGGGAGCGGACTCCTCTACTGCTGTGTGACTACACAGTCACACCGAGAGAAGACATCCTATCCAGCCAGCCAGTGTATGGAAGGAGGCAGAGGAGGTGCCAGGACAGCTGCCATTAGCCATGGACTGCATGCAGCCTGCTCAGGACGGAGCCTCAGAGATATGTAAGTCCTCATCATCAACTGTCTATCTATCTCCACCTCCCACGCAGTGTCTGTCTATCTAATATGCAAGTGTCAGAGTGAGTAAAGCACCTCCACCAAAGACATTAGCAGCTACTCACCTTCTTTGCTAATGACTTTAGTGGAGGTGCTTTACTCACTCTTGCAGGCCTGAAGCAGAAGGCGGCGGCAACGACAGCAGCGACGGCGACAGAAGCCCGGGCCACCGCTAGTAAAAGAGCTGCAAGAAGAAAGCGGAGGCCCGGCAAGAAGAACAGAAGAGCGGGACAACACCCCCGAAGTCGGAACAAGACCCCCAGATAGTGACAAAGGAGAAAGCCAGGTTCCTCCGCTAGCAAAAGAGCTAGCAGAATATAGCGGAGGAGTCTGGCAAGAAGACCCCCAGAGCTGTGTAATAAAGTATTTTAAAAACTTGTGTTTTTTTCACCAGGTGAATGGGTAGGGGTACCCCATACTCATTCACATAGGGTGGGGGCCGGAATCTGGGGGCCTATTTATTAAAGGGGGCTCCCGGATTCCGATAAGCCCCCCGCCCGCAGACGCCGACAACCAACGGCCAGGGTTGTCGGAAGAGGGTCTTGTCCTCATCAACATGGGGACAAGGTGCTTTGGGGTGCTTTTCCCCAAGGCACCTCCCCCATGTTGAGGGCACGCGGCCTGGTACGGCTCAGGAGGGGGGGCGCTCGCTCGTCCCCACCCCCTTTCTTGAACGGCCGGGCTGCATGCTCGGATAGGGGTCTGATATGGATTTGTGCGGACCCCCACGCTGTTTTTTCGGCGTAGGGATTCCACTTTAAATTCGTACCAGGTGACGGGACTAGCGAGGTGTCAATATTGCCGATAGAGGTGGCGGCATTGACTTCCTTCGCTGGTCCCGTCTACCTGGAGTCACGTTCCAAATGAACGGGCTTTACTCTGTGTAAAAGTCCGGCGGACCTCCGCCAAAACTCCACCGGAAATGTCCAGGCGTGTGTGGGCAAGTTCGCACGTTCGGAAATAGTCCGGCGGACCTCCGCTGGAAAGTCCGGCGGATTGTCCGCCGGACTAAGTCCACTGGATAGTCCGGACGAAAAGTCTGATCGTGTGTACGTGGCATTAGAGTTACTTAAGGCTCAGATCACACCAGGAGGTGCATTTCTGCACTTTCCTGCACATGGTGTTTAGGGCAGCTCATTAATTTGCATGACAAGTGTGCAAAAAAGGTGCCTTAACTATTTTCAAAATTGTGATGAAACTAAACCACATGGTAGTGCGTTACCATGCATTTTGTCACATGCAAGCACGTTTGGGGGAGAATTTGGCATTAAGAATTAATGGTGCTGCTGCATGTCTACAAAGGGTAGGGATGGGCCCGGTGCTCGATGCGAACCCATGTTCGCATCGAGCACCGGGTGTTCGCTCGCTCGGCGAGCCCAGAACTATTTTGGCCGCTCGCATCACGTTCGTGTGATGCGAGCGGCCCCGCAATGCATTGCGGCCGGCGCGGCCGGCGCAGTGCATTGCTGGCTGATGATTGGCCAAGCATGCACTGTGACCCCGCATGCTTGGCCAATCACAGCGCCGGAAACTCGAAGAGCCATAATTGGCTACAGGCAGGACGCCTGTAGCCAATTACAGCTCAGGGGCTTTAGTACACGCCCCCTCTTATAAAAGGCCGCCACGCCGTCTGCGCCGGGCACATGCTGTTCCGGCGTAGATAGAGCAGGATCGTTCTGTGTCACTCTGCTGGATTTAGTTAGAGAGATTTACTTAGAGAGATTGAGTTAGATAGATTCATTTAGAAAGATTGATTTAGAAAGAGGGGCTTGTAGTGTGTTCGTGGCAGGCAGGCACTGGCAGCAAACAGAGCTCCTGTATTTTGTTCCCAGAAGCACCTATAGGACTTGTAGTGTGTTCGTGGCAGGCAGGCAGAGCTCCTATATTTTGTTCCCAGAAGCACCTATAGGACTTGTAGTGTGTTCGTGGCAGGCAGGCAGAGCTCCTATATTTTGTTCCCAGAAGCACCTATAGGACTTGTAGTGTGTTCGTGGCAGGCAGGCAGAGCTCCTATATTTTGTTCCCAGAAGCACCTATAGGACTTGTAGTGTGTTTGTGGCAGGCAGGCAGAGCTCCTATATTTTGTTCCCAGAAGCACCTATAGGACTTGAAGTGTGTTAGTCCATCACACAGAGCTATATTTTTTCTTCCCAGAAGCACCTATAGGACTTGAAGTGTGTTAGTCCATCACACAGAGATCATATATTTTGTTCCCAGAGGCACCTATAGGACTTGAAATGTGTTAGTCCCATCACTCAGACCTACATTTTCTTCCCAGAAGCACCTATAGGACTTGTAGTGTGTTAGTCCCCATCACACAGAGATCATATATTTTGTTCCCAGAGGCACCTATAGGACTTGAAGTGTGTTAGTCCCATCACACAGACCTATATTTTCTTCCCAGAAGCACCTATAGGACTTGAAGTGTGTTAGTCCCATCACACAGAGATCATATATTTTGTTCCCAGAGGCACCTATAGGACTTGAAGTGTGTTAGTCCCATCACACAGACCTACATTTTCTTCCAGAAGCACCTATAGGACTTGAAGTGTGTTAGTCCCATCACACAGAGATCATATATTTTGTTCCCAGAAGCACCTATAGACTTGAAGTGTGTTAGTCCCATCACACAGACCTATATTTTCTTCCCAGAAGCACCCATAGGACTTGAAGTGTGTTAGTCCCATCACACAGAGATCATATATTTTGTTCCCAGAAGCACCTATAGGACTTGAAGTGTGTTAGTCCCATCACACAGACCTATATTTTCTTCCCCAGAAGCACCTATAGGACTTGAAGTGTGTTTAGTCCCATCACACAGAGATCATATAATTTGTTCCCAGAAGCACCTAGGACTTGAAGTGTGTTAGTCCCATCACACAGACCTTATTTTCTTCCCAGAAGCACCCATGGACTTGAAGTGTGTTAGTCCCATCACACAGAGATCATATATTTGTTCCCAGAAGCACCTATAGGACTTGAAGTGTGTTAGTCCCATCACACAGACCTATATTTTCTTCCCAGAAGCACCCATAGGACTTGAAGTGTGTTAGTCCATCACACAGAGATCATATATTTTGTTCCCAGAAGCACCTATAGGACTATGAAGTGTGTTAGTCCCATCACACAGACCTATATTTTCTTCCCAGAAGCACCTATAGGACTTGAAGTGTGTTAGTCCCATCACACAGAGATCATATATTTTGTTCCCAGAAGCACCTATAGGACTTGAAGTGTGTTAGTCCCATCACAGACCTATATTTTCTTCACAGAAGCACCTATAGGACTTGAAGTGTGTTAGTCCCATCACACAGAGATCATATATTTTGTTCCCAGAAGCACTATAGACATAGGACTTGAAGTGTGTTTAGTCCCATCACACAGAGATCATATATTTTGTTCCCAGAGCACCTATAGGACTTGAAGTGTGTTAGTCCCATCACACAGACCTATATTTTCTTCCAGAAGCACCTATAGGACTTGAAGTGTGTTAGTCCCATCACACAGAGATATATTTTGTTCCCAGAGGCACCTATAGGACTTGAAGTGTTTGTCCCATCACACAGACCTACATTTTCTTCCCAGAAGCACCTATAGGACTTGACGTGTGTTAGTCCCATCACACAGAGATCATATATTTTGTTCCCAGAAGCACCTATAGGACTTGAAGTGTGTTAGTCCATCACACAGACCTATATTTTCTTCCCAGAAGCACCCATAGGACTTGAAGTGTGTTAGTCCCATCACACAGAGATCCTCTATTTTCTTTGCAGAAGCACCCATAGGACTTCTAGTGTGTTAGTGGCATCACACAGAGCTCCTATATTTTCTTCTCAGCAGCACCCACAGGACTTCTAGTGGCATCACACAGAGCTCCTATATTTTCTTTGCAGAAGCACCCATAGGACTTCTAGTGTGTTAGTGGCATCACACAGAGCTCCTATATTTTCTTTGCAGAAGCACCCATAGGACTTCTAGTGTGTTAGTGGCATCACACAGAGCTCCTATATATTCTTCTCAGCAGCACCCACAGGACTTCTAGTGTGTTAGTGGCATCACACAGAGCTCCTATATTTTCTTCGCAGAAGCACCCACAGGACTTCTAGTGTGTTAGTGGCATCACACAGAGCTCCTATATTTTCTTTGCAGAAGCACACATAGGACTTCTAGTGTGTTAGTGGCATCACACAGAGCTCCTATATATTCTTCTCAGCAGCACCCACAGGACTTCTAGTGTGTTAGTGGCATCACACAGAGCTCCTATATTTTCTTTGCAGAAGCACCCATAGGACTTCTAGTGTGTTAGTGGCATCACACAGAGCTCCTATATATTCTTCTCAGCAGCACCCACAGGACTTCTAGTGTGTTAGTGGCATCACACAGAGCTCCTATATTTTCTTTGCAGAAGCACCCATAGGACTTCTAGTGTGTTAGTGGCATCACACAGAGCTCCTATATTTTGTTTGCAGAAGCACCCATAGGACTTCTAGTGTGTTAGTGGCATCACACAGAGCTCCTATATATTCTTCTCAGCAGCACCCACAGGACTTCTAGTGTGTTAGTGGCATCACACAGAGCTCCTATATTTTCTTTGCAGAAGCACCCATAGGACTTCTAGTGTGTTAGTGGCATCACACAGAGCTCCTATATATTCTTCTCAGCAGCACCCACAGGACTTCTAGTGTGTTAGTGGCATCACACAGAGCTCCTATATTTTCTTCGCAGAAGCACCCACAGGACTTCTAGTGTGTTAGTGGCATCACACAGAGCTCCTATATTTTCTTTGCAGAAGCACCCATAGGACTTCTAGTGTGTTAGTGGCATCACACAGAGCTCCTATATATTCTTCTCAGCAGCACCCACAGGACTTCTAGTGTGTTAGTGGCATCACACAGAGCTCCTATATTTTCTTTGCAGAAGCACCCATAGGACTTCTAGTGTGTTAGTGGCATCACACAGAGCTCCTATATATTCTTCTCAGCAGCACCCACAGGACTTCTAGTGTGTTAGTGGCATCACACAGAGCTCCTATATTTTCTTTGCAGAAGCACCCATAGGACTTCTTGTGTGTTAGTGGCATCACACAGAGCTCCTATATTTTCTTTGCAGAAGCACCCATAGGACTTCTAGTGTGTTAGTGGCATCACACAGAGCTCCTATATATTCTTCTCAGCAGCACCCACAGGACTTCTAGTGTGTTAGTGGCATCACACAGAGCTCCTATATTTTCTTTGCAGAAGCACCCATAGGACTTCTAGTGTGTTAGTGGCATCACACAGAGCTCCTATATATTCTTCTCAGCAGCACCCACAGGACTTCTAGTGTGTTA
This sequence comes from Lithobates sylvaticus, assembly GCA_028564925.1. Classification (NCBI taxonomy): domain Eukaryota; kingdom Metazoa; phylum Chordata; class Amphibia; order Anura; family Ranidae; genus Lithobates; species Lithobates sylvaticus. The sequence goes on from CM053028.1 coordinate 467,172,408, forward strand.
GTGGCATCACACAGAGCTCCTATATTTTCTTCGCAGAAGCACCCACAGGACTTCTAGTGTGTTAGTGGCATCACACAGAGCTCCTATATTTTCTTTGCAGAAGCACCCATAGGACTTCTAGTGTGTTAGTGGCATCACACAGAGCTCCTATATATTCTTCTCAGCAGCACCCACAGGACTTCTAGTGTGTTAGTGGCATCACACAGAGCTCCTATATTTTCTTTGCAGAAGCACCCACAGGACTTCTAGTGTGTTAGTGGCATCACACAGAGCTCCTATATTTCCTTTGCAGAAGCACCCATAGGACTTCTAGTGTGTTAGTGGCATCACACAGAGCTCCTATATATTCTTCTCAGCAGCACCCACAGGACTACCGACTACAATGACTGGAAGACCGCCAAGGGGAGGCAGAGCGTGCAGAGCCAAGAACACAGGGCAGGCAGGCTCTGTTTCTAGTGGACGTGGCCGTGGCCGTGGACGTGGTCATGCATCGTCATCAAGGGAAGGCTTGGTAGAATGGATGACCAAGCCCTCCTCATCCTCCTCATCCTCTCTCACCCAGGCTCAGGGTACTGGCAGAGCAGCTGCCAACGCGTACTCAATGGCATCATCAGCCACCCCTTCCCTAGACCCACCATGTCCTCCTGAGGAGTCCCCCGAACTCTTTGAGCACAGTGTTGGGTACATGCTCCAGGAGGATGCCCAACGATTCGAAGGCTCGGATGATGATACCCAGCTTGAGGAATCTGGCAGTACTGTTCCACCAGCTGCAGCTTACTGCCAGGTTTGCTCTAGTGGTGAAGAGGGAGGGGATGATGAGGTCACTGACTCCACGTGGGTGCCTGAAGGGAGAGAGGATGAGGAGGAGGACGAGGAGGAGGAGGATGCGGCGTCACATGTCCAACGAGGCAGGATGCCCCCTGGAGGCCAGGTAGAGGCCAGCACAGCAACACCGCAGAGCTCCGCCTGTGCAGGGCGCTGCCTCTGCACGTTATCAGAAAAGTTCTTTGGTGTGGGCCTTTTTTGAGACGAGTGCATCAGATCGCACCACTGCTATTTGCAATATTTGTCTCAAGCGTATCTCGCGTGGCCAAAACATCAGCCGCTTGGGCACCACAAGCATGACCAGACATATGTCGACCTGCCATGCAGCTCGTTGGCAGGCACACATAAAAGACCCACACCAAAGAACTAAGCGGACCTCTCCTTGCTCCTCATCAGCTGGGATCTCCATCCCCACTACACCTTCAGTGCTCTCTGAAAGCTGCTCTGAGAGGACTGAAGGTGTAGAATTAGGTGTGTCACAACCAAGTACTTGCAGTACACCGACGTCCGATTGCAGCAGGCAAATTTCCCTGCCCCAGCTGCTGGACCGTAGAAAGAAGTACACTCCCAGCCATCCACATGCCCAGCGGTTGAATGCTAGCTTGGCTAAATTGCTAGCACTTCAACTGCTGCCTTTTCAGTTGGTAGACTCGGCCCCCTTCCGTGAGTTTGTTCAATGTGCGGTTCCTCAGTGGCAGGTTCCCAAACGCCACTTTTTCTCACGGAAGGCGATTCCGTCTCTCTACCGGCATGTGGAAGGCAATGTCCATGCCTCGCTGGACAGGGCGGTCAGCGGTAAGGTGCATATTACCGCTGACTCATGGTCCAGCAGGCATGGACAGGGACGGTACCTTTCTTTCACGGCCCATTGGGTCACTCTATTGGCAGCTGGGAGGGATGCAGGACAAGGTGCAGTAGTGTTGGAGGTTGTTCCGCCACCACGCCTCCAAAACGCTACTACTGCTACTGGTTGTGACACACCTCTTTCCTCCACCCCCTCCTCTTCTTCTTCCTCCAGTGCTCTGTCCTTGGAACCAGCGGTGCTCCGTAGGCGTACAAGGGGCTACGCAAGTACGCAGGCCATGCCGTGCTTGCGCTGGTGTGTGTTGGGGGACAGGAGCCACACTGGGCCAGAGGTTCTGGCAGCTCTGCAGGGGCAGGCCGAGAGGTGGTTGACGCCACGTCAGCTTAAGCCAGGAATGGTCGTTTCTGACAATGGCACTAACCTCCTCTCCGCCCTGCGACAGGGGCAGCTCACCCATGTGCCCTGCATGGCTCACGTCCTCAACCTGGTGGTGCAGCGGTTCTTGGGCAGGTTCCCAGGCTTACAGGATGTCCTGAGGCAGGCAGGAAAGTCTGTGTGCATTTCCGCCGATCTTATAATGCTAGTGCTCGGCTGACTGAGCTGCAAAAGGAGCTGAACCTGCCCAAGAACCGCCTAATATGTGACATGCCCACCAGGTGGAACTCAACGTTGGCCATGCTGCAGCGACTGCACACGCAGCAGAGGGCCATCAATGAGTACCTTTGCGACTACGGCACCAGGACAGGGTCAGGGGAGCTTGTTTTTTTTTCCCCACGTCAGTGGAGCATGATCAGGGATGCATGCACTGTCCTCTCACCATTTGAGGAGGCCACGAGGATGGTGAGCAGTGACAGTGCATGCATCAGTGACACTGTCCCTCTTGTCCACCTGTTGGAGCATACGCTGCGTGGGATAATGGACAGGGCACTTGAGGCAGAACAGAGGCAGGAAGAGGAGGACTTCCTTGCCTCTCAAGGCCCCCTTTATCCGGACAGTGTTCCTTCTGTCCCACCCATCACACAGGAAGAGGATGAGGAGGAGGAGGGAGGAGGAGGAGGAGGAGGAGGATTGTGTGAGCATGGAGGTGGAGCCTGGCACTCAGCATCAGCAGCAGCAGTCTTTTAGGGATGATGTACAGTCCCAACAAACCAGTGGACTTGTACGTGGCTGGGAGGAGGTGGCTGGCGATCATGTCATCCTCAGTGACCCAGAAGACTCCGGACCGAATGCCTCAGCTAACCTACGCTGCATGGCCTCCCTGATCCTGCAAAGCCTGCGGAAGGATCCTCATGTTCTTCGGATCAAGGAGAGGGACCATTACTGGCTGGCCACTCTCCTTGATCCGCGGTACAAGGGTAAGGTTGCGGACCTTATCTTGCCGTCGCAGAGGGAGCAGAGGATGAGACATCTCAGGGAGGCCTTGCAGAAAGGTCTGTGCAACGCGTTCCCAGAAACTGGGAGGTTACAAACTCCTGGTCCTGGGCGACGAGTTGCTGAGGCTTCGGTCAGTAGCAGAAGGAGCGGTGGGGAAGGTGGACGTCTGACCGATGCGTTCAGACAATTTTTTAGTCCGCAGCCCAAGGTATGATCGGTTCCAGCAACCATCGCCAGCGTCTGATATACATGGTGCAGGAATACCTTGGGGCAAGGTCAGACTTGGACACCTTTCCCACCGAAAATCCTCTGGCTTACTGGGTCCTGAGGATGGATCACTGGCCAGAGCTTGCACAGTATGCAATTGAGCTACTGGCCTGTCCTGCCTCCAGCGTTCTTTCCGAACGCACATTCAGTGCTGCTGGAGGATTTGTCACCGATCATAGGGTGCGCCTGTCCACCGCCTCGGTTGATCGACTGACCTTCATCAAAATGAATCAGTCTTGGATCACCACCAGCTACCAGGCACCTGAGGCGGATATAACCGAATAATTTTTAATGTCACATCCCTTCAAGACTGCCTATGCTGATGCTGAGTGACTGTCCTCTTATGTTCACTGACTATCCTCTTCCTCCTTCTCAATGATCCATGCCACCACACCAGTGCCTAAGGCACAATTTTTCAGCCCCTGTTTAACAGGGGCGTGTACATACAATTTTTATAAAAAAATGCTTCGCAACACGTGTGACTGCTGTGCTCCAAGTACAGTATCTGTGAGGGGTTGCAGTGTTGTGGCACCAGCACCAGTGCCTAAGGCACAATTTTTCAGCCCCTGTTTAACAGGGGCGTGTACTTACAATTTTTTAAAAAAAATGCTTCGCAACACGTGTGACTGCTGTGCTCCAAGTACAGTATCTGTGAGGGGTTGCAGTGTTGTGGCACCAGCACCAGTGCCTAAGGCACAATTTTTCAGCCCCTGTTTAACAGGGGCGGGTAATTACAAATCTTGATCTAATAGTTCACAGCAGGGCCCATTCCTGCGCCCACCAAGAGTAACTATGAGGGCCTACAGTCTTGTGGCAACACCGTCCACCACCACCGCCAAAGGCCCAATTTTTCTGCCCTGTTCATCAGGTGCTTGCAATTACAAATCTTGATTTAATAACTCACAGCAGGGCCCATTCCTGCGCCCACCAAGAGTAACTATGAGAGCTTACAGTCTTGTGGCAACACCGTCCACCACCACCGCCAAAGGCCCAATTTTTCTGCCCTGTTCATCAGGTGCTTGCAATTACAAATCTTGATCTAATAACTCACAGCAGGGCCCATTCCTGCGCCCACCAGAGTAACTATGAGGGCCTACAGTCTTTTGGCAACACCGTCCACCACCACCGCCAAAGGCCCAATTTTTCTGCCCTGTTCATCAGGTGCTTGCAATTACAAATCTTGATCTAATAACTCACAGCAGGGCCCATTCCTGCGCCCACCAAGAGTAACTGTAAGAGCTTACAGTCTTGTGGCAACACTGTCCACCACCACCACCAATTTTTCTGCCCTGTTCAACAGGTGCATGCAATTACAAATCTTGATCTATTAACTCACAGCAGGGCCCATTCCTGTGCCCACCAGTCTTGTGGCTACACCAACATCTAATAGGGCAAATTTCTGCAGAGTATATACAGGCCCCTACTTTCAAACATCCAACTTACAAACGACTCCTACTTGCAAATGGAAAGAGAAAACAGGAAGTGAGAGGAAATCTACCCCTAGGAAGGGAAATTCTATCCTGTTAGATTTAATTTGGGAAAAAGGTATCTCCTCTCTACTGATACTTTATCACCAATCCTTGTTTCAATTAAAAACCCCACTTTTCCAAAAACATTTGTCATTGGGACGGAAAGTGAGGTGACATGTTCTGAACAGATGTGCAAAGACAGCAAATGTTACAGGGGTGATAACCCCTCCCTATGTTCTCCAAAAAGCTTAAAAATAGATTTTTTTGGGATGGAGCTACACTTCATAATGTACCTGTTCAGATTCTACTTAAGAACAAACCTAAAGCCGCAAGTGTTTTTAAATTTCTTTTTTTCCTTTACAAATTCATTTTGTGCAAGGACAGTTCTAAACACGGGAAACACATGCCACTTCACAGGCATACTTTTGACACCCCCCAGGTACCATATTTAAAGGAAAATTTCACTTTTTTTTTTCACTTTATGCATCATTAAAATGACTGCTCCTGAAAAAACGTTGCATTGATATATGTCCCCTGGGGCAGGACCCGGGTCCCCAAACCTGTTTTATGACATTAACATGCATATTGGCCGTTGTAATAGCACTTTTGATTTCGAACGTTCGCGTCCATTATAACGTATAGGGTTCGAAAATTTGCGCGAACTTTCGAAGGTTCTGGTGCGAACCGAACCCGGGGGTGTTCGGCTCATCCCTAACAAAGGGGCGGGGTATTTTTGGCCCTACTGCAATGCACTGTTGTGAACTAAGCTTAACAGAACAAATTCCTGTCTCCTCCAATAGCAGACAGGACTATGCTGTGTGGCACCGTTGTGCAAATCTCAGAGCTGGTTGAACAGAAATACAAATTCTTTGGCAGGTAAAACAGTTCTCTTATGTTTATGTAGACGTATTTTATCTATGTATGTAGTGGTTTACCTGGAGTTCAGCTTTAATCAAATACATTTTGTAATACTGCTCTAAGTCCCTTGTTTACGAAAAAGATAGGCTCTATAGATTTGTTCTTAAAAGTGTTACTAAACAGTAAAATTAGTCTGTATATGCAATAAAGCATGCTTGTTATACTCACTGTGGAACCTAAGGGGATAATCCTCTGCATTGTGTAAAAAGGCTGTTTGACCCTGTCTTCTCTGATCCTCCCTTTCTCCCATTGTCCCCAAATATTTTCCTAATAGTATAGAGCTCGGGGACAAGCTTCACATGCTCAGTTTGGTGTCTTTTGCTAGAGAGTTTTTTTTTTTTCTTGAGAGAGTGTATGTGATCCACACAGGGCCAATCAGCACTCTCCAGACAAAGGGTCAGGGGTCCTGCATCCTCAATGGACAATCAGGGGAGAATAAAAACTCCTCCTACAAGCTTTAACCAGACACTGATAGAAGACACAAGACTGCTCTAACTGCTGATGAGAAAATATATTGTTCAGTTTATATTTACTAAAATAATTGCATTTCCATGTTCTGTGTACTGTGGGAGACCAGATATAGTGAATGCAGGGTCCTGGGTTTATTAACACTTTAAGTTGAATTTGTATGTAAGTGGGAACAGGTACATTTTTTAAGTGTAACTCCAGCCCAAAAAACATTTTTACATTTGGATAGCACAGGGAATGGTTAACACCCCTGTAAGGTTTGTTTTGCTGTCTGTGCCTCTGTTCAGAAGATGTCACCTCACTTTCTGTGCCTGTGACAATTGGATTTAGAAAATAATCAAAATAAAGCTTCAGTGGAGACACCTTTTTCCCATGAGAACTCTTACAGGAGTGAATTTCCTTCCTAGGGGTAGATTTCCAATCACTTCCTGTTGTCTCAGGGACAGGAAGTGAGATTAAATCCTTCTAATGCCACATACACACAATCGGAATTCCTTTCGGAAAAAGCTCTGATGGTTTTCTTGTAGTAATTCCGACGGAATTTCGCTCAAACTGTCTTGCCTACACACGGTCACACCAAATTCCGACGGTCAATAACACTGGGACATACAACACGTTCGATGGCACTATAAAAGAGAAGTTTAATGCTTCCGAGCATGCGTCAAATTGTTTCCGAGCATGCGTCAGAATTTTGCATGTTGGAATTGCATACACACGATCGAAAAATCCGATAGAAAGGTTTTCCGTCTGAAAAATTAAGAACAGGCTATCAATCTAAAGTCCGCCGGAAATGCCAACAGAAAAAGCCAGATGGGCATACGGTCAGAAAATCAGATGAAATGCTCCCATCGGACTGTTTCTATTGGAAATTCTGGCCGTGTGTACGCAGCATAATGAGGTTGATTGGAGCTATATCTGGCTTGGAGGATCCCAGCTAGCGGAGAAAAGTTTTTCCCCCCACTTTGTGGCCAGAGATATCTGGTGAGCAGATTTATATGACACTTCGGGTGAAGCACTTTTTGTTTAATAAGAATCAAGCACACTGCACTTTAGCAAGGCACTGTGTTGGAGTCACTACATATACAGAAGAATTGAACTAATACATATGTTTTTAAGATACAATTTTATCACTTATGCTGGACTGTTTTGGTGTCATATTTTGGTATATGTGCTAGTACATATGGTGCACTCACGCATGATTGGTTGATTTCACATTCATATACATATTTATATGGTTTTGCGCCCAATTTTTCTATTATTTTATGGTTTATTTGTTTTCACAAATTTTTGGTGCGGCATTACAAAATTGGTTGCTTTGTATTTTTGGCGCCGTTGCTCATTTTATATTTTTCAATATTTATTTTTAACTCTAAGTACGAGTCATAATTAAGTTGAATGTTCGTAACTCGGGGACTGCCTGTATAAGTAATTGTATAATGCATATAATTACAGGTTATTCTACACACAGACATTTAGACAAACATAAGGACATTAAAAGTGCTCAATCCAGCTAGATAGAGTACATGCTTGTATCTGCACAATGATCAATCAATATTTTCCGCCAACTTGTTTTAATTCACTATATTTTAAAACAATGTATTTACGTAAGCCGATCTTTAGGCATTAAAAAAAAAACAGCATTTATTTGATTTGTTTTGGAGACCTTTTAGAGGTATCTCTCTTAGGGTCACTGCTCAAGTGACTTTCTGTTTGAACCAACATGTTCCCAAAAACGGAGAGACAGTTTAATCAATCAAGAGAATGCAACCACATTTATCCTTTCTGTGGTAACTCCAATTGCCTATACAGTTTATACATAAAACTAATGAGGTCACTCTGCACTTTAACCCTTGATCTGATTAATTTAGCTTATTACGAGCTTGCAGATTTTTTTCCCCCCTACCTTTCTAGCATTCTACACAGAAATGCAATACCCAGATAAATGCTATAACCAACTGAGCTGTGCAAATGTATTCACTAATATAAAGGCAATCAGTATTTCCTTTTGCTCTTATAGAATGTAACAGCCAGAATGAGAATTTGATGGTTCCCTGGTTGTCTTTTTATTAACATTAACATTATTGACCACTTTAAGACCAAGCCAATTTCTGACACTTGTTGTTTACAATTTAAATCAGTATTTTTTGCTAGAAAATTAATTAGAACCCCCAAACATTATATATCATTTTTTTTAACAAAGACCCTAGAGAATAACATAGCAGTCATTGCAATATATATATATATATATTTTGTATATTGTGAAAGATGATGTTACGCTGAGTGAATAGATACATAACATGTCATTCTTTAAAATGACATGCACGCGTGGAATGGCAACAAACGGCAGTACTTAAAAATCTCCATAGGTGATGCTTTAAAAAATGTTAACAGTTACCAGTTTAGAGTTACAGAGGAGGTCTTTTTGCTAAAATATTCTCTCTCGCTCTAACGATCGTAGCGATACCTCACATGTGTGATTTGAACACTGTTTACATTTGTTGGCACTATTTACGTATGCGTTTTCTTTGATGTGCGAGCACACGTGGACGCCGATTTTGAATACCTTAAATCGGCATAGGTGAATGCCGAGTAAACCGGCAATTACATTGGTTACTAATCGTAGACCCAAACGAAGCTGATTCGGGCTTAGTTCGGGACTTCGGCCAACTCGGATCTCCTGGTGGGACTGGAGACCCAGGCGGAACATCGGGAGGGGGGGGAAGTCCCCTCCCACTGCTTGTGTTAACAGCCAAGCGGCTGCTCGGCTGCATCGATTGCTATTACAAGAAAGCTGACCTACGCTCAAAAGACGGTATGGGGGTGATGCCTCTGGCTGCAGGCATCACTCCAGTACAACCACTTCAGCAAAATGACATACAGGTATGTGATTTTGCATAACGTGGTTAATCAACATATACAGGGATGCACCAATACCATTTTTTTTACAATGAGTACAAGTACCGATTCTTTTTTTTTTAGTACTCGCCGATACCAATTACCAATACCTGCCGAAACTGTTTTGTTTTAAATTCAGCTGTCAGCAATGGTACAAAGCATTGAAAAGTTATTTTAGCGCTTTTTCAATGTGAAATGTGTAAATATATGTCAATCTATATGTGTAAAAATATTCACTAACAAAGCAAACAAAAAAAAAGTTTTAGTTGTTTATCGTTTATAAAATAGATGTGAACAAAAGAAAAAATGCAGTATCGGTTTCAGGTATCGGTGCATTTGCACGAGTACCGATACTTGTGCAAATACTCAGTATTGGCACCAATACCGATATTAGTATCGGTGCAACCCTAATTTTATATATATATATATATATATATATATATATATATATTGCAATAATTGTACATTAATATAGTGATTTGCCAGTTCTTTAAAGTCCAGCTCTGGACATTTTCTTTTATATGATCCCTCAGTAGGGGGACTAAAAAAAATCAACCCTGGCTTCAATACCCATCTCCTCTCAGTGCTGTTTGCTGCAGTCATTTTCACCACTAGATGTTCCTTTTTGGTTAAACGATACCCAGAGTACTTTTGGGTATAAAAGAGTATATGGCTTACTATATGTAACAAGGGTGGGGAAATCAGTCACATAGGGAGTGCATAGCATTGTGTAAGCTATAACTCTGGCCACTTGTAGCTTACACAGGGTTTGCCTTTTTCTCAGTGACTGAATGGAGCAGTGGGAGAGTGAAAGGTGGGTAAATATATGCTGCTGGATATATCTGCATTAAAGTACACATGTTGCATTGCCACTTCAAAGAATTTAAACATTTTAAAACTTTAAAAATAAACCTGTGATTTGGTCATGTAAGGCATAATTTTCACTTAACGGCTGATGCCCCCTACCCAGTTGCGTGCTCCCCTGCTACTTTGTCTGCTGTTGCAGTATACATGCAGTATGACATTGGAATAGATCAGCACCTGTTATTTTCTTCCCACCAGCAATTGAATTCCTTCGCTTTGCTAACACTGAACCGCCTCTCAGCCATTCAGGTGCTCGGGTCACATAAAACTGTGTGGTGGTTCCTTCACAAGCCATACCAGGCCTTTTGGAACTGAATTTTAAGGGGGACCCAACATAAAAACCAAAAAAAAAACGGTGTGAGCCCCCCCCCCCCCAAAAAAAGTAAATAAATATATCAGACCCTTATCCAAGCATGCAGCCTGGCAGGCCAGAAATAGGGGGAACGAGTGTATGCCCCCCCCCAAACCGTACATGGCCACATGCCCTCAACATTGTGGGGACGTTGCTCCAGTGTTGATGAAGACAAGGGCCTTTTCCCCACAACCCTGGCCCGGTGGTTGTGGCAGTCTATTGACATGGGGGCTTATCAGAATCTGCAATGGATTTGTTTGACAATAGATGTATAACATGGGACATTTTTCTAAATATTGGACTGGTCAAAAACTGTTTGTGTTTTTGTTTATAATTTTTTTAGTGAATGATTAGGCCAGGTATGCTGGCCATATACCTAAATACTGGGAGACCTTGGGCATCCAATATTACAGCCAAAGGATTATATGGGCTACTACAGATTGCCTTTGTATTTTGATCACACAGCTGTGTAGCAACTTGTATTTACAAGCTAATATACAAGGATTTCTCTTGATGTCCCTTTGATGCTGGCCCCCGCTGTTGCTTCAGTCTATCTCAGGGGGGATGTAGGCATCACATACTTACAGGTCACTGCAAAACCATCTTCTGTACCCCATTCCTTAAGAAGCATCAAGCGAAACGTGTTGAGTCTTGCTTTATCCATAATCACTATACCATCGTTTTGATTGTTGGACATGCTATATTTATGGTCTAGAGCCCTACGGACGAAACGAGTAAAGATGACATACAGGATTAACACAAACTTACCAACATGAAATGGACCTGAAAGTGTGCCTTGGTCCCTCGTACGGTACACCAAAATAAGGGGACATACCCTAGATAAGGAGTGATGGAGATGATGTGGAATGAGTATTCTGTTTGGAGTAAGAACACTTGACAAATGCCCTCAAAAGGGGAAGGGAGGGTGGGTATCTCACACAGGAAACCGACGAAGACAGGCAGGAAGTGGGATGGTTAAATACCCCCCGGGCTCCTCCCATAACTTCAGGCCGGTACCCGGCCTTCCAATTTATGGTCTAGAGCCCTACGGACGAAACGAGTAAAGATGACATACAGGATTAACACAAACTTACCAACATGAAATGGACCTGAAAGTGTGCCTTGGTCCCTCGTACGGTACACCAAAATAAGGGGGCAAAACCTTCAGGTAGGGAATAGCTTAATTGGTGGGGTGAATTATTGGGTAAGCTTGGCCAACGCCTGGGCCCTTCCACATGTGGATTGGTATACAGTGGGATAAGCAGGCTGACCCCCATCAACCTATATCCAAGATGATGTGGACCGGGATGCCCTGCCGGGACGTTGTTGTGGTAGCCCCGGATAAAGACCGGAACACCGACTGAGGTTCAGGGGTAGGCTGCTGAGGAGAATCCGGGTAGGTGCCATGAACAGGGACGTGTTGAGTAACTCCACTGGGAAGGCAGAAGAGGGCTGACGTCTGGTTGACCGTACATAAGTGTGGCCGACCGGTTCAGTGTGGCGACTGGGCACCAGTTACTGTGGTTCTGAAGAGGTGACCTTGCGGGTATTGCCGGAGCGTGAAGCGCTGACGAAGTTGGTAGCTAACGTTAGGTGCTGAGTTACACCAGGGCCAGCGGTGACTAGTCCGAGGTAGTGATAGACTGGGAACTGACTCCAGGCACCTGTCCGAAGAGGGACGCCGAGCCAAAAGGGGGAGGTGGCTCTGCTGCTAAGTTGCGCTAGCCCGGAACGGATGAACGGTGGATGTTGCCTGACGCTGAAGGGACAGTTGGCAGTTCCCGCTCCCGGGACTAGACTCTGGACCCGCCCCCGATACAACCCCATATACACAATCCTACACCCTCAGTTGATCCAGAGGAAGGTGAAAACCCAGTACAGCATGATCCAATTCGCCACAGCCGGGAAAAATTCCTTCCTGATCCCCCGAGAGGCAATCGGATGTTCCCTGGATCAACTCATCTGTAAGCCTACGAAGGAGGGCCTGACGGGCCTGGACTTGGACCTGCCTAGCCGATGACCTCTGCTATGGCTAGGCTGTCGGTTGTAACGCTATGACCTGTCCGGAGCAGCTGATGCCCCATAAGTGAGCCGCTGCCATGATGGGGCAGAGCTTAAAGAGGCAAACGTTATGACGAAGCCGGATGTGGCCAGTGCCTGTGGAGGCCAAAGGGCTGTAGACCATAAATGGCCAAAAATGGCGACACCCTGTGGAAGCCGCCGCCTCTGTCACATGTCCGTGGTGACAGGGGGACACCGAGAGAATGAAGAGAATGAAGAGTGAGACGCCTATCCAGTTAGACAGGTACTCCTCCCACATGGCTAGGTCTGCCACTGCTGTGGCAGTCCGTTTAGGATGCCCTGGGGTTGTCCCGGGTGGTACCATCAGCAGGAAGACGTCCCGATAGTGGGCAACCTCCTGGCACTGTGCCTCCGCAGGAGGACTGACGTGAGGGTCTCCGCGAACGTGTTCACGCCAGGGCTACTATTGGACCCGAAGGTCGATTCAGTAGCGAAAATGATGTGCCTCCTTTGGCACCCTGCCAGCGCCGAAGGGAGGGCCGTATGGGCCACCACTCGAAGGCATCAGATATGTCTTGAGTGAGAGAGTTCGAGACTGGAGGAAGAGTGAGATGCTGACAAGCTGTAAATTAGACGTGTCTTCTTCCCCCCCTTTTTTTTTTGCAGAACTATTCTCGGTCTAATTCTGTCTGGAGGAGTTGGTTGATGGTTTGATCCTCTGTGGGCGCCGAACGTAGGCTCCTGCCCTCATGGGTGGTGTGGGGCAGGGAGATGAGCCCGATGTGGAACCTGTCTGAGATGCCTGGATGCGGTAGACGGCCAGGGATGGCGTGGGATGTAAGGTTGATTAGATGCCGCGTCGTACGAGATTCACCCGGCTTAGTCATGTCTTCCTCTGCTTGACCTCACATGGGAGCCTGGGGTGCGCCCTCTAGCATAGGGTACATACGAGTAGTAAACGATACTGGCAACAGCTGCAGGAGCCATAACTATAAGTGTTGCAAACTGCTGCTGCTCCTGCCGTCCGCACTAGTCGTCCTAGTTCGTCCATCTTCAGCCCTGGTGCAGGGGCCTGCTGACCCTGACCCGTACTAGTGGTGGCCATGTTGTCAACCTGGTAGACGGGGGCTGCGTTGGCGCACCAGACGGCGGTGTGGGTCGCTGACTGGTACATGGCGCACCGTGGCGGCCATAGGCCCGCAAAGTGCTGACAGAACAGATTGGTGTCCACCACATCCCAGTCCATAACGAAATTAATGAACCTAAATAAAATAGAATGAAACGACAGACAACAAAACAACCAAATGAATCGACATGTTGCGTTTGATGACATGAAACTCTCATGACAGAGGCCTGGCCCGGTCGCATCGCATTGTGAGTGAGTGCGAACCGGACGCTGGAGCGTGTCCTAAAATGAGACAACGGTGAACTGAGGCCCAACACCTGGGGCACACCGGGACGAATTGACAACATCGTAGATGCCATGAAATTCGAACCAGAGCGCAATAAGGTGAGGTGACATGAACGAACTCCCATGACAGAGCCTGAATCGCCATGCCATTTGTTTAGCGACTGAGCACGATGGACTCTGGAGCATGTACTGAAATGAGGCCGGTCCTGGGCACGCTGGGCCAAACGGTGACATCATAGAAGCCACAGGACTCGAATCCCAAGCGCAACTACGTGAGGTGAACTGATTGCACTCCCATGACAGAGCCCAGACCGCCATGCCACTAGTCTAGCGACTGAGCACAATCGGACTCTGGAGCATGTACTGAAATGAGGCCGGCCTGGGGCACGCCGACACGAATTAGTGCAAGGAAGTGACTATATTCAAGCCGGAACGTGGTAAGGTGACACAGAAATGATATACCATGACAAAGACGAGAATCAAAACTAACCGAACCTTCGAAGTGAATCTGTCTCTGGCGCATGTATGGAAATGAGGCCGAGCAACATGGGCGCACCGGATCGAATCGGTCGGTGCATCTTGCTGACGCGACCGGACTCGAATCGGAGCGTAATGGTGACAGAACGATGCCATGACAAAGACTAGAATCAACGACTGAAGCCTCCACCGACAACTGAATCCGTCTCTGGAGCATGTGCGGAAATGAGGCCGGCCTAGGGCACGCCGATGCGAATTGGTGCAGGGAAGTGACTAAATTCGTGTCGGAGCGTGGTACGGTGACACAGAAATGATATACCATGACAAGGACAAGAATCAAGAACGATCGAAACCTGCGATGTGATTCTGTCCCTGGCGTACATATCGAAATGAGGCCGAGCAGCTGGGCGCCCGGATCGACCCGGTCGGAACATCTGTGGATGCGACCGGACCCAACCAGACGTAATAAGTGACCGAAATGATGCCATGACAAAGACAAGACTCAACCGACCGACAAAACTTCTAACTGAGTCTGTCTCTGGAGCATGTACAGACATGAGGCCGGGTAGCTAGGCGAACCGTTGCGAAACGTTGCATCTCGGATGCGACCGGATTCGGGCCGAAACGTAATAAGTGACCGAAACCATGACAAAGACTAGACTCGAGCCCGCATCCATACGAACGGTGAGCCAATCCCTGGAGCATGTATAGGAATGAGGCCGTAATCTGGGGCCCCCGAGACGAATCAGTGCATTGGAATGCGACATGAGTCGAATCCGAGCGCGGCTAGTGACAGAACTGAAATGATGACATGATCGCCCTGCTAGGAACGATGCGAAATGACTTAGCATGACCGGATGGCTCGAAATGTTGGCATGAATGAAATGCCACGAGTTAACGCCACTTTAGAGATGACGAAATGATTGCCATGCTAACATAATGAAATGATTCGACACGGTCGAAGTGATACGTATGATCGATATGCCAACAGCGATTCGGAATGCAAACAGCGATTCGACACGCTTGCTGACACAAATGATTTCAACGATGTGACATGACATGAATGATGCCCGGCGAGTGCGAACGGCACCCATGAGTCGGCAATGTTTGAACGATTCAAAGACTGCGTGATGCGACCGTGTGGGGTAACGCCCGAGCGCCGGATGCGGCATCGGTCGGAGTGTCGTTTTTTTTTTTTTGTTTTTTTTGTTCGTTTTTTTTTCGGAACGCAAAAGCAATTCGGAATGCAACAGCGATTCTGAATGCAAACAGCGACTGGACATGCTTGCTGAGACCAACGATTTGAACGATGTGACATGACATGAATGATGCCGGTGAGTGCGAATGGCACCCATGAGCCGGCAATGTTCGAACGATTCAAAGACTGCGTGACCTGACCGTGTGGGGTAATGCCCGAGCGCCGGATGCGGCATCGGTCAGAGTGTCGTCCGTTTTTTTTTTTGTTTTTTTTGGAATGCAACAGCGATTCGGAATGCAACCGTGATTCGGAATGCAAGCAGCGACTGGACATGCTTGCTGAGACCAATGACTTGAACGATGTGACCTGACATGAATGATGCTTGGTGAGTGCGAACGGCACGCATGAGTTGGCAATGATTGAACGATTCAAAGACTGCGTGACCCGACCGTGTGGGGTAACGCGCGAGCGCATCGGTCGGAGAGCATGTATAGAAAAGAGGCCGTGCGGCTAGGCGAACCGGTGCGAATCGTTGCATCCCGGAGGCGACCGGATTCAGACCGATACGTGACAAGTGACCGAAACCAACACAAAGACTAGACTCGAGCCCGTATCCATGCGAGCGGTGAGCCAATCTCTGAAGCATGTACGGTATAGCGGCCATAATCTGGGGCACCCCGAGACCAATCAGTGCATTGAAATGCGACATGACTTGAATCTGAGCGATTCGTGCAATTGACATGCCAACAGCGCTTCGGAATGCAAACAGCGATTCGACATGCAAGCTGGCATAACCGACTTGAACGATATGACATGACATGAACGCTGTGTGTGAGTGCGAACGGCACCCGTGAGCAAGCCATGTTTGAACAATTCAAAGACAGCGTACTCCGACTCTTGAGCGCCGGATGCGGCATCGGTCGGAGCGTCATGGCGGGCGGGCCTGAATGTGCGTGCCGCTAGGTGGCTCCCGATCGTGTACAACCAAAACGTGCGTGTAACTGTTTAGTGTTTCGAGACAAGCTGCGCGTGGTTCGTGAGCTACGCAGACCACAGTTTAGTGACATGATAAGCAGTGCATGTGAACGTAAAACATGGGAGCCGAAGCCCTACCTGCGACAGCCGAACCAGACTCTTTGTACGGAACTGCGACTCGGTGACACGAGTGCGACACGAAGGGACAACACGACTTACGAACCCGGAACGCGGGACTGCAACAAAACAAGGAGACGGACAGACGAAACGGAGCTCACGAACCGGCACCAACAGCGCTTGTCTCGAACGAGTCGGTCTTAGATGTCTGACGTATCAGATATCTCACACAGAAAACCGACGAAGACAGGCAGGAAGTGGGATGGTTAAATACCCTCCCGGCTCCTCCCATAACTTCAGGCCGGTACCCGGCCTTCCAATTTATATTCAGTGTTTGCATATTAACCACTTGACCACTGGGCACTTAAACACCCTTAATAACCAGACCAATTTTCAGCTTTCGGTGCTCTCACATTTTGAATGACAATTACTCAGTCATACAACACTGTACCCATATGAAATTTTTGTCCTTTTTTTCACACAAATAGAGCTTTCTTTTGGTGGTATTTAATCACCTCTGGGTTTTTTATTTTTTGCGCTATAAAAGAAAAATGACTGAAAATTCAGTAAAAAAATGAATTTTTCTTCGTTTTTGTTATAAAATTTAGCAAATTTGTAATTTTTCTTGATAAATTTTGGCCAAAATTTATACTGCTACATATCTTTGGTAAAAATAAGTACAAATTGGGGTATATTATTTGGTCTTTGTGAAAGTTATAGAGTCCACAAGCTATGGTGCCAATATCTGAAAATTGATCACACCTGAAGTACTGACGGCCTATCTCATTTCTTGAGACCCTAACATGCCATAAAAGTACAAATACCCCCCAAATGACCCCTTTTTGGAAAGAAGACATTCCAAGGTATTTGGAAAGAGGCATGGTGAGTTTTTTGAAGTTGTCATTTTTTCCCACAATTCTTTGCAATATCAAGATTTTTTTTAATTTTTTTTTTTTTTTCACAAAATTGTCATATTAGTAGGTTATTTCTCACACACAGCATATGCATACCACAAATTACACCCCAAAACACATTCTGCTATTACTCCTGAGTACGGCGATACCACATGTGTGAGACTTTTACACAGCGTGGCCACATACAGAGGCCCAACATGCAGGGAGCGCCATCAGGTGTTCTGGAGCACCCAGGACATTTCTGACATTTCTCTCCTACAGGTAAAAATCATCATTTTGCTAGAAAATTACATAGAACCCCAAAATATTATATATGTTTTTTAGCAAAGACCCTAGAGAATACAATGGCGGTCGTTGCAACTTTTTATCTAGCACGGTACTTGCGCAGCAATTTTTCGAACGTGTTTTATTTGGAAAAAAAATGTTTTGTGCTTTACAAAAAACAAAACTGTAAATTTAGCCCAATGTTTTTGCATAATGTGAAAGATGAAGTTACGCCGAGTAAATAGATACCCAACATGTCACGCTTCAAAATTGCACACACTCGTGAAATGGCGCCAAACTTCGCTACTTAAAAATCCCCATAGGCTTTAATTTTGTTTACTGGTTACATGTTTTGAGTTACAGAGGAGGTCTAGGACCAAAATTATTGTTCTCGCTCTAACGTTCGCAGCGATACCTCACATGTGTGGTTTGAACACCGTTTTCATATGTGGGCGGGACTTACGTATGCGTTCGCTTCTGCGTGCGAGCACACGGGGACAGGGACGCTTTAAAAAAAATATATATATATTTTATTGTTCATTTTACTTTATTTATTTTAGTTTGACCCTTTTTTTCCCCCCAAAAAATTTTTGGATCACTTTTATTCCTATTACAAGGAATGTAAACATCCCTTGTAATAGGAATATGGCATTACAGGTCCTCTTTACAGTGAGATATGGGGTCAATAAGACCCCACATCTCACCTCTAGGCTGGAAAGCCTGAAATAAAAAATAAAAAAACGATCCTGGCTTTGATCGTAGCGAGTATCGCAGGGTATTGTTGGGTATTGCAGGGTATGGCAGAGTATCGCCGGGTATTGCAGAGTATCGCCGGGTATTGCAGAGTATCGCAGGGTATGGTAGAGTATCGCAGAGTATCGCCGGGTATTGCAGAGTATCGCAGGGTATGGTAGAGTATCGCAGGGTATCGCCGGGTATCGCAGGGTATCGCCGGGTATCGCAGGGTATGGCAGAGCATCGCAGGGTATCGCAGGGTATTGCAGGGTATCGCAGGGTATGGCAGAGTATCGCAGGGTATGGCAGAGTATCGCAGGGTATGGCAGGGTATCGCAGGGTATGGCAGGGTATCGCAGGGTATGGCAGAGTATCGCAGGGTATGGCAGAGCATCGCAGGGTATGGCAGAGCATCGCAGGGTATGGCAGGGCATCGCAGGGTATGGCAGAGTATCGCAGGGTATGGCAGAGTATCGCAGGGTATGGCAGAGTATCGCAGGGTATTGCGGGGTATGGCAGAGTATCGCAGGGTATTGCGGGGTATGGCAGAGTATTGCGGGGTATGGCAGAGTATTGCAGGGTATGGCAGAGTATTGGGGGCTATGGCAGAGTATTGGGGGCTATGGCAGAGTATTGGGGGCTATGGCAGAGTATAGGGGGCTATGGCAGAGTATAGGGGGGTATGGCACAGTATAGGGGGGTATGGCACAGTATAGGGGGGTATGGCACAGTATTTGGGGGGATGGCAGAGAATCCATCCATCCATCCATGCTCAGCCATCCCTCCATACCTTGCAATACCCAGCAATACACTGCAGGCTATTGCTGGGTATTGCAGGGTATGGAGGGATGGCTGAGCATGGATGGATGGATCGATCGGTGGTGGCAGAGCAGGCTGTGGGCACTACAGATCCCGCCCACAGCACTGCTGCCACCGATCCCTCCCCCTCTCCTCTCATACTGTACCGATCGGTACAGAGAGAGGAGGAGAGAGGAACCGGCGTCATCAAATGACGCCGGTTTGCTTACATGTGATCACTCCGTCATTTGACGGAGCGATCACGTGGTAAACGGCCGCGATGAGCGGCCGTTTACCGTGATCCATGATCCGCCGGGTCCTCTGGACCCGGCGATCATGGATGCTCTCGAGTGCGCGCACCAGGGGGCGCGCAAGAGCAGAATTCTGTGAGGCCGTTAATTAACGGCCTCCCAGAGTTAAGCAACCGCCCTGTAGCCGTTTTTTGGCTATGGGCCGGTTGTTAACTGGTTAAGATCAGCATATGATTAGCATGCTGTATTGTATTGCCCACTAGGGGGCACTTGTCAAATGAAGATGTTCATATATATGATTTTGTCATTCGACAAATAAAAAAATTCTTATGGTTTTAACTATATATACAGTTGTTCTCATAAGTTTACATACCCTGGCAGAATGTATGATTTTTTGGCCATTTTTCAGAGAATATGAATGATAACACAAAAACTTTTCTTTCACTCATGGTTAGTGTTTGGCTGAAGCCATTTATTATCAATCAACTGTGTTTACTCTTTTTAAATCATAATGACAACAGAAACTACCCAAATGGCCCTGATCAAAAGTTTTCATACCCTGGTGATTTTGGCCTGATAACATGGACACAAGTTGACACAAAGGGGTTTGATGGCTATTAAAGGTAACCATCCTCACCTGTGATCTGTTTGCTTGTAATTAGTGAGCATGTATAAAAGGTCAATGAGTTTCTGGACTCCGGAGAGACCCTTGCATCTTTCATTCAGTGTTGCAGTGACGTTTCTGGATTCTCAAAGCAAAAGAATTGTCAAAGGATCTGCGGGAAAATGTAGTTGAACTGTATAAAACAGGAAAGAGATATAACAAGATATCCAAGGAACTGAAAATGCCAATCAGCAGTGTTCAAACTCTAATCAAGAAGTGGAAAATTAGGGGTTCTGTTGAAACCAAACCACGGTCAGGTAGACCAACTAAAATTTCAGCTACAATTTCAGCTACAACTGAAAAACCCACAAATAACTTCAGGTGAAATACAGGACTCTCTGAAAACACGTGGTGTGGCTGTTTTAAGATGCACAATAAGGAGGCACTTGAAGAAAGATGGGCTACATGGTCGAGTCGCCAGAAGAAAGCCAGTACTATGCAATATGCAAAACAGCACAGAGACAAGCCTCAAACCTTCTGGCACAGTCATTTGGAGTGATGAGATCAAAAAATACTGGAGGAACATTTGCATTCATCAGCCAGGAATCTGCGCATGGGAGGTACTTGGACATGCCAACATGACAATGTTCCAAAACACAAGGCCAAGTCGACCTGTCATTGTCTACAGCAGAATAAAGTGAAGGTTCTGGAGTGGCCATCTCAGTCTCCTGACCTCAATATCATTGAGCCACTCTGGGGAGATCTCAAATGTGCAGTTCATGCAAGACAGCCCAAGAATTTTCTAGGAACTGGAGGCTATTTGCCAAGTGGAATGGGCAGCTTTACCATCTGAGAAGATAAAGAGCCTCATCCAAAAATACCACAAAAGACTTCAAGCTGTCATTGATGTTAAAGGGGGCAATACACAGTATAAAGAACTGGGGTATATAACATTTCCATCAGGGTCATTTGGGTAGTTTCTGTTTTCATTATGATTTAAAACACAGTTGATTGATAATAAATGGCTTCATCCAAACACTAACCATGAGTGAATGAAAAGTTTTTGCGTTATCGTTCATATTCTCAGAAAAATGGTCAAGAAATCATACATTTTGCCAGGGTATGTAAACTTATGAGCACAACTGTATGCTTATTTGAGAAAACACCAGTAAAGTCCCTTTCCAACATTTTTCAATCAAATACAAATGCCAAACATATAAAAATGATTATGTTGGAGACCACTGCCACAAACAGTGAAGACTGTTAATTTTCACAACATAGGAAGATATGGGCATTTTGACTAAATTTATTGGAAGTAGATGATGACATTAAGGTGTTTTCGCTGATTTCTAAGGGTGCAATTGGATTTAAATGATTTAATTCTGCTCATCTCTAGTGGCATAAAAAGATCAATAGATACATGGTATTTAATAATAAAACTGCATGTGCAAATAGAGCATTATTAAACTGGATGACTGCTGCATAATGCCCACTTAACCACTCTTAACTCGCCATAGGTGTATGTTGGATCTTTTAAGAGCCATAGCAGGCGTGCATGCACCTGCTACATGGCGGGGGACCCCGATGTGCATGGCCACTGGCTGCAATGTCTGCTGGCCACCCGTGATCATGGGAAAAAGAGCCAGAATGGAGATCTGTCAATGTAAACAGACAGACCCCCCTTCTGACAGGAAAAGAGAGAGAGAACTGCTGTTCCTAGTGATTAGGGACAGCGATCTCTCTCCTCTTCCGGTCAGTCCCATCCCCCCACAGTTAGAAACAACTCCCATGGAACACATTTAATCCCTTGATTGCCCCCTAGTGTTAACCCCTTCCCTGCCAGGAAATGTACACAGTAATTAGTGCATTTGTATAGCACTGATCGCTGTGTAACTGTCAATGGTCCCCAAAAAAGTGTCAAAAGAGTTCTGTCTCCGAGGCCATTACTAGTAAAAACTAAATAAATAATAAAAATTCCATAAATCTATCCCTTATTTTGTAGACGCTATAACTTTTGTGCAAACCAATCAATATACGCTTATTGCAATTTTTTTTTACCAAAAACATGTAGAAAAATACATATTGGCCTAAACTGATGAAGAAATACATTTTTGTTATTTTATTTTTTGGATATTTATTATAGAAAAAAGTAAAAAATATTGTTTTTTTTTTCAAAATTGTCGCATTTTCACATATCTATTTAAGTGTTGTTGTACCTAAAATCAACCACTTACAGACTGGAAGATTTTCCCCCTTAATGACCACGCCCTTTTTTGCAATATGCTACTACTTTGCTTTAACTGACAATTGCATGGCCGTGCGACGCTGTACCCAAACAAAACTGATGTTCTTTTTTTCTCACAAATAGAGCTTTCTTTTGGTGGTATTTGATGATCACCTCAGCAGTTTTTATTTTTTGCGCTATAAATAAAAAAAAAGAGCAAAAATTTTGAAAACAATTTTTTTTAACTTTTTGCTATAATAAATATCCCAAAATATATATTTTTTAAAATACATTCTTCCTCAGTTTAGGCCAATATGTTGTCTTCTACATATTTTTGGTATATTTATGGCATTTAAAAAAAATAAATAATTTACTAGTAAAAGAAAGAAAAAAATAACAAGGTCAAGGTTTTTCAGGGTTATTATTGGGGTCAAAGTAAGGGTCAAAAGACAAGGTTGGGGTCAAAGGTCATGGTCAGCATATTTTGGGCAGAATTTTAACAAACAAGTTTTTTTTTTTTAATTAGAATCAGTGTCAGTTATTGGCAGTGTCAGTGTGTTTCAGGCAGGATTAAAATAAAAATGTGCACCATTTCTGGGCCACACTATGGGTGCAAACAACAATTAACATACACATATGTGGTGTCACTACAATCGTTAGCAGCAGGGGAATTTATTTTGGGTTGGTCTTTGGTGGTAAATGATGGTAGTAGCAAGAAATATGCAGCTTTGTTTAAAAAAAATAATAATTACTATTTGGGGCCAGTTTTTATTTGATAATATGAAAAAAAAATCAGGGAATATGCATTAACCATTTACCACCAAAAGAAAGTCCAATTTGTCCTGGACGGTCCATGACCCAACCAACCGGGGATGGTTTGCCGCCCCCCCCCCCCAAAAAAAAATACCAGCCGCCACTGATCCCTACGTTATAGAAACAATTGCAAACTAGGGTGACAACTGGGTTTAAGCATGTTTACAGTTTGGGCTGAATGCACTGCTGATGCTATAGAGCTATATTATCTGACAATGCTTCCTTCTCATTCTAAGTTGTGCCATCCAAGGGATTACAAGAAGTTTGTATAAAGTGAGATATGAGAAAGTATACTAATTAAGAAATTGCATAATTAAAATAACATTTTAAATAGATACATACTTATTACTGGTTATAGACATATTTCAAAAGACTAATTCACATTTCAGAAAAAGTAAAGAGTAAGATAGTTTCTCTTGTTCAGGTCAAATTGTCCTTGCTGACCTGTAAAAACAGTTCAGTGTGCTGCAATCCCAACTTCGAAAATGATAGTTCCAATACAGATTTGGCACCATCAATTTCCACAGTGATGATCTTCTTACTTTATGTCAGGGCAGACTTTAGATTTTCAAATACCTAAGACAAAATATGACAGTTCAATATTTTTATCTGATGATGACCCTCACATTTAATTCAATATAGCTAAAACTTTTTCAGACAGTTTATGAACTTTAGACAATGCTTTAAAAATCATATTCCACATAAATATAAAAAAAGATCTCTACAAAACAAAGTAAAATTAAATTAAACAGATAGCTGGGTCACTATGCCACCCACGCACTTGGTATACTACTTAACCTTAACCTCTAAGTGGGCCATATTTGGTCTACTAATTTGATCCCAGCAGGTATCAAAATACCAAGAGGCTGTAAACAATTCCTTATTGGGGGCGTGGCTTGGAGCTTCACCGGAATGGACGCTGACTGAGAAATGACCAAAATAGCCGCTGATATTAAAAACACCCTGTCCTCTGCCATCACAGACCTACGAACGGACTTTTTGAAACTATCTGACCGCCTATCCCACACTGAGCGAGCGGAGGCCAAACGTGACAGGGCGGTGGAGAGACTGTCCTCCACTGTCTCTTCCCATGCCACACACCTCATCCAGATGAACAGACATTTGGAGGATTTGGATAACCGAGGACGCAGACAGAACATTAGGGTGAGGGGGATCCCTGAACTGATTGAGCCACCCCAAATTAAACAAGCCCTCCGGGAGGTGTTTAATGGATTACTCAATAGGCCCAAGGAAACTGACATTGACTTTGTGCGGGCGCACAGGGCACTGGCGCCAAAACCTAACGACAGTGCACCGCCTAGAGACATTATCTGTTGCCTCCAAAGCTTTCCCCTAAAGGAAGAAATACTCAGCAATGCACGGAGAAACGAGCGAATCCTATTTGAGGAGCATGCCGTAACCCTATACCAGGACTTATCACACATAACCCTGCAGAACAGAAGAGCACTGCGCCCTATGATTACAGCACTAAGGGAGAAAGGTATTCCCTATCGCTGGCGTTTTCCATTTGCACTGAATGCCACATTTTTGGGGAAACAGCACTACCTGAGAATGCCAGAAGACATCCCGAACTTCTGTGAGCAGTTGCAACTACCACTGATTGAGGTACCGGAATGGTACAAGGAGTTCAGATCTACCCCGCAGGAGGCTTCCCCCCCACACACGCCAAGACAGTCACCCTCCAAACCATCCTCCAGTAAGAAAGCCAAGTCAGACAGGGGCCAAGGAGCAGAAGCAGGCAAATCCCCCCATGCACCCAGGGGCCCATGGTCACTAACCTAACCTGGATATATGATATATGAGAAACGTTACACATACGCAGACACGGCTGTGTCATTGAGTAACAACCTTTATTACAAGCTGCAACAGGAACTTTGGGAACCATTGCATGCCACAAAATCCTCAGGGAGCCATATTTGTTACACCATGTCTGCCTTATAATCAGCATTTATAGAAGCAGAGAATGAAGCTACCTAACTCTCAGGAGATGACTACAGAACTGATATGCAGTTGTATTTGACCAAGGTTGCCATCTTGTGGCGAGATGTGAAATTGACTACTGAAAAAAGGATTTCTTCTCTGACTACTTACTGACAAGGGAAATGGAACACGGACACTGACAGCCAAGTGAACACTCACTCCACCTCCAACGACAGACACCTAAGGCCTCCCTGGGCAGCCGGCTTCAATGGGACTAACCCTAAGGCGCCATTTGGTTGAAATAATTCTAGTGAATGAGAGACAATTTTGGTCTTTCTTGTTTGATCTAGATGTTAGTTAAGATCATCGCTTAAACTGAAGTAATTTACATGCTCAAATTTGTTCATGTTACTACCCTCCTGGCTGGAAGGGGTACTTAAACGGAAAGTTATATTTGTTATTACATGTGGGTGGCGGGTGGCGAAACTCGATCACCCCATTATGATTGGTACCTACTCGCGAATACTTGTTTGGACTTGCGAATAGACCTCTCGGGTGACGCCATCCTCCCATTGCACCCAACTGTGCATTCCTGATCGGCTTACGATCAGGAATCCACCTCTGCCTTCTCCTAGGGCAGGCTCTAGGAGACGCATTACCTGCACCCCTCTCTAAGGGATACTCCATCTGAGAGTCTCTGAAAATCTCCCTCTTTCTGCTTCATAACTGTCTCTGTCCTTCCTTGCTTTCTCTACACCCCTTCTACCCCCCCCCCCCCCCCCCTCCAGTCATTGTCTGGATTTTGCTACATAAGATAGGTCTGTAGCGGCAATAGAGCTAAGTTTTTAGTTTACTAACCATGTCTTATTCCGAACTAGGTAAACATGCTTTTGTGATTTCCCACAATGTCAGGGGCTTGAATGTACCGGAGAAACGAATAGCGTTGCTCAGAGAACTTCACAAGACAAAGGCGGCAGTGGTATTTCTCCAGGAAACTCACTTCAAGACAGGTACAGTACCAAGACTACATGACAAACATTATACACAGGCCTTCCATGCCACAAATACCACAACTAAATCAAAAGGGGTGTCCACCCTGATACATAAAAATGCAGATATCACCATCACACAACAACTGGCAGATGGGGAAGGCAGGTACATATTCCTGAAGGGACACTGGGCAGGCACGCCAATCACGTTAGCGAACGTCTATTTCCCCAACACGGCACAAGTTACTTTCTGTCACCGCCTGATAGATGAACTGAAGGGTTTTGCGGATGGATGTGTCATACTTGGGGGTGATTTCAACCTAGCGTTGGACCCCCTAGTGGATACTTCTGACGGCAAATCTAGCCTGCAATACAGTAAGCTACGAAAAATTAAATCCCTCCTGGCTTCACTGACTCTAATAGACACATGGCGCTTGGCCAACCCTACTGGTAGGGACTACACTTATTTTTCGACCCTACATAACAAAATGACACGAATAGACTACATATTTATCTCTCAAAGAGACATACCCCGCGTGAAACTAGCCAAAATTGGAGTGAAGACCCTTTCAGACCATGCACCCGTCTCCCTACAGATCCGAAATACTAAAAAATTCAAAGCCTCTCATTCGTGGAGACTGAACCCCTCCTTACTCACGGATGTGGCAAGCACACAAAAGATAGCAGAAACAATCAATCTTTACTTCAAAGAAAATACTACCGAGGAGTTATCTCCTCTCACCATATGGGCAGCTCATAAGTGCGTGGTCCGGGGGGTCTTCATGAAGATGGGAGCAGACAAAAAAAGAAATGCAGAAAAAGAGGTTGATGACCTTGTTAAGGCAATAAGCTCACTAGAAAATAAACATAAACAATCCCTAGCGTTAGAAACGGCCACAGCTCTTCTAGAACTGAGGAAAAAATTACAGGACATATTGAATCTCAAAGCCCAGAGAATCCTCTTCCTAAGGAGGGGATTTTTCTACGAACACAGCGACAAAACAGGGAAATTTCTAGCAAAAGCCCTTAAAGACACTCTGCTTTCCACAAATATAGCGGCCATCAAAAATAACACCAACCAGACTACACAGGACACGGCTAAGATAGCACAAAGGTTTCAAGAATATTATACAGGTCTATATAATCTACCCGGAACGCATAAACCTAGTGACTTGTCAGGGGCAAAGTCGGAACTGATAAGTAAGTTCCTTAACGAGAGTGGACTCCCGTCCCTTAGTGAGGATGACTCCCTGTCACTAGAGGAACCGATAACAAGCGCCGAAATTGTGGCAGCCATTAAAGCACTAAAAGCAGGGAAGAGCCCAGGACCTGACGGACTGACAGCCCATTATTACAAGACCTTCTCTGAACTACTAACCCCGCATATGCTTAAGACGTTTAACCACTTTAAGGACCCACAAGACATACAAGAAGACTTCCTAAGAGCACATGTTACAGTACTACCCAAGCCTAATAAGGACCCCCTCGACTGTACCAGCTACAGGCCAATCTCACTACTAAACGTGGACCTGAAATTATACACAAAAATCCTGGCAAACAGACTAAGACCTTTACTACATAAGCTCATAGGGCCTGAACAAGTAGGCTTCATGCCAGGTAGGGAAGCAAAGGATAATGTGACGAAAGCACTAAACCTCATACACAGGGCTCAGACAGGCAACTTCGAAGGCATGCTCCTCTCAACTGATGCGGAGAAGGCCTTCGACCGCGTGTCGTGGGAATTCTTGTTCGCCACATGCTCCCATATAGGACTGAAAGACCACATGTTATCATGGATCAAGACTGTATATTATAACCCAACAGCCCAAATAAAAGTTAATGGGACCTTATCGGAGAAAGTGATGATACACAATGGGACCAGACAGGGATGCCCCCTGTCACCCCTGTTGTTTATACTCACCTTGGAACCACTGATACGCATGGTAAATATATCAACCTCTACACATGGTTTCCGCGTAGGAGACAGGACATACAAATGCGCAGCATACGCAGACGATTTATTATTTTTTATATCCCAACCCCACGTGACTATGCCGGAATTATGCAACATTTTCACACACTATAGTTATCTATCGAACTTTAAAATAAATTATAAAAAATCTGAAGCATTAAACCTAACACTGAAAGACGACACATGTAAACGCACGCAACAGAATTTTAAATTTAGGTGGGAATCCCGCGCGCTTAAGTACTTAGGAGTCCACCTAACTCCTAACGTGGATTCAATATACCCAAATAACTTTATACCACTTCTGCAAAAAGTAAAGACGGACCTTGAGAGGTGGTCACTTAAACACTTCTCATGGTTCGGTAGGGCTGCCATTATTAAAATGACGATCCTGCCTAGGATTCTATATTTTTTCCAAACCCTTCCTATCCTAATCCCTAAGAAATTTTTTTGCTCACTGAATGCACTATTGAGGGGCTTTTTATGGGCATCCAAAAAACCTCGTATTAGTTTGGCAACACTCACCAGGGATAAATGTAAGGGAGGACTGGGATTCCCTAACTTCAAACATTATTACCTAGCAACACACCTCACCAGAATCATCGACTGGACATGCCACGCACATAATAAGGATTGGGTGGCACTAGAAAATAACGTAGATACCACACCAGTAACCCATGCACCATGGATCCCATGGAAATACTGCCCAACACGATTAAAACACCACCCACTTATTGGGGCGACACTAGAAGCGGTACAGACGGTGATCAGAGTTTCCGATATGATCACGGCCCCGGGACCATTGACACCAATAAGTTTAAATCCAGACTTCCCCCCAAGCATGCGGACACTGACTCGACACTTTGGGAACAAAGATTCACCTTTCCTAGCAATACACGGTCTAGAAGACAAAAAAGTCAAAACATTCCAAACCTTACAAAACGAACTAGGCGCCCCACTGCTGGACCACTGGTCCTATAGACAAATCCACGACTACATTACGAGCCCACAGAGATACAAACATTTCATACGTCCTCTGACACCCTTCGAGACGGTCTGCTACATAGCTGAAACCTCCACGAGAAACATATCTTTAACATATGCTTGGCTGCAGGCCTCTGACCTTCGGGAACCGAACCAACATAAGGTGTACTGGGAAACAGCCTTAAACCTATCATTCACGAAAGATCAATGGCTACAGGCCTGTACATTTGCACATAAATGTGCGATCAGTACAAGACTACAAGAAACTTCGTTCAAACTACTGACAAATTGGTACTACACGCCTACCAAACTGCACAAATGGTTCCCAGCGGTTCCTGAGGTCTGCTGGCGCTGCAACCAAGGCAGGGGCACACTGCAGCACATTTGGTGGGAGTGCAGCATAATACAGACCTTCTGGACTCAAGTGACTGACCAAATAAAATACATCACAGAAACCCGCATTACATTGGATGCAGCATGCTGCCTGCTACACATTACCAGTTGCTCCATGAAGAAATACAAGTCTTCGCTGACGAGATTTCTGCTCACAGCGGCCAAGGCGCTCATACCCAGACACTGGAGAAGTACCACTGCCCCATCGCTCACAGAATGGCTAAAGGAAGTTCAACTCCTGTATAAACTAGAAGAGCTCAGGGCAATAGCACACGAACAGATAGACAAATTTAATAGCACCTGGCAACCCTGGCTCATCTTCAAGTACTCAACAGTATATGACACGCTGATGCAGAAGTAAAAGACACCTGAACGCAAGGACCTGTACTAAAAACGGTTACCCCCCCCATCCTACCCCTGATACCCACCCGAACTGTCCTCTACTCTCTCTTCTTCTTTCTTTCTTCCTTAAGTGACATCCCAATACGGGATGTCACTCTTTTCTCTCTCCTCTCTAGATCTCTACCATGATGTATTAAGACTACTTAAACCCAAATAAAGCAATTTTTGAGGATGCCCAAGCTACAGTAAAGTTACGGACTAGCTGGAATGGAAGATTTTCACATGAAAGAGGCATCCAAGGTTTGAAATTTCATAGTATAAACTATATTATAATGTACCAGTTCCACAGGCACTTTGAAAAGTTTTTACAATGCTTTGTTAACTGTCTATGTGTTGAAGTTTGAAATAAAAATCTAATTGTTAAAAAAAAAAAAAAAAAAAAAAAAAAAAAAACAATTCCTTATTGTTACTGTATGTCCCTAGTGGCACAGAAAGCTATACTTCATCAGTGGATTTACTCCTGAACCCCCATCACTTCTTTGTTCATAGCTAAATTATCTTATGTTTTCCACATAGAATGGGAGGATGCTCCTTAAACAAGGACTCACGGGTCCAAAATTTCTTCCCGGTTTGGGAATCCTTAATGCCCCGTACACACGATCTGACTTTCCGAACGAGCGGATTTGCCCACACATGAGCACACACGAACAGACTTTCCGGCGGACTCAGTCCGACGGACAATCCAACGGACTTTCGGCGGAGGTCCGACAGACTTTCCAAATGAACGGACTTGCGCACACACGGACTAAAGTCCGTTCATTTTGAACATGACTCGAGGTACGACGGGACTACAGAAGGAAGTCTTTTGAGGGTAACCCCCTACGTCGAAAAAACGGCATGGGGTCCCCCCAAAGTCCACACCAAACCCTTATCCGAGCACGCAGCCCAGCCGGTCAGGAAAGGGGGTGGGGGCGAGCGAGCGCTCCCCCCTCCCTAGCCGTACCAGGCCGCATGCTCTCAACATGGGGGGTGGGTGCTTTGGGAAAGGGGGCGCCCAGCAGCCACCCCACCCCAAAGCACCTTGTCCCCATGTTGATGAGGACAAGGGCCTCTTCCCGACAACCCTGGCCTTTGGTTGTCGGGGTCTGCGGGCGGGGGGCTTATCGGAATTTGAGAGCCCTCATTAATAAGGGTGGCCCCCAGATCCCGACCCCCCACCCTATGTGAATGAGTAGGGTAACCCTACCCATTCACCTAGGGGAAAAAAAGTCAATAAAAAAACACACTAGACAGGTTTTTAAAGTAGTTCATTAGGCAGCTCCAGGGGTCTTCTTCTTACTTCGGGGGTCTCTCCGCGCTTTCCGGTCTCTTCTACCGCTCTCCGATTGTTCTGCCGGGCTCCTCCGCTATCTTTTTCCAGCTCTTTTACTAGCGTTGGCCCGGGCTTCTGGTTCGTCGCCGCCGCCGTCTTCTTCCTTCTTCTCTTCTTCCGATGTTGACACAACGCTCTCTCCCGCTGTAATGCGGTGGACACGTTGCGTATCGACTTTTATAGGCATAAGGGGCGGGGCCCCCTATGGCTTCACAGTCCCAGCATGCCCAGGGACTTGACGTCATAAGGGGCGGGGTCACCGTGTGACATCACCCGGTGACAAGGCCCCATGCCTATATAAGTCGTTGCACACATCCCACAAGCCATTACAGCAGGAGAGAGCGTTGTCTCAACATCGGAAGAAGAGAAGAGGGAAGAAGAAGAAGAAGACAGCGAAGACAAACCAGAAGCCCGGGCCAACGCTAGTAAAAGAGCTGGAAGAAGATAGCGGAGGAGCCCGGCAGAACAACCGGAGAGTGGGAGAAGAGGCCGGAAAGCACGGAGAGACCCCCGAAGTCGGAAGAAGACCCCCGGAGCTGCCTAATAAACTACTTTAAAAACCTGTCTAGTGTGTTTTTTTTATTTACTTTTTCCCCTAGGTGAATGGGTATGGGTACCATGTACCTCATACTCATTCACATAGGGTGGGGGGCCGGGATATGGGGGCCCTCTTATTAAAGGTGGCTCCCGGATTCCGATAAGTCCCCCCACCCGCAGACAACCAACGGCCAGGGTTGTCGGGAAGAGGCCCTTGTCCTCATCAACATGGGGATAAGGTGCTTTGGGGTGGGGGGCGCCCACCCCCCATGTTGAGGGCATGCAGCCTGGTACGGCTCAGGAGGGGGGGCGCTCACTCGTCCCCACCCCATTTCCTGACCGGACGGACTGCGTGCTTGGATAAGGGTCTGGTATGGACTTTGGGGGGACCCCCACGCTGTTTTTTTGGAGTAGGGGTTTGCCCTCAAAATCCATACCAGGCGACGTGGCTCGCAAGGTGTCAATCTTGCCGATCAAAGTGGCGAGATTGACTTCCTTCTCTATTCCCATCGTACCTCGAGTCAAGTTCAAAATGAACGGACTTTAGTCCGTGTGTGGGCAAGTCCGTTCATTTGGAATGTCCGTCAGACCTGCATACAGAGGGGTGGACTTCCCGATAGGAACTGTGTCCGGCGGACTTTCGGTGGGAAGATTTAAAACATATTTTAAATCTAGGTCCAGCGGACTTTTGGGTAGAGAAAGTCAGCTGGAGACCACACATGATCGGAATGTCCGCCGGACTATGATCTGCCGGACCAAGTCTGCCGGAAAGTCTGATCGTGTGTACGTGGCATTGGTTTAACCTTGCCCTTAGGTACTCAACAATCTATAGTACAATGTTTCCAATATACCCAGTGGTACCAAACTAGATTATTAACCAATGACCCTCCCATTGACATCTTACTCCCCACTTAACCCTTAAAGCGGTACTAAATTGCTGAACTTTTTTTTATTTTGTACTCTGCAAAGTAAAGGCATAATGTGCTAGTATGCATCACATACTAGCACATTATGTTGAACTTACCTTAAGATGAAGCCCTTCAAGCGCCGAGCTGCCATCGCTGCAGACGCTTCCATCTTCACCAGTCTTCCTTCCAGGTTTGCGGACTCCAGGTGTGTCATTGGCCAGAGTCGCAATGACGTCACGGGAGCCGCAGTTTACAGCACAGGGCTCTGAAGGAACGGCCCGAGTGGCCGTTCCTTCAGAGCGCATGCGCCAGTGATGTCACTGGCTGCATATATAGTAAATATCTCCTACATGGTGCACATTTAGGAGACATTTACACTACCTATAGGTAAGTCTTATTATAGGCTTAGCTATAGGTAAAATCTGTGTATGGGGGGTATACTTCCACCTTAATATGTTTTATAATATATTGACTGAGGCCTCCCCCATTTTCCTCTACCTTCTAACTACTGGACCAACCACCATCCATCCAAGTGCTTCTTACCATTCTCCCCTGGACCCAGCACTGCTAGCTTGTCACCAAGCTGTACTTACAAAACGTACAATACATTGCAACTGCTCTTATTGTCAATTGTATTCTCACATTAAAAAAATAAAATAAAATAAAAAAACAGCTGTAGTGAATGATTACTGTACGTTTTGTCTACAGTACCTCTGTGGTAGACTAACGTTTGTAGACCATAGATCTGACTGTTTAAGGTCTCGGGAGCTGAAAAGGTTAGTGTTTAGTGGATAAACAGGTGGATAGCAGGTGGATAGTGACCACTTCAGAAAATATAAATTTCAGGCCAGGTAGAGACTATCATTACTGGCGATATACTATACATGGCAGATGGTTCCTTTTGTACCCTGGTACAGGGCCGGTACAAGGCAGGGGCGGAAGGGGCACGTGCTCTGGGCACTACCATTTGCTAAAGGGGGGGCGCAGCCTGCAGGTAAAGTTCTGCCACGGCCGCCGCCCGCCAGTACAGTACAGTCACTTACAGTCTGAGTCAATTTTGTGTGCCACTGCCGCTGAGTGTGCTCTGCTCCTGCATCCTCCCTGCTTCAGTCAGTGTTTACTGAGTCCCCCCCCCTACATCGTAGTACCTGCCAGCGGCGTGACGTCACTCACAGCCGGAGGCGAGGTGGGAGGACTCAGAGGAGCGCAGGGAGCTGTGTAGCCTAGGCGCGCTGTGACCTAAAGGAGCAAGGAGCAAGGAGCTGCTGCCGCCTGCCTGGCTAGCTGGAACCTGGAAGGAAGCTGCTAAGCTAGAATAGAATACTTTGCAGCCAGTGTGTGTCCATAGGTACTCTTTTTCTTTTTTTACATGACAGAGACTGACAAGACAGACAGACAAGAGACATGACACAGACTTGCTTAATATGCCTCTCCACTTTATGTGCATCTGTGTTGCATCTTTGTTAATGTCAGCAATTTAGCAACAACATTTTTAATTTCTGTAAATTGTAAAATGTTAATTTCTGAAAATAAAAGTGCAAAGTGTTCAGTGGTTGTGGCGGAATGTACAGTACAGGACTAACAAATCTTAACTGGTTGCTGACCGCCGGCTGTCAATTGACAGCCAGGCGGCGCAGCTCTCATGGCGGGAGGGCGTCATATGACGCCCTTGCCTTTTCGGCCCACCAGGAGGCGCGCACGTGCCCGCCGTGTTACTGGGGACTCGATGCGCATGCCCAGCGGCTGCGATGTCCGCCTGGCACCCGCGATTGCCCAGTAACACAGCAGGACCGTGGATCTGTGTGTGTAAACACACAGATCCACGGTCCTGTCAGAGAAGAGGAGACCGATGGTGTGTTTCCAGTACAGAGGAACACTGATCGGTCTCCTCCCCTTGTCAATCCCCTCCCCCTACAGTTAGAATCACTCCCAGGGAACATATTAACCTCTTCAGCGCCCCCTAGTGTTAACCCCTTCCCTGCCAGTCACATTTATACAGTAATCAATGCTTTTTCATAACACGGATCGCTATATAAATGTGAATGGTCCCAAAAATGTGTCAAAAGTGTCCGATATGTCTGCCGCAATATTGCAGTCACGATAAAAATCGCAGATCACCGCCATTACTAGTAAAAAAAAAAAAAAATTGAAACAACATTGATTCTTTATTAAAAATGGGGGGGGGGGGGGGCGCAGTTTGCCATCTTCGCCCTGGGCACCAAATGCCCTTGTCCCAGCACTGCCCTGGTATAGCTCACCATTCATGATTCCATTATTTTCACTTGCATCTGTATAATTTGGGCCACTGTGTTACAGCACAGATTTAATTGACAAAACGTTCACCTTACAGGCCATGTTACACCAGCAATTTCTTTACTGATTGAAACACTACAGAATCTCACCCTTGAAGAAACAGAGATGGAGTGGCACCTTGCTAAATCCGACAGGGAGGGAGCAATGCCTAGCAGCAGGTGAACGTTCTTGCCATTCTCTGCATATGGCGAATTGCTGCCAGAAACAGGATTGCTAGTGTGACATGGCCCTTGGGTAATAAAGCTGATTGAAAAAAAGTTGTTTCATTCAGAATATAATTTTTCTCATAATTTCTAAAAATTATTATTTTAAAACAATAATCCCCTAAAGCCCTGTTTAGTGAACCAGAATACCATGTAGCTAAGTTACAGTAACTCCTATCTGCCTAGCTGTGAAAAAGTGCTGATGAATGTGAGAGATCATGCTAATGTTATTGCATTAATTCAAGTAACAAATGTTAAATTGAAAAAGAGAGGATAAAAGGAGTTTAGGGCAAACTACATCCAGAGAAACTGTCACCAGCAAATAACATAATGTTGGGTTTTGTACAGTGTGAATCTTTAATTGGGAATTTGAAGTAATGTTGTACATTATTCATTTATTTGTTATTGTCAGGGCTAAAGATTATTTTTTGTCAAGTAAGTATGAAATAAAGCATATTTTTCAATAGCTTTTTTCAGCCAGTAAGTGGAGTTCTTTTTCACGTTTTCCTGTTTTTCTTACTTAGCTAGACAGATGTAGACAAAGAATCTGAGAGTTCAAGACAAATATAAAAGATCAGTTTAAAACTTTAACTTAAAGGCACTGTACACTTTCAAATGTTTTTGTTGTTCTAACGAGGTATTAGTTGTGATAGACCTAGCCGGGACACAGGCTTTTGGAGAGGACTGAATGCTAGCCTCTTGTTGATTGATTATGGGCCCTGGATTTTAAGGGGCACAGGGTGAATGAGAACCCCACTATAATCTGTGCTAGTCCGATTCAATGCTGTATATATGTATATATATAATGTGTGTTGTCTCATGCTGTTGGACTATTTGCTGTGATTCGTTTGGGGTGTGGCTGTATTCCAATGTTCTATTGTGTCTGTCTGCCTTAGATATTATGGGATGTTTATCTGTATGGAGGGAGGGGGATTCCTCCAGCAGCCCCCCTGCTAAAACTGTTTACTGATGAGGAGTTAAACACACCTGACCTGTGTGTCCATTGTCATTGGACAGTTTAACCCGCCCTATTTTCCAAGGGTGGGGGGAAGTGTTTTGAAGTGGGATCTGTATAACATGTGCTTGAATAAAGTAGTCTGTTGGTTTTTATCCTACACTTGTGTTGTCTGGTGACTGGGTGAGCTAAGTGGTCTTGGATTGTGTGGTACCCGACAGAGGAAGCATTTACGGCAGACATCTGGAGTACGGGGGTCCGTCACATTGGCTGGCAGCGGTGGGATCGTGCTTCCTTGCCATGAACACATCCAATCCATCACCTGGATCCACTGCCCGTATAGTAGGAGAGGAGAGATACAGATACGTTGTCATGGAAGAGGAATTCCGAAGGAGGTTGCGAGAGATGCGGATACAGCACAGAGGACCGGTATCAGTGCGGGTCCTGCTGGGATGGTCTGATTCTGTCCGCCTACAATTCTGGAAGGAAGCGCTAGCCCGTGAGAAGCGACTCTGGGGAAAAGTTCTCCCCTCCATCCATGTAAGGTAATGGTCGCAGTATAAAGTGCGAATGCTGTTATTGGGGGAACAACGGAACCAGGAGTGGACAGCTGAGTTAGGCAGGCTGATCCGGGCAGAGATGCAGTTGGACGAGAGCTACAGAGCCCTCCGGTAGTATGTGGCCCAAGTGTGCCTGTGGACAGCGGATGACAGCCCCACGGAAGGCTTTGACTATGATGGCCTGGGATTGTTGTATTGGAGGCTGTTCAGGGACCCTGACTTTGGGAGTGATCTGGAGTGGCGTTTGGAGGAAATAATGGAGCACAGAGAGCAAAGACTGAACATCTTGGAAGTGCACTGGGCACAGGAAGATTTGGAGTTTCTGGCCGTTCAGGAATGGGAGCTGGAGATCGCCTACAGACAGCTGCTAGACTCTGCTCAGCAGCAGGGTGGGGCTCCCTTTGCCTGGGACTATCAGAAAATACCAGCAGACAGCTCTGAAATCCTAGCTGAAGAGTTGGCAAGGTGGCATAGTTACAGTGTGCTTTGCCCACCTGCCCCCGCAGCTATGAAAGCGGAGGTCTTATGGTGGATGCAGCAAGTGCTGACTGACCTTGACAAACCTGTTTCTGCACAAGACGAGGTTGGATGGAGGAATGTGCCTGTCCAGCAGCATGCCAGAGAATCGGCAGTGGAAAATCTGGAGATTGCCATCCCCAAAGCTGAAGTGCTGACAACAGGGCAGAGTTCTGCTAACCTCTGCTCAGCACTGATAACATCTTCTGGGTTCCACGGACAGAAGATGGTGAACCTCTATCCCCAGACACCAGTTGCAGAGACAGGGGATTTGATAGACAGGAGGATGTCAGCCTTGCTTTGCAAGAACTGGGTGATTTTCACCTACCAAAAGGGGATGGGACTTCAGTCCCCACTTGTATAGCCCATGGATGCTGGGCAGTCGGCCCAGATCCCCAACAGCATGACGGAGTGAGCCCAGTCACCCTATCTTCTCTCCAGCGGCTGAAAGGACTCCAGGGAGAAGGGCCAGTCCAGGCCTCTCCCCAGCGGTGGTGTGTTCTGTGAGAGAGGCAGAGGTTGGCTGGGTAAGTAATGCTCTATTTGGGACAATTTATTTGGGGTACTGTGTGGATACCAGCATTGGGGGACTGGAACTACTGACTAACTTCGGAGTCAACCCGTCTGGGGTCTCCTCCTGTGTTAGTCTCCTGCCGAAAGGGAAGATGTGTGACAGACCTAGCCGGGACACAGGCTTTTGGAGAGGACTGAATGCTAGCTTCTTGCTGATCGGTTATGGGCCCTGGATTTTAAGGGGCGCAGGGTGAATGAGAACCCCACTATAATCTGTGCCAGTCAGATTCAATGCTGTATATATGTATATATAATGTGTGTTGTCTCGTGCTGTTGGACTATTTGCTGTGATTCGTTTGGGGTGTGGCTGTATTCCAATGTTCTATTGTGTCTGTCTGCCTTAGATATTATGGGATATTTATCTCTATGGAGGGAGGGGGATTCCCCCAGCAGCCCCCCTGCTAAGACTGTTTACTGATGAGAAGTTAAACACACCTGACCTGTGTGTCCATTGTCATTGGACAGTTTAACCCGCCCTGTTTTCCAAGGGTGGGGGGAAGTGTTTTGAAGTGGGATCTATATAACACATGCTTGAATAAAGTAGTCTGTTGGTTTTTACCCTACACTGGTGTTGTCTGGTGACTGGGTGAGCTAAGGGGTCTTGGATTGTGTGGTACCGGACAGAGGAAGCATTTACGGCGGACATCTGGAGTACCCTTTGTTGCCTTAATGAAGTCATATGATTAATGACGCAGCGTGTTGGGCGGAGCCAGGTGATGTCATCACGCAAGCCAGAAGTGATAGGATTTTCAGAATCCCTAAATGTCTATGCAATGTTGTTTATTTGATACTGACCTTTCTTGATGTGAGTGTAAACATTTTAAATAAACGTTTTTAGGTGGGAATATTGATTTAAGTTGGTCTATGATCTCCTTTGAGTATATTATTGTCACCATGAGAGTAGCTTGGTTCTCTTAGTGGGGAATACAATTACTGAATAAGGTGGCAAGGCGAGTAATCTGTGGAAGATATTCTGACTCCCCATATAGCCCCAGATGTAAGGGCCATATTTTATGGGTCCATAGTTTAAAGTGAGGGCATATCTTGTATGGAGGTGAAGTAGCCTTAAAGCACTTGGGAAGCATTATATTGACTTATTTTGAAGTCACGGAAGCATGTTGTTTGCATTATTGTTATGTGATTAACATGTGATTGATTTTCAGTCACGTATGCACACTATATTTATATTGTTGTGATTTGATTCACTACATTGTAATTTATTTTTGTAGTTATTAAGTTTATTTATTACCATAATTTGTTATTGTTTCTTACAATATTACTGTGTGTTAGACCTCATTCACATTGGAGGGATTTGACAGGTCAAATCGCATGACAGGTCGCACTCTATTGTCGACAATGGCACTGTTAAAATCGGCGTGGTGCTGACTTTAAGGTGCAGCATTGATTTGAAAAAGTAGTTCCTGCACTACTCTTTGGCGATTTCGGGTGCGACTTGCATAGACATCTGTGTGTAGCGCTACCCCCAGTTAAGAGAGCCGCTGGTTTGTTTTGGGTCCCTGAGTACAGCTCCACCAACCCCCGGCAATTTGGCTCTACCCGCTCTGGCACAGTTAGTAAAGGGGTACGTCCCTATGCACATAAAACTTAGCTTATACTCTAAGTGTAATTGGTATGAACTCACAAGCAGACTGCTGAAATAAGAATAACTGGCTTTACTTTTGTCAGTAAGGAAAAGAAATAGCAACATGCGTTTAAACATATGACTTACAATACTTTAGCAGGTCCCTGCAATATGCACTTTAACATGTACACACATATGCAACAACTGGTAATGGGGAAACAGAGCGCCCAGTGTGGCGACCGTCTGCTATGCACCCCTGAGGTGCAATAAATCTATCTGCGCCTACCTAATGGACCAGGCCTGATCCCTAGTAATAGAGCTCAGTCCTTGTACTAGTACAGTGTTCTTCACCGGCAATGAATCTGTAGAGGTGGTGCACATGTAGCTTTAAATGGTGTCTTTGTAATCCACAAAGTAACATTGCTGCTCTGAGGTAAATTGCGCCTAGGCAGTTCAAAAGGCATAAAACGTGTGTGTCAATGTAGGATGAGCCTCTCGGCTCTCTCACCAATCCTTGGGTACCGTCCTCAGCTCCGGTCCCTCCAATGGTGGCTCTGGTCTCTTCAATGGCGGCGTCCGGTCTCCTCAGTCACAGCCCTGAACTCCGGTCATCAGCTCCGTCCGACCGACAGTAAGGGGAAGTCTCCGCTCCGCTGCTGTGGACTCTGAGGGGTGAGAGTCTCACTCCATCGGCTGCAAGGCCCAGGCTTCAGGCCTTCAGCTCCGGTCCGCACAGGTGTCTCTGCTGGCTGCAGTCTCCGCGTCACACGCTCTGTCAGCAGAGGCAGGCCAGTCCTGTCAGGCCTCTGAAGAGGAAGCGTCCCAAGAGCAAAAGGCGGTCTCCGCTCTTCCTTTTTATAATCTCCCCCAGCAGCCTCCCGGGCGGAAGTCAGCAGCCCGGGGGCCTGGGGAATCATGGGAGATGTAGTCTCTTCCAGTAAAAGGGGTAGAACCCCGCTACACACTCCCCCCACTTTGAATCTTTGGTCCCCAAAGACAGTGTTCAAACTACAAGCGTCCTTGGTAACAACACGTTCACATAATTTAGACAGGGGAGCCTCCCACCAATTAGCATAAGATGGGGAGCTGTCCTGTCTACAGGTCACTTCAGTGTGGGCGACCTGCTTAACTGTGCCAGAGAGTGAGCTAGGGTTGCCCTCCACCAAATGAACAGTGGATGGGTCAGGGCTTTCAGCACTTCTCCTTGCTGTGGTAACAGAGTCCTCTGAACTTTCTCCCATCTTGGGGTAAGTTAACTTCTTGGGAGGCTTCACAACTCTGCGAGCCCTCTGTTCTCTTGGAACTTCTTCAGGAACACATTCTGGCAACATCACTGGTTCTGGAACATCTACTTCTTCTTCTTCTGAGTAGAGACCAGGGATATCTTCCCAGCACTCAGGCACATCACTGAATGGCACAAACTCTGTGGCTTCTGGGTTCAGTGTGTTATCTTCCACATCTTCGGTGGGTGGAAGATCTATGGCAGAATTTCCTGGGGTTGAGGAAGGCCATAGCCATTCAAGTTCTCCTCTTTCTTCTTCAGGTTGGGGGTCCTCACCACCCCTAACTTGGGACGTCTGAGACCTAGTATTAGGCCTGGGGGTATCCAGAATGGAAACAGATTCAGGTAAGTCTCTCGCTGGAGGTATTCTGACTGCTTCAGTGAGTGGGAGCAAGTGATTCCTATGCCAGGTCTTCAAAGGCCCCACTCTCCCTTCTGGCTTCAACTTGTAGACAGGCAATCCTGGAAGTTTTCTACAGATGATATATGGCTCTGATCTCCATCGATCAGCAATCTTGTGTTTCCCAGGGATCCCTAGATTGCGTAACAGTACACGGTCCCCAGGCTGTAGGTCCTGTACTCTAACTTTCAAATCAAAGTTCCTCTTATTTCGGGCCCCCCTCTGGTCAGAGGCCGCTTGAGCTTTCTCATAAGCTATCTTCAGACTGCGCCTCAGTCTGTCCACATATCCTTTGTGGGAGGCAGCAGAGGCATGGTCTAAAGAAATGCCGAAGGCCAAATCCACTGGCAATCTTGCTTCTCTCCCAAACATAAGCCGGTAAGGGGAAAAACCTGTCACATCACTTGTGGTGCAGTTGTAGGCATGCACCAGAGCTGATATGTGTTGACTCCAGTGTTGCTTCTTCTCTGTTTCCAAAGTTCCCAACATGTTCAATAGGGTCCTGTTGAACCTTTCAGGCTGGGCATCACCTTGAGGGTGATATGGTGTGGTTCTAGTCTTCTCTACTCCCAGAGAATCTAGTAGCTTCCTGATCAGGCGACTCTCAAAGTCCCTTCCTTGGTCTGAATGGATTCTCTGTGGTAGTCCATAGTGAACAAAGTACTTCTCCAAAAGTACCTTGGCTACTGTCGAGGCCTTCTGGTCCTTGGTTGGGAAAGCCTGAGCATAACGAGTGAAATGGTCGGTTACCACCAGAACATTTCCCAATCCACTCAAATCGGGTTCAAGGCAGAGAAAATCAATGCATACCAGATCCATTGGGCCTTCACTTTGTAGATGGCCCATTGGGGCAGCTTGATGGGGTAAAGTCTTTCTCTGAATGCATCTTGCACAGGAATGGCAATACTCCTCCACTTCGGCCCTCATGCAGGGCCAGTAAAACCGGTCTCTGACAAGTTGGAAGGTTCTCTCTGCTCCCAAGTGACCATGCTGGTCATGTAGGGCAATCAGCACAGTCTCTCGATGCTTCTCTGGGAGAAACAACTGCCACTTGTCTTCTGGTCCATCAGAGGGGCCCCTTCGGTAGACTACCCCCTGATGCACCTGTAACTTGTCCAACTCTCTCCTCAGTAGGCGAGCTTCTTTAGAAGGGTGAAGGCGAAGTCCCTCTGGACTCTTGTCTTCCAGGGCTTCCAGGACCAATTTCCCCATTGGAATTTCCAATTGGTCACACCTCAGCTCCTTCTTGGACAGCTTCGGTAGGCACTCTTCTGCTAGTTGAGTTACCCCACAGTAACACTTTGGGACTCCCACTGTGGTAACTCCTATCTCTTCAGCTCTGGATCCTCCTCTGGCTTGGAGTTCAGCCCCCTGACAAAGGGCTCGCACTCCATCCGGTGCCACTTGGGTCCAGTCTTCCCAGTCATCGACCATGACATGGGATCTTCGGGACAGGGCATCTGCATCCCTATTTCCAGCCCCTGGTCTGTACTTGAGACTGAAATTGAATCCAGACAACGCCGCCAACCATCTGTGTCCAGTAGCATCCAGCTTGGCGGTGGTGAATAGATAGGTCAAGGGGTTGTTATCTGTCTTTACAGTAAACTCGGCCCCATACAAATAGTCTCTCAGTTTGTCAACAACTGCCCATTTGAGGGCTAAGAACTCCAACTTGTGGGTGGGATAGTTCTTCTCGGAGGGGGTCAGGCTCCGGCTCACATAAGCC
Source organism: Lithobates sylvaticus (assembly GCA_028564925.1). NCBI lineage: Eukaryota > Metazoa > Chordata > Amphibia > Anura > Ranidae > Lithobates > Lithobates sylvaticus. Next base: position 467,214,993 of record CM053028.1, read on the forward strand.
ACTGGTCGTAGCTGGTCTTCATACTCCTGGTAGAGTACTCCACCTAGGCCCTCATGGCTGGCATCAACGTGTAGCTCATATGGTCTAGTGGGATCAGCGTAGGCCAAAACTGGGGCTGTGGTGAGACTTCTCTTCAAGGTTCTGAAAGCCTCTTCACACCTTGAATTCCACTGGTCTTTGACCGATTCACCAGGCCTCCTAGGCCCCATTCCATCCTCCTCTCCTTCTGTCTTCAGCAGCTCGTTGAGGGGTTTGGCAATGCGGGCAAATCCATCCACAAACCTGCGGTAGTAGGAGCAGAACCCCAAGAAAGACCGAAGTTCTGTAACTGTTGTGGGCCTTGGCCACGAAGTAACTGCCTCCAGCTTCTCAGGGTCTGTAGACACTCCTTTTTCAGACACTATGTGTCCCAGATAGTTCACAGAGGACTGATAGAACCGACACTTCTCGGGAGAAAGTTTAAGTCCCTCTTCACTGAGCCTCTTCAGTACTTTCTCCAGCCTGGCTTCATGTTCTTCCAAAGTCTTTCCAAAGACAATGACATCGTCCAGGTACACAAGGACTTCTATGAGGTTCATGTCTCCAACTGTCCTTTCCATTAGGCGTTGAAACGTAGCAGGAGCTCCAGATAGGCCCTGGGGCATCCTGTTGAACTCAAAGAATCCCACTGGGGTTATGAAGGCAGTCTTTTCTCTATCTTCTGGATGCATGGGGATTTGGTAATACCCACTCTTGAGGTCCATCACACTGAACCACTTAGCTCCAGATAAACTCTGTAAGGCATCCTCTATCCTTGGCGTGGTGTACTGGTCAGGAATGGTCCTCCTGTTGAGAGTTCTGTAGTCAATGCAGAGCCTCAATGACCCATTCTTCTTTCTGACTACCACAATTGGGGAGGCGTAGGGGCTTCTGGACTCCCGAATCACTCCCGTCTTCTTCAATTCCGCAAGCTGCTCCCTCAGATCCTCCAGATCTGCTAGCGGGACTCGCCTCACTCTTTCTCTGAATGGCTTGTCCTCTTGCATGCGGATTCGATGGGTGGCACTCCTCGCACACCCTACATCAAACTCATCTTTAGAGAAAATCTTCTCCCATCTGGTCAGCTGGGCCTTGGCTCTCTCTTTCCAAGCTCCAGGTAGGTTTGGGTTTTCCATGGAGAGTTTCTTCCAGACATCTTCTCCTTCACCCGTCCCCTTCACTTCTGACCAGCCAACTGGGACAGCAGGACTCACCTGTCCCAGAAGCATCCTGGCAGGGATCTCCACGGGCCTCTCCGTGGGGTTCCTCACACTGACAGGGACTCTTCCTCTTGCCTTCTTCAGGTCCTTCAATGAAATTACTTCTGGTATCACTTCCAGACCTGAGTGACCCTCCATTGGGTCAGGTTCCAGCATTACAAAGGGGCCAGGCTGCTCCCAAGTAAGTTTCACCGTGGCTCTCATGCAGGTCACCTCTCCAGGCTGTAACACTGCTCCTTCTTTTCCAAGCCTCCATACCCTTCCTATCCCCTCACTTGGGGTCTTCTGCTCTAGGACCAACCGCTGGTAGGCTGCCTTCAGCATGGGATGGATCTTGGGAGTTGAAAGATTCTCTTTCTTCACCAGGGGAGTCAGAAGCCTTCTGACTAGGTCCGTGTTCGTCCCTATGATCAGGGAAGTCTCGCTGGTTCCTGGTGGGCGGGGACACACCACTGCTAAGGTGTCGAACACTTCAGACTTCCCAGCTACGGATGGGTCAAACGTCAATCGTATGGGTAAGTATCCATCATAGGGGAAACTCTGAGTTCCCAGTCCCCTTATCTCCAACTCTTCTATCTTCTGTATTGGCAGATGACTCAGGTATCTGTCATAGAAGTCCCTGTACAACAGGGTCACTTGTGCTCCAGTGTCCAGAAGGGCCTTCGTGTACACTCCTTCCACTTGGATGGGTACAGTAGGAGATGGACCAACTAGCTCCTCTGGGTAGGGCCTAGTTGATGCTGTCCTCTTCTTTGGACTCTTTGCTTTACCAGCACTTGATTTGCACTTGCTCCTTTCTTGAGCCTGGTATGCATTGATTTTCTCCCTCTCAGTGGGAGTGTGAACCCGTTGAGGGATATTGTTATCTCTCACTTTGAAGAGTTCACGTTTGGGGGTGCTGTGTCTCTCCGGAGGGGTCTTGCCCCCTTTCTCTGGAGTGCACCTTGGTTGAGGATCCCTGGGCCCCTTCTGAGGGGTTTGATCTCCTCGCTTTCTCTTCCTGTTGTGCTTCTTGGAGCTCACTGAAGGTGATGGGCACCCGGTTGACTCCTTCACCGGGGCCCTTTGGCGTTTCCCGCCGGCTGGCGACTTTCTGCCTTCTTCTTCTTGGGACTGGAACATACAGCTGCAATATGACCAATTCCTCCACAATTAAAACAGATCATCTCACCGTAGTCAGGTGAGGATGCTGGTGCTGAAACAGCTGGAAACAATTCCCTCCTGCTTGTTTCCTTCTTGGGACTGGGCGTCTCTCTCGCCACTAGAGACGTCAGTATCTCCATCATCTGGGACATCTGCAACTTCAGGGCATCTACCTCTGTGTCTCTTTCAGGGGTTAAGGCCGACCTGACCGTGGCCACTGGAAGTTTTGTAGACCCCATCACTTGCTTCTCCCTTTTCTCTTCCAACATGGCCTCTTCTTCTATGACCATACGGATGAGGTCAGGGTAGTCCAGGCTCTTCCCATCCTGCCGGGTACGTAGAATTAGTGCGACAGGGTCCAGGGGTTGGGCTCCCCTCATCACCTGCTGGGCACGGGCTTCATCTACCTTCCCTGGATCTATCCCCTTCTTCAGGATAATCCTATGCAGGATCTTGTCTATGCGTCCCATGTACTCTGACAGCTTCTCCCCTGTCTTCTGGTAACAGTGTTCCAGTTGATAGGTAAGTTCTGTGACTTTTTCCGTCCCACCAAACACACCTTCCAGGATGTCTATGTAGTCCTGGGCAGTGCAATCCTTTTTGCTTGTCTTCAGATTGCGTATGGCCTCTAGGGCAGGTCCTTTTAGGCTCTCAACAATCCTTTGCTTCTTTCTGCCTTCTGAGACCTCCCATTCTTCTAAGGCCTGCGTGGCACCATCTAACCACTCTTCAAATCCCTCTTCTCCCGAGGGTACAGGTGTCCTCCCTGAAAACATCCGGAGTTTCCTGTATCCCGACATTGGGTAATCCCCGGGGTCTCTTCTGCACTGAGTCACAATCTCCCCTAGGACAGCACACAGTTCTGCACTAAGAGTAGTGTGTGCGGGTGCGGGACTTTCCGCGCCCTTCTGCTCCTCCTTCTTTGGGGATAGAATGGCTTTCATAGGAGAACCTTCTCCCTTGCGCGGCAGCGCATGCAGCAATTGGTAGGCCTGACCATTTGGTGCCTGTATGCTCTGGCTCCTGAACTGCTCTGGAGTCTCTTCCTTCCATTCTATTAAGGCGTATGTGTACCCAGCATCATTTCTCATGTCCATTATCCATGACTTCTGGCACGGGGATAATGACATTATGAGCTGCTTGACTGCCTCTCTCTGCCATATCCCTGGCAATTCAATGACTGCTGCTGCGGCTGGGTCAGCGGCCCATGTTGCGGACCACCGTCCCACTTCTATTGGGTCCATGCCGGCACCTTCTGGCGGCTTTTCCCGCTGACTCAGGATCCCGGAATACGAGCCCCCACGTGTAGCGCTACCCCCAGTTAAGAGAGCCGCTGGTTTGTTTTGGGTCCCTGAGTACAGCTCCACCAACCCCCGGCAATTTGGCTCTACCCGCTCTGGCACAGTTAGTAAAGGGGTACGTCCCTATGCACATAAAACTTAGCTTATACTCTAAGTGTAATTGGTATGAACTCACAAGCAGACTGCTGAAATAAGAATAACTGGCTTTACTTTTGTCAGTAAGGAAAAGAAATAGCAACATGCGTTTAAACATATGACTTACAATACTTTAGCAGGTCCCTGCAATATGCACTTTAACATGTACACACATATGCAACAACTGGTAATGGGGAAACAGAGCGCCCAGTGTGGCGACCGTCTGCTATGCACCCCTGAGGTGCAATAAATCTATCTGCGCCTACCTAATGGACCAGGCCTGATCCCTAGTAATAGAGCTCAGTCCTTGTACTAGTACAGTGTTCTTCACCGGCAATGAATCTGTAGAGGTGGTGCACATGTAGCTTTAAATGGTGTCTTTGTAATCCACAAAGTAACATTGCTGCTCTGAGGTAAATTGCGCCTAGGCAGTTCAAAAGGCATAAAACGTGTGTGTCAATGTAGGATGAGCCTCTCGGCTCTCTCACCAATCCTTGGGTACCGTCCTCAGCTCCGGTCCCTCCAATGGTGGCTCTGGTCTCTTCAATGGCGGCGTCCGGTCTCCTCAGTCACAGCCCTGAACTCCGGTCATCAGCTCCGTCCGACCGACAGTAAGGGGAAGTCTCCGCTCCGCTGCTGTGGACTCTGAGGGGTGAGAGTCTCACTCCATCGGCTGCAAGGCCCAGGCTTCAGGCCTTCAGCTCCGGTCCGCACAGGTGTCTCTGCTGGCTGCAGTCTCCGCGTCACACGCTCTGTCAGCAGAGGCAGGCCAGTCCTGTCAGGCCTCTGAAGAGGAAGTGTCCCAAGAGCAAAAGGCGGTCTCCGCTCTTCCTTTTTATAATCTCCCCCAGCAGCCTCCCGGGCGGAAGTCAGCAGCCCGGGGACCTGGGGAATCATGGGAGATGTAGTCTCTTCCAGTAAAAGGGGTAGAACCCCGCTACATGTGCATGAAGCCGCACAAATGTCTTCAAAGTCACACCTGATGTTGCACTGACATGCGGCTTTGAAATTGTGCGATTTCAGATGAAGTTGCACTATTCAAAGCCGCGTTCAATGTGAGCAAGGGCTTAAAGTAATCAGAGAAGTGTGGCACTGCATTAGCATTATGTATTTTAATGTGGGTACAACATGCAAGGTTAGACGCAGCTTAGTGTCATTCAGAACACAAATTCATTATATCTGAGTATTGTCACAAATTGCAGAGCAGGAGTAGCGGGTTTTATCTAGTTCCCTTTGTTGCTTGTTTGCCCTACCTTGTAATGTCAGTATTAGTGTTATGGCTGATCGATCCCTCTATGTTTATGAATTAATTCGCATAGTTTTTCCCTCTTCGCTACAGGGACAGGGAACTTTTTTTTCTGGGACATGCAGTGTCCAATCCATATACATGTACACTCTATGTTGCATCATGTGGGGGTGCTAATGTGATGAAAGACAGCATGGTGATATCTCTATTAATGACTCTGATTGGACTGTGTCAGATCTAATAACTATGGTATATACTCGAGTATAGGCCGACCCGAATATAAGCCAAGGCACCTAATTTTACCACAAAAAAATGGGAAAACGTTTGACTCGAGTATAAGCCTAGGGTGGGAAATGCAGCAGCTACTGGGTAAACAATGCCCATCTGCAGCCTCATTGTGCCCATCTGCAGCCTCACTGTGCCAATTTGCAGCCTCACTGTGGCCATTTGCAGCCTCACTGTGCCCACCTGTATCATCAGTGCCCATCTGCAGCCTCACTGTGCCCATCTGCAGCCTCACTGTGCCCATCTGTAGCCTCACTGTGCCCATTTGCAGCCTCATTGTGCCCATCTGCAGCCTCACTGTGCCCATTTGATGCCTCACTGTGCCCATCTGCAGCCTCACTGTGCCCACCTGAAGCTGTACCTTTCATAACTAAAACAGTGGGTGTCTCTCACTGTGTTATGCAGTCTGTTCGGTGGCCGTCTAATGTAGCAAAGCCCTGCCTCCTCCTCGTCCGTGATGGACGGAACACTGATACAGTTTCCCATCATTGTATCAGTGTTCTGTCTATCACGAACGAGGAGGAGGTGGGGCTTTGTTACAATGGACAGCCGCTGAACAGACTGCATGACACAGTAGGAGTTACCTGCTGTTTTAGTTATCAAAGGTACAGCTGCAGATGGGCACATTGAGACTGCACCCTCACTCGAGACCCTCACTCGAGTATCAGGCAAGGGGGGGTTTTTCAGCCTAAAAAATGTGCTGAAAAACTCAGCTTATACTCGAGTATATATGTTATTAAATGTTTACCTGAAGAGCGCTAGACTGAGGGATTTTGGGATATGTAGTTTCATCACTGGAAGTGTCAGTTCTTAGACTACAGACAGAGGCCATGCATTAACCTGTACTGTATGTGAATTTACTCATGCGCTACGCTGTGTCTGATATAACAAATGTTCACAAGGAAAAAACAAAACTTACAAATAGTGAATGGGATGGTTATATCTGTCTATTAGGTATAATGATGGATATTGCTGCCTGTAGTGTCTCCACATACACAATGCATCTTAGCACCACACTATTTTTGGTTTAGTAATTAAACCATTAACCTGAGCAGTGCCATGCCTCATGTTTGAACACATGAGGCATAGAGAATGTGGAGTTAGCTGAGAAATTCTTGCAGTCAGCCATAACACCTTTTCCAAAGAAACATCCAAAAGGTAAAAAAAAATGTAGGAATTCTGTGTGGATGGGAAAACATAAAAAAACACATAGTGGGGTTTTCTCAAATCTGACTAGAAAAGCGAAAATACACTTTAAGGGAAGAGAGGAGAAGCAGCATTTGGCCATGTTCCAGTGGCAGAGCAGGGAAGGTACTGGTCACGGACAGTAGAATGAAGCGATTGTGGATTAAAGGGAAAAGCCATGTATGAATTGGACCTTGTAGTTATTTTCTCCTTAGAGAGAAATGGCAGTTCCGTGAGGCTAGGTTCACATCTATGTGTTTTTAGAGTGTTTTGGAGTTTGCAAAAATCCCACTACAGTCCATTTAACATGGTTTCCTATGGTACACACTCGCACCTATGCGTTTTTCAGCTGCTGCATTTTTGGAAAGGGTCAGGGACTTTTTCCGCAGCAGATTGCATTTTGTGTGTAATAGACTTCAATAGACCCACACCAAAAATACAAGTGTTGCATATTCGATGTGTTTTTACGTGCATTTTGCATTTTATTTATTTAATTCCTCCATATAAAACTGGGAATAGCAGGTTGTTAAGGATGTGGTCTGCTGACAGCTGATTGTAAAAAATCAGGAAAAATAAATGTGTGGGGCCCCAGTTTTTTTAAATTAAAAAAAAATGTTGTGCCCCCCCAAATCCATACCAGGCCTTTAGCCAAGCATGTAGCCTGGCATGTCAGGAAAGGGAGGTGACAAGCGAACCCCGCTTCTGAACCATACCAGGCCACATGACCTCAACATAGCCGGTGGTTGTGTGGGTCTGCGGGTGGGGGGATCCCCTGGCCAGTGACATCACAAGGAGGCAGGGACATCTGGTGACATTAATTGTGACCCCGCCCCTTAGTTATTTAAGAACAGTCATATCTAGGAGCTAGCAGACTGCAGGAGTTTTCGGGAGGAGTGGACCATTTGTTTTTTTTCTTTTTCGGGTCAGCCATGGCAGCAGGCATCATTATTGACGATGGATCTACAATAGGGGACATTGTTTTTTATTTTTGTTTTTAAATAAAGGACTTATCAAAAACTGCCTATTGTGATTTCTTACACTACACTTTTGTTTGGTGAATGAGTGGAGTACTATGTACCCCATACTCCTTCACATAGAGGGGCTGGGATCTGGGGGCCATCTTGTTAAAAGGTGCTTGCAGATTTCGTTGAACCATACCAGGCCACATGCCCTCAACATGGGGACAAGGTGCTTTGGGGGGGACAGAGCCCCCCTGCCCCAAACCCCTCCCCCATGTTGAGGGTATGTGGCCTAGTATGGATTAGGATGGGGGGCACTATAAGTACATTTTTATAATGACAAAAAGATACTTATAGATAACTGCAGGGATTTTTTTCTTTGCATACCTTGATTTTCTTTTCCCATGGTGGCCATTTTCACTGAGGGCAGATGAAGAAATTGTTCTTTAGTTCCTGGAAATCTCCCTGGCATTCTGGGTCTGCCTTCTAGAACATGTGACAGGAACTTCCTACTATGCATCTTTGAGGCCAGGATTGCATCACCAGTAGGGATGAACTTGATGTTCGGGTCGTACATAAGTTCGACTCGAACATCGGGTGTTCATCCGTTCGCTGAATAATGAACATTATGGGGCGTTTGTGGAAGATTTCACACACAGTTAGACTTACATACAGGCCTCACTGGAATTTGTAGTTCCACGGAGGAGGAACAGAGCAACTGACACTGAGCAGGCTTGAGGCCTATCTATTCTGACACCTCAAGCATTGTAATATAGTTGTTGGAGCCACACCAGGAGCATTTTCACCTCAATTTAACTTACCATAAACTGTGGATTACAAACCATAAAGAATTACTCTAGCTAGCGAAGAAAGAAGATCACGGACTAAGTACTTTAAGTGAGATCTCACGCATAGCTTATAAAGTAGGGGGAGCTCGCAGGTATAAGCACATAAAAATATATATATATATATATATATATATATATATATATATATATATATATATATATATATATATATATATATATATACATACTGTTTTAAAATTTGTCTGTATTGAAATTCATTGTGCTGTCGTCCTTTGTTGGTATGACAGCACAATTACTGTAATCACCTTTTGAATATTTCTACAGTAAAATATATTTCTGGTTAAGTATCCAGTTGTGTGGCGTACTGTTTTCCCCCCACCAGGTGGAGTCAGTGGATCCTGAAGTTACAATACAGGTACTTTGCATTTACAAGTCCATGCCCCACACTATATAAGGCTGCTTACACAACGGCCATGTGTATTGTTGTTGGAGTGGAAAGAGAGATAGCTTGATTTAGATTAAGCAGGCAGGTTATTTAGTTAGTGACAGTGTATTTGATATATATATATATATATATATATATATATATATATATATATACACTCTGCATTTAGCATAGACTATATATTCAGTGTTTACTCAATTTTTAGTCAGTGCAGGCAGTGTATTAATATATATATATATATATACACTCTGCATCCAGTGTAGCCTATATCTACAGTGCATTTGGTGGTGTACTGTTTCTAATACACTTCAGGCGGTGTACATAGTATCTAATACAGTGTGTACAGTGTCTACTACACTTCTGGTGGTGTACACAGTACACAATACAGTGCAGCCATGGTACAGTTTCTAATACAGTGCAGGCGATGTACACAGTATCTAATACAATGTGTGCAGTTTCTACTACTTTTCGGGTGGTGTACACAGTATCTACACTTTCTACTACACTTCTGGTGGTGTACACAGTAAACAATATAGTGCAGCCGTAAAACAGTTTCTACTACTTTTCTGGTGGTGTACACAGTATCTAATACAGTGTGTACAGTTTCTACTACACTTCTAGTGGTGTACACATTACACAATACAGTGCAGCAGTAGTACAGTTTCTAATACAGTGCAGGCGGTGTATACAGTATCTAATACAATGTGTACAGTTTATACTACTTTTAGGGAGGTGCACACAGTATCTAATACAGTGTGTACAGTTTATACTACACTTCTGGTGGTGTACACAGTACACAATACAGTGTAGCCATAGAACAGTTTCTACTACTTTTCTGGTGGTGTACACAGTATCTAATACAGTGTGTACAGTTTCTACTACACTTCTGGCAGGGAACACAGTACACTTTACAGTGTAGCTGTAGTACAGTTTCTAATACAGTACAGGCAGTGTAAATAGTATCTAATATAGTGTGTACAGTTTCTACTACACTTCTGGTGGTGTACACAGTACACAATACAGTGCAGCAGTAGTACAGTTTCTAATACAGTGCAGGCAGTGTACACAGAATCTAATACAGTGTGTACAGTTTCAACTACACTTCTGGTGGTGTACACAGTATACAATACAGCGCAGCCATTGTACAGTTGCTAATACAGTGCAGGTGGTGTACACAGTATCTAATACAGTGTGTACAGTTTCTAATACACTTCAGGCGGTGTACACAGTATTCTAATACAGTGTAGTGTGGTGTTGCAAAACAAAAAATACATCATGTCCGGAAGGCCACCAAGAAAAAGCAGACGCTCACAGGCCACTAAATTAGGGCAAGCAGCCTCTGCGTCTACAGTCAACAGGGCTGGTCGTGGACATGGTGCATCCTCTGCAAGTGGCTGTTGGGCGCTCTTGTCCTTTTTTTCTGCTGCTGGCCATGTTATTGAGCTAGAACATGCAGAAGAGTTGGTGCAGTGGATAACAAAGCCGTCCTCATTCTCCTCATCCTCTGTCACCCAGGCTCAGAGTAGTTTGCCTTTCAATGCAGCTGCCAAAGCGGCCTATTCCACAGGCTCCTTGTCAACAGTCACTCCTTCTGTAGCCCCGCCATCATGTGCGGAGGAGGCGATTTGAAGGCTCAGATATTGGTCTCCAGGTAGCCTAGAGAGAGGGGGTGCCCAAGAAGGACAAGAAATTGGCAGTCATGTTCTACCAGCTGCAGCATACTGCCAAGTTTGCTCCAGTAACGAGGAGGGAGTGGATGATGAGGTCACTGACTTTACTTGGGTGCCTGAGAGAAGGGAGGAGGAGGAGGCACAACTCCAATGAGGCAGGATGTCCTCTAGGGGGCAGCTTAAGGGCAGCCACCCTATTGCATCACACCATAGAGCTCCACAGGTGAAGGGTGCTGCTGAATCCCCGCTGACTTCTAAAAGTTCCTTTGTGTGGGCCCTTTTTGACACGTGTGCAGCAGATTGCACCGTTGCTGTTTGCAACCTATGTCTGAAGCAGATCAAGTGTGGCCAGAACAGCAGCCACTTGGGCACCACATGCTTGACCAGACATATGATGACCTGCCATGCAGTCTGTTGGCAACAGCACTTGAAAGACCCACATAAAAAAAAAAGGCAGACTTTACCTCCAACCCTACTCTATACCTCCAGTCCTCTCAAAAACATGAGGAATGAAGGTATAGCAATAGGTGTCCTAAGTACTTGCAGCCAATCTACTAGCAGTACACCACCATCTGATTTTAGCAGGCAAATTTCCCTACCCCAGTTTCTGAACTGTAAAAAGAAATTTGGTCCCAGCCATCCACATACTCAGCGTCTAAATGCTAGCTTGGCCAAATTGCTAGCATTGCAACCGCTGCCTTTTCAGCTGGTAGACTCTGCCCTCTTTCATGAATTTGTGGAATGGGTTGTACCTCAGTGGCAGGTTCCAAAAGGCCATTTCTTTTCATGGAAGGCCATTACAGCTCTCTACCGGCATGTGAAAGGCACCCCCACTTCTTCTTCTTCCTCTATGGCCTCTTTTGCAGATTTGTCCTCTGAACCAGCGGTGCTCTGTAAGCGCTCAAGGGGCTGCGCAAGCAGTCAGGCTAAAAGATGCCATGCGGTGCTTGATTTGGTCTGCCTAGGGGACAGGGACAGGGGCAGAGATTCTGTCAGCTCTGCAGGGGCAGGCTCAGAGGTAGTTGACACCACACCAGCTTCAGCCAGGAATGGTTGTATGCGACAATGGTAGACATGTGCGATTAGTTTCGTACAAATCGGAAATTCGTACGAATTTTTCGAAATTCGTACATTTGTACGAATCCGAATTACGAATTTTTACGAATACGAATTCTGTACGAAATACGAAATTTCGATTACGAATTTCTGATCCAAATTATTCGAATCCAAACTACCAAATGATGAATTTCAATAATATGAAAGAAATTATAGCGGATATAACGAATGATTCGAATGAATTCGAGATTCAGTATAACGAATATCGACACTCTACGAATAATAACGAATTATCCGAAAACGTATTAACGTTACATAACACAAGTCTATTGTCTATTGTTCACCAATCACTCAGAGGAAGTACGAAATACGAAAATTCGTATTCGTAAACGAAATTTCGTATTTCGTACTTCCTCTGAGTGATTGGTGGTGAACAATAGACAATAGACTTGAGTTATGTAACGTTAATATGTTTTCGGATAATTCGTTATTATTCGTAGAGTGTCCGATATTCGTAGCAATTCGTAACGATTCGTAACGATTCGTACGAAATTCGTATTTCGTACGAATCCGAATTAAATTTTGTACACGAATTACGATTTTTTTTTATACGAAACGGAACGGAACGAAACTAAACAAATTTTTTGACGGCTCCCATGTCTAGACAATGGCACCATCCTTCTCTCTGCCCTCTGACAGGGACACTTGACCCATGTTCCATGTTTGGCACATGTCCTAAATTTGGTGGTGCAGGGGTTCTTGAGCAGGTATCCAGGCTTACAGGATCTCCTGAGGCAGGCCAGAAAAGTCTGTGGTCATTTCCGCTGGTCATACAATGCCAGTGCTTGCCTGGCTGACATTCAAAGGAAATGAAACCTGCCCACCAACCGCCTCCTTTGTGACATGCCCACCAGATGAAACTCAACGTTAGCAATGCTGCAGCGGCTGCACACATAGCAGAGGGCCATCAATGAGTACCTGTGTGAGTATGACACCAGGACAGGGTCAGGGGAGCTTGACTTCTTTTCACCACACCAGTGGCTACTGATCAAGGATGCATGCACTGTCCTGTCACCATTTGAGAAAGCCACAAGGATGGTGAGCAGCAACAATGCATGCACCAGTGACACTGTCCCTCCAGTCTTCCTGTTAGAGCATACACTTCTGCAAATCATGGACAGGGCACTTGAGGCAGTGGGAGAGGAGGATTTCCTAACCTCTCAAGACCCCCTTTATCCAGATAGCATTCCTGCAGGCCCACGAAACACGCAGGAAAAAGAGGAGGAGGAGGATTGTTTCAGCATGGATGTAGAGGATAACACTCAGCAGCAGTCTTCAAGGGATGGTTTTCAGTTCACAGAAACCCAAGGAGTTGTACATGGCTGGGAGGGGGTAGTTACGGATCATGTGATCCTTAGTGACTCAGAGGACTCAGAATCAAATGCCTCTGCAAACTTACGCTGCATGGCCTCCCTGATTCTACAGAGCCTGTGAAAGGACCATATGGTTCATGGTATCAAGGAGAGGGATCATTACTGGCTGGCAACCCTTCTTGATCCATGTTACAAGGGTAAGGTTGCAGAACTCATCCTGCCTTCGCGAAGGGAGCAAAGAATGAAACATCTTCAGGAGGCCTTGAAGAAAGGTTTGTGCAATGCATTTCCAGACTTTGGGAGGTTACAATTCCTTGGTGCTGGACAACGTGTTGCTGAGGCTTCGTTCAGTCTAAAGAAGAGTGGGGGAGAAGGTGGCCGGCTGGCCGATGCCTTTAAACAATTTTTTAGTCCTCAGTGCCAAGGTCTTATCAGTTCAAGCAACCAACGCCAGTGTCTGCATTACATGGTGCAGGAATATCTAGGGGCAAGAGCAGACTTGGAGACCTTTCCAAAAGAGCATCCACTGGGTTACTGGGTCTTGAGGATGGACCACTGGCTAAAACTTGCTCAATATGCAATTGAGCTACTGGCTGTCCTGCATACAGCGTGCTTTCTGAACGCACATTCATTGCTGCTGGAGGATTTGTAATGGATCAAAGAGTGCACCTGTCCACAGACTCCATTGATAGGCTCACATTCATAAAAATGAATCAGTCTTGGATCAGCAGCTATTAAGCACCTGATGCCGATGTAACTGATTGAATTTGCTATGTATGTGGGATCCCTTGAAGACTGCCTATGCTGACTATCCTTTTCCTCCTTAATCTTGATGATGCTAGCTTCCAACAATAATTTTGGTTTAGGGCACCACCACCACCACCACCACCACACAAGGCCCAATTGTTCTGCCCCTGTTTAACAGGGGCATGTAATTACAATTTTTGATTTAATATTTTACAGAAGGGCCCGTTCCTGTGCCCAATAAGAGTATCTGTGAGGGGTTACAGTGCTGTGGCACCACCATCACCCAAGGCCCAATTGTTCTGCTGTTTAACAGGGATATGTAATTGTAATTTTTTACATAATATTTCAATGTAGGGCCCGTTCCTGTGCCCAACAAGAGTAACTGTGAGGGCTTACAGTGTTGTGGCACCAACAAAGGCCCAATTTTTCTGCCCCTGTTTAACAAGAGCATGTAAATACAATTTTTGATATAATATTTCAATGCAGGACCCATTCCTGCGCCCAACAAAAGTAACTGTGAGGGCTTACAACGTTCTGGTACCACCAACACCTAAGGCTCAATTTTCTGCATAGTATATAGGGTAGGCTGTATAGTATATATACTGCTGTTCAGATTATAAAGTGCCTGGGGGCCCCCCCACTCCATTTTTAAAAAAAATTGGGTGTGAGGTTCCCCTTAATATCCATAACAGACCTGAAGGGCCTGGTATGGATTTTGGGGGTCACATCCACGCCATTTTTTTTGGTATTTTTATCTATATTGCGGGGATCCGACAATACATTACAGCCTCGAGCAGTTGAAATTATATTTTTTCCTTTAGAAATTTTGCTGTGGCACTGTTATAATCACTGCTCCCTAAAAAATGTCTGTTCTTAAAACTTTTTTTTGCATTGATACATGTACCCTGGGGCAGGTCCCCAAACACTTTTTATGGCTAAAACTTGCATATAAGCCTTTAAAATTAACACTTTTCATTTTTCACGTTTGTATCCCATAGACTTTACAAGTGTTCGCGCATTCAAACACATTTTTTGCCTGTTCGAATGTTCTGCTGCGAACCGAACCGAGGAGGGTGTTCGGCTCATCCCTAGTCACCAGTACGGTATTTATAAATTGAAGCTCAAGCGTCTCTTCTCCAGAGAGAATATGTTCAGTGCTTGCAACCTTTCCTCATAACTAATATCCTCCAGACCCTTTATTTGCTTAGTTGCCCTTCTTGGGGGGGGGGGGGGGGTGGTGTTATGCTCATCCCTAATCACCAGTCCCTCACTCCACCAGGACCTGGAAAAACAGTAATAGTAAGTAAAAGTAAGTAAGTAAAATTGTAACTAATTCAAAAAAAGGTGATTTTAATATCCACATACAAAGCTGAATGCTGCTGTTTTTTCAATAATTCAATTTTTATTTCATTTTATAAAGTTTTTAATACAGAAACAAAACAAGTGATTGCTATCAACTAGACACAATACAAGGGTATTCTATACCTTAAAGGTGACGTATGGGCAAAGCTCCTTTGGACCGCTGACGGCTGACATCACACGCTGGACTTTAATGTCGGAATATACCCAGATGCCTGGACCAGCAGCTGGCTCAGCCTCTTAGCCAATCTCCAAGAGCCTAAGCCAGCTGCACCCCCCCTCCAAAGCCTGACCAGGGCCGTCTTTAATATTGATTGGACTCTGGTCAAACATTCTCTTGCCCCCCGCCATCATTACGCAGAACCCCTACCCCATACAACCTCTATAATTACACAAGATCCCCTCCCCCATAATACCTCCATCATTACACAGGACCCCCATCCCCCATACTACCCCCATAATTATACAGGACCCCCTCCCTTCCCACCACAGACCCCTGCATTGCCCTCCCACCCAGCGGTCTCACCTTGATAGTGCCCAGAGCAAGTCAGGCACCAGGCACACCCCACCAAACTCTCTGGCGAAGAAGTTCTTCAGCGGACCAATGGCCTGCTGCTTGTTGGACATGGTGAGGGAGAGCGGTCAGTGTGACTGTGCCCGGGACTGACAGACACTTTCCCTGGACATGGTGTACTTTACTGAGCTGGCCAATCACCTCACAGGCTGCATACACAACACTCAACCAATCACTAGTGCCTCCAACATTCAATTCCGCCCTCATCTCTTGAGTAATAGACAAATCCATGTATCATTTGAAGGCAGCGCAAGCTCCCTTTTTGCCTGCACTAAAGATGTCCCTGAGCCTGACACTGCAGTGAGCAGTGGAGGGGCAGAGCAGAAAGTAGTGACTGGCAGTAACTGGTTTTCTGCTCAAAGAAGACCAAGAACTGAGCAATCGGTGGTCTTTGATTGCTCGCTTCTCGTGTAGAGCAGGTGGGAGATGCCCTACACTTCTCTTTTAATATAATAAGTCACATAAAGCTTCACAAAACAACAATAATGTTGAATCATAAATATACAAAGGGATATATGTATAAAAGTGATCAAATCATATACAGTAATAAAAGATGCTGTAAGACATTGCATAGGGTTGTAGCAAGCCTTATAAATGTCAGATGTATGCATACTGTATGTCGACTTACCACATGTACACTATATTACCAAAAGTATTGTGACACCTGCCTTTACACGCACATAAACTTTAAAGGCCTCCCAGTCTTAGTCCATAGGTTTCGGTATAAAGTTGGCCCACCTTTTGCAGCTAATACAGCTTCAATTCTTCTGGGAAGGCTGTCTGCAAGGTTTAGGGGGGTGTCTATGGGAATGTTTGACCATTCTTCCAGAAGCGCATTTGTGAGATCCGGCACTGATGTGGACGAGAATGCCTGGCTAGCATTCTCTGCTCTAATTCATCCCAAAGGTGTTCTATCTGGTTGAGATCAGGATTCTGTGCAGACCAGTCAAGTTCCTCAACCCCACACTCACTCATCTATGTCTTTATGGACCTTGCATTGTGCACTGGTCCAAATCATTTGGTGAAGGTGGGATTATGGTGGGGGGTTGTTTTTCAGAGGTTGGGCTTGGCCCCTTAGTTCCAGTGAAGGGAACCCTTAAGAAATCAGCATCCAATAACATTCTGGACAAATTCATGCTCCCAACTTTGTGGGAACACTTTGGGGATGGCCCATTCCTGTTCCAACATGACTGCGCACCAGTGCACAAAGAAAGGCCCATAAACACATGGATGAGCGAGTTTGGGGTAGAGGAACTTGACTGGCCTGCAAAGAGTCCTGACCTCAACCTGATAGAACACCTTTGTGATGAATTAGAGTGGAGTCAGGCCTTTCCGTCCATATCAGTGCCTGACCTCACAAAATAAACCTTCTGGAAGAATGGTCAAACACTCCCATAGACACACTCCTAAACCTTGTACACAGCCTTCCCAGAAAATTTAAAGTTGTTATAGCTGCAAAGAGTGGACCAACTTTATATTGAACCCTACGGACTAAGACTGAGATGTCATTAATGTGATTGTAAAAGCAGGCATCCCAATAATTTTGGTAATAGTGTATAAGAATAAAGATATACCAGAAGCAAAAACCGTCAACAAATGAACAGTAACAATAACTATGCAGCGAATTCTGTCATGAAAATACACCAGAATGTAGGGGAGAAATTATTCGATCAGTAATGAACAAGACTGAATCTTAGGCCTGATGCACACCTATGCATTTTTAATGCTTTTTGCATTTTGCAGATTTGCACTACAGTCCATTTAACATTGTTTTCTTATGGAACACATTCTGTAGTGCAAATCTACAAAATGCAAAAAGCACTAAAAATGCATTGGTGTGAATCAGGCCTTACCACCAGAAGAGGTGGAGTTCAAGTCATCTATACCATAAGAGGAATAATCCCATAATTGTCAAATTCGATTGAATGAACCTGTTCTGTCTCCTACACGTGCTTTAAGGTCCTCCGTTTTCCTCACTTCTGCTGCTGATGCATATCTTAGTGAAAGGGGGAAAAGGTTCACTTTAATTCATTCTGATAACTGTGCTTCACTTTTCTATTTCCGTTAAAGTTATTTGGCTGGAGTTTACCTTTAAATCTGATGTAATAAAGAAAATGTTCATTTTATTTGGATGTGATGATAGGATTGCATTGAGGTGTTGTTTTTATAGGTTATTTATGCCAATTGCTGTTGCTGTCTAGTTCATTACGCCGTGGAGTGAAATGTTCCCTGCTAACATATTGGAGAAGCATTTGCTGGTTAGAGCAACTTCTGCTCAGTGGAGCTGGCACTGTGTATTCTGTCATTATGCATTAAAGACAACACAGTATTTCATCACCCAGTCTCAATTTTCAGTCATGACTAAGCAGCAGCATCTTGCTCCCATGAAACTCCCTAATGATACAATGATTTTAAGAAAATAAAAATAAGAAGCCAAGTATCTGTTTTATTTGAGATATTGTAGTACTGTCACAGCTATTTTACTGCTATTATTTTTTTGCACATATCCTATAGAACCTATGGCCAGGAATATAGAATTGTATTAATCTGTATATTTTATTCTATTATATAGTTCTGAATTATTCATTAGTGTTTTTTAGAAGATATTGTAACATTTAGGTCAACGGTTTTCTCACTTCAAACTATTAAAGTTATATAGCCTCACTCTAGACACCATTTTAAACACGAGTGAATTAGCTGGCTAACAACCTAATAAATTGTGGGGTTATCATTGCTGAGTGTGGTCGGCCTTCTCTGGCCACCCTTTCAATGGGTTTCTGAGGTCGGACTGTGCCTGGGTGAGACAGCCACCTCTAGCTTTTCCATGTGCTGACAATTATCAAAGCAATTTAACTTTTCATTAAAAACAGCTGATTGGTAGGAGTTGGAGGTGGAATTTCCTAACTGTTTTTTTATTACAGTAAGAACAAAATTGAACTGGTCTACAGGAACCATATCATTTCCTTTCAAATTTTGGATCTCCAAAAAAGAAAACAAAAACTGGAGGACAAAAAAGGTAAATTCAATTAAGCTGTTGCATGTTTTTACAAATCATGTGGGAAAAATCCCTGGAAAATGACATTTAAATATTGGTTACTATGTGCAAAAATGTCTCTTTTGTTCCAATTATCTTTACAGCAGAGCTTTTGTAAGTCAAAGTTTAGTATAATAAAAGGCAATGCTGGGAATTAGAAGTGTCCCTTGTGCTAGTGGCTTATCTCTTATGGCCCGTACACACGATTCGAAAATAGTACTGCTTTCTAAGTGATCATACAATAATCTGATCATTATTATTTTATTTATTTCAGGTACTCATATAGCACCATCAATTTACATATACATTGTACATTCACATCAGTCCCTACCCTCAAGGAGCCTACACTCTAAGGTCCCTAACTCACATTCATACATACACATACTAGGGACAACTTACACAGGATCCAATTAACCTACCAGCATGTCTTTGAAATGTGGGAGGAAACCCACACAGGCACAGGGAGAACATGCAAACTCCAGGCAGGTTGTGTCATGGTTGGGATTTGAACCAATAACTATTTTTACTGCTAGGTTGAAAGTGCTGTCCACTACACCACTGCGTACACAGCTTTTGATAGCCGATCACAACAGTTCACCCGATATTATTCGATGGTGCATGAACAAAAAATTTTCATGTACGATACCAGATTGTGCGATTTTCATTTAATCAGGACGATTACAAATACATTACAATACATTAAATCACTTCCAATTTTTTATTCTGTCATAAGTGAATTTTCAGAACTTTAGTAACCTATTTCGTTTTTGATATGAGATTAGCATGCAAAAAAAAGAAAAAAAAAAAAAACGGACGATCATCCTTTCAATAATCTCATTGTGTGTACGAGGCATTAGTTAAAATCTTCAGTCCCCTGAACCCCCCCACATCACATACATCTGCAGTGGTATTTTTCCAGTGCTGCGAGCTTCTGGACCTGTCATAGGCACTCATCAGTGGCAACTACGTTCACCCTTTCTTCCCCCTTCCTCCTTTCTGTTAGGTTTTCTGTAATATCCCTCTCAGCTCCTCTTTCCCTTAGCTGGACTTTGACGGTCAATGGAAAAACTCTCTCCCCCTCCCCCCTCCCCTGTCTGTCCGGACAGGCAAAAAGACACCATACACCGTGTCACGTACCGGGTACGGCGGGGAACAGGAGGTGGATCCCCTATGCCAATGGGGCGATAGCACGGGTTGTATTGGAGGACCGGTTCTAATGTTGCTACTGGTCTTCACCAGAGCCCACCGCAAGGCGGGTTGGACTTGTAGCGGCGGTAGCAACCAGGTCGTGTCTTCCAATAGCAACTCGACCCCACTGACAGCTGAGACAGGCGCGGTACACAAGGATTAGGCAGAGGCAAGGTCAAACGTAGCAAAAGGTCAAGGCAGGTGGCAAAGGTTCGTAGTCGGGGGCAACAGCAAAGGTCTGGATACACAGAAGGAGCAAAACACACAAACGCTTTCACTGGGCACCCAGGCAACACGAGATCCGGCGAGAACAGGAAGGGGAAGTGGGTTTTTAATGGGATTGGGAAAACTGTAATTGGACCAGGCACTAATTGATAGTGCACTGGCCCTTTAACTAGGGGCGGAGTCGCGCGCACGCGCCTGGGGAGCGGGGGCACACGCACGCCGAAGACAGCCTGCAGGGGACAGGTGAGAGCAGTGGGATGCGATCCCCGGGCGGACCGAGGATCGCATCCCGGAAACAAAGCAGCGCCTGCGGTCAGAGGCGCTGCAGGGCAGAGAGCGCCGTGAGTGCTCCGGGGTGGAGGGGATGCCCGGAGCGCTCGGCGTTACAGTACCCCCCCCTTGGGTCTCCCCCTCTTCTTGGGCCTCCCCCTCCTCCTGGAACCCAAAAACCTGCGGGTGAGATCCTTGTCAATGATGTTACCCTCAGGTTCCCAGGACCTCTCCTCAGGCCCACAGTTCTCCCAGTCAACAAGATAGAAACGTTTACCTCGGACGGTTTTAGAGGCAAGGATCTGTTTAACGGAGAAAATGTCGGAGGAGCCGGTGACCGGAGCAGGAGCGGTGACCTTGGGGGAAAAGTGATTAAGAATAAGGGGTTTGAGGAGAGAAACATTGAAGGAGTTGGAAATGCGAAGGGAAGGAGGAAGATGCAGTTTGTAGGACACGGAATTGATCCGAGCCTTGATCTTGAATGGGCCGAGGTAGCGGGGACCCAACTTGTAACTGGGGATGCGGAACCTGATGTACTTGGAGGAGAGCCACACCCTATCGCCAGGGGAGAATACCGGAGGAGGTCTTCTTTTGCTGTCAGCATGTCTCTTCATGCGAGAAGAGGCCAGGGCAAGCGACCTTTGGGTCTCTCTCCAGATGGAAGACAGTTCTTGGGTGACTTCTTCTACAGCAGGGACTCCGGAAGAAGTGGGGATGGGAGGGGGGAAGAGGATGACGGCCGTAAACCACAAAGAAGGGTGATTGAGAGGAGGACTCAGACTCTTTCAAGTTGTAAGAAAATTCGGCCCAGGGCAGGAGGTCAGCCCAGTCGTCTTGACGGGCCGAGACAAAGTGTCGCAGGTAGGCCCCAAGGATCTGGTTGACTCTCGCCACTTGTCCATTGGACTGTGGGTGGAAGGCAGAGGAGAAGTCTAGTTTGACTTTCAGTTGACTGCAGAGAGCTCTCCAGAATTTAGACACAAATTGGACGCCTCTGTCCGAGACGATGTGGGATGGAAGTCCATGAAGACGGAAAATCTGAAGGAAGAAATGTTTCGCGAGTATAGGAGCCGAAGGGAGACCTGGAAGCGGGACAAAATGTGCCATTTTGGAGAAACGATCCACGACCACCCATATGGTAGTGTGGCCATGGGAAGGAGGGAGGTCCGTGATGAAGTCCATAGCTATGTGGGCCCAGGGTCGTTCAGGCACAGGCAGGGGGTGTAGGAGACCAGCAGGCTTCTGGTGAGGGGTCTTGTTACGAGCACATATGGTACAGGCCTGTACGAAATCCATCACATCCTTTTTTAAGGAGGGCCACCAGTAATACCTGGCAATTAGTTGGGAGGATTTCTTAATTCCAGGATGACCAGCCAGATGAGAGGAGTGACCCCATTTGAGGACCTGAAGCCGAAGACGTGGGGGGACCAAGGTTTTCCCTGGAGGGACTTGCAGTAAGGAGGCAGGGGCAGAAGAGATCAGACACTCAGGAGGTACAATGTGTTGTACAGGACACTCGGACTCGGTAGGTATCGGTGGAACGAGAGAGGGCGTCAGCCCTGACGTTCTTGTCCGCAGGACGGAAATGGATCTCAAAGTTGAAGCGGGCAAAAAACAACGACCACCTAGCTTGGCGTGGGTTTAACCGCTGGGCGGACTGGAGGTAAGAAAGATTTTTGTGATCAGTGAAGATCGTGATGAGATGAGTGGACCCCTCAAGGAGATGTCTCCACTCCTCCAGTACTAGCTTAATGGCCAGTAATTCACGGTCTCCGATGGAATAGTTCTTTTCCGGGGGGGAAAAGGTCTTGGAGAAAAAACCACAGGTGATGTTCTTGCCCTTGGAGTCTTTCTGGAGAAGTACGGCTCCAGCTCCCACAGAGGAGGCATCGACTTCCAGGAGGAACGGTTTGAGAGGGTCAGGCCTAGATAGAACGGGGGCAGAGGCAAAGACAGACTTGAGGCGGTTAAATGCCTCATCAGCTGGAGGGGGCCAGGACCTTGGATTCGCATTTTTTTTGGTTAGTGCCACAATAGGCACGACAATGGTGAAGTGGGAAATGAACTGGCGGTAATAGTTGGCGAATCCGAGGAAACGCTGGATGGCCCGTAGCCCTGAAGGACGTGGCCAGTTCAAAACGGCAGAAAGTTTCTCTGGGTCCATTTGGAGCCCTTGTCCCGAGACCAAGTAACCCAGGAAGGGAATACTGCAGCGTTCAAATAGACATTTCTCTAGTTTGGCGTAAAGGCAGTTATCACGGAGCCGTTGGAGCACTTGACGGACATGAAGACGGTGCTCCTCCAGGCTAGAGGAGAAAATCAGGATATCATCCAGATAGACAACAACACAGGAGTACAGCAAGTCTCTGAAAATCTCATTCACAAAATCTTGAAAGACCGCAGGGGCATTGCATAAACCAAAGGGCATGACAAGGTATTCAAAGTGTCCGTCACGGGTGTTGAAGGCGGTTTTCCATTCATCGCCTTTACGAATACGGATGAGATTGTATGCGCCCCGGAGGTTCAGTTTGGAAAAAATGCTTGCCCCGCGCAAACGGTCAAAAAGTTCTGAGATGAGAGGTAGGGGGTAGCGATTCTTCACAGTGATTTTATTAAGACTACGATAGTCAATGCAGGGACGTAAGGACCCGTCGTTTTTGGCGACAAAGAAGAATCCTGCTCCAGCAGGGGAAGAGGACTTGCGGATGAAACCTTTCTTGAGGTTCTCCTGGATGTACTCAGTCATAGCTTGTGTCTCCGGGATGGAGAGAGGGTAGATCCTGCCACGGGACGGGGTGGTACCAGGGAGGAGGTCAATAGGGCAATCAAAGGGTCTATGTGGCGGCAAGACCTCAGCTTGTTTTTTGCAAAACACATCGAAAAAGCCCCGGTAAGGCTTGGGAAGACTAGGCGGAGAGGCAGAGATGGAAACTTGTTTAATGGGCACCGCTTTGAGGCAATGCCTGTGGCAGGAAGAACCACAACTTTTGATGTCCCCCGAGGACCAGTCGAGGGTAGGAGAATGAAGCTGGAGCCAGGGTAGGCCCAAAAGGATCTCCGAGGTACAATTAGGTAGCACAAAGAAGTCAATCGTTTCATAATGGAGAACTCCAATTCTCATGAGGAGAAGTTCGGTGCGATAACGCACGATACAGTTCAAATTTTGACCATTTACCGAGGAGATGAAAACTGGTTTGGCAAGACGGGTGATGGGAATATTGAATTTGTTGACGAGAGAGGCTTCGATGAAGTTCCCTGCAGAGCCGGAGTCCAAAAAGGCTACAGCGGAGAAAGAAGATTCCTTGGTCAGAGAGATCCTCACTGGAATGGTCAGACGTGGAGAGGAAGAATCCACACCTAGCAGCGCCTCTCCATCGTTAGCTAGGTGCGAGCGTTTCCCTGACGCTGAGGGCGGATAGAGCAGTCCTTTAAGAAATGATCCGGGCTGGCGCAGTACAGACATAGATTATGGTCTCGACGGCGAGACCTCTCCTGTGTGGTCAGGCGAGATCGATCCACTTGCATAGCCTCCTCAGCGGGAGGCATAGGAACGGGTTGCATAGGATTCTGGAAGAGAGGTGCCAGGCGAGGAAACCGCCTGACGCGAGCGAGGTCCTTCTCCTGGCGTAACTCTAAGCGTCTCTCGGTAAAACGCATGTCCATGCGGGTGGCCAGCTGGATTAGCTCAGACAGGGTAGCAGGAATCTCACGTGCGGCCAGCACATCTTTAACATGACTGGATAGGCCTTTTTTGAAGGTCGCGCAGAGGGCCTCATTGTTCCAAGAGAGTTCAGAAGCCAGGGTGCGGAACTGAATGGCGTAATCGCCCACAGAAGAATCCCCTTGGACAAGGTTTAGGAGAGCCGTCTCTGCTGAGGAAGCCCGGGCTGGCTCCTCGAAGACACTACGAACCTCAAAAAAGAAGGCTGGAACTGAAGCTGTGGCAGGATCGCCACGGTCCCAAAGTGGTGTAGCCCAGGCCAGGGCCTTATCATATAGTAGGCTAACCACGAACGCCACCTTTGACCGTTCTGTGGGGAACTGGTCCGACAACATCTACAGATGGAGGGAACACTGGGATAGGAACCCTCGGCACAGCTTGGGGTCCCCATTGAATTTGTCAGGAAGGGACAGGCGGATTCTAGCGGCAGCGGCTCGCGGAGGAGGAGAAGTAGGAGCTGGCGGTAGGGCTGGCAGGAGCTGCTGTAACATAGCGGTCAATTGCGCCAATTGCTGTCGCTGTTGAGCGACCACCGTGGTCAGATCCGAAAGGCTGGGCAGCGGGACCTCAGCGGGATCCATGGCCGAATCTACTGTCACGTACCAGGTACGGCGGGGAACAGGAGGGGGATCCCCTATGCCAATGGGGTAATAGCACGGGTTGTATTGGAGGACCGGTTCTAATGTTGCTACTGGTCTTCACCAGAGCCCGCCGCAAGGCGGGATGGACTTGTAGCGGCGGTAGCAACCAGGTCGTGTCTTCCAATAGCAACTCGACCCCACTGACAGCTGAGACAGGCGCGGTACACAAGGATTAGGCAGAGGCAAGGTCAAACGTAGCAAAAGGTCAAGGCAGGTGGCAAAGGTTCGTAGTCGGGGGCAACAGCAAAGGTCTGGATACACAGAAGGAGCAAAACACACAAACGCTTTCACTGGGCACTAAGGCAACACGAGATCCGGCGAGAACAGGAAGGGGAAGTGGGTTTTTAATGGGATTGGGAAAACTGTAATTGCACCAGGCACTAATTGATAGTGCACTGGCCCTTTAACTAGGGGCGGAGTCACGCGCGCGCACCTGGGCAGCTGGGGCACGCGCACGCCGAAGACAGCCTGCAGGGGACAGGTGAGAGGAGCGGGATGCGATCCCTGGGCGGACCGAGGATCGCATCCCGGAAACAAAGCAGCGCCTGCGGTCAGGGGAGCTGACCGAGGCGCTGTAGGGCAGAGAATGCCGTGAGCGCTCCGGGGTGGAGGGGATGCCCGGAGAGCTCGGCGTTACACACCGTATGTGGTTTGATCAAGAATACGTTTATTTTTCCAGCTATACAGAGCATATTCAATAATCAAAGAAGGGGGGTTGCAGGTTGCATAGGGAGAACGCCCCATGAACAACCAATCACATTCAAGCATTTTGTTATACAATCAATATTGATCTGCAAGACATTCATAATAATTCTGCCTTCAGACTGAACGTCACAATTTACTCTAAAAATGTTCCACGCAATATATGTCCTTGACAAGGTTCTCAGCATTTTCTGGTAAACACTTTTTTGGTAAACACGCCAAGGAAAAAGCTACCATGAGAAGCACATTTTCTACAGAGAAGTAAACTTGTTATTAGAAAGTGTGAGTGTGAGATAAACAGAGTTAGAGTGAGTTTCTACAGAAAAACTGAAAAACATCTTTGTACAACATTATTAAATCGTAAAGGGTAACTCTACACTTCCCACATTTCCTTACACTTTCATTCAAGCCATACTATAGCATCCAACAATGAAAAGCACTCTGTGAATGGAGGATGGTCGGATAAAAGAAAGATCTATCTCCTCCAATTATAAAGTGGTTTTCGAGTGGTTTTCGAGTGCTAAAAGCTATAATATTGCTTTTATTATTGCTATTTTATCGCCTCATATTAACCTTGCAGCACCAGAATATTACCACTGGGAGTTTGGAGAACAGAGGATGGAAGATTCCAACTAAGAAAGCGGCCACCAGCACAAGGAACATTTCTCCTTAAGGCTGGGTTCACACTGATGCAAATTGGAAGTGGGTTTCCCCACATCCAATTTGGATGACAGGAGACTGTGACCGACTCTCAATGGAGCCGGTTCACGCAGCTCCAGGGCGGGTGGGGAGTGCACTGGAAAAGGTTCCTGTGCGTCTTTGGCTCTGTTTCAGGTGCCAATTTAGCCAAAATTCAGCACGCACCTGACCCCTGCTGTGAGCCGCGGCCGCAGCTACTGTGAATCCAGCCTCAATGTGAGTACCATTCCTTGTGCTTATTTAAAAAATAAAAATATAAAAACCTAGGCATTAATAGATAAGATCTACTTTTCGAGTAGGATGTCAGTGTCCATTGTAATTTTCTTGGTTTCAATTTTCATGAATTAATTACAATTTGTGATGTCATCATTCATTACTGGTTCAAGTAGAGAACCTGGATTGGTGATCCTCTATTTTCTTTCTTTTTTTTGGAAATTCAGATTCAAACTCCTACTGTAGATTTTACTTCTTGTTGTCTGATTTATTTTTTTATCTTGCCCTCATCATGATCATTCCATATCTTGCTGTGTGCCAGAAATCTCTATTGTCTTATTTTCAATAACATGTGCAAAGGATCTTCTAAGCAAGTTTCTATTGGAAATACAGCAACTAAAGATCTATTAGTATCAAAATGATTCTCTAAGGCTTATGGTGATGTCCTGGCAGAGCCAGCCAATCTGTAGCTCTGCATGAACTCAGATCCTAATCTTTGCCAGAGATCACATGTCTACAACTGCAGCTGGGTTTGGATTCCTGCAGCTTGAGCTGCTGACAGATACAGTAAGTATTATGCCGTTTTCTTATTCCTTGAGGTTATAAACCAGCAGGGAGGCAGTGGTGAATTAAGTTTAGCTTGGGTCCTGCACTTTTTCCCATCCCCTCTTTTACTAATGTCTGGAAGGAGGGTTATTCAGGTATGAAAATTGCAGACCTAGTGATCAGAAATGGAAAATCTTCAGTTCGTATTTAAAATGAACCCTTTTTGCAAAAATGAGAGTATGTAGGCAGATGCCAAATTAATGTCTTTATTTTGTTGTGTTTTGCATTGCTACTATATTTCTGGAGTACTGCTTCTTTAAATATATGGCTGATTGTTCCAGGGTCGGGTCGTGTATGACTGCTTCATTTACAGATGTGACACATCCTGTCTTTGGGTATAAATACATCTGCAGAGGACCACCCTGAGGCTTTTGTCCCATGAGAGCTGATCTTTCAGGACGGTTTGCTAGAATGTGATCCTTTGTCTGCTGCCGCTATCTCCTTAAATGGGCCTACTCCATAGACTCTAGTAACTATGGACTTTGTTGCTTTGGACATTTCCAACTCAGGTATAGGCCACACTATGTACATTATGTACCTCAATATATGTGAACGCCGGCTGCTGGCTACAATGCTGTCATAGAAATCTACAAAAAAATATATTTTAATTAGTGTATTGCTGGACGTCAAAAAACCTCTCTCTTTGCGGCAAGATTGCCTTTAACCACTTGCTGACCACAATATGTATATATACGTTGCGGTTTGCAAGTGGTTTACTAGAATTATGGCTGAAGATATCAGCCATAACCCCTGTATTATTTTTTTCAGCCGGCGGCTGGCTTTCTCTTGAAAGTGTTCCTGCGGCAGAAGCGATCACATAAGTAAGTCGCACACGCATATGTAAACAGTGTTCGCACCACACATGTGAGGTCTCTCCATGAACATTAGAGAGAGAGCAATAATTCTAGTACTAGACCTCCTCTGTAACACTAAACATGTAACCTGTATAGGTGTTTAAAGCGTCTCATATGGAGATTTTCAAGCACCATAGTTTGTCGCCATTCCATGAGCGTTCACAATTTTAAATTGTGACGTGTTAGGTATGTATTTACTCAGTGTAACATCATCTTTCATATTATACAACAAAAATGGGTTATATATTGTGTTTTTTTTTTGTTTTTTTATTCAATAAAAATTTAGTTTTAAGTAACACTTTGCAAATACCACGTGACATAAAAAATTGCAATGGTGGCCATTTTATTCCCTAGGGCCTCTGCTAAAATAAAATATATATTGTTTGGGGGTTAAGTTTCTAGCAAAAAATACTGATTTAAACTTTGCCAGAAAAGGCTTGGTATTCAAGTGGTAATCTGTGCCACTCCAGTCACTAATATTTCATGATGTTTTTGTTATATAACATTTTACAGACTCCCATGTGCATTAATATCAAGACCGGTGTCAATAGTTTGGTATGCTGCTATTTCTTTTTTTTATCTTACAAACATCAAAAACAAAAGGAAATTGGGGAAAAAAGTTGTCAGTATGCTTTTACAATGCAGTACTGGTCTCCAGTGATAATGTTCTGTGACTGTGTCCCATATAATGTCTGCCTGTGTCAAAATCCCTTGTATGCTATGACATTCACTATCCAAGGGTGGGGGCCTTATGGTGACCACATAAACTTGATTATTTATTTATTTTTATTAGATCGAAACAATTGAATCTGCAAATAATCGAAAAAAGCAATCCCTTCTAATTGCTTTAGACTCAATTTCAATTGGATTTGATGGGCTATGGAGGAGTAAGATCAGTTGTTTTGCATCAGTTAAATTCTTTGTTCATGAATATGAACATATTTTGATCAATCAGATTATGAGATTAAAAGGTGGAAATAGAACAGTAATTTACAATTGTATGTTAACTATCATTCCCTATGTGTAGTATACCAATCGAATGGTCAACTTAAAATCGATAAGTATCGATAAATAAATAAAGTTGATAATTTATCGAAGTGTGGCCACCTTTAAATGAGATCTCCAGCTGGTATATTGAGAAGTACTTGTTCTGAAGGTTTCTAATTAATTTCCAGCTAGTGAGTGCATTTTTCCACTTGTGGAATTTCAGAGGTATCATTAAACAAAGCTACACTGTTTGTAAGGGATAGTTTTTCATAAAGTACCCACAGAAACAAGTATTTTCAATTGGCGTACAGAGAGACACAAGGGCTCAGAGTGCAACAGGTCTGTGCAAGGAAACTTTCATTAACGTAACAGCTTCCCGCACAGGGCTATCCTTAGCCCCATTTAGCTTTCACATGGAAGACTCCCTGGCCCAAAGCTGAATGGAAATAAAGGGGCTGGGAATAGGGATGAGCCGAAGAACCCCCCCAAAGTCCATTCCAGACCCTTATCCGAGCATGCAACCTGTCAGGCTGCAGGAAACGGGGGGGCGCTCACTGAACTGTACCAGGCCACATGCCCTCAATATGGGGAGGGTACTTTGGGGTCCCCCCAAAGCACCTTGTCCCCATGTTGATGGAGATAAGGGCAACATCCCCACAACTCTAGCCCAGTGGTTGAGGTGGTCTGTGGGCAGGGGGGCCCCCAGATCCCACCCCCCATCCAATCATGTGCAAGCAAAGGTGCTTTTTTTCACTTTCCTTGCACCTGATTGGGTATTCCTTGCAAAGTAAAGCTTTACCATATTTACTAAGCTCTGGGGAAAATCAGTGCAACTGCACTTGCAAAGTGCACATTCTATTTGCCTTTAGTAAATCCACCCCAATAGGTATAGAGACAGAAAACACAGACAGGAAAAGGCGCAAGATCGCCTCCTAATGTAGCAAAGTTTTATTGGATTAGGCAGACATAAAAACAAACACATCATATGGGAACTGACCAGCATGAAGGAGCAGAGTGTGTCATAAGGCCCCATGCACACGAGACGCTGTTAAACGCGTGTTCAGAGGCAGTTGGACACTTTTTTTACGTTTGCGTTTATCACGTACCTTACAGCGGAGTCCGGATGCTGGGGATGGCCTCGTGCACGGTTCCGGTCCCAACACCCCTGGTGGTGGGAACAGGGAGTGCTGGGGCACGAAAGGGTGCAAGTGCCTGCGGCTGGTAGATTGGAAGTACCGGTTCCTCTGGAGAGCTGGTGTATACGTTGGCATCCAGGACTGTACTCAGTAAAGGCCGAACAGGTGGATGTAGGCACTGCGAGATCAAGACGGGAAACAGGTCGGCAACTGGCTGGCAAACAAGGTACAAGCGGAAGGCAAGTTCGTGGTCAAAAGCAGGCAAAGGGTTGGCAACTGGCTGGCAAACAAGGTACAAAACGGAAGGCAAGTTCGTGGTCAAAAGCAGGCAATAGGTTGGCAACAGGCAGGTGATAAGGTACCAAATTAGAGAGCAGAGACGTAGTCCAGGAATCCAAGCCGAGGTCAATACCAAAGGGAACAGTCAATAAGCGGGGTCAATCCAGGAAGGGTAACAGGAAAACCAGGTGAATCAGGAACAAGGTAGGCAGGAACTTCAGGCAGGTATTCAGGAGATAAGACTGAAGACGATCCAGCACTGACACCATGTGAAGGCCCTGTTTATATAGGGCGCCTTGTGCTGGGATTGGTGGAGGTGCGGGTCCGTGCGTGATTATGCACACACGTTCGTGCTGACGTGGGAGTGCGTGCCCTCGTTCGTATTGACAAACGAGGGCGCGCACAGGTCAGCGTTGGTACGCGGGTACGCCCGCACGTTCGGTTCCGTTGGGAAGGCTGCGCATGGGTATTGGCGCTTGCAGAGTGGGGATTCACCCCTACTGGACGAGGACGGGTATGGAAAGCGTGAGTTCTCTGACATTGCCCCCTCCTTAGGGGCAGCCTCCGGATGCCTCTTTGAAACGAACCCTGGGAGCGGGAACGATGAAAAGCCTGTATAAGTCTCTGGGCATGAAGATTCGTTCTTGGTTCCCAGGAATTTTCTTCTGGGCCAAAACCTTTCCATTTAATTAAATATTGGTCCTCACCTTGCCGTTTTCTGTGATCCAGGATAGCTTCAATTTCAAATTCTTCTTCCCCATTCACTCGGATAGCTTCCGGAGGTCCTACTTCACGATCTGGAAAGGAATTTGGAACATCAGGTTTAAGTAGGGAAACGTGAAATACCGGATGTATCCTGAATGAGGCAGGGAGTTCAAGTTCATAGGCCACTGGGTTGACCTTTCTCTTGACAGGGAAAGGACCCAAGTACCTAGGTCCCAATTTCTTGGAGGGGCATGCCAGTTTTAAATTTGTGGTAGATAGCCACACACGATCTCCTACCTCCAAGTTCAATTCTCCCCTTCTCTTCTTATCGAAGTATTTTTTATCATCCTCCTGTGCTTTAGCAATAGTTTCCCTGAGCACCTGGTTGTTGGAGGAAAGGAAATCCAGTCTATCCTGAACAGCCGGTACAGAGGATTCGGGCACAAGTGCGGGTAGAAAGGAGGGATGGAATCCGTAGTTGGAGAAAAATGGTGATTGGTTTGTAGTGGAGTGGATGGAATTGTTAAAAGCAAATTCTGCCAAGGGAAGCAGTGAGGCCCAATCCTCCTGAGAAAACGAGGAGAAGCAACGTAGGTATTGTTCCAACGTTTGGTTGGTACGTTCGGTCTGCCCGTTGGTCTGTGGATGGTAAGCTGAGGAGAGACTACATTTAATACCTAGTGCCTTGCATAATGACCTCCAAAACTTGGATGTGAACTGTACTCCACGGTCAGAGACGATGTCACTGGGGATTCCATGGAGTCTGACAACTTCTTTAATGAAGATCCTGGCGGTTTCAATCGCTGAAGGTGTCCCTTTCATGGGAATGAAATGTGCCATCCGGGAAAAGCGGTCTACCACCACAAAAATGGAAGAGAACCCCTTAGAGGGAGGAAGCTCCACAATAAAATCCATGGCGATTTTGTCCCATGGCCTTTCGGGAATGGGCAGTGGTTTCAACAGGCCCCATGATTTATTTTTACTGCTTTTATTTCTTAGACAAATCAGACAAGAGTTAACATAATTCCTGCAGTCCTTGGCCAGATTTGGCCACCAGAAGTGTCTCTGGATTAGATCCATAGTCTTGTGGCCCCCAAAGTGACCCGCCAGAGGATAGTCATGGCAGGCCTGTAAGACGGTGGTGCGTAGGTCTTGAGGGATGAAAATTTTATTGTCGAGCCAAAAAAACCCATCCTTCTCCTGAAGGTTGATGCCCGGAGGTAATTGTGTTCTCACGGAGGCTTGGCGGAGCTGTGTCATGAAACTGGATTGGGTCAGGAGAAAATTCCCTGCTTGCAGGATAGTATCCGGTGGAGACGGGGTTTCAAGTTCTGTGAACATTCGGGATAAGGCATCGGGTTTAACGTTTTTGGATCCAGGGCGATAAGTAATATGAAAATTAAAACGGGAAAAGAAAAGAGCCCATCTGGCCTGTCGGGGTCTAAGGCGTCTGGCAGTTCTGAGGTATTCTAAATTTTTGTGATCTGTGAAGATCAGTATCGGATGTGCTGCCCCTTCCAGGAGGTACCGCCATTCTTCCAGGGCTAGCTTTATTGCTAGGAGTTCTCGGTCACCTACATCATAGTTCCTTTCTGATACACCTAGTTTTCTGGAAAAGAAAGCCACCGGATGCATTAAAGACTTGGGTCCTTGGCGTTGAGACAGGATGGCTCCTACCGCACTCTCCGAAGCATCGACCTCCAGAGTGTAGGGTAATGCAGGGTCAGGGTGCTTTAGTACTGGAGCGGAGGTAAATGCCCTTTTTAATTGGTCGAAGGCGGCTTGGGCCGCTGAAGTCCACTGGAAGCGGCTTTGCTTCTTGGTGAGCTGAGTGATGGGTGCGATGATCTTGGAGAAGTTCTTGATAAACTTTCTATAAAAATTGGAGAACCCGATAAAACGTTGTACCCCTTTCTTGTCATTTGGGGGCGGCCAGGACATGATGGCAGAGACCTTCTGGGGATCCATGGCTACACCCCCAGTTGATATCACCAGGCCGAGGAAGTGAATGGTCTGGCGTTCGAATTCACATTTTTCGGCCTTTGCGTAAAGTCCATGCTGCCTTAATCTGCCCAGTACTTGTTTGACATGATCGCGATGAGCTTCTAGAGAGGTGGAAAATATCAGGATATCGTCTAGGTAGACAATTACAAAGGAATCTAGAAAGTCTCTGAAAATATTATTAACAAAATGTTGAAAAGTGGCCGGGGCGTTGCACAGTCCAAATGGCATGACTAAATACTCGAAGTGGCCAAAACGTGTTCGGAATGCTGTCTTCCATTCATCCCCTTTGCGTATTCTGATCAGGTTATAGGCCCCACGTAGGTCCAACTTCGTGAATATTTTTGCTGAGCGGAGTCTCTGAAATAATTCCGGGACTAGTGGAAGCGGGTACCGGTTTTTAATTGTCACTTTATTCAGATCCCTGTAATCCACACATGGGCGGAGCGAGTGATCTCTTTTTTCAACAAAGAATATTCCGGCTCCTGCTGGGGAGGAGGAATGTCGGATGAACCCCTTTTTGAGGTTCTCATCGATGTACTCCTTGAGAACCAGGAGTTCAGGTTCGGACAGGGGGAAGATCCGCCCGAAAGGAATTTCGGCCCCAGGTAGTAACTCAATCGGGCAGTCGTAGACCCGATGGGGAGGAAGAGTGTCTGCTTTCTGTTTATCGAACACGTCCAGGAAGTTGTGGTACACTGGTGGCACCAACTCTTTGAATTCAGAGTCCGTTCTTAGGCACCCAATGACTGGTGGAATATGGTGGAAGGTTTTGAGACAGTTCTGTAGACAGTAAGAGGACTGAAAAGTCACCTCACCGGTGACCCAGTTGACCTGGGGATTGTGGGCCTGTAGCCAAGGCATTCCTAGGATGACAGGAAACAAGGGTGAGGAGATGACATCTAGACGGAGTAGCTCCTGGTGACCTGGTGGGATGCTGGTGAACAGGGGTTGTGTCTCCAGAGTAATAGGCCCGGACTTGATGTTTGACCCATCTGCTAGCCGTATGGAGAGTTGATGCTGCTTAGGTATTAATGGGATGTTATGTTGTAGAGCGAAGGCATGATCCACAAAGCAGCTACATGCACCAGAGTCAATTATAGCCTGGACTCGGAGTATTTCTCCTGGGAGCTGTAAGGAAATAGGAACAGCGATGTGAGCGGCTTTTATTAGAGACAAGGCGAAAGGCACACGGGATGATGAATTGAACTTACGGATCTTATTCGGGCATGTGTTGGCGTAGTGCCCAGCTTCCCCACAGTAGAGGCAGAGGTTGTTCTGGCGACGCCGCTGTTTCTCCTCGGGTGATAATGGTGAGCGGAGTAGGCCGACTTGCATGGGCTCTGGTGCTCCTGAGGTGGCAGCAGGCACGTTGGAAACGGGAGTAGGAGGGTAGTTGGGACCTTTGGGTAACACCCATGTGGGGCGTGTCAAGCTGGACCTCTCGGACCTCCGCTCTCTTAAACGACGGTCTATCTGGATAGACAGCTGAATCAAATCCTCCAAAGAACTAGGGATTCCCACTCGGGCTAGCTCATCCTTCAGAGCTTCGGAGAGGCCTATGCGGAACTGATAGAGGAGTGCGGCGTCGTTCCAAGAGGTGTCGGAACTCCACCGCCTAAAGTCTGTTACATAGTCCTCTACTGGCCGGCGCCCTTGTTGGAGGGCATGGAGGCTGGCCTCTGCTGTTGTGGTGCGCTGAGGATCATCATACAGCTTGGCCATTTCATCCAAAAATGAGTCCAGGGTATCCAGAAGAGGGCTGGCTTGTTCCAACATACGGTGGGCCCAGGTTTGAGGCTCCCCTTGGAGTAGGGAGACTATGAACCCCACCTTAGTGCTCTCCAGGGAGAAGGTACGGGGTTGTAGCAGGAAGTAGAGCCGACAAGCATTCCTGAAGGAGCGGAACTTACTGCGGTCCCCTGAAAACCGTTCCGGTGGGGGCACACGAGGTTCTGGGGGTGGCATCATTACTGTGGGTGCTGATGCAGAGGTTGCTGAGCCAGAAAACCGGGATGCCATGGAGGCCTGATGAGTTGCAGAGCCTGGGGACATGGATTCCACTCTCTGTTCTAGTTGATGATAGCCATCTCGCAGGCCCTGGACTGCCAGGGTAAGGGCCGACATCTGTTGGCACAGAGCTTCCAAAGGCGAGGCACCCCCTTCGGACTCCATTCTGGCTGGATCGTACTATCATGTACCTTACAGCGGAGTCCGGATGCTGGGGATGGCCTCGTGCACGGTTCCGGTCCCAACACCCCTGGTGGTGGGAACAGGGAGTGCTGGGGCACGAAAGGGTGCAAGTGCCTGCGGCTGGTAGACTGGTGCTTGGAAGTACCGGTTCCTCTGGAGAGCTGGTGTATACGTTGGCATCCAGGACTGTACTCAGTAAAGGCCGAACAGGTGGATGTAGGCACTGCGAGATCAAGACGGGAAACAGGTCGGCAACTGGCTGGCAAACAAGGTACAAGCGGAAGGCAAGTTCGTGGTCAAAAGCAGGCAAAGGGTTGGCAACTGGCTGGCAAACAAGGTACAAAACGGAAGGCAAGTTCGTGGTCAAAAGCAGGCAATAGGTTGGCAACAGGCAGGTGATAAGGTACCAAATTAGAGAGCAGAGACGTAGTCCAGGAATCCAAGCCGAGGTCAATACCAAAGGGAACAGTCAATAAGCGGGGTCAATCCAGGAAGGGTAACAGGAAAACCAGGTGAATCAGGAACAAGGTAGGCAGGAACTTCAGGCAGGTATTCAGGAGATAAGACTGAAGACGATCCAGCACTGACACCATGTGAAGGCCCTGTTTATATAGGGCGCCTTGTGCTGGGATTGGTGGAGGTGCGGGTCCGTGCGTGATTACGCACACACGTTCGTGCTGACGTGGGAGTGCGTGCCCTCGTTCGTATTGACAAACGAGGGCGCGCACAGGTCAGCGTTGGTACGCGGGTACGCCCGCACGTTCGGTTCCGTTGGGAAGGCTGCGCATGGGTATTGGCGCTTGCAGAGTGGGGATTCACCCCTACTGGACGAGGACGGGTATGGAAAGCGTGAGTTCTCTGACAGCGTTTATAAGCATTTTTAAAGGAACCCAATTTTTTGGACCAGAAACCTCAGAAATATGATGGTAAACTATAAAATATACTAAACAAAATGGTTTAAAATGTCAATATTACTTTAGATAGTTCATAGAGCATATATACTCACTGATGCAATGCCATAAAAAACTCTATTTTTTTAGGTAGCTTAGACAATGAGGAATGCCTCCACTTCTTTGCCCCAACCCTTCATCCAATTTCTAATCCAATCAGTGACTCCACCTAGTCTGACCAAAGCATAGCAATGTCTTTTTTTTTTACAGAGAAAAACCTGCATACCAATGTCTAGTCAGCCCCAACCCCCCACCATGTTTGTGAAATATCCAACAGACATTCGCTGTGCCATCAATGGATGAGTCCAATATCGACGCGCTCTGACTCTGGACCTCTCACGTAATTTGCGACAACGTTGCTGCCTCATCAAGAGCAACATCAG
The DNA here is from genome assembly GCA_028564925.1 of Lithobates sylvaticus. Classification (NCBI taxonomy): domain Eukaryota; kingdom Metazoa; phylum Chordata; class Amphibia; order Anura; family Ranidae; genus Lithobates; species Lithobates sylvaticus. The sequence goes on from CM053028.1 coordinate 467,251,305, forward strand.
GAGCATTTCCTGACATATATTCAATATGGGATCCATTTAAAAAAAAAAAAACACAGAACGAGAGGCAAATGCAAGTGTACAACTGCTCTCTCTGCTGCTGCTCACTCTGATCATAAGATGGCAGAAATAGTTAATAATACATGCTTTCTGAGCTTGGGGAGGGTCTATATGATGTTATCTTTACAAACGCTTATAGACGCAAACGCGGTTAAACGCGGCTAAACATGCATTTAGCAGAGTTTGCATCGGCGTCTCGTGTGCATGGCTGGATATAACACACAGTTCAGAGGCTGTGCCGCTGTCACTAGATGTTAAAGTGCTGCCACTGCACAGAGGGATAACAGAGTACTGAACCGCGGGAGACACTTCCGCACTGGAGATTACTGCTTCTGCTCCTTCCAGCTTGTCTCAGAAAGAATCCTGGAAATGTGCTTTCAGAGAAAAAATCCTCCTCTTTACCAGCCAGGCTTAAACTTCAGTTCTCCAGATGGGTCTTACAAACTCCCTTCCTGGTATATCCAACTCCCATTGCTTTATTTTACTGTGGATAGGACTTCACTATGCCTCAGACTTATTGTCCATCTACTGGTGCCTCTACAACTTATTATGACAGGACTTCGCTATGATTGCTCCTCTAGAAATCCCCTGCAAATTACAAGTTACAAATTTCTCTCTCTTCCTCGTGTTTCCTTGGGGAAGATTCCACTTCCCAACATTGAGGCCACTGCATTGGTTGACTGCACCCAGGTTCTCTTACCATGGCTCAACCAGCTCTGTGGTATTTCTCTTGTGAAATAACTGCATTACCTGCATTTCCATTACCAGGTGTTTCTTTATGGTGTGTAAGGCCGATCAAAGACGATTTGAATCATGGCTGTTACAGCAGGAACTGGCCAGGATTCAAATCATGTGTAGGCAGGCTAAATCGATCAGTTTGGGTACAACCAACCTGCCGGATTCATGTGCTATATTGCTTGCGGCTGCTATAGCTGACAATAATCATTGTCTTCTCCCGGCAGGGATGGCTACCCCTGCCCCACTGACACCCCCCTCCCCCCGCTGAGAGGAGACAATTGCTTAGTGGGATGGATTCTCCTGTCAGCACTGTCTGTGTTGATGGGGGAATTGTGAAAATGTATTTCTAGCACCCCATGGTTGCAGGGAAGAAATTAGCATTGTCTGCGGCCTATCTAAGGAGTGATCAGTGTCCACACAGCTGTAGTTATCTTTTGAGCATTTTTTCTGTAACATTAGTCTGAACAGAATGAACATTTTATTTCAAGTTTCAAGTGATAGCCTCACATTATGAAAAGAGTTTTCACAAGAACACTTCTAGGCTGCTTACCCCTTACAGAATATGAATGACTTCCTCCTTACTTCAGCTCTGCAGAGGCATGCTTAATGACCCCCAAAGGGAACATAGCCAACTTTGGCATTGATTCAAGTGTGACTTTTCACACTGGGGCAGTGCACTTGTGGGACGTTCTGAAAAGTCCTGTAAGCAGCATCTTTGGGGCGGGTTGGGATCGCTGTATTTAGCGCTCCCAAAATGCCCTGCCCATTGGAATGAATGTACATTGCTTCTAAAGCGCCTGAAAAGTGCTTTGGAAGCGCTGCAACATGGGAGTTTTTATCCCCTTGGGTTTAAAAGGGCCCCATTAGCGGCCGAGAAACTTCAGTTAAACAGCGGTGATCGCCATTTTAGCGTGGCCGCGACCCCAATGTGAAAGGGGTCTTAAAAGGCTCCCTTTTACAATTATCCATTCATTGCCCACTGTTGTCATCCTCAAGAAACTCACTCTGAAAAATGTCAAGCAGCCATCACTGGAGAGAGTGAAAGTAAATAGGAAATGATGGCAAGAGACTGAAGGGGGTCAGTAGCACTGGGATGAAACACTAAATTAAATAGACATTGACAAAAATAGCAGCTGTCATGATACAAAGTGCTTGTATACTGAATGTTATTCAGATAGGATTTACATTTACTTTAAATTAAGTGGATAAACTTTGTATTACACCAGTACTGGCAAGCAGGATGGCCCTACGCATTATAGCAAGTGAAAACTATAAGAGGACATTGATAAAGAGTTAATTAATCTAGAGAGAGTGGCCTAATGAGAAAAGGAAATTAGATAATCTTAATTGCCAATGTTAAGGAAATAACCGGATAATTACCTAATGACGGCTCACAATTAATGCTTTAAAGGTTTTAATAAATGATATGATTTATAGTGGTGAAAAATAAATTATTAATGTTGAATAACCAAAAAATAAAAAATACACAGAGCTAAGCCAAATCATGCTGTATTTTCTAATATACGGTAATGTTCGTAGTTGTATTGTCTTATAATTAGCAGTTATAGCACTTCAAAAAGAAACATTGCAGCTAGGGATGAGCCGAACACCCCCGGGTTCGGTTCGCACCAGAACCTTCGAACGGACCGAAAGTTTGCGCAAATTTTCGAACCCTATTTGTTACAATAGACGTGAACGTTCAAAATCAAAAGTGCTAATTACGCATAATATGCATGTTAATGTCATAAAACAGGTTTGGGGACCCGGGTCCTGCCCCAGGGGACATATATCAATGCAAAAAGAACTTTTAAAAACTAACGTTTTTTCGGGAGCAGTCATTTTAATGATGCATAAAGTGAAAAAAAAAGTGAAATATTCCTTTAAATATGGTACCTGGGGGGTGTCTAAAATATGCCTGTGAAGTGGCATGTGTTTCCCGTGTTTAGAACTGGCCCTGCACAAAATGACATTTGTAAAGGAAAAAAGAAGCCATTTAAAACCACTTGCGGCTTTAATGTCATGTCTTGTCCTGGCCATATGGCTGAAAATCCTTGAGAAAAATGGCATGGCTACCCCATCACCCCCCCCCCCCCCCCCAGCCCCTTTGGGTCTTGTATGGATATTAGGGGGAACCCGCACCCAAAATAAAACCCTATACCTACAACCCTATATACTCTGAACAGCAGTATACAGGCGGTGCAAACAAGACATGGACTGTAGGTTTGTTCTTAAGTAGAATCTGAACAGGTACATTATGAAGTGTAGCTCCATCCCAAAAAAATCTTTTTAAGCTTTTTGGAGAACATAGGGAGGGGTTATCACCCCTGTAACATTTGCTGTCTTTGCACATCTGTTCAGAACATTTCACCTCACTTTCCGTCCCAATGACAAATGTTTTTGGAAAAGTGGGGTTTTAATTGAAACAAGGATCAGTAGAGAGGAGATACCTTTTTCCCAAATTAAATCTAAAAGGATCGAATTTACCTTCCTAGGGGTAGATTACCTCTCACTTCCTGTTTTCTCCTTCCGTTTGCCGTATATACTCTGCAGAAATTTGCCCCATTAGATGTTGGTGTAGCCACAACACTGTAAGCCCTCACAGTTACTCTTGGTGGACACAGGAATGGGCCCTGCTGTGAGTTATTAGATCAAGATTTGTAATTGCATGCACCTGTTGAACAGGGCAGAAAAATTGGGCCTTTGGTGGTGGTGGATGGTGTTGCCACAAGACTGTAAGCCCTCACAGTTACTCTTGGTGGGCACAGGAATGGGCCCTGCTGTGAGTTATTAGATCAAGATTTGTAATTGCATGCACCTGTTGAACAGGGCATAAAAATTGGGCCTTTGGTGGTGGTGGTGGTGGACGGTGTTGCCACAAGACTGTAAGCCCTCACAGTTACTCTTGGTGGGCGCAGGAATGGGCCCTGCTGTGAGTTATTAGATCCAGATTTGTAATTGCATGCGCCTGTTGAACAGCGCCGAAAAATTGGGCCTTTGGTGGTGGTGGTGCACGGTGTTGCCACAAGACTGTAAGCCCTCACAGTTACTCTTGGTGGGCGCAGGAATGGGCCCTGCTGTGAACTATTAGATCAAGATTTGTAATTACACGCCCCTGTTAAACAGGGTCTGAAAAATTGTGCCTTAGGCACTGGTGCTGGTGCCACAACACTGCAACCCCTCACAGATACTGTACTTGGAGCACAGCAGTCAGACCTGTTGCGAAGCATTGCTTAAAAAATTGTAATTACACGCCCCTGTTAAACAGGGGCTGAAAAATTGGGCCTTAGGCATTGGTGCTGGTGCCACAACACTGCAACCCCTCACAGATACTGTACTCTGAGCACAGCAATGAGACCTGTTGCAAAGCATTGCCTAAAAATTGTAATTACACGCCCCAACAGGGGCTGAAAAATTGTGCCTTAGGCACTGATGCTGGTGCTACAACACTGCAACCCCTCACAGATACTGTACATGGAGCACAGCAGTCAGACCTGTTGCGAAGCATTGCTTAAAAATTGTAATTACACGCCCCTGTTAAACAGGGGCTGAAAAATTGGGCCTTAGGCACTGGTGCTGGTGCCACAACACTGCAACCCCTCACAGATACTGTACTTGGAGCACAGCAGTCAGACCTGTTGGGAAGCATTTTTAAAAAAAACTGTAATTACACGCCCCTGTTATACAGGGGCTGAAAAATTGTGCCTTAGGCACTGGTGTGGTGGCACCCAGAAACAAAAATGTTCTTCCAAGCTATCAAGGAATGGATCATTGAGGAGGAGGAAGAGGATAGTCAGTGAACATAACAGGACAGTCACTCAGCATCAGCATAGGCAGTCTTGAAGGGATGTGACATTATAAATTATTCAGTTATATCCACTTCAGGTGCCTGGTAGCTGGTGGTGATCCAAGACTGATTCATTTTTATGAAGGTCAGTCGATCAACCGAGTCGGTGGACAGGCGCACCCTGTGATCGGTGACAAATCCTCCAGCAGCACTGAATGTGCGTTCGGAAAGAACGCTGGATGCAGGACAGGCCAGTAGCTCAATTGCATACTGTGCAAGCTCTGGCCAGTGATCCATCTCAAGACCCAGTAAGCCAGAGGATTTTCGGTGGGAAAGGTGTCCAAGTCTGACCTTGCCCCTAGGTATTCCTGCACCATGTATATAAGATGCTGGCGATGGTTGCTGGAACCGATCATACCTTGGGGCTGCGGACTAAAAAATTGTCTGAACGCATCGGTCAGACGTCCACCTTCCCCACCGCTCCTTCTGCTACTGACCGAAGCCTCAGCAACTCGTCGTCCAGGACCAGGAGTTTGTAACCTCCCAGTTTCTGGGAACGCGTTGCACAGACCTTTCTGCAAGGCCTCCCTGAGATGTCTCATCCTCTGCTCCCTCTGCGACGGCAAGATAAAGTCCGCAACCTTACCCTTGTACCATGGATCAAGGAGAGTAGCCAGCCAGTAATGGTCCCTCTCCTTAATCCGAAGAATACGAGGATCCTTCCGCAGGCTTTGCAGGATCAGGGAGGCCATGCAATGTAGGTTAGCTGAGGCATTCGGTCCGGAGTCTTCTGGGTCACTGAGGACGACATGATCACCAGCCACCTCCTCCCAGCCACGTACAAGTCCACTGGTTTGTTGGGACTGTACATCATCCCTAAAAGACTGCTGATGCTGAGTGCCAGGCTCCACCTCCATGCTCACACAATCCTCCTCCTCATCCTCTTCCTGTGTGATGGGTGGGACATAAGGAACACTGTCTGGATAAAGGAGGCCTTGAGAGGCAAGGAAGTCCTCCTCTTCCTGCCTCTGTTCTGCCTCAAGTGCCCTGTCCATTATCCCACGCAACGTATGCTCCAACAGGTGGACAAGAGGGACAGTGTCACTGATGCATGCACTGTCACTGCTCACCATCCTCGTGGCCTCCTCAAATGGTGAGAGGACAGTGCATGCATCCCTGATCATGCTCCCTGGCGTGGGGAAAAAAAGCCAAGCTCCCCTGACCCTGTCCTGGTGCCGTAGTCGCAAAGGTACTCATTGATGGCCCTCTGCTGCGTGTGCAGTCGCTGCAGCATGGCCAACGTTGAGTTCCACCTGGTGGGCATGTCACATATTAGGCGGTTCTTGGGCAGGTTCAACTCCTTTTGCAGTTCAGCCAGCCGAGCACTGGCATTATACGATCGGCGGAAATGCACACAGACTTTCCTGGCCTGCCTCAGGACATCCTGTAAGCCTGGGTTCCTGCCCAAGAACTTCTGCACCACCAGGTTGAGGACGTGAGCCATACAGGGCACATGGGTGAGCTGCCCCTGTGGCAGGGCGGAGAGGAGGTTGGTGCCATTGTCAGAAACCACCATTCCTGGCTTAAGCTGGCGTGGCGTCAACCACCTCTCGGCCTGCCCCTGCAGAGCTACCAGAACCTCTGCCCCAGTGTGGCTCCTGTCCCCCAAACACACCAGCGCAAGCACGGCATGGCATCTTTTTGCCTGCGTACTCGCGTAGCCCCTTGTATGCCTACGGAGCACCGCTGGTGTCCGAGGACAGAGCACTCGAAGAGGCCATGGAGGAAGAAGAAGAGGAGGGGGTGGAGGAGAGAGGTGTGTCACAACCAGTAGTAGCATTTTGGAGGCGTGGTGGCGGAACAACCTCCAACACTACTGAACCTTGTCCTGCATCCCTCCCAGCTGCCAATAGAGTGACCCAATGGGCCGTGAAAGACAGATAACGTCCCTGTCCATGCCTGCTGGACCATGAGTCAGCGGTAATATGCACCTTACCGCTGACCGCCCTGTCCAGCGAGGCATGGACATTGCCTTCCACATGCCGGTAGAGAGACGGAATCGCCTTCCGTGAGAAAAAGTGGCGTTTGGGAACCTGCCACTGAGGAACCGCACATTGAACAAACTCACGGAAGGGGGCCGAGTCTACCAACTGAAAAGGCAGCAGTTGAAGTGCTAGCAATTTAGCCAAGCTAGCATTCAACCGCTGGGCATGTGGATGGCTGGGAGTATACTTCTTTCGACGGTCCAGCAGCTGGGGCAGGGAAATTTGCCTGCTACAATCGAACGTCGGTGTACTGCAAGTACTTGGTTGTGACACACCTAATTCTACACCTTCAGTCCTCTCAGAGCAGCTTTCAGAGAGGACTGAAGATATAGTGGGGATGGAGATCCCAGCTGATGAGGAGCAAGGAGAGGTCCGCTTTGTTCTTTGGTGTGGGTCTTTAATGTGCGCTTGCCAACGAGCTGCATGGCAGGTCGACATATGTCTGGTCATGCTTGTGGTGCCCAAGCGGCTGATGTTTTGGCCACGCGAGATACGCTTGAGACAAATATTGCAAATAGCAGTGGTGCGATCTGATGTACTCGTCTCAAAAAAGGCCCACACCAAAGAACTTTTGTGATAACGTGCAGAGGCAGCGCCCTGCACAGGCGGAGCTCTGCGGTGTGATTCAGTTGGTGTGCTGGCCTCTAGCTGGCCTCCGGGGGGCATCCTGCCTCGTTGGACATGTGCCGCCACATCCTCCTCCTCCTCCTCTCTCCCTTCAGGCACCCACGTGGAGTCAGTGATCTCATCATCCCCTCCCTCTTCACCACTAGAGAAAACCTGGCAGTAAGCTGCAGCTGGTGGAACATTACTGCCAGATTGCTGTCCTTCAGCATCCCCTCTCTCTGCGCGCACACTACTGCCTTCCTCAAGCTGGGTATCATCATCCGAGCCTTCAAATCGTTGGGCATCCTCCTGGAGCATGTACCCAACACTGTGCTCAAACAGTTCGGGGGACTCCTCAGGAGGACATGGTGGGTCTAGGGAAGGGGTGCCTGATGATGCCATTGAGTACGCGTTGGCAGCTGCTCTGCCAGTACCCTGAGCCTGGGTGAGAGAGGATGAGGAGGATGAGGAGGATGAGGAGGACTTGGTCATCCATTCTACCAAGCCTTCGGCATGATGCGGTTTAACATGTCCAGCTGCCGAAAACAAAGACAAGCGTGTCCCATGGCCACGTGCTGATGACGATGCACGACCACGTCCACGACCAACACTGTTGTCTCTAGAAACAGAGCCTGCTTGCCCTGTGTTCTTGCCTCTGGGCTGTCTGCCTCTCCTTGGCGGTCTTCCAGCCATTGTAGTGGGTAGTGTATATTGTGCTGGAGTCACACAGCACACCCACTAACTCCTGCAGATGGATGCCTTAGATGACAGCAACAGGGCCCTATGGCAGATAGAGGCTGCCTTAGATGACAAGAACTGGGCTGACACACACACACACTAGCTCCTATGTGTGCTGACACACACACACACACTAGCTCCTATGTGTGCTGACACACACACACACACTAGCTCCTATGTGTGCTGACACACACACACACACTAGCTCCTATGTGTGCTGACAAAAACACACTATAGCTCCTATGTGTGCTGACAACACACTATAGCTCCTATGTGTGCTGACAAAAAAATAGAGCTCCTATGTGTGCTTACACAAACACAATATAGCTCCTTTGTGTGCTGACAACACACTATAGGTCCTATGTGTGCTGACAAAAAAATAGAGCTCCTATGTGTGCTCACAACACACTATAGGTCCTATGGGTGATGACACAAACACACTATAGGTACTATGTGTGCTGACGAAGAAATAGAGCTCCTATGTGTGCTCACAACACACTATAGGTCATATGGGTGCTGACACAAACACACTATAGGTCCTATGGGTGCTGACAAAAAAATAGAGCTCCTATGTGTGCTCACAACACACTATAGGTCCTATGGGTGCTGACACAAACACACTATAGGTCCTATGTGTGCTGACACAAAAAATAGAGCTTCTATGTGTGCTCACAACACACTATAGGTCCTATGGGTGCTGACACAAACACACTATAGGTACTATGTGTGCTGACGAAGAAATAGAGCTCCTATGTGTGCTCACAACACACTATAGGTCCTATGGGTGCTGACACAAACACACTTTAGGTACTTTGTGTGCTGACGAAGAAATAGAGCTCCTATGTGTGCTCACAACACACTATAGGTCCTATGGGTGCTGACACAAACACACTATAGGTCCTATGTGGGCTGACAAAAAAATAGAGCTCCTATGTGTGCTCACAACACACTATAGGTCCTATGGGTGCTGACACAAACACACTATAGGTACTATGTGTGCTGACGAAGAAATAGAGCTCCTATGTGTGCTCACAACACACTATAGGTCCTATGGGTGCTGACACAAACACACTATAGGTCCTATGTGTGCTGACAAAAAAATAGAGCTCCTATGTGTGCTCACAACACACTATAGGTCCTATGGGTGCTGACACAAACACACTATAGGTACTATGTGTGCTGATGAAGAAATAGAGCTCCTATGTGTGCTCACAACACACTATAGGTCCTATGGGTGCTGACACAAACACACTATAGGTACTATGTGTGCTGACGAAGAAATAGAGCTCCTATGTGTGCTCACAACACACTATAGGTCCTATGGGTGCTGACACAAACACACTATAGGTTCTATGTGTGCTGACGAATAAATAGAGCTCCTATGTGTGCTCACAACACACTATAGGTCCTATGGGTGCTGACACAAACACACTATAGGTACTATGTGTGCTGACGAAGAAATAGAGCTCATATGTGTGCTCACAACACACTATAGGTCCTATGGGTGCTGACACAAACACACTATAGGTCCTATGTGTGCTGACAAAAAAATAGAGCTCCTATGTGTGCTCACAACACACTATAGGTCCTATGGGTGCTGACACAAACACACTATAGGTACTATGTGTGCTGACGAAGAAATAGAGCTCCTATGTGTGCTCACAACCCACTATAGGTCCTATGGGTGCTGACACAAACACACTATAGGTACTATGTGTGATGACGAAGAAATAGAGCTCATATGTGTGCTCACAACACACTATAGGTCCTATGGGTGCTGACACAAACACACTATAAGTCCTATGTGTGCTGACAAAAAAATAGAGCTCCTATGTGTTCTCACAACACACTATAGGTCCTATGGGTGCTGACACAAACACACTATAGTTACTATGTGTGCTGACGAAGAAATAGAGCTCCTATGTGTGCTCACAACACACTATAGGTCCTATGGGTGCTGACACAAACACACTATAGGTCCTATGTGTGCTGACAGCAAAATAGAGCTCCTATGTGTGCTCACAACACACTATAGGTCCTATGGGTGCTGACACAAACACACTATAGGTACTATGTGTGCTGACAAAAAAATAGAGCTCCTATGTGTGCTCACAACACACTATAGGTCCTATGGGTGCTGACACAAACACACTATAGGTACTATGTGTGCTGACGAAGAAATAGAGCCCCTATGTGTGCTCACAACACACTATAGGTCCTATGGGTGCTGACACAAACACACTATAGGTCCTATGTGTGCTGACAAATAAATATAGGTCCTATGTGTGCTGACAACACACACACTAGCTCCTATGTGTGCTGACACAAACACAATATGGCTCCTATAAATCCTTGCCTGGGATGGGACAGAAGGTTGGGACAGAAGTTGGGGTGCAATGCTGTTCTAACAGCACTGCGATTGGTGCTACTGCAATGCTGTGCTAACAGCACGCACACACCAGACTAATCCCCAGCAGCAGATAATATCACTCTCAGTATTGATTTGAATGACTCAGGAGTCAGCAATGGTTTAGCAAAGAAGAAATAAATCAGCAGACTGCTCTTCTAAAAGCCGGAACACATGTGCCCTGGGCCGACGGCGTGGCGGCCTTTTATAGAGTGGGGCGTGTACTAAAGCCCCTGAGCTTTAATTGGCTACAGGCATCCTGCCTGTAGCCAATTATTGCTCTCCTAGTTTCCGGCTCTGTGATTGGCCAAGCATGCGGGGTCACAGTGCATGCTTGGCCAATCATCAGCCAGCAATGTGATGCGAACGGCCCAAATAGTTCTGGGCTTGCCGAGCGGGCGCACGCCCGGTGCTCGATTCGAACGAGCACTGGGCCCATCCCTAATTGCAGCTTATTTTTATAGCATAATGCAAAAATGACATACATTCATTATAGAAATGTTATTTTATGACAGTATTCATTTGCTGGAAAGATATATTTTAAAGTTAGCAGAATGCTCTGCAATTCATTAAAAATTAATTAAAGAGGGAGTAAACCCTTCCTTTTTTTCCCCTGCAGTAAAGTAAAAGCATTGAATACTAGCACATTATGTGACACTTACCTGCAAAAGAAGCCAGCGCTGTCCCCGCTGCAGGCCGCATTCATGTGTTTGGGGTACTTCCCAAAATCCATACCAGACCCTTATCTGAGCATGCAGCCTGGCAGGCCAGGAAAGGGGAGGGGTAAGCAAGCCCCCCTTCCTGAACAATACCAGGCTACATGCCCTCAACATGGGGACAAGGGTCTCTTCCCCACAACCTTGGGCTCTGGTTGTGGGGGTCTGTGGGCAGGGGGCATCAGAATCTGGAAAGGGGCCCCCAGATCCTGACTGTCCCCTATGTGAATGAGTACGGGCTACATTGTAGAAAAAAATTTACATTGTTTTTGACAATTTCTTTATTAAAAAAAAGCGCAAAGAAAAATGTCCCCTAATATAGATCAGTTGCCCCGCTGCCACTGCCAGATCCGAAAAAGGGGAAAAGATGCTCCGCTGTCAATGAAGGATGACTGCCTACTGCAGCCTCCGTCGTTTGACAGTTCTTGTATACATAAAGGGCAGAGCCACATGGCGATGTCACCTGGTAGCCCCGCCCCTTGCGATGTCACTGACCGAGCATGCACCGGTGAGTGACATCACAAGGGGGGCAACCAGGTGATGTCGCTACTTGGCTCTGCCCTTTACCTACTGTGTATAAGAACTGACAAATGGCGGAGCCTGCAGTAGGCAGTCATCCTTCATTGGCAGTGGAGCATTTTTTTTTCTTCTTTCAGGTCCAGTAGGGGTGGTGGGCATCTGATCTACATCAGGGACATTGTTTTTTATTTTTTTTTAATAAAGTGTAGCGCCCTGGGGTTTAGTCAGGGAGCTCCTCACTAAATTCCTTGTCAGGAGTAGCTACTGTAGTTAATTACTAGGGATCCATTGACTTCTCCTTAAGTTTGGCCTGGTTGTACTTTCCTCTTCTACCACCAGGTGGCTGGGCACTTGAAGGCATTTGATTGAGAAGGACAACTCAAGGTCAGGTTATGGATATATGGGGTGTCTCGGCCAATGGGCAGGGATTTTCTTGAATCGCTTGGCCTGCTGGGAGAGCCTATATATTCGGATGAGGTCAGGTGATCCGGGTTCTTGTGTGCCAACCGGACCACCTTCTGGGTGGACGTGTGTCGTATGCCCCAGGCTGTTAGGCTGGAGATTGGGCCTGTCCCAGGGGCATCAGGCTGCCAGGCTGTGTGAGGGCCTATCCAGAAGTAAGAGGGAAGCGCAGGGTTGGGACTGTGGCTTGCAGTCCAACCAAAAGTGACGGTTCTGCCGGCCGGAGAATCTGTCAGTGGTTGGAGGTAGAAGGGAAGCTGTTGCACATAGTCTGATCACCTTTACCAGTGACCACAGTGAGTAACTGAAGCGAGTACCGGAGCAGTATTCTTACCGAACGGGCACGTTGGAGAATCTGGAAACTTCAGGCGGTGATCAAGTCAGGGACCCAATCAGCGGAGGTGACGCTTGCAGAACAGTCTTGTGTGTCAAGCCAGGGACTAAGCTGGTCAGCAGGGTTGAAGCTTGAAGGTATCCAAAGTGCCAAGCTAGGGACCCAGCAGGGAAGCGTGGGTGATGCTTGAGGGAGATACCGCAGCAAAAGTCTTGAGGATCTAACGGGATTCAGAGTTAGTGTATCAGAGGGTCCGGTGAGACACCAGGAGCTCAGGGGACTGCAGAACTACAAGAAGAAGTTGTAGTACAGCTGAGAGAACTGTTACTTTTAGTTAGGAACTGTTTAAGTACTGTTGCCATAGAACACAGCAATCCTGCACGTGCAAAAGTGGCACCTTGCTGGGGCCTTTCCATGTATGGCTGTCCTCCTATTGAAGTCTTGGAGTCTGCCATTTGAAATTGCAACTACTGAAGGGTGTCCTGGCCCTAACCCTCTTTGCCCTACAAAATATAAAAAGGACTGTTAAAGAAATAAAACCTATTTTACATCCAAGAAGTGTCTGGCGCACAATGACTTTTTTTTTTTAAATCAGATTTTTTTTTATTAAGAAAAACAAAGGAAGAAAGAAACTCTTCCATTAAACAAAAACAAAACATACATCAAATAACATTGCAAAGGACATAGTATCATCCATTTGTACAGTCAGTCGGAGCTGTCTCTCCACTAACATTATTGCATAAGAAATTACAGTCAGTTTGAAATGATAAAGGTCTACCTATATATGCATGAATCGACCAGTAATTTGTATATTTCCATTTCCTATAAACGTGTCCTTTTAATGTGTTGCACCCCTACTCCGCTCCCGGTCCTAAGAGGGACAATCGGTCGGCGTAGAGGTACTCACCCTCCCCCCAAACATTGGGGGGAGGATTATCAGTGTTATTCCCTATCTATCTTGTAAAAACTATAGAACTCTTCCTCACAGAGCAAGACAGCTTCTAATCAAGAATATTGTTTCAGCCTGTTCCACACTCTCAACCTCCATGTTGCCATCTCCCCCTTCACCCGCCTAACATACACACTTTTCCTCCTAATAAGGGGATAGTGTGTGTCTATGTTCTGCCACCAAGTATTCTATTCTGGACTAGTTGGAAGGGAGCTAGGCCAGGTACTTCTAACCAGGGATCCCATATATTTTCAAATTTCGTTGGGCTTCCTCTATGTTGATATGTCAATTTTTCCCTCAGTAGGGTGTCGTTTATGGCCTTAACCCATTCCGTGTGTGTTGGTGGGGACACCGAGAGCCATTTTCTAGCTATAAGTTTTCTGGCAATAAACAGGACTCTAAGAATGGCTACGTATGTGTGTGGCGTATACAGTTCCTCATCTAACCATCCCAGCAGACACAGCTTGGGGTCTATTGCAAAAGTAAGATTCCATATTTTGTTTATTGTGTTAATTACTTCGGACCAGTACCTTTGCAGCTTCGGACACCTCCATAACATGTGGATAAGAGTACCATTGTCTACCTTGCAGCGAGGGCAAAGGGGGTCATCCCTTCTGTGCCATTTGTGTAGTTTATGTGGGGTACGGTAAGTTCGGTGTATGATGAATAGTTGTGTGAGTTTTTGGGGAGAGGAGAGGGATACCTTGGGTGCATTTTCCATTATATTAGACCATTCCTCATCTGTTATGTGACCTATATCTTCCCCCCAACCTGCCCTGCATTTAAATGTCATTGTTTTGGATACCTGTGATATTAGGGAGTTATAGATAGTTGATATCTGTCCTTTCCTAGATGATGAGGCTACTAATTGTTTGAGTACCGATGGTCTAACTAATTCCCATTTGGACAGTGCAGCTTGTGTTGAGATGGCGTGCCTAAGTTGTAAATATTGAAAGAACCAAGTGTTTGGTAAACCATATTCCTCTCTCAGGGATTGAAAATCCCTCAGAATTCCGCCACGGTATAGCTGCGGGATATAAACCACCCCGCTTCTAGACCACGCAGAAAAGCCTTGCAGCTTGTCTAATTCGGGAAAGTTGCTATTATTCCAGATACGAGACCAATCAGAGTATCCTTCATACTGAAGGTGTTGTTTGGCCTTGTTCCAGATTTTGTCTATAAGTATCATAGTGTGGTATTCCGATGTTTTACGGAATTCTCCCGCTTCCATGCATTCCACAAGGCCCCCACCCGAAAGTAGGGTATGTATAATATTGCTTGTGGGGTCAGAGGACCCAGGGTGCTGCCACCCCGTTAAATGCTGCAGTTGAGCCGCAATAAAGTAGTAGTATGGGTTTGGGACTGCCAGTCCACCTGAGTCCTTTGCCTCCTGCAATGTTTCCAATTTAATACGTGGCACTTGTTTCCTCCATATCAGGGATCGGAATATGGTGTTAAATTTTTTAAAAATATGTATAGGAATCCAAATAGGTGCATTGTGGAGCGCATACAGAAGTTGTGGACCCCAGACCATTTTTATCAGATTACAGCGACCCACTACTGATAGGGGGAGTTTAATCCAACTAGCTGTTTTTTCTTGGAATTTTTGCATTAGGGGATTTATATTAAGTTTAACATATAGTTCTAGCTTGGAATGAATAACTATACCTAAGTATCGGAACGTATCTACCACTCTAATCTGGTCCGCTGCTGAGGGGAGAGGCGATACAAGGGGATCAAGCGGTAACAGTGTGGATTTGTCCCAATTTATCTTGAACCCCGAGAAGGATCCAAAATTGAAAATTAATTCCATGAGATTTGTTAGAGAGGCAGATGTGTCGCCCAAAAAAATGAGCGCGTCGTCCGCATAAAGGGCTATTTTGTCCTCCAAGTCTTTCCTTTTAAAGCCACTTATAGTCGGATTTCCCCTAATAGCAGCGGCCAGAGGCTCTATGGCCAGAGCGAAGAGCAATGGAGATAGCGGGCAACCCTGTCTTGTTCCCCGGTGCAGATTAAAAGAGGGAGATAATGCGTTATTTATTCTGATGCAAGCCTTTGGTGCCCTATATAGTAATTTAATCCAAGAGATAAATGTCTCACCCAAGTCAAATTTCGCTAGCACTCTCCATAAATAAGCCCACTCTACACTATCAAATGCCTTGGCGGCATCTAGCGACAGAATAGCGCTTTGACCTTGATTGTCCGTTGGAATTTGCATATTGAGGTACAGTCTACGAAGATTGTGCGCTGTGGACCTATTGGGTATAAATCCCGATTGGTCCGGGTGCACTATTTTTGTTACTACCTTGGACAACCGTGTAGCTAGGACTTTAGTAAGCAATTTTAGGTCAGTATTCAAAAGCGATATGGGCCTGTATGACTCAGGTTGTTCTGGATCCTTCCCGGGCTTCAACAGTACCACTATCACTGCCTCATACATGGAATCTGGTAATGAGTTTCCAGTATGTGCTTCTTTGATGGTATGAAGCAACTCCGGTAGGAGTATACCTCCAAACTTCTTGTACATCTCAATTGGGAGACCATCATTTCCTGGGGCCTTAGAATTGGGGAATGTTGCTAGGGCTAGTTGCAGTTCCTCTAAAGATATAGGTGCATTTAACAGTTTTTTATCTTCCCCTTGTATTGTTGGTAGTGGGATTTTGTCTAGAAAGTCAGTTAAGGTGGCTTCGGGGTAGTTTACCTTTGAGGAATATACATCCTGAAAAAATTCACAGAATCCCTTCATAATTGCAGGGGTATCTATAGCTACTTGTGTTGCTGACACTGCTAGGCGTTGGATGATTGGTGACGGTTGTTGCGATTTAGCTATTACCGATAACATATGCCCTGTTTTTTCCCCCTCCTCAAAGTATGTTTGTGAGGTAAAAAATCGTTTATTTTCTGCTTGCTGGTTATGTATGTCACGATACATTTTTTGTGCGTCTTTCCATTTCCTTTCATTATCAGGTGTGGGTGATTTTAAGAATTCTCCCTCTGCTTTGTCCACCGCTAGACTAGCGTCTGCTGCCCACTGCCTGCTATTTGTTTTAATTGTGGCTATCTCCCTAATACACATCCCCCTGATAAAAGCTTTTAAAGTGTCCCAAACCACACCAGATGGGGCAGAACATTTATTATCCAATAAAAAGTGCTCAATTTGTGTTTGCATATTTTCAGTATCTCTAAACAGAGGAATCCAGAACGGGTTCATCTTCCAGTGTATAGGAAGTTTTACAGTGGGAAATTCTAGACTAAGTTGTACCGGGGAGTGGTCGGATAGACCTCTGGCAAGATAGGTGACCTTAGGGTCACAGTAGTGCGTCAAGGAGTTGCCCAATGCTAAATCAATGCGTGACAATGTGGAGTGTGTTAGTGAGTGACAAGAGTATTGTGCCTTAAAAGGAAACTTGCATCGCCATAAATCAAAGAGCCCAATTTCCGTTATGTATTTGGCAAGGGCCGTATATGTTCTGGGACCCTGCGGGCAGTACTTCCTGCGTACATCTAGAGACGTGTCCAGGGTACTATTAAAATCCCCCACAACATATACCGGTACCTGAGGATGTTTAGCTAGAAATCTGGACAGAGATTGTAACACTGCTAAATTAAATGGTGGAGGTATATACACATTTACAATCACACATGTATGCGATTCCCAAATTCCCATCAAAAAAATAAATCTGCCCTCCACATCAATTTGTGAATCAATTTGTATAAATGAGGCAGTCCGGGAAAACAGCACACTCACACCCCTTGAGTATCGTGTGTGCGTAGAGTGATATTGAACGGGGTATTTTGAGAGGTGTAACAAGTTGGTGGTGTCTTTGGTGAGATGCGTCTCTTGTAGACACAGAACAGTGGGAGTTTGATGTGAGATAAAGGTGAAAACGGCAGTTCTTTTTTTAGGTTCATGTAGGCCTCTCACATTCCAGGAGAGGATCGATTCTTTCCGGCTATTCATTTGGTCTTAGTTCCTGGTGTTATCCATTCTCCTGCATTGGATGCCCGTGAGATGCCAACTCAGGTGTTTCATCAAAGGTTATAGAATGTAGAACATGCATTATATAACTAGTACTGCTTGTCTTACTCTGCTTTACTTCTTGCAACAAAGCAAATCTGCCCTGCTGCCCAAACATACTTTGCCCAATCAACCAGGGCGTAAGAACCAGAAAAATAAAAAATAAACTGGAAAACTGTAAGTTCCATTGGAAGGCCTTCCAACGGCGCCCCACAGGGCTCTCGCGGGGTAGTAACGAGGGCTGGGACCTTTTGCCCTTAAAGTCAAAAATAAGGGTTACTGAGAAAGATGTGTAGAAATCAATAAAGTCAGTTGTGTCTCCTTGTGGGCTCCGTTACTGTTAATGTAAGCAACAGGATTTAGTGTATGCATTGTACTCATTTTCTTATCCCGGTTCGTGTCCTCGTGCGGCAGCCTGCAGGTGTCTCTCGTGGCGGTCGAGCCAGTTGGTAGCCATCATTGGGTTCTCAAAAAAATGCACTGAGCCATCAGCAACCACACGCAGCTTGGCAGGGTAAAGCATGGAATATACCACCGAAATTGCACGCAATCTTTTTTTGACCTCTGCGTATTTTGCCCTTTGTTTCTGCACAGCCGCTGAGAAGTCTGGGTATATGGACACTCTTGTGCCTTGTATTTCCATATTGGGTTTCTGCCTGGCCAAACGTAGAATAATGTCCCTGTCTTTGTAGTGTAACAGTTTCAATAAAAATGGTCTGTCATTGCCCCCTGGTGGTGGTGGTCGGAGTGGCACTCTATGAGCTCTCTCCACAGAAAAGAATGGGGTAAGGTTATTTCTGCCAAATGTGTCAGCTAACCAAGATTCAATGAAATCGGTGGGATTTTTCCCCTCCGATTTTTCAGGCATACCAACGATGCGGATGTTCGATCTCCTCAATCTGTTTTCCATGTCCTCAACTCTGTTCGCTGTTTCTGTGGCTTTAGCTGAAGTTATGTGGATATCCTGTGCAATAGGGGCTAGATCATCCTCTAATGTGCTCACTCTTCCCTCCAGAGCAGTGTCTCTCTCTCTCATTTTCTGCATATCCTGCCTTATGTGTAATATGCCTTCCTTCATGCTTTTTACTTCCACAGACAGTTCATTCAGTGAGGTGCCATATGTGTGCACTGCTGTTAGGATATCCTGCAGGGAAGGTTCAGTGTGCTCAGTGTCTGGGGGACTGGCAGTGGCAGAGGGAGGAGGGGTGGATGGGGGGTTTCTCACTGTACATTCAGCAGCTCTGGGCGCCATCTTCTCTGTGACATGCTGTGCTGTTTGTTGGGGGACGTTTTTTGCTGCCTTTGCTGCATATGAGGTATGTGACTGTGTGATCTTGTGGCTGCCTGATGCATGGGCATACCTTTCTAGTCGCGCCGCCGCCGAGGCTTGTTGTTCCTTCCCGCACGCTGTGGGAGCGGGGGTCCGCCATCTTGGCCATGCCGGTCAGCAGAGGGGCTCTCCTCCATCCTCTTAGACACCCCCGTTTTGTTTTTGGGACGTCCGGGTGTCGCTGCGGGAGTTGCTCCACGCCGGGAGCGGAGTGCCCGGTCTATTTCGGCGGTATAACGGGCTCACTACAGGATTCTGCTATCAGGATGTCGGAGCCAGTGTGAGACACGTCCGCTCACATGGAAGTCCAAGCCACGCCCCCCTCACAATGACTTTTACAACCTTTGCACCCACTATTCCTTACAGCCCACCACTTATTGAAGGATGTCATCTGTGCCATCTGAGTAAGTGAAAGTGAAGTCTGTCAGCCGCCGAACAAAGGCTCAGCTCAGCTTCCTCTCACACTGGACTGAACAGACGAAGGCCAACGTCACTTCCTTGAGTGACGTCGCTCAATGCATTTGATTCTATGCACTGCACTCGCCTGGCCAGACCATCGCGCCGGAAGCTGTGGCGCGATCGACCGCGCCACAGAGCGAGTTTTTTGCAGGCAAATGAAGCGCCTCGTCTGCAATCTCATGATTGCATCGACGTGGCATTTCCCATACTGCACTGCGCCCGGCGCCGGGACACAGTGCGTAAAAGGACATTAAAAACATTATTTTTTATTTTTAAAGGGACATGTTTAAATATTTTTTTTTTTTAACATTTTTATTTTTGACTGCCTGGGGGTGGGGGGGGGCGGCGCCCGGGTGCCCCCTATGGACGGGCCGCCACTGGCTGACTTTAAAAAAAAAAAAAAACACCCCTTTGTTCAGATATTTTTGCAAGGTTTCCACATCTTGCGGAGAAGTTATTGCCCTGCTTAGCTTAATATCATCCGCAAATACAGAGATTGAACTATTTACCCCATCCTCCAGGTCGTTTATGAACAAAATAAATAGGATTGGTCCCAGCACAGAACCCTGGGGGACCCCACTACCCACCTCTAACCATTCAGAGTACTCCCGATTTATTACCACCCTCTGAACTCACCCTTGTAGCCAGTTTTCAATCCATGTACTCACCCTGTGGTCCATGCCAACGGACCTCAACATTTATGGGGAACTTTGTCAAATGCTTTTGCAAAATCCAGATACACCACG
Organism: Lithobates sylvaticus; assembly: GCA_028564925.1. Lineage (NCBI taxonomy): Eukaryota > Metazoa > Chordata > Amphibia > Anura > Ranidae > Lithobates > Lithobates sylvaticus. Next base: position 467,271,213 of record CM053028.1, read on the forward strand.
TCTACAGGCCTTCCTTTATCTAGATGGCAACTCAACTTCTAATAGAAGGTTAATAGACTGGTTTGGCAAGAACGATTGTTTATGAATCCATGCCGATTACTGCTAATGATACCGTTCTCGTTACTAAAATCTTGTATATAGTCCCTTATCATCCCCTCCAAGAGCTTGCATACTATTGATGTTAGGCTAACTGGTCTGTAATTCCCAGGGTTTTATTTTGGGCCTTTTTTAAATATTGGTGCTACATTGGCTTTTCTCCATTCAGCTGGTACCATTCCAGTCAGTAGACTGTCAGTAAAAATGATTATTGATTTATTAATGTTAAGTTTCCTAAGTCTAATTTTAATTCTGTCTTCTCTTTGTTTTGGAGGTATTGCAGGTACGAGATATCCCAGGATGCATTGGGACATCAACAAGCAAATCAAAAATACATCACCAGTAGTCACTTCAGGTTCATGTGTATATACTCTGGAAGTGTCTGGTGCAGGCGTTACATCTGGTGTGCAGCTTGGAGCAGTAGGAAGGTAAGTGGGATGAGGATTGGAGTGGAGCAACTATCAGAAAGAACATGTTGGGTGCAATGTGGGAACACTATTGCAGAAGGTGAGTAGGAGCAGAGAGATAGGACTGAGCAACAGAGGATCAGCAGAGCTTGAGGACCAGAGAAGGAGAAACTAGCAGATGTCACACATGGTGAGGCACATGAGAACAATATAGCGAGAGGTGAGCGGGGACTGGAGAGAGAGAAGGATTAGCAAACCAGAGGATCAGCAGAGCTTGGGGTATCTACTGAGTGGGGGATTAGCAGAGCTGGGGGCACTACTGAGTGGGGGATCAGCTATGTTGGGGGTTACTAAGGAGCGGAGGATAAGCAGAGCTGCAAGGTACTACTGAGTAGAGGATCAACATAGCTAGGGGTACTACAGAGTGGGGCATCAGAAGAGCTGGGGGTACTAATGAACCAGGGATCTGCTGAACAAGGGTACAAATGAGTTGGGGATCTGCTGCTTGGGCATACTAATAACCTGGGGATCTGCTGAATGGGGGTACTAATGAGCTGGGTGTATTACTGATTTGGAAGCACTACTGAGCCATGGTTCTTCTGAGCTTCTTTAAAAACAAATAGAAAATAAAACACACACAGGACATTTGCCAACCTTCATTAACCACTTGCCGGCTTGCCTGCCAGTCCTTAGAGGCCGTCAAGTGACATCCTCCCTTGATCGCGCCCACTGATCTGCTGATCACAGATTGAGGTAAAGAGCCAATCAGCGGCTCTTTACCATGTGATCAGCTGTGTCCAATCACAGCTGATCATTATTTAAATAGAAGCCAGTTATCAGAATTCCTTATTCCTTATCAGAAAGGATCCTTCTTTTTGTAAATTTGTGATACGTGACAACATTCCTAATTGATACTATGTATTTATGTATACAGGGGAGGGCCTCTATCTTTGGGGGTTGCAAGTTTGGAATATGGGTTGCAGAATTTTTCTACATTTTTAAGGGATGAATATCCCAAAAATTATTTTAATGAATTTGTAATAAAGACTTCCTTTTATAAAATGTATATGTACTGGTGAATCATTCTGAAAGAAGGTTCCAACACCTTAAAATCCCACTTTGCTTTTTGAAATGTTTTATGCACCTGGAGATCCACACAGATTTGTGCAGCTGGTTCCATGAGTTGCATGGAACGCCTCTGCATCTTACACGGGTGAATATGGCCCTTTGCATGGCTTTGCAGATCAGTACACCAATATGAAAAAGGTCTAAAACACAACAGGAGATTATAATAAAGACAGAACCTCCCATTCAGAAATTAGTCTGAGAAAAGACATGGTGAAACAAAAGAGGAGGTTCTTCCAAATATTTAAAAGGTATTAAACTGAAAAATAAAAAGTTAGCAAAACTGTATTCAGTTCATAGGGGATTTTATTTTTCACATCTAAAATTGAGTTATACTTTAAGATTAAGTGGGATCCATGCTTGATATATAGGTACATTCCCTGACCACTGACATATATGACATAATGCAGAAGAGAAGTGGGCACACGCACAAACAATCTTATCAGTTTTTGTTTTTCGGAAATTACATTTAGTGCTAGATTACCAAATAGTCAGAGTATGCACCAGTCTATGGGCCCCATGCAGTTTAAGGGCCCTGTGACAACAGATCAAAGTAATATTGATTGGATCTCAAAAGAAAATTACAATCAAGCTTTCTTAGGGCTCATTTACACTTGCTTCGGCTTCAACACACATTAACGGCTAGTTTACACTTGCTTTAAAACAAGGCTTCAGACACACTTTGTTAAAGCTCTCTGAACGCTAGTTAAAGCTCCCGTCACTACATAAAATGGTTAGCTTACAGTCCTGTTTACACCTTGCTTTGCTTTGCTTCAAAAATTATACCCATGTCGCTTTAGTTGTGCTTCAAAGCATCTTCAAAGCCTCCATACAAGTCTATAGCAAAACAAAGCATGTCTGAAGCCATTTTTTGAAGCAAGTGTAAACTAGCCCTTAAATTGTTTCTTTAAAGATAGAAAAAATGAATCAGCTCAAAGAAACAACAACTTTACCTTAAAGACTCTAGAGAGAAAATACTGTAATGTACCCAATAACAACTTAAAGTACATAAACCATAGACATAGTTACATAGTTAGGTTGAAAAAAGACCATCCAGTTCAACCACAAATAAAAAAAATAAATAATATACAATCCCATATACATCAGGTTCACGTTACAATGTGTCTCTTTAAAGCTCATTTTCTTTCAGTTGACAGTTTGTAAAAATATTTTGGTGCAGCCTACATACATGTAATGTACAGCAGTGATGGTCATCTCCATCTAGTGGCCAACATGCACACTACTTAGTTCAATATTATCCCACTAGACCAGATTTTCTCAACCTTTTTTCAGTCAAGGCACCCTTTAAAATTATAGACAATCTCAAGGCACCCTTTAAAATTATGGACAGTCTAACATGTAAAAAAAAAATTTCTTCCAAAGCAAATACACTTTTGCAAACTGGTACTGACTAGTATTTCAATGTTTCTCTTCTACCTCAATTTCTCTACATCAGTCAGCTAATGTTCCCCCAGTGCTGAGGGATAGAGGCAGAGGAGGGTCAAACAAGGATGCTGTGGAAGAGGCAACAGACAACTCAACTGATGGTGTCATTGGTTGTTAGGATTCCAGTGTCTGGAAAGTTGTAATGGTGCAAAATTAAAACCCGTGGCTTTGTGTAACTAAAAGGCAGACTTCATCCACCTGCTGGCTTGTATACAATTGTTGATCAATTTTGCCAAGGTACCCCTTAAGAAGCCTCAAGGCACCCCAGGGGGCCTGGGCACCCTGGTTGAAAAAGGCTGCACTAGACCACACACACAAGAAACCTCAGAGACCTGCAAGGAGGGCTCAAATGTTTATACTGCCTAGGGGCCTTTACAGAGTTTAATCTGGCAATGACTACTTCATTTTTTGTGGTTAGGTTACATGAAATACAATTAGATGGTTTGTTCTTACTGCTGGCTATAGACAGCTTTAATTTTGGGTGATTTCTGGTGAATTGGATGAAATTCCAGCAGTAAGGGCTCTGTAGGTGCCACAGTGAGAATTGAAGGAATCAAGTGGACAATTCTAGGCTAAATAGTTACTGCGGCCATTCAGATGCAGTCACTGTTCATGTACTTTGACAGCTGCAGGTGCAGAAGCTGTCAGAGTACACTAACCAACAAACAGGGGAGATGCCTCTATCCAAGCTGTTTAGTGTGGATGAGGGAATCCAGTGATTTATCTTGTTCAGCTGATGACATTGAACAAAACAAATCTTGATGTGTATGGCCTTAATCTGCATATTGGCAGTAGAAGCACTGTAATTTTTTGCTTTTAATAGTCATAGTGAATACCCTAATATAGTGCTGTGTGTTATGAATTCCATGCATGCATTTACCTGATAGATGCACATGACAACACATAAATCCTATCTTGTTGACATCGGTTGACTTTTATAATAACATTGTTTTATAACACAGACAGATTCGGGATATGAAAAACTGGGAATCAGTGACATGTCACAAAAATGATCCTTCAGGATAAAACCTTTTTCAAGTAAATTACTACTGCCACCCAGTTTATAAATTATTCATGTATAGATTAATGAAAATATGCTAATACGGATTTGCTGTTAAAAAGGTATAAATATATTTCGTGTTGCCTAAAGTAATTATAATAAGAAATTACTTTGTGCGTTGTGATCCCAAAGTTAAATAATTACACCAGTTGAAGGCTGCATACATACAAGATTTTTATGATTATCATTTGAAGAGTTTAACCTAATAATAATATTTTCAACTTGTTTATAGGTAAGCTTTAGAAAACGATTTGGATGATTTCAGTTATGATGTTTTGTTTGTTTCATACGGTATATTTTTATCGTTTTTTTGTATAATTTCACACTATTAGATTATTATTAGAACACTGATAGAAGCAATATGAGTACACTAAGAATAGTTATACACTTACCCAGGAGGCTGAATGTGACAAATAGAGAAAACACAACTGCTCAGACTTGTATTGTGTGCAGCTGAATTCTACATAGTGGGTGGGCTAAGGCAAGGAGGAGAGAGCCATGGAATAGCCATTCTTGAGTTGGCTTTTTTGAAGGAGGGGGCTACTTTACTTTATTGTTGCCCCTTTTTCTAATGTGTGACTGGTAAAGTATTTAGCCTCTTCTGTTTTTGTCCTGTTCTGTTTGAAAATGTCAATAAAATTGGATATTGCTCCTAGGATGAATCAAGGAAAGGAATAGACTACCCTAGACCAATGCTTGCCTCCATCTTGGAAAAGGCTAGTACTCTTCTAGGATTTTCTGCAAGACTTGGATGCAGAAGTGATATATAAGGCATAATCTACATCATATGGGTGCGCTTTAGTGGACAGGACCCCATCTGATCTAGGAGAGTTAGGCTCTGAAGAAATCATTATCCCCAACATTGAGAACAGGCTAGGGTAAAATGCACGTTAAACAAAATGCCTTGATTCCCCCATAAATAAATTTGGCATGCCACAATTGGCATCTCATTTTTTTTTTTTGGGGTGATACCTAGATTTGATAGGTAAAGAAAGACTGGGAAACTGCCCTCAAAAAGACCTTCACAGAAGATCAATGGAGTAATGCATGCACTCTTGCGCACAAATGCTCTATCAGCACCAGCACTCAGGAAACTTCTTACAAAGTACTAACGAATTGGTACTTCACCCCGACCAGATTTCATGCATGGTACCCAGAGGCATCAGAGAACTGCTGGAGATGTGGCACTGACAAGGGTGCCATGCTGTACATCTGGTGGGAATGCCCAATGCTGCATAGGTTCTGGGACGAGGTCTTCATTCAGATACTTGCCATCACAGAAACCAAACTGACTCTTACTCCTGAGTGCTGTCTGCTACACATATCAAATTATTCACTGACCAGGTACAAAAAATCTGTGGTTCGCCACATGCTGAATGCTGCAAAAACAATTATTCCTAGACACTGAAAGTCTACACACACACCCACGATCAGGGAGTGGCTGTCTGAGGTAGACTTACTCTACAAAATGGAGGAAACGGTGGCAATAGCATCAGAAAAGACTGACAACTTCCATAAAATATGGAAACCGTGGTTTGCATTCAAATACTCTGACTCTTTCGCAAAACTACAAAGTGGCTGAAAACACAACTTGAATGTATTACTTTGAAATATCTGCATCTTAAACAGAGGAGCAGGGGTCTATAACAAGTGAAGCATCTTATGTAGGGCTTGACTGGCCCACAACAGCTATACATGGATATGCTGATTTACCTAACCTAAATTTTAGGGGTTCCCTTTCCCCCTCCCCTTCCCCCCTTTTTAATTTTTTTCTTGTTTTTTCTCTCTGCTTTCCTTCTCATTTCTCTTTTCTTTTTCTTCTTTCTTTTCTCTGGGCTTAGGCCCATTAAGACACTCTCAATAACAGACCCCCTGGTCCTGCATCTAGATTCTGCGCAGGGCGCAGGGGGCCTTAAATAAGTTAAACTACTCAGTTTGCACAGTTTTATTGACATTTATCATACTGCACATGTACATTAAACCATCTGCAAATTTTTATATGAAGAACTACTCTGTAAAAATGTATGATACCTTATGTGAATGTATTACTGTTGATCACATGTTGTTAAGACGAATTATTTGCACAATAAAAATCTTTATTGGTAAAAAAAAAAGATTTGATAGGTACCCAGCTCCAACTTCCTGGTCTGGTCGCCTGGCTGCCTAGGAGACTCCTCCTCTCCCCCTAGGCGACACCTCCCTACCTGCAATCTTCTGGGACATGTCACAGGTCCCAGAAGATTGCCTGGCCACTGACAGAGGACAAGCTGTCACAGCAGGGCACCCACACTTACAATGACGGCACCGCAAAGAGGGTGGGGAGAGGAGTGAGGCATCGGGCGGCCGCATCGCTGGACCATGGGACAGGTGAGTGTCTGTTTATTAAAAGTCAGCAACTACACTTTTTGTAGCTGCTGACTTTTATTAAACTTAACAACCAGTGGAACTCCACTTTAAGGGTAAATCCAATGAAAAGATCAAGAAAAAAGTGTGAAGTCCCTCTCATAAATCCACACCAGACCCTTATCTGAGCATGAAGCCTAGTAGGACAGGAAAAGGGCATGCAGCCCCCCCCCCCCCTAAACCATTCCTGGCCACAATTCCTCAACATGGGGGCAGTACATGATCATATTTGATCAGTGATGTCATGATGATCCCGATGACATTATTGACCAAATATGGTCATGTTTATATACAATAAATGATGTCACCTGGAAGACCCTGCCCCTTTTTTTACATTTTAGCAGTGGGGACCAGGGTTGTGATTCACCGATGGGAGCTTTTGAAAAAGATGTGTGTTGGTGGTCAGAAGACTCTTGTTATCCTTTTTCTTTTTCTTTTTTCTTTTTTCTTTTTGCGTAGGGTCTCCCTAAAAATGTATACCAGATCTGAAGGACCTGATATAAATTATGGGGAGAACCCCCCCATGCCTTTTTTTCTTTTTGTAAGATTCCCCTATAAACCTTTATATCTGACCCGTATCTAGGCTGTTTACAGATGGAATAAAGCTGCTGGAAGCTGGTATTTTGGCAGCAATTTAAACACACTTTTTCTTTGTAAATGGGAGTTTTGCTGTAGTGAGCTGTATTGCATAGATATGCCACTTCACAGGCAGGTTAGGGCATCGAACGCATACAAATTATTTAATGGAACTTTACATTTTTTTAAATCAGATTTTATTTTCAAAAAAAGAGTGTATTTTTTGTGTACAAAGACAAACAACTAAAAACACATGAGGTGTTACACACAACATCTAAAATAATAACATAAGGGTTTATTTACTAAAGGTAGAGAGTGCAAAATCAGTCACACTTCTGCAAAGAAACCAATCAGCTTCCAGGTTTTATTGCCAAAGCTTTATTAATTAAGCTGAGGTTAGAAGTTGATTGGTTTCTCTGCAGAAGTGTGACTGAATTTGCACTCTATGGTTTTAATAAATAAACCCCAATGCCATAACAGCGCGTATATAATCAGACTCTAAGGCCCCTTTCACACTGGGGCGGTGAGCCGCGGTGACGGTAAAGCAGCGCTATATTTAGCGCTGCTTTACCGTCGTTTTTACCGCGGTTTTCGGCCGCTCGCGGTGCGGTTTTTACCCCCCGCGAGCGGCCGAAAAAGGGTTAAACACCCCCCGCAGAGCGCCGCTACGCGGCGGTATTGCCGCGGTTTTACCGCGGTCTCCCATTCTTTTCAATGGGAAGGAGCGGTATAGGAGCGGTGAACACACCGCTCCTATCCCGCTCCAAAGATGCTGCTAGCAGGACTTTTTTTTTCATCCTGCTAGCGCACCGCTCCAGTGTGAAAGCCCGCCGGCTTTCACACTGGAGTTAAAGGGGCAGGATTTTTTCATGCGGTGAACAGTCGCTATTTTTAGCGCTGCACCGCATGAAAAACGCCCCAGTGTGAAAGGGGCCTTAGACACACATAGATGAGGGCATTCAGGAGCATTGAGAAATAACAAAAGCAGACAACCATGTGTCTAATATCACAGTTATTTTTACCTGCCACAGGTTAATTTAAGGATATTGACATAGTTACAGAGTTTATTGTAAACACAAGGCCCCATCTCTCAGAGTGATCACAGACAAAATTTATAAAAGGCAGGGGAAAGGGGCAAAGATAAAAATTAGGCTATAGTACGATCCCTGTATCCCAGTAGCAGCTTGCCATGTATCCCAGACATCACAGAAATTGTGAAGCGTGCCCCTCTGTGGATACATGATTTTTTTCGAAGGAAAGAAGATTATGGACTTCAGAAAAACACTCCATTAGTATAGGAGGTTGGCTGAGACCCATTTCAGCACCACCAACCTACGAGCTGCAAAGAGTAATCTGGTTACTGCTAGTGTTATAGATGGGTCTAGGTTAGCCTAAGTACCATAAGATACATGTAAGGTATGAGTTACCGATAAGTATATCATGGATTAAATTTATTTGAGTGATCACAGTCCCAGTAGCATACTAATTTCAGACATCTGCATAGCAATGCATTTTTTCATGTTTAATTTTAAGCATTACTAAAATTGTTGCTGCTTGCCAAATGGAATTAAAAAAAAAAATGTTTTTGCTTTGGTATATGTTCCCTAGGTGTCAGGAAAATCGCGGTTCCAGGCTACTGCTTGGCGCGCGCCGCGCGTGGTGGTGTGCGCGCTCCCGTGAGCGCGGGCTTGCGTGCGCGCGCGCTGGCGTCCGAGGGCGCGCGCCCTGTGATTCACATACACCTGTGTGGGCTGTTGGTGCCAATCGGCCTATTTAATCAGGCAGCACCTGCTGGCTAGTGCTGCCTGATCTTCAGTATACCTGATACCTTGCACCAGCGATTTACCTTGTTCCAGTGATCTTCCAGTGATCTATTTGTTCCAGTATTACACCTTGCTTTACCTGTGTGACCCCGGCTTACCCTTTGGACTATTCGGATCTCCGCCTGCCCCAGACCTCTGCTTGACTGACCATTCGCCTGCCAGCTCCTTTGTACTTTGCCGTTTGAACGTTGCCGACTTCTGCTTGGACCTGGACTTCTTATCTCTCCTGCTCAAGGGACCTGCGTCTGCTTATCCTGTATCACATCCAGCTAACAGTGAGTTTCACCATCTGTATTCGGAACCCCATCACCATCCCTCTTCCGCTGAGTGACGTGTGTCTACCTACCATTGTTCCACCTTGCTATCAGTGAACTTTGCATACCGGTACCTCATCCTGCCATTTGTGAATCCTGCTTACCTGTGCTTCATCTTGCCACCAGCGGACCTCCATCACCAACTTCCGGGACCCCTCTATCAGGCTCCCTTACCCTTCCTGACTCCCGTGCCTCCTGTACCCACCTCCAGGGGGCGTAAGTCGGATCCGTACGGGAGACCTTCCTCTGCCCAGTTGGACTCATCTGTCAGGTACGTGCCAAGTCTGATACTAGGGCAGTGCCAAGCCTCCATGGCATTTGTTTGACATCTCCTTGCCTATTAGTTCCGAAAATGGTCATCATTGCTTTTTTTTTTCCTTTTAGATCAGCAGGTTAAATTCTGTATAAAAACAAAGCAAGGTGATGACAATAATTTCAAGAGTATGCTGCTCCATAGGATCCAAAACACTGAAATTTGTGTCTGTTTTTTTTGTCAAAGAAAGTTTCAGATCCTGATATCATAAGTAAAACACCAAAGCGCACATAGCTTTTCTTATAAGCGTGAGTTATAGGACAGTCGGCATAAAATAGATTATATGCTAAAGTCCAGTATAATCTATGGGCATTGCGCCATATGTTTTGCATTGGTGGTTATTGGCCTGATAAATCTGTGTCCAGCAATAATGTCATTGCTGTTAGTTGGTTAGAGAGGTTGCTTCAAAAGGCTTGGTATTGATGGTATTGATGTCGAGTGAAAGAGATCCGGTGAGGTTATGAGTCTGAATAAGCATTGCAGCTGGAGCTACTTTTTATTTTTAACTAATGTCTAATTTTTTTTTGATCAAGGTGGATTTGGGCTTTAAGAAGTGGTTTTATTTATTTTTTTGCAAATGATAATTTCTATTACATTTTACATGAACGAATACAAAAATCACATCAGGGCAAGTCCTTTAATTTTTCTTTTACAGGCTATAGTTGAACCAGGCCTTAAAGTGGAGGGCCGGGCAAAAAAAAAAATTAAAAGTCAGCAGCTACAAATACTGCAGCTGCTGACTTTTAATAATCGGACACTTACCTGTCCCGGGGTCCAGCGATGCGGGGAACGAGACCCCCCCCTCGTTCCCCGCTCCGCTCACGACGCCGGCATTCTTAATGTGGGAACCCGGCTGGGCTTCACAGCCGGGCACCCACTGCGCATGCGCGAGCGGCGCCGTGCGCCGTGATTCGACGCTCACTCATCTGGGACACATGACATGTCCCAGATGACTGTGCGTTGCCTACAGGAAGTGACTTTTAGCCCGGGCAATGAAGGTGGCAGACTTCGAGGGACCCCCTAGCAACAGGCATTTAGAGGTGAGTAAAAAAAATTTTTTTTTTCCAATTATTTTTTTTTAATTTTTTTTATGATTTTTAAGCCCCTTTTTGTTTTTTGGTTGCAACCCCACTTTAACATAATGCAGGAACCATCTTAATATATATAATCCTCATATATTGAAAAGTGTTAAAACACTCACCCTACATAAGATAAACACAAAAACAAGAATGGAAAACAAATTGTAGGATACAATTCCCTATAATTCAGAGTCCCTGACATGAAGGGCCAACCTAATCAGTCAAACTTTTTTTCTGCATCTATTGCTAAAAGGCACAGGGGTATTTTGTTTTCAGGACTTTAGCAGTGTTATCTTTTGCATCTCTGTCACCATGTGGCCCCGCCCTCAGTTATAAAAGAGCTGTCACCTGAGAGGACGGACATTATGGCAGGTGCCTTCCATGGAGGTGGGCCAGTCGCAGGTTTTTTTTCTGGTCCTTTGGCGGAGCAAGAGAAGAAGACTTTGTGGGATAGTTTTATTTTTTTATTTTATTATTTATTATTTTTTATTTAAATAATTAATAAATATTATTTAATAAAGGACTTGTCCCCAAGCCGCGTCATATCATTTTTACAATTTTCACACTTCTTGTGAAATGGTAGGGGTACATTTGTACCCCATTATCATTTCACACAGGGGGAACGCCGGGATATGGGGGTCCCCTTGTTAAAGGGGGCTTCATTCCGATAAGCCCCCCGCCCGCAGACCCCCACAACCACCAGGCAAGGGTTGTGGGGATGAGGCCCTTGTCCCCATACCCCAGAGCACGCTCCCCATGTTAAGGGCAGTGTGGCCTGGTACAGTTCAGGAGGGGGCTTTCTCTCTTCCCCCCTCTTTTCCTGCAGCCTGCCAGGTTGCGTTCTTGGATAAGGATCTGGTATGGATTTTTTGGGGGACCCCCATGCCATTTATTTTTTAAATTTTGGTGCGGGGTTCCCCTTAAAATCCATACCAGACCTGAAGGGCCTGGTATGGAATTTGGGGGGACCCCCACGCATTTTTTTTTTAACATTTTGGTTCGGGGTTCCCCTTAATATTCATACCAGACCCAAATGGCCTGGTAATGGACTGTGGGGGAATCCCATGACGTCTTTTTCAATGACTTTTATGTTTATTGCTGGGACCGACAATTCATTATAGCTGCGAATACTTTTAAATGACTTTTTTTCCTTTAAACATGTCATTTTGTGCAGGGACTGTTGTAAACAAGGGAAACCTGCACCACTTTACAGACATACTATAGACACCCCCCAGGTACGAAATTTAATGGAATATTTCACTTTTATTGTTTCACTTTAAGCATTATTAAAATCACTGCTCCCAAAAAAACGTCAAAAAAACTTTCTTTTGCATTGATACATGTCCCCTGGGACAGGACCCAGGTCCCCAAACACTTTTTATGACAATACCATGCATATAAGCCTTTAAAATTAGCACTTTTGATTTCTCCCATAGACTTTTAAAGAGTGTTCCGCTGCTTTTGAATTTGCCGCGAACACCCTAAATTGTTCACTATTCGGTGGACAGGCGAACACCTGATGTTCGAGTCGAACTTAAATTCGACTCGAACATCGGGCTCATCCCTAGTCACCAGTACGGTATTTATACATCAATATCATATCCCCTCTCAAGCGTCTCCCCTCCAGAGAGAATAAGTTCAATGTTTGTAGACTTCCCTCATAGCTGATGTCCTCCAGAGAGGAGAATTATTGTTTTATCGCTGGAGTGAATACCCTTTTTAACGCAAGCCAATATTCTGCTGGCTTTGCTTGCAGCAGCTTGGCATTGCATGCCATTGCTTAGCCTGTCATCTACTAGGACCCCCAGGTCCTTTACCATCCTAGATTTCCCCAGGGGTTCTCCCCCTAGCGAGTAAACTACATTCACATTTTTGGCACCTAGATGCAATACTTTACATTTTTCAACATTAAACTTCATTTGCCATTGCCCAACCCATTTATTTGTTTAAGTCTTTTTGCAAGGTTTCTACATTGCCCTGCTCAACTTTGTATCGTCCGCAAATACTGAGATTAAGCTGTTTATTCCAACCTCCAGATCATTTAGAAATAAATTAAAAAACAGGATTGGTCCCAAGGCAGAACCCTGTGAGACCCCACTTTCCACATCAGACCATTCTGAGTACTCCCTATTAATCCCCACCCTTTGGACTTGCCCCTGTAGCCAGTTTTAAATCCAGGTACTCACCCTATGGTCTATGCGAACAGACCTTAGTTTGTACAGTAAACGTTTGTGGGGAAGTGTATCAAATGCTTTTGCAAAATCTAGATACACCACATTAAACAGTCTTTCCTTTATCTAGATAGCAGCTCACTTCTTCATAGAAGGTTAATAGATTGGTCTGGCAAGGATGATTTTTCATGAATCCATGCTGATTACTGCTAATGATACCATTTTCATTACTAAAATTGTGTATATAGTCCCTTATCATCCCCTCCAATAGCTTGCAGACTATTGATGTTAGGCTAACCAGACTGTAGTTCCCAGGGATATATCTCGGCCCTTTTTTTGATATTGGCTCCATGTTGGCCTTTCTCCAATCAGTACCAATGGTACCAATTCCAGTCAGTAAACTGTCCACAAAAATTAGGAACAATGTTCTAGCTATCACTTGACTAAGTTCCTTAAGGACCCTCAGGTGTAAGCCATCTGGTCCGGTAACTTATTTATGTTAACTTTTTCAAGTCTATTTCTAATTCTGTCCTCTGTTAACCATGAGGTGCTTTCTGTGACATTCTATGAAAAATAACATTACCTTCCTATTTACTGTATTACCCTGTTTCCCTTGTGAAGACTGAGGAGTAGAATATATTCAAAACCTTCGCCATCTCTCCATCTTTTGTAACCAGACTCCCTTCATCATCCTTTATAGGGCCAATATGTACTGACCTCCCTTTCTTACTACTGATATACTTAAAGAATTTCTTGGGTTTTATTTTTACTCTTCTCCGCTATGTGCATTTTGTGTTCTATCTTAGCCACCCTGATTGCACCCTTACATTTCTTATTGCATTTTTTGTAAAGTTTAAATGCTGACAATGCCCCCTCAGCTTTGTATTTTTTGAAGGCCTTTTCCTTTGCTTTTATATGCATTTTTACGTTGAAATTGAGCCACCCAAGATTTTCATTAGCTCTTTTAAATGTATTACCAATTGGAATGCACTGGCCAATACCTTTATTTAGTATGCTCCTAAAGCACTCCCATTTTTCCTTCATGTTCTTTGTTCCTAGGATTTTATCATATTTAATATCTTCTAGCAAAGATCACACTTTCGGGAAGTTGACTCTTTTGAAATTCAGTGTCTTTGTATTACCCTTGTGTTTGCCATGTTGAATCTCCAGTAACCAGTACGAGAGTGAGAGCGATAACAGCACATTTAACATACCTGCTCCCAATTCACACCTGAGACCTTGTAACACTAACGAGTCACATGATACCGGGGAGGGAAAATGGCTAATTGGGCCCAATTTGGACATTTTCACTTAGGGGTGTACTCAGTTTTGTTGCCAGCGGTTTAGACATTAATAGCTGTGTGTTGAGTTTTTTTGAGGGGACAGCAAAATTAGTGACATGTGTCGTTTAGTTCCAAATTTATTTATTTTTTTACGAATTAAGACAAATTCGTTAATTCGGAAATATCCAAATTTCCGAATATTTCCGAATATTCGGAAAAGCAAAAATTCTGAAATTTGAAAATTCGAAATTCGGAAATTCAAAAATCCGAAAATTCTAAATTTTGGAAATTCGGCAATTTGAAAATTTGGAAATTCAAAACTCGGAAATTCTGAGATTTTTACAATACAGGAGGTACAGTAGAAGTAAAAGACTCATTCACCCTATACTCGGAGTAAAACATGCAAATGTTCATACCAATAGCTGTTGTGAACCCACACTACAATATACCTCAAACTATGGTCAGAACATGACACCTCATGGTTAACAGAGGACAGAATTAGAAATAGACTTGAAAAAGTTAACATAAATAAGTTACCGGACCAGATGGCTTACACCTGAGGGTCCTTAAGGAACTTAGTCAAGTGATAGCTAGAACATTGTTCCTAATTTTTGTGGACAGTTTACTGACTGGAATTGGTACCATTGGTACTGATTGGAGAAAGGCCAACATGGAGCCAATATCAAAAAAAAGGGCCGAGATATATCCCTGGGAACTACAGTCTGGTTAGCCTAACATCAATAGTCTGCAAGCTATTGGAGGGGATGATATGGGACTATATACACAATTTTAGTAATGAAAATGGTATCATTAGCAGTAATCAGCATGGATTCATGAAAAATCATCCTTGCCAGACCAATCTATTAACCTTCTATGAAGAAGTGAGCTGCTATCTAGATAAAGGAAAGACTGTTTAATGTGGTGTATCTAGATTTTGCAAAAGCATTTGATACACTTCCCCACAAACGTTTACTGTACAAACTAAGGTCTGTTCGCATAGACCATAGGGTGAGTACCTGGATTTAAAACTGGCTACAGGGGCAAGTCCAAAGGGTGGGGATTAATAGGGAGTACTCAGAATGGTCTGATGTGGAAAGTGGGGTCTCACAGGGTTCTGCCTTGGGACCAATCCTGTTTTTTAATTTATTCCTAAATGATCTGGAGGTTGGAATAAACAGCTTAATCTCAGTATTTGCGGACGATACAAAGTTGAGCAGGGCAATGTAGAAACCTTGCAAAAAGACTTAAACAAATAAATGGGTTGGACAATGGCAAATGAAGTTTAATGTTGAAAAATGTAAAGTATTGCATCTAGGTGCCAAAAATGCGAATGTAGTTTACTCGCTAGGGGGAGAACCCCTGGGGAAATTTGAAAATCCAAAAATCCGGAAATTTGAAAATTCAAAAATTCAGAAATCCAAAAATAAGAATGAAAATCCGAAAATTCAAAAGAACGAAATTTAGAAAATAGGAACAAAAATCAGAAAATTAAAAAAAAAAACGAAAACTTGAAAATCGAAAGAAATAACTAATTAATAATAATTTAACTATTTTTAACAATTAAATTATAGGTATTGGAATTTCCTTTCAAATTTGGCTGTTAGTGAACGTAACAAATACGAATTTATCCGAAGTTACAAATTATCTGTAATAACGAATGCTATATCTAAATGAATGGAACGTAACAAATTAATAATAATAAATAACAATAATAATAAAAACATATTATTATTATTTATTATTATTTAGTTTCTTTCCATTTGTTTAGATGCGGCATTCTTTATTTCGGACAATTCGTAACTTCTGATAAATCTGTATTCATTGCGTTCACTAACAGTCAAATTTGAAAGGAAATTCCAATACCTATAATTTAATAGTTAGTTATTATTAGTTATTATTTAGAATTTTTGGATTTTTGGATTCTCCTTCCTTTTTTGTATTTTCGAATTTTCAAATTTACGAATTTTAGAATTTACGAATTTCCAAAATTCAGAATGCTGAAATTTTGAATTTCCGAACTTTCGCATTTGCAAATTTCCAAATTTTAGAATTTCTGAATCTCTGAGTTTCCGAATTTTAACATTTCCGAATTTACGAATTTTTGAATTTACGAATTCTTAGAATTTTCGAATTTACGAATTTTCAAAATTCCAAAAAAAAAAACTAAAATTAAATAAATTAATAGAAAACAAACACATTTTTCAGCAGTGCACATGTCTAAAATTTAGACTGTTATACAAGCTGTACACTCACTAGTTTACATTGTAACAAAGTGTCATTTTTTCAGTGTTGTCACATGAAAAGATATAATAAAATATTTACAAAAATGGGAGGGGTGTACTCACTTTTGTGAGATACTCTATATACTAGACTGCCTGCACTGTATATATAGTCTACACTGAATACAGTGTATATATATATACTACATTGTGTGTATATATATATATATATATATATATATATATATATATATATATATATACTAATACTAAACTGCCTGCACGCATGCCACTAACTAACCTGAACTGCCTGCACTGATTGGCTCAGGGGGGCTAAGTCCACGCACCACACTATATATGGCTGCTTAT